>OU026096.1:6250000-7500000 GCA_907269075.1 Idaea aversata
TAATAGAGAAATTCCATACCTATAGAATAGCCTATAGAATATGCAAGATTGACAAGTTAGTCACAACTCTTAGGTAGGCAGGTATAAGCAGGTACCTAAATCGATACTGGTAATTTGCACTGGTCTGGTTAATGAATAAAAGTAAGGCTGAAATAAAGATTATGAATTTCAGTGCTATGGAATTTGTCTAATAACCAAACCAGTGAAATGTCTAATTTTTTTTTAAATTTATGAGTTATTCTGGACAGAAATGTTTTAATCAACCCATTTGCAATATACTTATTTATTGACGTATTTATTTTATATAAAATACTTTTCGTCCATAAACCAGCTCAGTGAAGGTCGTTTTTAAAGGGATCCTATACTAAAAGAGTCGACACTTGTTTATCGGTCGGTTAACTAATGTATAGAAAGTCTATAGTCTGTAATAGTCAAGGAACTAAGGTCCGGGTATTCAAGCGAGGTCGACACTTTACTTTGACTTATAATTTGCAATAACATTGGAATAAAGCTAAATAACGTATAGTATCCCTGTAGCTAGCTCTCATTCTAGTCCCGTTACCCCACTTGGCTGGCATAACAAACATCGTATCTTACTGCACTATGCAGATAGCTTCCTACATAATAAAATAGTAGACTCTTAATTCCAATAAGTGTATTTCAAGAATACTTTTATTTATAAAATAGAATATCTAAGAGATCTAACAAAAATATCTAGACAGTTTTATTTAGCCTTCAGAAAAGCATTTAAGAAATAGGTAACAAATAAATGTTAGTTTCCTAGAAGCTTAAAATACTAGTTTGATACTGAGACAGCCAATCCCGGATATTAAACGTCCTTGTGGTCTTTCAGTTGATGGTTTTCATTGCACGCTATACTTAGTTTATGTAGCCTAGGAAGAAAATATTTATTTTGCGAATTTATACTAGAGAGTCTAGAGACAGGTATATGGACTTATTTTTTATAAACAATGACAAAATTCCATATTTTTTTGCTGGAGTTCACCACTTGTTTTAGAAAAATTACGTCCATTATGTTCTTGGAAGGAAAAGCAGACAATGATGACTTCAAAACAAAGCTTTAGCATGCAGCTCCTTTAATGAATTTAGGTAGTTCCAAATAAAATATACCACTACTGCACGTTGTTGTTCGTAAAATGCGTTGAGTGGCAAATAGTTTTATAAAATTCACATGCTGTTAGGATTTATCCAAGTGTACAAAACGCTAACGGATGTAAGTAGCGCATTAACAGGACGACTTTATCGCCTCACTTGTTAGTTCAGTGTTAATCGAGGTGCGAAATTCAAGGCAAGTGCAGACGATACTCACCGACGCCGATGTTGGCGTGATAATCGTGAAGCGTATACAATGGATAGCTTGGATAGTCACCTAGTTTGAACAGGTACGCGGAGAGAAGGACCGCATCCTGCCGAGGGTCCATCGGCTGGTGATGGTGGGCTGCAGGTCTCATCAGCGATGATATAGAAAAGTCCGTCGTTCCTTGTGCTTGACCGCACCAACCGTTTACACTACACAATTTACACTCCTCTTTCATCGTTCCAATAACACTAAATAAATAGGTACTCTAAACAATATCCGTTTTTTTTTGTACTCGGTTTGTACTGGGCACTAGTAAATCACATATAAAAATATCCGTGGGCTGGCTCGCACATCACAGAAGGTATCACAGCAGCGTTCGCCGGCGTCTGTAATCCATCAATAGAAATAACTGCCATGAAGACAAACTCGAGCTTCCCTCCGTGAGGTTCTGTCGTTTGCCGACATCCTTCTCGAGTGGAATCGGGCTTGTAATTCATGGCAACTAAACTAACATTCCGCTACCAACTCGAATAGCGGAATTGGTTCTAGAAACACGTTGTCTACCACCACATACAAATTGCCTGTCACAGAATGTAGAGCCGATTTGAAGTTTTGACATTTAACTAATTGTTTAAGGTAGGTTCTGCTTAAAATCTACATTAAAGATCATAAAGAAGCCGCACTCAGCTATTGGCAATCTTTATTGTATATGACCTTTTACATTTTAAAAATGTCACAAATGGTTTACGTATTATGTTACGCAACATATTGCGCAATAAAGATATGTTTCCAAATATTTACAACCGATTATGAAAAAAAAAAACACTGTGCAGTATTTTGTAAACACATGAAAGAACCGTATTAGTACACAACTGCAATGAACAGGGCTTTAATTGGCTTTTATGGTTCGGACGAGAGGTGTACCATTCAAAGTATACATATTTGTAAAGCTCATAAACAAGTTATAACGAGGGAGGTAGAATGTTTGTGAAGTTTGTTTATAAAGAGATGACGGCGATTATGTATGTAATGGTAAACAAACAGCTCGGTGTGGTGGCAGGCGAGTTTAGAGCGTAGCGCGCTGCAATGCGGCGCGCCCTGGGTCAGAGGTGCAATGCCGTGTGGCCGAATTCACTCACAGTACATCCGTATACCCTATTGTTTTCATATTTATAAGTTAGTTCGTTAGAAGGCACGATGCATATCGCCTGTTTGTCCGTCCTCGTGACGTCCATCAGCGCAACATCGTATAAATTGCGTCTTACGTTTACTGTGTACATATCGTTGTTCTTCCAGACAGCCTTGACGTCATCTTCACCAAACTACTCTCGATACAAAATTCAAAATAGATTTCTCACTAGCTAGGATGTAACCTATTTTGAAATGTCATAGACGTTATTAGGGTTTAATTATGACGTAATTGTTTACCTACCCAACAAGATGGTTGATAATCTGGATTATTGATTAAATTAGTTCGATGAACACCGGTACTTATTCGTATCATATCATCCAGATATGATTTATTCCCGCGAATTGTATAATTTCCAAAAGGTGATTCATCTCTTTGTTTACAGTTGAGGGTATTAATGTTATTTATTATATCACTAACCAATAAATAGGTATCTTTGAAGTTTCAAGTGGTCGCGAATGCTTCAGAAGACCATATTGGTGTATTATTATTATCGGAAGGAGTGTATTATTTTATGATCCACGGCTTACGTGCACAGACTAGCGTCGCAGTGATGCAAAGTGGCCTTGAATTCAGCGGTAAATAAATGTCACGTGTGCCGCTTTGTGGATAATCGTTAAAAATCCGGGCTTGTAATGTTTCCTTTGTGTTTCTAAAGGATTTTTATTATTATTTTCTTATTATAGCATATAAAAGAGGATTTAGTTATCGACGTTCGTTACGTGATAAAGACAGAAAGTGATAATATTTACAAGCTTATCACGTAATCAAATTAAGTCAAAAAGATATCAATTTAATGAAAATATTACAATTAAATTCAACAAATATATATCGATCGTTAACTTCAAAAGATTTCAAGATAAGTTATCCATCAAATTGCTAATGTAGCCAAGGGTAGAGCGTAGAGATACCAAAATAATAAAAACTTTTCGAACGTTCAAAATTAAAAAAGGTCCTTAATAATAGGTGTAGCCGCACGTGCGGGCTCCGTCACGACCAAAACGGCAGCTGCCGTGACAGATGTTGTTGAAGAATCAACCCATGGGCCGCTTGCCGCTTCCTACCTGCCCTTACCGCTCACCTGATTACTAACACAAAAATATACGTTACAAACGTCTCAACAGATATGGGTCTTAATGAACCACATCATTCTAAAAGGATAAATAGGAATCAAGACAAGAGTTAAGCGTTTAGTAAGCCCATTTATAGATGTTGACAAAAAAACAGCGTAGTTTTATAATTCTCATAAACATTACTCTTGCCCAGATAAGCGGATATCACAGAAAATTTACACGCGTATAATTCCGTTTCAGTTCCAGATTGGACCAGATTTGAATTCTTAGTATTTAGTTCAATCTAAACTAAGCATTAATTTCAAAGCTTCTGTATTAGCAAATAGTGACAATTTCGTACTTAAATGTTTGGCAATGTTTTCTGGCGAGTACCCAACATAAACTATTCGATATGGTTTAAATAAGCATTAGAGCAAAATAAGAATTGAAACAAATGATAGCTCGTCTATGCATATAGAAGAGAAATGCAGTCAACTATTGCAGTTCCAGTAGTTTGCTATAACTTGAGTTAAGTTTCTATTGGCAGGGGTACTTGGCGATGTCCCAGAGACATCATCACAAATCTAATAGCTACAGTCTTATTGTCCCATTTGAAGACATCATTGGTCTTGATTTGCAATTTATCAGGTTTACGCGTCAAAATACTATGTTGATAATATAATCATTTGCCTGAAAGGGCGGCTGCCCTCTGGTAGAGTTGGCAACAGATGCTGACGTAAGCTCAATTTGTGCCAAGTCTGGTTTTGCACAACCGCTGCAAAATAGTGCCCTAATAAAATCAAAGTATGTTATGGCCTCTATAGATAATTTGTGGTAACATACTACGATTATAATCAACAAATGTCATGTATTAGGATATTATTAACGTCGCACAGTATTGATCAATTGAAATGAATTACAACTATTTCAAAAAAATCACCAGTAATCAAAACAGATTCAAAAATTTCGTGATAAAATTTCTAAAAGTAAAAAGTACACGATTAACGCAAAAACTTATCTCGTATTGGCAAAGTATCGTTACTGATTATAAATTATCATATCGTACTGTTACGATAACAAAACATAAAAAAAGAATACTTTATCAGTACTTTCAGAATTTTATTTCAGTTTGTTTATTCTCTTTAATTTACATAATAGAATACCAACTAGCTTAAACTTTATTGAAAATTGACATTCACTGATTTTTAATAGACTAATTTTAAACGTATTTCAATAAAGCTTTTTCAAAAGCTGTCATCACAAAACAAAGTTGCAAAACAACGTATACTTTAAGCTCCTCCCACACAAGCGGTTGAGAGCCAATAGCGAAAGGGCTACGAACAATAAAGCTTAGTTCTAAATTTAAAAGAGTTAACAAATATGTATTTAGTTGGAAATAATTTGATTTTAAGGAAAAGGGATTTGCTTTGAAGATTAACTAAGTACATCTCGAATTGGTGAAACCCATTTAAAGTATCATTAAAAGGTAATAATGTGTTAAAACCATTGAATAAATACAAAGTCAATTTGAGTTTCACAATAAAATAACGGTCTCATTAATCATCATTAACAATTAGTCGATGCCAGTTTGTATGTATGTAATACGACCGGCCAACGAAAGCACACCGCATGGTTTCACAAGAATCACAAACAGCTTACATAAGGCATAAAACGGCTTGCGTAAAATCCACTTAGGTGTTGAGCCCGATCGTAAGTCAGCTTTAAGTTCACGTACGTCGACGGTCTGTGCGAAATAACGATTCGATTATATCGATCATGAACTCCATTGACAGACTCATAAAACAAGGATTTAATACACTCGAGGTGTTAATACAAATTACGTAATTGTAAAATGAAACAATTTCGACATCAAATAAAATTAGCGTGATGTTAAAGTAACATTAAAGTAAATCATAAAATTTGTAAAGCTAAAACAAAATTAAACGCAAACATTAAATGGGAAACGAACAAAGCGATTCGTGACGACCCACATACCTAACGTGAGGTAGAAAGGAACTTTGAAAAACTCTCTCGATGTTGGACGAACAGCGGACCATGACAATTGAGCTTATTATATATGAGAAAATATGTTTTCGAGTATCAATGTTATGCTGTTAATGTTGTGAGACAAAGACCTTAAAATGTTTACTTTGTATATGTATGCAAATGAAACCAAATTTATATACGAACCGAGGCTTATCAAAAGGACCCGTTTGAAATTATACTAGGTACCCCATTAGAGAAAAGTGTAAAGAGATACAGTTCCCAAAGCCATTTATCTGTGTAATTGATAGCTATCGATCGATGTTAGGAGAGTGTGAAATTTTGCAATAGAGGTATATCGTATAGCAGGGCCGCCGCAGGGCTGGAGAAAGCAGGCCTTTCACTCGACCTGCCTAACGCGCTTTGTGCGGCACTAATTTAGACAATAATATGCAATCATTCCTATTGTTAGCTGATTCATTTGGAATGACGCGTTATGGGATGTAAAAACCATAAAATTACTGTACAGTGAACTGATGATAGGTACAACTTAAATCAGAAAAGAACCGTTAGATGTAGGAGACTCGTTCTGCAACGTTCTCAAAGTAAGTAGAGAATTTAGAATTCTTAGTAGGTAGGTGTTATTAGAGAGAAGATCTGAAGCTTTATTTAGTGCAATATAAAGTCGAATGTTAGTAAGAATCAAATTTGGAAATGCTAAAAAAAAATATATATATAGATACCATCGAATCTTTTGGTTAAGGACCCAGATTAACGGATTGATCATCCTAAAGAAGAAAACAACACAATATGGTGGATTTCGCTATTAAAACTAGCTAAGTTTAAGGTTAACTTGAGAGTTGAGAATGGCTATGTTAAGTAAAGTTAGGACCACAAAGGTGGAAGTTTTAGTGCAACCTGCAGCTTCGGACCACAAACTCGCAGTCTACATACAAAGGCTCGTGCAAAGGCTCTATTAATGAATTACTTTAAGAGAAGTTCACAAACTGTTGAATGTTAGAAGTTCAAAGAATCCTTTGAAATGCACATCGAGAGTTTAAATTACTTAGGCACGCAAATATTTCACATATTTAAAGATAATTTCTGGAATATAAATATCCTTTACATCTGAGTTTGAATCAGAAAACATTAAAATTTTACTTGGAATAAACTTTTTTGTAGTTATGTTTCTTTTCAATCATAATAAATATAACAAGAAGTGATTCTACTTTTATATTCGTTTCATGTCATATCGTAACATTCTCACTAAAAGCTTTAGTAGAAACTTAAAATAGCGTTAAAGTCGTCAAGGTTTAAAGCGTTGTTGTGGCCGCGGCGGTAACAAATAAATTCACCTTCTTCACTACAAGTAAGTAATTTGCGGAGTAAGTCCGTGTAGCTTAATAGATTTTCAGTTTTATGAAGCTATTTCTTGTTACTGCCAACAATAATTTAAAACGACTACATGCAAGTCTTAGATTACTGAATGGTTAAAAATTATCATTAGCATCTTCGATCATAAATACTATAGATACACGGTCCCATACAAAATCGAACTCAAAAATCGGCACTACTGCAACGCTTACTTGTACGGATATAGTACAGTTTAATGTAAACCTTAAACCATGGCAAATAAGGTTGTAAAACACTTTTGTACGTTGCTTTCTTGTTACTCTCTAACGGTCAAGTGAGGTAAAACACGTGTTCATAATTAAAACAAGATATCAAAAAAAAAAGTATATTGTGAAATGAACCTTAACTTAAAGGAATAAAGTACTATCTTATCACAAAGGAGATGCGAGTTCCGTTATTTCGGTGCCGAGCTTGCCTTATTTCGGCCGCTTTGAACATAGTAATTAGTATGGATGGAGTCGTTTACTTTGTATTTTTTTTACTACTTCGGAACAATAGGATCTTTTAATTAAATAAAATAGAGAATTAAAGTTATTCCAGAAAAACACCTTGTAAATTGTAATAGATACCTACTGTCACCGATTTGTTTTAGGTACCTTGGAATAAATTTAATTTGTTGTACAATTGTCGTTTAGATTTATTTTTAGTTTCAGCTGTTTTTAATTTTCCAGCATAATGTAGACGTATGTCTACATATTTCTCAATAACTGCCTTTAATAAACCAATCTTATGTCCAAAGTTTGCTCCTTGGCAGTTCTCATTAATTCCAATAAACACATCACAATTAGTAAATTGTTTTAATACGGAAATGCACATTTTTTCTTTCACACATCCTCCTGTGCGCAAAAATCGTCTAATAATGACTTCAGTTTTTTCACAAATTAAAAAAACATCTTTTGACGCATAGCATAATCCACCCAAATCTTTAATGTCTATTAATTTATGAAACCTCAGTTTTCCTTTGGCTAACAAACAGTCTTTACAGTATTCACATTTCACTTTTTTTAATAAATGGCGAACTACGAAACCAGCTATGTATCCGATAATCTGCAGTATTAATTCTGATTCATGTCCTGCGAATTGTTCATTCAAAGTAGCTGAGAAATGGTCGCAATTACCCTGGTATATTTTTATTTCTGCTTCATCTATATTCCTTTCTTTTTCAGTTTTAGATTCGGCATCCTCTAAGTCTAATTCTAAACGATAGCCAATGGAGGTGCAATTTATTTTCGTTACTGCATTTCCGCAGTTCAAAATTGGCATTTCTTCAAGCGGCATACAGTTCCCACTAAATTTGTCTCTAGTTTCTATAAATGTTAGAATTTTTTTGTAGGCTGCCATAAATTGTTGTACATTAGGATTGTTGTTGTGTCCACCATGACTTCTAACATTGCCAAAAAAAAGTTCTATATGATCCTGGCTCACTTTATATGTTATCAGGAATGAAAGATAATGAGTCTCAACCACGTTTCTGTATAAATGCTGGACACTTTCAATGCACACTAATAATCCAATTACACCAGTGCTTGCTTGGCATTTCCAAAGAGGAACTGTTTCGGATGTAAATATAAGTCTGATCTCGGTTTTCTTTTTAATAGTTCTTTTTCTTTTGATAGAAATCGTCAAAGATTTTAAATAATTCTTAGCATTTTGTAAAAATGCAAAACATTGGGTTACATTTTTGGAATTCAATGGTTTTTTTAAACCAGGGTTCTTGAAATTCCTGGAGTTAAGTACATCAAACACATCATTTATAAGCATTAAAAATTTAATTGTAGCATCAGAATTATTGAATTCCGGTAATTTCAAATCTTGACAAAATTGTATTGCTTTTGCCACACTGCGACTCATTAACTGCGTTGCCAACTTGACCTTCATGATCTCGTTTTTGAATTCAATGTGTCTGTTTGTCAGTTTGTTGGCTAAATTTAAGGCAAGTTTTTGTTGTAAATTATTTAAGTCGCATAGTAAACTCCATCTAACAACTTTATTTTCGTTGTCAGTAAAATAACGTTTTGATTCAAGTGTATTGCGCATTAGTTTCACCATATGACAAGCGTCTAGAAATACAGACACATTATCTTTGGAAACCGGATGTTCGAAATATGTTTTTAAGTTATGGATGTTATCAATATTACATCCTAATAATTTCATGGCCGTAAGATTACTTTTACATCCATCGAATGTGAGTGAAACTACTTTGACTCCTACAGCATGACATTTCTCAAGTGCTAGGTTAATTATATGAGCTTTCATTTCACCCTTTAGCCCTGTAATGAAAAAATACGCTAGTGGTATTTTCCAGCTTTCATTTAGAGACACCAGAAGTAATACGTACACTTGCTGTGCAATAGGATCATTATCAGTTGCTTCGCCTAACCCCATATCAACAACGCCTATATAACGACCTCTACACCATATCTTTTGTTGCCTGATAGCCATTTCATCAGCTACTAAAGCACATACAATTTCTTTCTTTGCAGACTGAGATTTTTGTTTAAGCCTATCAAGAGTTTCAGCTGTGTATCCGGGTTTGGCATCTACACTTTTGTACCACTGAAATAAAGTGTTAGGATGGGGCAAACAGTTGTGAAATATTTTTCTAATGTATCTGTAGGCGGCTGGTGAGTAAAAATGTAGAGTTAAAGCAAATTTTCTGGCACCTGGCGGATACTTTGAAAAAGATCTCTTTTTGTTAGCCATATTTTTTAAAAATAATGCGTTAAAAGTATCCTTTACTTCCACGTGACTGGATAAATTATTTAGAACCGACTCGTCCAAATCTTTCCATTTTCTTAATGCAGTAATAGTCGTTTTTAAAGTAGCATTTCTTTTTTGAAGCCTTTTATTGACTTTCTGCAAATTCTTCATTTTTTTTATTTTATCTAATAACCGTCTCTTGCACAATTTGAGATCTTTTCTTAAGATAGTCTTATGTGGAGTATCTAATATTGATCCAATGCTCATGGGTGAACTATTAGACTGTATTGGAGGAGACGTAACTGCCATCGCGCTGTCATTAGTTCTTGATTCATCTACCTAAAAACAACGAATATATTAATCCTACTAATATTATAAAAGTGGAAGTTTATGAGTCGGGTGTATTTGTGTATGTCCTAATGTCAATACTTGTTTGTTTTGAAAACCCACCTGTTTATTTGGATTGGTCATTGTATTACTCATGTTTAAATTAGCCATGCTTAATGACGCAGAATTAACACCTGTTACAGAAGGTGATATTTCGATCTCTTCAGTTCCTGGTTCCGTTAGCTAAAAAACAAAGACACCAATTACTATTATTGTAGATAAATAAATAAATGTAAATAATAATAAATATTGCACGACGTATCACACAGCGCAATCTAGCCCCAAACTAAGCACTAGACTTGTACTATGGGTACTAGACAACGGATACACTACATATAATTTACATTTACATATTTATTTACCTGTGCGTTTGGTATGGCTGTTTTTTTTATTCTCCTAAATCCTTTCTTAGTTAAATACATATCATCTTCAAAGAAATGATCCGAACAAATCACACTAGAGGCATTTGGTTTGTAGAATTCGTCCTCTCTATCTCGTGCTATAATGCACCTCCATTTTTCTTTTTGTATTTCATTTTGTGGAAAACTAAAATAACATAGAATAAAAATTAATTTTAAGTGACACAAAAAAATTATAACTAAGCGACTCCATGTATGTTCTAATGAACCTTGTTCTAAACCAACAGTACGTTTTCTCTTTCGCTCATTAACAGCCGACGCTTGAGTAAAAGGGATAGCTGCATGGCATCCACGTTGTAATGGATAAACAAAAATATTTAAAAAATGCTGTTAAAATATAACTTAACCGTATAAAAACATTAAAAATATTAGCCTACATAAATATACTCACTGAAAATACGACACACCATCTTTTTTTTGCACTTTTAAGGTATAGTTTTTGCATTTTTTAACTACGCACTTTGGCATCTTAGACAACACTCCGCGTGGACAGTAATTAAACGACTGAGAGCGAAACAAGGCATAACGGCTGTACTTTGCCTTGTTTTGACGGCTCCATTTCTAGAGCGGCGACCGTGCATCTATAGTATTTATGATCGAAGATTAGCATCAACTATCTAGAATTTAAATAAGTAATAAGGAATGACATTAATGTATTTAGAAGTGGTGCTCCAGTAACACCGTTTCAAATCGCTCCTTTATGCCCCCGTATAGCTAGCTTGTTTGCCGGCTTTTGTCTAACTAGGGCATAACCTCGATGGCATTAATTGATAGCATTGACAAGCTTGGCTTCAGTGTAGAGCAGATTCCACGAACGTTGCTCCCAAAACCATTTCAGGTGAATTTATTCATTGTACCGTTTGACTCGATTGTTTATTCGTGTTTTTTATTTAAACTGCTATTTGATGTTTAATTAAGAATTATATTGTTGGGATCTTTACTGCTTTTTTCCACTTTGCTAAAGATGTTCCAAAATATTGTATGATCATTGTTTAAGCTAAGTATGTTTATAAACAAAAGGTACTTCGAGATTTTGATATTACCTACTAAATTCACCTTTCGTATTCATATTGTTTTGATTAGATATACCTAGTAAATGTAGAAAAAGAACTCAGAACTCTTGACCAAGATGACATCAAGGCTTTGAGTGAAGCCGGCCGATGGTAACGCCAGTGACATTGCACAGCTTGCACTCGTATGTAGATTTGGTAGCTTCTGCGACCTCGTCTGCCAAACAGAACTTGTTTTGCACAATACCACAATTTTTTTCCGCCATTCCGATCAACGGCTCTCGCCTGACACCACACCGGCACATAAGTGCGACACAAGTGACATTTACAAGAATTGGAAGTTCAGTTTCGTTTCACGATTCACACACAAAATTATACATCCAAAGTTTGGCACAACACGATAGTAGATGTTAAAACTGTAGCTGAATTCAGGATAAATCGCGTACGGAAGCAGTGCGCGGATAGTGCGTCGTGTTTACAGTTGGCGCGGCGCTTTTGCGGTGCCGACAACGTACGAGACGTCCGCTCGCTTCCGTGGTTGACAGTCGACTAGCGGTGGCGGACGGAGGACGGAAGAAAGCTGTGTCGCGGTCCGCGGTGCGCGGCGGCGGGGAGGGGCGACGCGGGGCGTGTGCGGGGCGTGGGGCGTGCGGCACACCTGCGAGCAGCAGCGAGCGGCGGGAGCGCCGAGCGCCTCCGGCGGCCGACCGACTCTACGAAGCTTCCCGCTACTACGCAATAAACGCTCGATAAACTTTCTCATTAGGCGCGCCTAACCGTGTGACCGTAAGCTCGTTTCTGCTTGCACATGAAATGCACTGCAATACAACGTTCAGGCACTCCACACTCTGATACGCACCGGACTCCGGACCAAGCGCGGGCAAGATCGCAGCAAGTGCGTCCGCGCCCGCGCCGCGCTTTTCGAACAATTCAAGTTTCAGTGTTTATGTTCAGCCGCAACGCAACCCATACAACTTGTTGAATTATGTAGAATGTTAATAGATAGGTATTATTTGTGTAAGCTTTTAACATAAATCGAGAGATATCGGAACATAGAAAACAGGGACACTTGTTCATTGTGCTGTCGCAGATTGGTCTTAACTAATTCTTGTTTCCTAGTTCGGTCATGGTTCGGTCATAATCTACATTCGCAGCCAATTTAAATATAAGTACTTACTAAACATATCTTAAGAACTTCGCTATTCACATTACAGTATCTAACGAGCATTTCGGATTAAATTATGTGAATAGCGAAGTTCTTCAGATGAGTTAACTTCGATAGATTTCACACGAGGATTTGCCAAGCATCCTTATCTAGAACATTCCAAATTCCAATGATTTGACTGCTCAAATATGTAACTAATAGATTTTAAACGCATGCGCTGACCAAGGCACCATGGGTAGGGACTTAGGAGCAATGTTAGCCTAGTGATATGATACCATGACTTTCATTTCAAAGGTCGTAGGTTTGAATCCCAGTCGGCCGTGCACCATTAAAAATGTTTGTGCGCAGAATTGATAATGCGCTTACGGTGAAGGAAAACAAGTGATGAAATCCGCGGCTTAGTTGGCTCTAGACGTATGGACGAGTTATTTCCTCTGGGTACGGTCGGTCGACAAAGCTGAGAGGGTGGTAAAGATCCTGGGCAAGCCTCATCCTCACGCAAAAGACCAACTAAAGAGTCACGGAAAACAGACCGTATACTTTAACACTTACGATGAAGGAAAACAAGTGATGAAATCGGTGACTTGTTGGCTCTAGACGTATTGACGAGTCGTCTGGATGCGGTCGACTAAGCTGAGAGTGTAGTAAAGATGCTGGGCAAGTATGAGGATGGAGTTAGTCCTCATGCAAAAAGAACCCAACTACAGAATTGCGGAAAACAGCCCGTATACTATAACGCTAAATTGATAAAATCGGTGACTTACGTATTAACGAGACATTTCCTCTGGATATGGTCGACTAAGCTGAGAAGGTAGTACAAGGTGCTGGGCAAGCCTACTCGCAAACCCAACTAAATAGTTGCGGTAAACAGCTCGTATACAGGGTTATTGGTAATTATACTAGCAACCCGTTGAGGGCTACTTTTGTGCACCTTAACAAACAACTTTTGTTCTAAGACTTTTGGAAATTCGAAAAAAAAAATGAAAATTTTGAGGTTGTGTAAATTCGAAAAACAGCAAATTTTTTAAAACAAAAGTCATTCAGACTAAGAACACTGACTGAAGATGAAACTTACAAATTATAAGTAAAATTTTAAGGTTAACGACCTCTTCGTGTAAGGAACAGCTGATTTCCAGGTAAACCTAACCTCAAAATTTTCGAAAAAATGTTCGAATTTCCAAAAGTCGTAGAACAAAACTTGCTCGTTTAGGTGCACAGAAGTAGCCCTCAACGGCTTGCTAGTATAATTTCCAATAACCCTGTTTAAGTAGGTACAAATAGAGACTGTTCATACCATTTTCTCGTAAATGTTCTGAGTACAAAATTTTCCAGGTAAACAGCGGGCTGCACTGCAACGTACAATGGTCACAATAGGTATCATCGGCCACGTGGCTGGGCACGCGGCACGTGCAGATCCGCACGTGGACGTTAACATGTTGCAATATTCTAACATCACTCTCAACTCTACAATGGAAAGTTGAACAAGAAAAACATATTTCAGATAATAATTGAACTCTTTTTAATTCAACTGTTGGTTTTGGGAATTGGACTCGTAGTGCAAGCTATTTTGAATGTGTACTTTCATCCTAAATCTTAATAAACTAATATTTTAAATCTAAAAGTCTATTTATTTATTTGTTTCCCTCTTTACCGTCAAAGGATTGGACAGATGTGGATGAAAATCGGCATAGGGTAGTTTAGGGCATGAAGAATCCCAAAATTCCCGTGAGATCGAGATTTATATATGAAAAATAATCTATATACCAGAACAGTGTCGTTGTTTGGCTAACATACGATGTAGGTAATTACTTTTTGATTTTATTCAATTTCTATCGAATATTATTCTAGATTAGGGCAAATAAATATCTATAAGTTTATGACGTCTTTACCTCCTCCTCTTTTTGAAGTTGATTAAAAAGTTAAAAATATTTTTGAAGTAAAACTTCTTTAGGCGCGACTAGGGAGTAACTCAGATTTTTTTTCTGACGAAAGTAACGCTTACTTACGTAGTTTCCAGTAATATTGACATATTGTGCTGATCTAACCTTCTGAGATCTAACCTCAAAATAACAGCTGACTTGATAGGTTGCATACCTTTAATATCTACTTTGTGAAATTAAAAAAGAGGTTGGTGCATAGAGGTACTACACCTTTACCGAAGACCTTCATTAGTATTAGGAAGTTAGTGACTGTCCGCGATGTTATTCTTCTATCTTTAATTAGATAGTTTGATTATAGTTAAGTTAGAGTAGCGGAAACCTTTGAAAATACCAGATATTTTTGCAAAAATCTATTATTTATTTTGTTTCCTTCAAAATTACGCTTTGAAAAGAAGTTTTACTTCAATCGCGCGTAAAGGTTACACGCACACACTTTTTTTTGTATGTTTTCCAACTTTCCGGCTTCAATAAAACTTTTTGAAAGGTGTTTTTTTTTTCAAAAAGAACCTTTGGAATAGTGCAGTAATATTTTCATGATAATTACAGGTCTCTATTAAGTGAGTCAGAAAGCCCGCGTGGGCGGAACGTGGGCGGTAGAGCCAGTAGATATTGTAAACGTGGGAGCTTGAATATAATAAGCCCACGTACCTACTTGTTTAGAGGTAACTTTTATACGTTTTCAGGATTAATAAAGACTGAAACTTTTTTTGTTAGAATTCTCATTTTTCTTTTCAAGTTTTTCTCTTGTTTAACCGACTTTAAAGGAGGAGGTATAATATGTATGTTACCTTACCTACTCGAAGAACGGCTCGAACGATCGAGAAAATTCTCTTTATGTTGAAAAGGGGATAGGTAGATAATTTTAAACTACATTCACGTACAGTTTGTTGATGAGGCTTACTAATTAACCACATTTTAATACTTAGTAGACAATTATGTAAGGCGAAAAGGTACTGTCCATTTTAAGTTCGTTTTAAAATTGATCAATGTTATTACGTACATTGCCTTCGGGTAGGCTGTTGCAGGGACGCTGAAAAAACGTCTCAACTCCATCTTACACAGTCCACAGAAATCTTACGAATTTAGCTAATGCAACCTCTTTGTTGAAAAAGGTTAGATTACCTTTATATCGGTTACAAACTATGACGTATTTATGACGATAGTAGCAGCGATTATTTGAGAACATTGCTTTTAAATTTAGAATACTGCATTATTTTAATTTTAGGGTTCCGTACCTCAAAACGTAAAGAAGAAACCCTTATAAGATCACTATCTTATCCGTGTCTATCTGTTATTTACTAAAAGCAAGAAACTATTCTCTAGCGTCTATAGGGCGAAGATTATGTCTTGCTTCAAAAAAACCTTTTTTTTTCTGTGCACTGTCGATTTTCATCCAAATCATTCCAGTCTTTTTTAACCGCGAAGCAAACAAACAAATAAACAAACCAATAAAAAAAAACTTTCGGTATTATAATTTGGAGACATGATAAATGTATGATAAAAATATAATCAAAGGAAGCATGAGATCAATCCATATTAAGTTAGGATTCGAATATCAGCATTTAGTTTTTCCAATTTACACGTCCATGAGTTTAATCATGTCAGTAGCTTCCCTATTAATATCTGCAAACTAGATAAAATTGCAAGCGCTATCGCAATGAAGTGAAGCGTGTGTATCAAGTTATATAGGTCAACATCGGCTACATATCGGTCAGCTCTCAGCAGGTTAATTATTTACCTCGGTTACGCGGTTGTTCTGTCACAGGTCGGATAAATTGATTAAAACGTCACTTGTTTTGATTGCACCGCATGCAACGTGTTAGGTAACAGGAGCATTTTTTAATCATTTTCGAATGGCTCCTGAATAGCCCACGAAGACAAGTAGTTTCTAAAATATCGTTTGGTTAATTGTTTTGGGGAAATACGATCATTGATCATAAAAATGTCTACTTAATACATTTTTTTATATTCTTACGGTGATTTTCGATTGGTAAAAATGGGGGACAATTTTTTTATTTAAAATATAATACATAACTTTAAAAAAATGGTGACGATCTGGTCGCATAAAATTAGGTAAAGATCTGTTGAGGATCTTCGGATTGATGAGCGAAAAAGCTCTTCAAAATTGCAAAAAAACCTTACTCGCAAGGTCTCCTATTCGCAAAACTACGTAGAACAAAAGTTGTTTGTTTAGGTGCACAGAAGTGGTCCTCAACGGCTTGCTAGTATAATTAACAATAACCCTGTATGTATATAAAAGAAAGTCGTGTAGTTACACCATTTATAACTCGAGAACGGCTGAACCGATTTGGCAGAAAATTGGTGAGAGCTTAGAACCAGAGAAACCACATAGTATACTCTTTTCTCGATATTCCCACGGGATCGGGACTTATACTGGTGAAACTGCAGGGCGCAGCTAGTAAACAATAAACTTTAGAAGTAGGTAAGTAAGCCAGTTTTGACGTAATTGAAGAAAATGTTAATAAGATAACAATGAAATAAAACAGATATAAAAGATAAGTAGGTATCTTTTAAGATAATATTGCCTTTGAAGTTGCCTCCCACTTGATACATAAATTACTATAACTGTCCATGGACAGTTTGGCTTACGGATATTATTTTGTTTACGCTTTAAAATTAATTATGCGCCTATTTAAATGTTTGTTTGTCATGTAATTTGCAATAAATATTTGTTATTATGATAATTTAGTTTTTCAATAACTAAAAACTAATATTTACTAATCTATTTGTTGGTTTAATCAGGCACCCAAAGTGTAGGTTCATCGTAGAGTTCTGAAATTGGTATTACTAGCAGCGCTTCGCTGTTTCCCGTGGGAATGTCGGGATAAGACGTCTATATTACTTACATTAAATCAATGTAGGTTTCATTTCAATATCGTACAGAGTTTTTTCAAAATCGGTACTGTAATTTCAGAGCCTATTTGCAAACTAAGAAATTTTTCCTCTTTATAATATTAGTGGCGATTTAAGTTTATTTAAAATAATATTAAAGTTTAAATTTTAGTTTACTTATTTAAAATAATAGTAAATTTAAAATCCTTAAACTAAAGCAGGACTTTAAAACCCCGCTTGAGTTGAAACTTACTAAAGTAATTTTAGAGCTCTATAGTGGACCTCCATTTTTTAATATTGTTGACTATACTTATTATGATAAATTAATTAAATTGTCCTTTCTCTAAGATTTCTGAATATTTAGTAAGATTGTACCTATTCAAATACCTACATACTACACCTAAATCTACACCTCCATAGTTTAGAAAATGAATTTTGAAATCAAATAAAAGCTCGACGCTCTGAACAGTTTGCGCTTCCAATAGCATCTGGAACTAACAGGAGAAAACGCCAGGGATGCCGCGCTTGATTGATTTTAATTGCCTTTTATAACTATGCTCCTAACGATTTTAACCACCGAGGGAGTCAGAACCTCAGACATAATTACAAGATCCACGATAACTCAATAACAACTCCGATCGGATTTAACGTCACACGTTTAACTGATATTTAAGGTAATTACCTCGAAAGCTCCTATTATTTACATAAATTACAGGTTTTCGAAGGTATATTGATAATAGCTTTTATTACACGCGACTTTATCAGCGTAGGGTTTTATCTAAGCGGATGATGCCTACGTTATAATAGCTGTTTACCAAATTTTATCCTGATCAGTCCAAATCAGGCGTACTATGATATACTTCGTCTTACCTTAATGATAAGAACTCATGGACGTGACTTTAGTTGCTCCATTTCAAATAATACTTTCAAAATATTGACCTTTGTGAGCGAGATCATATGAGAAAAACCCCATGAGTTTCTTGTGCCTTCTTCTCATTGGTAGGCACGTTACGAAGGCACACATCCTAACTTTAAGACGTTTCTAGGTGGTACAAAATATATTAGACATCCAAATGAATATTTTTATTTTGACTTTGTTTGAGCTGTTCGTTGATATAACAGTCAGACAGAACTTTAAATGTTATCTTTATAAATTTATTAGTGGCAGGAGTGAGCTTCATTAACATTTTCCGTTCCTATTACGGAAACGGACCCGGGCTCGATGCTAAGCCGCGCGAAACGAACCTCTTTTTTGTTTGGAAAAAGAAAAAAAAAGGATAATACAAAAGTTCCAGCCAGCTGCGCCGGAGCATCCTGTTAACGTCACAGCACCTTTTTGCACCCATTGATCAGGAGTAATATTCTTATCCTTGTTAGACTTATTGTGATGTAGCTTGAGGAAGCGAGATAGTGTCTTGTTTCTTTAGTCTATAGTAACGGTAATGTTAAGCGGCGTGTTATTTAATAAAGTGTTGTAGCTTGTTGGTTTTCGGGACTATTAAAGAGATTCACAGTGGAACAGATAGAACATCAGAACGGTTTCTTCATTAGTTGTTAGTTACTGGCTTTAGTCAATCACGGGTAATTATGATTATATTGTAGTAGGCCGAGCTTATGGACACAAGCTCGGAGCAATCTCGATTTTTGAAAATCGGAATATACTGTAAATATAAGGTTTTTACTGAAAATATGGTAGATTTACGGGCAAAGCGATATATGTACCTAGTTTGTACAAGAAATAATGACGAATGCAGAGGAAGGGCGAAGTTTTACTACAAAATACACTCAAATCGAGCATGGGCGTAGTTCAGAAATGGTAATGTTTATGCAATTGGCCATTCTTCTTCTCCCTTCCCTTTTCCCATTATGTAGGGTTGGCACAACATTCTTCTCCATTCCACTCTATTCATCCGCGTTTACTCCCCTTTCCCTTTTCGCAGTTGGTCATAAACAGCAAATAATAATTTACCAAAGAAGAGGTTCAGGTGCTATCCTTATTTCAATGCAATTTAAATATCTTGTAGAGCTCTCCTGGGCGCCATCCCCAGACCCGACGACAAAGCTCTCGTAGACAATAAATCGTCATTGTTGTGACACAATAACTTGACGCCTGAGGGTGCCAGCCACCAGCTTAACATTATTTGGAACTGTTGCTAATTGTGGCACGTTAACTACCTAAATGATACATTACTAATTGCTCTGACTTGTATCGATGTTCACGCATTAATTGTTTAGTTAAATTATATCGTGATTCGTGATATATGAAGAGGGTTTGTGTCAACGAATTATACTATAAAATAAAAGTGACTGCAATAACCGTTTCGTAACAAAATAAATAATATATTATTATATGTATGTATGGATGTATGTATGTATGTATATATATTATATGTATGGGCAAATTAGCCTGAAATAAATAATTATTCATTCATTATTCATTCATTCATTCATTCATTCATATTAGAACTCCACCCAAGAATGGGGGAGGCCTTTGTCCAGCAGTGGGACAATCCAGGATAATTTAGAAATAAAATAGAATTGAATCTGATATTAGTTTCATCTGCAAAAAATATTAAGGTATAAGATATGATATTTTATTAGTTATCGTTTCGGAACGCAACTAATTATTTTCTTTTATATTCATTATTATTTATTACATTACAAGCTACCTTATCTGAAATAAGTACGTATAATTTATATATGTTTAAAAATAATAAGTTTTAAGTCGCAAATTATAAGTAAGTAATGAAAATAAATTATTCGGTAATTAATTAATATAATTATTTGGTAAATATGCTTCCAAATGGTTCGTTGTTAAGGAACGGCTTATCATTTGCGATATGCAATGACCTTAACCCACACACAGTGCCTATCAGTCAATAGTAAAATATTTTAGATAGGGTTGAAATTAACTACATTATAAAAAGAACTAGCCTACGGAAACTGGAGTTACGCGGGTAAAACCACCCGTGTAACTCCAGTTCCCTTAGGAATATCGGGGTAAAAAGTAGCCTATGTTATTCTTAATGAATTAATGTATTCTCATACCAAGTTTCATCAAAATTGGTCATGTAGTTTTGGAGCATATTCGTCACAAACAAAAAAAATGGATAAGTAGTTATAAAAAACGTTTAAAATTAAAAATGTAATAAATTAGTAGGTTCTGTAAACATTTTTACACTTATGAAAACAATATAAATATCTAATTTAGTTTGCAGTATTTGTATTCTGTAAAACGATACATTTTCAACAACAAACCAAACATTATTTATTCAGTGAGTTTACAGTAAATAGAATCAAGTGGCAAATCCAAACAGCTAAACCACAAATTAAACGATCCCGAAACACAAATCCACAACGAAAATGTCTATTTTCGTACACCTAGTTTCAAAGTAAAACGTGTCGCGCCGACATGCGACATGCAGACGAAAATTTAATATATCTCGAGGGGATATTCATACGGCGTGTTTGACAACCCTATGACACTAATCGGGCAAGCATTGTTGTTAACTCTATATGACTCTATCGTAATGAAACACCAAGCTATGGTTTACATCGGCTATTATGTTAAAGAAAAAAGTGTGACGCATAGAAATAGGAATAAACGGCACGATTAGAACGTCCTTGGTGTAACGATAAACTAGACACTGGCTATTATGCAAAAATCGTTCGAAGACATTACGTGAAAGAGAGAAAATAAAATGGTTGTCTGTAAAGTCGGTTTACGGACGATAATTTAACGTGGTAACGTCATAAACGGTGAAAAATTAAAAAAAAATATTAATTCCTTTATTTATTTTTTTCGTTTTCTTTTTTTTTTCCCTTGATTTAAGTGTTTTATTTGTCACACGTCACCATAACACAAGCCCAGATGAGCGATATTATTATCGAATACTCTGTTTCCTAACGCGAACCGACGCGTCATGGTCATGTTACCATGACGCATGACGTCACACAATATTTCGTCAAATACGTTTTTTGTGTCTTTTTTCACTTTTTTTTGTGTTCCATCAATTTATTAGATGTTATCACGTCAAAAATAGGTTTAAAATTAACAATGACGATGACGACAATGTCGTATCTTGTCGCTTGGTAGAAAATACAAAGAATTATAGAAGGAAGGAACTAAGTACTATAGTTAGTACCTACTTCATATAATATTCAAGGTCTAAAGACTATTGGTATTAAATTATACAACTAGATGTTTCCGGTCTGAGTATTTATTTATTGAATCGAAACTGCATCGATTTCCTTTTATGGAACGAGACGTGCTAACTGCGATTGTGCTTTGGAATCTCAATTTTTTCCTGCTCATAAAGTGTTAAGTGTTGTGAATAAGCAAAAAAGATATAGGAAACTGGGAAAATTCAATAAATAGCACCTTAACTTTATGGCAACATTTGTTATCCATGATCGTAAACTATCAACGATAATACATATTGTATTCTAGCTACATATAAGACACACAACGTCGTCGTTTCGTTTCAAGCGCAAAACATAGTTTTTAACCGACTTCAAAAAAGGAGGAGGTTCTCAATTCGTCTGTATGTTTTTTTTTTTTTTTTGTGTGTATGTTACGCGATCATTCGAAGACGGCTTAACCGATTGAGATGATTCTTTTTGTGTTCGAAAAGTGATACCTCAGGGGTGGTCCCATAAAAATTTGGTGAGGATCTGATGAGAATCTTCGGAGTGATGAACAGAATTGCACCTCGAGAGTGTAGCAAATTGCTCAGTTTTCGATTTCCACCCGTAGATTTGGCCCATAAACGAATAGTTACCGATAAATGGAATATCTGCAACCACCTTCTCATCAGAAAACTCTTCAATCAGTTACGATTACAGGTTACAATTTGAAGATTTTAGTCGAATTTAGTCGCCAGACTGGGTTTGAATGAATGTTGATAGAGAACCCTATCTTAAATGAAGTTCTGATGAGGATCTTCGAAGTGATGAACAGAAATGTACCTCGAGAGTGCAGCAAATTGCTCATTTTTCGACTTCCATCAGTAGAATTGGCCCATAAACGAATAGTTACCGATAAATGGAATATCTGAAACCACCTTCTCATCAGAAAACTCTTCAATTGGTTACGATTACAGGTAACAATTTGAAGAATTTAGTCGAATTTAGTCGCGGGACTGGGTTTGAATTAATGTATATAGAGAACCCTATCTTAAATGAAGTTCTGATGAGGATCTTCGAAGTGATGAACAGAATTGCACCTCGAGAGTGCAGCAAATTGCTCATTTTTCGATTTCCACCAGTAGAATTGGCCCATAAACTAATAGTTACCGATAAATGGAATATCTGAAACCACCTTCTCATCAGAAAACTCTTCAATGGGTTACGATTAGGTACAGGTTGCAATTTGAAGAAACAGTCGCTTTCGCCTCATGGAGTAGAATTTTCAGTGACAGTGGCACTAAAAATGGTTAAATAAAAAATAAATTAAAATTTGAAAAACCGACTTCAAAAAAACCTGAAAAGAAAAACTAACAAAACCTGAAAAAAAAAAACAAAAAGTGAAAAATAATCCATTTCGGGTCACTAAGACAGCAGATAACTTAAACATAAGTACTTACTTGGAAGTCGGACTGGGTGACACCATGTTTTCTTTATACCTCTCAAGATTCAATCTAACCCAGTCAGACTTCCAAGTAAGTACTTATGTTTAAGTTATCTGCTGTCTTAGTGACCCGAAATGGATTATTTTTCACTTTTTGTTTTTTTTTTTCAGGTTTTGTTAGTTTTTCTTTTCAGGTTTTTTTGAAGTCGGTTTTTCAAATTTTAATTTATTTTTTATTAAAAGAAGAATCGCAACAAAGTAAAGTGCAATCATGAGGCCTTACCAGGAGTTGTTTACGCACTATGTCAAATGTACTGTATTGAGTTTCCCATGAAATTTTTAAAATAGTAGTCGGCCAATAATAAATAAATAAATAATAATAAATAAATATTTCAGGACATTCCACACATCGCCATCTAGCCCCAAGCTAAGTAACTAGACTTGTGTTATGGATGCTAGACAACGAATATACTACTTATAAGTATACTTTTCTTTTGTAAATATATACTTATAATACATAGAAACAACCAGACCACAGACAAATATCTAAGCATAAATACTTGTCTATGGCGGGAATCGAACCCGCAACCCTGTGTTTGGCAGTCCGGCATGGTGACCATTGTGCCAACTGGGTCGTCAACCAATGTGCGAGCCGCGATAGATAGCTTACCAGTATCACTGTTTTGGGTAACTCAATATTATTTTGTGTAGATAGATTCAGTTTTATGCTATCTCCGTCAACCTCTATGGCGCGTCCGGCGAACACCTGCCTGTTTGCCGGACGCACCGATGCAGAAGGTTGCGGGTTCGATTCCGGCCTCAAACAAATATTTAAGTAAAGTATTTGTTTTTGGTCTGAGTATTTCTCTTATATCACTATCACTACATAGTATAAAACAAAGTCGCTTTCTATGTCCCTATATCCCTTTGTATGCTTAGGGCGCGTTCAGATGACACGCGTTGACCACGCGCCCACCACGCGCATCACACGCGTTGACCACGCGTTGAACACGCGTTGAAATTTGTTTTATATGTAATTTGAGTCTTATGACACATCAATAGATCTCAAATTGCATTTATCAAGTCCACCCGCTCACGCCACGCGCCCGCCCCGCGCACGCCCCGCGCACACCCCGCGCACGCCCCGCGCCTGCTTGCAGAAATGCAATTTGAGATCTATTGATGTGTCATAAGACTCAAATTATGTATAGAACAAATTTCAACGCGTGTTCAACGCGTGGTCTACGCGTGTGATGCGCGTGGTGGGCGCGTGGTCAAAGCGTGTCATCTGAACGCGCCCTGAATCTTAAAACTACGCAACGGATTTTGATGAGGTTTTTTTAATAGATAGAGTGATTCAAGAGGAAGGTTTATATGTATAATACATGCATAATATGGCCGTGCGAAGCCGGGGCGGGTCGCTAGTTATGTATAATTATACTATGTAGTGATTACAAATAGAAGAAAGAAGTTAGAAAGTATATAAGTATTCTATCCGTCGTCTAACTACTATAACACAACCTAGTTTCTGAGCTTGGGGCTAGAAGGCACTGTGTGGATGGTCCTGCAATATTTATTTATTTATTTCGGGGATCGCGTATTGGTCAATTCTAGTCAATATTTTTCATGGTAAAACTCATTACGGTAGGTTTGTTTGAGCGCGTAAACAATTAGTGGTAAAGGTACTGGTCTAGATACACAAAACTTTAGTAGTTATTAATGAAATACGAAACAACTAAACAAAGGAATAAACACAAAAACCTTATCAATGCACATTACAAAAACAAATGCTTTGTATCAAAAGTTTGTGCGTTTATATGAAAGTTCGGTTTGTTTTAGACAGGACGCTGTAAACTTTTATGTTTCACTTTGAAAATCTGTAAACAGTTTCGCAAACTATGCGAATACCTGAAACTACAATTCGTATAAAACTAAGTAGGTACTACGTAATATTTATTTTATTTGCATGATTTAATTTTATTTCAGAATTGTAAGTTTCTAAATAGGTTTACGTAAAGTATAAACATTTGAATTAACTGGGTTTTTGTGTAGAAGTTCGGTATATTTTTTTTAGATTTTATTTCATAATATATTATGCATGTATTATACATATAAACCTTCCTCTTGAATCACTCTATCTATTAAAAAAACCCCATCAAAATCCGTTGCGTAGTTTTAAAGATTTAAGCAGTCAAAGGGAAATAGGGACAGAAAAAGCGACTTTGTTTTATACTATGTAGTGATTATCAGTATTTGCCTATGAATTGAGGTAGGTAGAGAGGCACTATTGCGTCGCTTATTACTTTTTTATATTAATCAAGATATTGAAATAATACCGTTATTTACAGTAAGTAATTATTGATTGGAATGGAACACAATCCATTCTGGTGTACAACAGAATTGATAAGACTATCGGTATAATGTACTGATTTAATCTCACAACGTCACGTGAACATATACTTTTACTATTATCAAAGAGATAAATTATATTCGGCAGTAGACATACGCAGTTCTCCATTATCTAAACAGAAGTGATATTAAAAGATTTAAGAATAAAAATAATGATATCACGATTAATAGTTAAGCA
Source organism: Idaea aversata (assembly GCA_907269075.1). NCBI lineage: Eukaryota > Metazoa > Arthropoda > Insecta > Lepidoptera > Geometridae > Idaea > Idaea aversata. Next base: position 6,275,589 of record OU026096.1, read on the forward strand.
GTAAGGATTATAAATTAAGCTGTTGATTTAAAATTAAGACATAAATTCAATGATAATTCATTTTTCTATTTATTTTCTATAATTCGATTTTTTTTTATTACGGTGAAAGAAAACATCGTGATGAAAATCGCGGCTTAGTTAGCCCCCGGTAGAGTTCCAAAATCACTATTATTGGAATGTTTGATATTAAACTTCAACTAAAGCATGTATTTAGTATCTTGCTTGTGTTGAAAACATTTTTATAAACAGCCGTTTTGGAGCTCTACGGTGGGCCTGCAATTATGCAGCCGAATGTACATTACAGCGTCTGATCAGTATGGAATAAAGTTGCTGGCGTAGAGGCCAATTTGTACTACTCTTACGAAGATTTTTAAATAAGTACCTACTTAATTTAAAATTACACAATAAAAATAACTTACGGATCAACGCACAGCCTAAACCGCTGATCGTAGAGACCTGAAACTTGGAGGGTGTGTTATTTGTCTGACGTAGGTAGGGTTGCCAACTTTTTTTTGTACTAATAAAGTATATTGGTTGGTATGGGTAGAAAAAATAAAGTACACTGTATGGAAATAAATTTTTATTTATTTTTTACCATTGCTACTAGAGAAGGTCACAATAATCTATACTAATATTATAAGGAGGAAAGATTTTTTGTTTGTTTGTAACTTAAAGGCTCCAAGGATACTGGTAGTAGTTATTTTAATAGATAGAGTGATTCAAGAGGAAGGTTTATATGTAGGTATAATACATGCATAATATAGCCGTGCGAATCCGGGGCGGGTCGCTAGTAATAAATAAATAAAATCTAGTAAATACTATAAGTACTTACTACTATTTTACAAACTATGTGAAATAAAGTATTTTCGCGTACTTTATTTTCCTTATAAAGTACATTTAACCCGAAATGAAGTATATACTTTATTATATAGTACGGTTGGCAACCCTAGACGTAGGCGTCAGATGAGAAGAGGAGGCTAAAAAGGGGGACAGGGAAGTTTGATGGAACAACGTGATTTCTTGGTTCAATCTACTTCAAATTTTGCATAAACATTCTTTCGACTGCTACGCGGACGAAGTCGCGGGCTAGTCTTAATATAATATTCAGAAGGGTTCGTAGAAATCAACCGAATAACTCCACTTGGAACTTGTGAATGACTTTACAATTTGCTGATACCAAATCTTTTCAATTAGTTAGGTATTTTCTGTATAAAAAGCTTCTACATTCAAAAGTGTATTACTTTTAAAAGGCGCAAACCAGTTTAACGGTCAGTGTGAGGACCGTTACCGTTAAGCGAAATCGTTGTTGACTGTTGAGTGAGAGAAATTAGCTGAATAGACTGATGAATTCTTACCACTCTGACGATTTCTTGACAAAAATAGCTGCGCCCTGCGGTTTCACCCACGTAATTTCCGATCTCGTGGGAATATCAAAATAAAAAGAAGCCTAGCCTTCCTCGATAAAAGGACTATCCAACACAAAAATAATTTTTCAATTTGAACCACTAGTTCCAGAGCTATTTGACGACCTCTGTGGCGCGTCGGGCGAATACCCGACTGCGACGCAGAAGGTTGCGGGTTCGATTCCCGCCGGGAACAAGTATTTATGCTGACCATAAATTCTTGTTTCTGGTTCTGGGTGTTTCCTATATGTATAATATGTATATATTTACAAAAAAAAAAGTATATAAGTAGTTTATCCGTTATCTGGCACCCATAACACAAGCATTAAGTTGCTTAGCTTGGGGCTGGATGGCGATGTGTAATATGTCCTGAAATATTTATTTATTTATTTATTTATATCATACATGTATTATACATATAATGTATTATATATATAAAAAAAACCGCATCAAAATCTGTTGCGTATAGTTTTAAAGATTTAAGCATACAAAGGGAAATATAGGGACAGAAAAAGCGACTTTGTTTTATACTATGTAGTGATGATTGTGATAGTGATATAGTATCGATAACAAAGCATCTACGGGTGTTTAGTGTGGTTAAATTATCTAAGCTACTGTAACAGAAACTTAAAATGCTGAGTTAAATTCTCTATTCGTTTAAATATTTATTTGACGGTTGTGTTGTCTCTAATATAGTAGAGAACGAATTCTGGAAGATTTGTGAAATGATTATTTAATTATTTTGTGTATAATTAGCTAGTATTTAGTGTATTGGAATAATTCTCTACTTGTAATATAATATTTCTTGTTAAATTTGATGAATTCTGAGACGTTCCCTTATGTCGCTATAGATATTGAAACATGAATTTCCTCGCGTAATCGGGTTTACTATTTTTGAACGGTTTTGACCTAGTGGTGATACCACTTGAAGACACAATTCCTCCACTCATGTCTTCGAGGGTCGTTCTAGGCATGATCGGGAGTGGTTCGACACCTTGGCGGCGAAGAGGCGCAAGAGACATGCGGGCGTGGACAATGACCAAGGCGGTTCCTTTCCTTGTGCAAATTTCGGTCGCATCTGTCGATCGCGAATTGGTTTACTGAGCCACGAAAGAGCGTGTAATCGTCTGAAATAGACGAAAAGGCCAGAGATGATGATGATACCACTTGGTCTATTGTAGGTCTTGAGTTCGAATCCAAGCATGTGGATTAACTTACATTGTTCTTACGGTGAAGAAAACACCGTGGTAAAACCCACGGCTTTGACAAGTGATTTTCTCTGGATATGCCCGACTGAGCCGAGAAGTGGGCAAGCCTACTTCAACTGATACTATAGGCACAACAGCGCCTTAAATAAGCACAGATTTATAAATAAGTAACAATGTAAAATAATCTAGATTTATCTGTGGTGTTACATATAGATGGAGTTAATTGTTCTTTCTCAATAATCACGAAATAGATTAAAATATTATTTTTTCAGCGTTTTCTAATAATAATAACCTTTGTCACTGTATGGATTCTTAAGTCACGATTCTGAAATAACTAATTACATATTCTCGTTTCATTTGTTTGTTTAGAAGATGTATTTTTATCTTCAAATCAATTTAATAACGTTTCACACCGCCTCCTTTATGAATTTGCTTGTAAATAAAGAGATTTAAAATAACAACGTAATAAAAGGAACATTTGAAACAAACCTCTTTAAACGAATTTTATGAAGATAATTAGTTCAAAAAATTTGTGATTATTTTCACCCGAAAATCAGCTATCTCTTACACGACCAATAACATAAAATAAATAGCAGGACATTCCACACATCGCCATCTAGCCCCAAGCTAAGTAACTAGACTTGTGTTATGGGTGCTGGACAACGGATATACTACTTATATACTTTTCTTTTGTAAATATATACTTATAATACATAGAAACAACCAGACCACAAACAAATATCTAAGCATAAATAAATACATGTCTGAACAACCAATGACCAATGATCTCAATATTTTACTTTTCTTTATGTTTTATTTTACTGACCGTTTTAAGAGGAAAGGGTACCGGGGGCTTTCTCCATACAAACTATTACAAACGTAGTCGACTGTTTTCTCCCTGGATAATGACACTAGAGCAAATATTTTTGGTGCATAAAACTTATAACTGCCATGACCATATTGACCATGCCCCTATTTTTTGTTTTTTTTTAATTATTAATTTTTTTAAATTTAATTTCTATGATAATTAGAAAATGAAAAAAACCAAAACATAGGGGCATAGTCATGGCAGTTATAGGTTTTATGGCACAAAAATATTTGTGCTAGTGTCATTATCCAGGGAGGAAACAGTCGACTACGTTTGTATGGAGAGCGCGCAGGTACCCTTTCACCTTAAGTCGTAGGACGATTGCATTAGATTGTGCCTAAACAAACTTACATAAATTCCAGTTAAATGAATTGAACGGATAATCTAAAATTAAGTTCTATTTCAATAACCACAAAGTTGATATTATTTCATAAGTTTGACAATTTGACAGTTGGTTAATCATTTTTAAGGTCTTTTAAAGGCTTTTAACTTTTGTTTTCAACTGGCTGAGCCCCACGGTTTCACCAGCGTAATATTTTTCTGCGAATTTTTTTTTCTCATGAATCTTCTCTTGACAATAACAAACACAACGAAAACCAATTAGCGAAATTAGTCCAACCGTTCACGCGTGATGCCGGTGATCAAGGAAAATAGGGATTATTTTTTTTATAAAATAGTTATAGGTATGTTCGAGTGTAAGGATCAAAGCTTTGCTATTAATAATGTTCAGATTTTGTATTTTAAATATCTTAACTCGTAAATAATGGCAATGAAACAAGTTTCTCACGTCACTCTTGTCTAATTTTTAACACCGCACTGTTTGGCCTTGGTTTTGCAATTACGTCTAAACTATAATTTTGTTGCCTCACACTTGCATTTATGTATTTATATCCTTGCATGTATTTTCGTTGGTTAGGTACCTACTATACTGAACTAGGTATACTTACATATATTATATACCAATATTATAATAAGGCAGTTTGAATATGTCTGTACCTACCTACCTACTGGCTCAATTCTAATCTATACATTTAAAATCCTTTGTCCTGACTGACTGACGGATCAATGCACAGACTAAAGCGCTGATCGTATAGAGACCTGAAACTTGGAGGGGGTGTTCTTTGTATGACGTAGGCATCCGATAAGAAAGGATTTTCCAAAATTCTATCCCTAAGGGGGTAAAAAAGGGGGGCAAAGTTTGTATGGAACAACGTGATTTCTTGGTTCATTTTCGACTTTTAAGCGGACGAAGTCGCGGGTAAAAGCTAGTCTGTACATATAAAATGCTGTGTCCTGAACGACTGACTGACTGACGGATCAACGCACAGCCTAAACGGGAGATCGCAGAGACCTGAAACTTGGAGGATGTGTTCTTTAGTAAAGGATTTTCCTAAATAATTACATTTTATTTTGACACAAGTTTTGAAAACTCAATCCGATTTTAAAAGAATCAAAAAACTTATTAGAACCATTTTAGAGATTTAAAAATCGCTACCATTTTAAAGTTTGATTAATTGATCAGTTTATTTTAGTTAATATTTAAGCTATTATTTAAGATTAAATTCCTTCAACTCAAGCAAGACTTTTTAAAGCCCTGCTTTAGTTGAAAACATTCTAATAAAACTCCATACGGTCAGCCTCTATTTTATTGCCGATTAGCGACGAGGTATCATACATAGTAATTTTGCTAGGAATCTACAGTTCTCAGAATTAAGTAGAAGTTGCAAGCTTCGTCAATGTAACAAAAATCATATACCTATAACAAAAACATATTACCTAAATATGCATACGCCAAAGCTAAATGAGTACCTATCTATCTATCTATCTACTATCTTTCTTATATATAAAAATGAATCGCAAAATGTGTTGGTAAGCGCATAACTCAACAACGCCTGGACCAATTTGGCCAATTATTTTTTTGTTGTGTTTGTTATTGTCAGGAGAAGGTTCTTATGAAAGAAAAAATTAAGAAAGTTGCGTAGAAAATTATCACGCGGGTGAAACCGCGGGGCGCAGCTAGTAATATATAAAATTCTCGTGTCACGGGGTTCGAACTTGAACTCCTCCGAAACGGCTCGACCGATTCTCATGAAATTTTGTGAGCATATTCAGTAGGTCTGAGAATCGGCCAACATCTTTTTTTTTTGTTTTTTGTAAAAGCAAAACAACGTTTGCCGGGACAGCTACTTGTTTATATAATATTTTATTGGAACGAAGTTCCTTATCGCGGGTTTGCGACGGGACCTATTTCATAAAAAATCCAGTTCAATGCAGTTTGAGCGTTACAAAAAATGTGAAACGAAAAACCGCAAGATAAACTAATCTCTCACACATATAAATATCTCCCATATTATATGTATGTATAATGTATATAAACTACCTACTACTAATATTATAAATGCGAAAGTTTTGCAATTAGCATTTTTGTATTTTTTTTGTCTGTCTGTCTGTCGAAAGGAACTTCGTTTTTTTCATTTTGACTGTACTTTTTATCATATCGGGTAGAGTTTGGACTTTTTGTTAGGTATATTTAATCGGGAGAGTTAAGCCTTCCAAACGCGTGACTTGCGACACGTTTTTTATAATATGTTTGTTTATTGTAGAATAAATGTTTAAATGTTTTAAATTATACTTTGCATTGCCTGCATTTTTCGTAAGTATAAATGTAGGCCTGATTTAATTAAGCTTTCAATCAATCCCTTTGTTCTCAAAAATATGTATGATAATTTTGGCAATTGGCTGTGAAATAATTGAAACCGAAAATTACAGAAACAATGTTTATCACGTGAGAAGAATCGAACGTATAATGAACAATTCAATTATTAAATATTTGACGTAGGAAAATTTAATTGAGCTTAAAGTGAAAGGGTACCTGCGCTCTCTCCATACAAACGCAGTCGACTTTCCTCCCTGGATAATGACATTAGCACAAATATTTTTGTGCCATAAAACCTATAATTGCCATGACTATGCCCCTATTTTTTTTTTTTCATTTTATATTCATTTCATTCATTTTCATCATAGAAATGAAGATTAAAAAAAATAAAAATAAACAAAAAATAGGGGCATGGTCATGTCAGTTATAAGTTTTATGCACCAAAAATATTTCCTCTAGTGTCGTTATCCAGGTAGAAAACAGTCGACTACGTTTGTAATAGTTTGTATGGAGAGAGCCCCCGGTACCCTTTCCTCTTAATTAGATTACTCTTTACAATCCACTAAGAGCGATATCTTATTTTATTAGAATCGAATATATGTAATTTAATTCGATCGTGTATTCATTAAACTATGTTTTACAAGTTATTTAAATACCAAAGTTTGTTAATACGATATAAAAACAAACTTATTAAATAGTTACTAGCTGCGCCGCGATGTTTTACCCGCGTTCAAGTCTCTTTAAAAGTGATATTGATTTTATTTCTGATTTTTTATTGCCTACAAACGAAGAATACATAATACTAAATAAAGTTTATCAGCCCTTTTTACCTCTTTAGAAGTCTAATTTCCAGAAATCAGTTCTAGTGCTTATAAGTGCTGCGTTCTCAAATAAACCCCGATGCGAAGTTTCAGATTAGTAGCTGTTGTAATTTCAGATATTTTTTTGATAAGTATTTTTCTTTTATTTAAGTACTAACTGTCCCGGCAACGTTGTTTTGCCATTAAAAAAACTAAAGGAAACAAAATAAAAAATAGATAGTAGCCGATTTTCAGACCTACAGAATATGCATATAAAATTTCATAAAAATCGGTCAAACCGTTTCGGAGGAGTATGGTAACTAAATTGTGACTCGAGAATTTTATATTATTAGATTGGCTTCGTCCAAGTTCCGTAATATTATCCATATAAAAGACAATTCATATTTTCAACTACTTGTACTCGTATACAGGCTGTTTCCGCGATTATACCCTTTTTAATTGGGTCCTTTTTGCGTGAAGATGGAGTAGGCTTGCCCAGCACCTACTACTCTATTTCCAACTATCTTCATACCGAGTTTGAACGCAATCGGTTCAGTAGACACACAAACCTTCACATTTACAATATTAGTAGAATAGATATGAGATACACGAAAATCATTAGCATAGCCGTTTGAAACGTGTAACATAAACAGTGGACCGAGAGTGGATTGATACGTCTGACTGATATTAGTGATGGGTATGCAAATAATACATATGTTTGGGTAGGTGCTCTTGTTTAAAGTTCTATTTATGTGTGTTTGTGTTTGTATCACTGATTGTTTACTGAAAGGTTATTAAAATTTCGAATTACGAATGTTATAAAAAGTTAAACACAGTTTACCTTTTAGTGGTTTTTAGATTCTATTTAATCTAAAGTGCTTATTTCACTTACATCCTACTTTTTTGGCATTCGTTTCATTTACACGGTAGGTAATGTTTTAATGAATTAATTCGACTTCACCGTGATCCAAGATTAAAAGTTCAGATTGGAAAAATATACCTGTACTTGTTCATACACTTTGATAAACTATATGGAATCAATTTAAACTTTCCATCAAATATCTAGGTTTAGTAAAATCGACATTTCACAGTTTTTCCTGCAAGAGGTCAGTAATTTGTTCTTTAAAAAGATAAACGTAAATCAAAAAATATTCTGCCAATGTGAGAACTAAAACTGTCGTCTAAGTAAAAAAAAATGGGTGCGAAAATTTCATTAAATGTTTCATGAATTTATTGTTTATCGCATTTATCAATCGAATACAAGTAGCTTCAACTACTACTATACTATAAACCTTATGATCTTGCACTAAAAACGCTAAAATACAATTATTTCAACATCTACAAATCTGTATTGTTTGTTTGCAAAAATTTGCAATATCATAAAAGCGCTACAATTCACTGAACATTGTTGAAAATACTTCCAGAATCTAGGCATTCGTAAAGTTGAAAATATTGTGTTGTTTAGCATAACTTCCATTTGTTTAAATCTCAAACAGTTTGGAGAGCTTACAGTCGATTTAATACAAATATTCGATAGAAATATCGAGTGGTGTTCATCCCATCTCTAGCAGACCAATAGTCCTGTCTGAGTACAAAGAGATGTGTTTTTATTCCTCATTGTGCCCCGCAAAGAGGTCTAACAATTGAGCATTCACTGGATCCGTAGGGTTGACACATTTAAAAATGTTTTTTTAGTCCGAGGTCCTAGCGAACGTTTCCTTTATTTTGAACTGTAAGGATAACACTATGTTTCATTCTGAGCTATTAGTAAATTGAATAAACAAATAAGTATGTAATCTTATAAAAAATGTTCATAAATAAATCTCTGAAACTACAAGAGCTACCTACCTACGTATTTGAAATTTCGCTTGGGGATTCCTTTTTGGACGTAGGCAAGTACTTAAGGTTTTTTTTTTAAAACCCTGTTAAGGGGTAAAAACGATTGATAAAGTTTGTACTTTACAGTAACTAAAAAACTAATATTCTGTGTTTATAGTAAATGCATATAATTTTTGAAGATGACACTAACGCGGGTAGGTAAATCGCGAGGCGCATCTATTGCCTTACAAAATACATTTTAGTATTCTGTCCGTCGTCTAGCTACCATAACACAAACCTAGTTGCATAGCTTGGAGCTAGATGGCGTTGTGTAGGTTGTCCTGAGATTTATTTTGTTTATTGTTATAAAAACAAGCAAAACTCTATGTACGGTCGGCTGCATAATTGCTGACCCACCGTAGAGCTCCAAAACGGCTGTTATAAGAATGTTTTCAACACGAGCAAGATTTTAGACACCTGCTTTAGGTAAAGATTAAAGTCGTCGTAACTCATGAATTAATCAAAGAAAAATTATTAGAATGCAAACATTCCAATAATAGTAATTTTAGAACTCTACCGAGGGCTGCAATTATGCAGCCAACTGTACATATAAAGAATAAAAGCAACACAACCGTATGTAACAGATGAAAATTAAAGCATCACGTTCAAATAAAGGTACATAGATTTTATTCAGTTAACGCAGCCATTCGCAATCAGAATGAAAACGAAAAATAGCGCGGCCACATTTCAATTTCAGAAATCTGACAACCCTAGCTGTCAGATAGTAACTGTTGGTATCCACTGCAGTCACATCAACATCCATGGACAGAAAAGTTGCATCCCAATTGCCATGGATATATTCAGTACTAATCTGATTTTTCAGTCCTAAAACTTGTACTTTACAAAATTGCGCAGTCCCGTGTGATGTTTATGTTCTGCGCACCTAATAGATAAAACCTGTTTTTAAACGTCCTGGACTTTGACCTGGAAAACAAGGCGAATAGGCGGCAATGGTATTTCATGTCAAACAGACGGCACAAACTCACTTATATTATATGACGAGCTCCTTAACTACGCCAAACTGAAACACGATTGCACTTGTTACATTTTAACTATGACGACTCATAGACTATTCAATAAACTTTGCATTCAATGCAGTGAAGTTATCACGTTTCGCATAAAAACCAAGAGCAAAGTGTGACATTGTCAAAATACCCAATCTATAAATAGGTTTAATCTCTTGATCTAAACACGTGGAATAGTCTGTCTCCTGTGCCTTGGTGTCCAAAGTGTATGATAATTATCAACTTTACAATAAGTGAGACACACCATACGAGATGCAATGTTCATAAGTTGATCTTCTGTTAAGAATTTTTTGATGATTTTACGTTGTTAGGATTCAATACATACCTACATAATCTAGGTGATAAATAATTCTAATCCGGCATGGTTGTTGACTCAATTTGTGAATCAGTCTGAGAATCGCACATGTGTTTAAGTGACTAAAATTTTCCTAGTCATCTAAAATCAATAAGGTAGACTTTTATCTATCAGAGATAATATCTTTTGTTAATGATTAAGATACATATGAAGTTCATAATGTTATCAAGTAAGTATTACTACCGTTTGTTTAGTATAATACTGGGACTAGGCCCAGTTGGCATTAGACAGAGACCAATGGAAAGAGGTGAGGGAGACGCTTTTGCCATGCAGTGGTACGGTGTAGGCTAAAATACATAAATAATATTATTTTCATAGTCCAGACTAATTGAAATATTAAAGCACAGCTCAAGCCAATATAATAGACAGATCGGGCTAAATTTGCATCCTAACAAAAGCTAAATAAGGAAGAAGAAAAAAACAAAAGAAGGAAGGAGGGTTTTTTGGAAAACGTAAGGCTAATAAAGGATTCTGGAAAATACAACCACTACGCGGACGAAGTGACGGGAGTAAGCTATTAAATAAATAATAATTTGTGTCTTTAAAGTGACAAAAAATCTATAAAATCTATAAAGTGAAAACAACGTTCCAGAGGTTTAATTTTACAATGTTGCGAACACGTATTAGTGTATATCAATGAGGCAATAATAACTTGAGTGGTTGTTTGATTACGACGATATAAAGCGCCGACACAGCCTTAGGCTATTTATGTTTGGCCTTTATAACTTGATTAATTTGTAAATACGGCATGACAAGGGTCCTAATGAAAGGCCCTGATCTACAACTAATTTAACAAACTAAACGAATTTGAACCTTATTGATGTCGTAATAAAATATGGAACCATATTATAGTTTTTTTGGCCACGTTCAATAGGATTATTGTCAGGCTCTACTCGATCAAATGGATCTACGTCTTAACTTATGTTTCTTAGAACAATATGCACGCAGTTACTTACCTTCTTGAAGATGTAGAAAAAGGTTGAAATATACATCATTCTTTAAGTGTAGCTTACCTGTAACAAATAAAGATAAATTGTTAATATGAATCATTGTTATAGAAATATTATCTGTGTCCTGTGGAATAACCCAAGGAAGTCCTGATAGGAGTATTAAGATTCTATTATCTAGTGTTTCGTTTCTGAAAATGCGTAACAATATGCAATAACTCTAACACAAACTTTAAAAATATTAGATATATAACAAATTTTAAAGTCACACCTTTTTTACTTTCGTCGTTCATTATCTCCCTCCAGAAATTAACTCTGTTACGCTAAATAAATGAATTATCTATTTTAAACCAAACACTTTACAAAAGTTAAATAATATTTATACTAGATGTGTTCACTTGCAAATCTGGGCACACTCTGAACAGAAATCTTTATCCCGTGTCGTATCGATGAAAACAATGACTCATTCTCGTACTTACTATGAATCAACATACCTAACTGGGAATTTTTTCGTCTGTTTTTCTACCTAAATCCAGATAACATTTTGTATTTTCCTGGTGTCGCTTTTGTGACATTTTTTTTATTGTACATTGAAAAATTATGCCAATATTTTCAGCATTTAAAGAGTGATTTGATGACAGTTTTCTTTGTAAGTAGGTAAGGTGATAAGGTAAATATTATGTTTAGTTAGTATAGTTTACTATACTATACTGATTTATGAACTTCCAAAGGTCGTGTATAAAATTAAAATTCATTTATTTCGGGCTTCGTGTTATTCGGCATATCTGTTAGTAGGTAATACTATGACTTATCATAATAAGTGTTAGTAAATTTAAAAAAAAAAAATTTTTATCATTTCGTTTTTTGTAATTAGATTTAACCTTGTATTTTGTAATTTTGACATTTAATTTTATGTTTTAAATTGGAATAAATATACTTAATTAAAAATAAAATAAATTAAATTAAAAAAACAATTAAAACAATAACAGCAATAGAAGGACAGGGGAGGCATAGACCAACCCCACAGTCAACCCAAGTAACACATTTGGTAATAAATAGCTTGCATATAGTATTTTTTTGGAACCTTTAGTAATAAAATCCACCTTGATTAAGTTCTATATAGGTGGTTAGAACCTATATGCAACCTATATATTACCAAAGGGAGAAAAATTGCAACTCATTTATAGTTGCAGAAGCGTTGCATAAGAGTTCGAATTGTTACCCTGAGTGGTACTTGGAACTAACGGTGCAAATTGCGCGCTGTGAATGAATGATTGAATGATAAAGCGATACATTCATTCGTTGAGTGATTAATTTGTCATAACTAGTCTTATTTTCGGCGGAGATAAACGAAAAACGGTGTGCTTTGTTCTATTGTGTTAATTGTGACAGCCATATTGCATCTATTTGGTGAGTATTAAAAATGTACGTGTAAACCGCAGCATAATATCATGGAGCCCTTGCAAATGGTTTTTTATCGTGAAACCATGGTATATTTACTTAGTAAATTTTGATGCGCCTACAATTTAATCAAAAAATATCAAAAAATATATGCTGATCAAATAAAAAAGATAATACTTTACAACAATTTGGTTGTTAAAAACCTAACATTATAGTTTCACAAAAAGTATAATGTCAACAACAGTTATTAAAACTTATTTTGTTAAATGTTATTGTAATAAAATACCATTAAACAAAATGCTTTTCAAGGTTATTATTTTTAAACATGGCGATTTAAAGTAGACCTTTTAGTTCTTATTTTCACTCATTTGTTACCTTATTGGAACTCTTAAGCCCAAAAATCACTCATTAGTACCTAGTAGTGATATTTTTCACTTCACAGGTCTTGCTGTCTCTACTTTGAATTGGGGATCCTCAAGACGGGTACAAAACCCATTGTGAAGGTTAATAAAGTAAAAAAAAAGTAAAATTTACTTAACTTGTAAAGTCGAGGACTGTCTGTACAACTGTCTGTCAACTGTTTGTGCAACTGTCTGTTGTCTGTGCAACTGTCTGTTGTCTGTGCAACTGTCTGTACAACTGTCTGTCACTGACTGGTACTGTCTGAAACTGTCTGGTACTGTCTGGTACTGTCTGGTACTGTCTGGTACTGTCTGGAACTGTCTGGTACTGTCTGGTACTGTCTGGTACTGTCTGGTACTGTCTGGTACTGTCTGGTACTGTCTGGTACTGTCTGGTACTGTCTGGTACTGTCTGGTACTGTCTGGTACTGTCTGGTACTGTCTGGTACTGTCTGGTACTGTCTGGTACTGTCTGGTACTGTCTGGTACTGTCTGGTACTGTCTGGTACTGTCTGGTACTGTCTGGTACTGTCTGGTACTGTCTGGTACTGTCTGGTACTGTCTGGTACTGTCTGGTACTGTCTGGTACGGTCTGGTACTGTCTGGTACTGTCTGGTACTGTCTGGTACTGTCTGGTACTGTCTGGTACTGTCTGGTACTGTCTGGTACTGTCTGGTACTGTCTGGTACTGTCTGGTACTGTCTGGTACTGTCTGGTACTGTCTGGTACTGTCTGGTACTGTCTGGTACTGTCTGGTACTGTCTGGTACTGTCTGGTACTGTCTGGTACAGTCTGGCACCGTCTGGCACCGTCTGGCACTGTCTGGCACTGTCTGACACTATCTGTAACTGTCTGGAATGAAACTAATGTACGGAACCCTCAGCGCGTGAGTACGACTCGCACTCGACCCGTTATTATTTTAATTAGATCTTGTGGTTCTAAATGAGAAAAAAATGGAACCGATATACGCTTTACAGTGGCATATAAGAGTATATTAGACCTTACAAAGGCAATTACACTAAGGTTCCAAATGAGCTTCAATAATAACTCTTAAGCCACTACAAGTGATAAATAACTCATATATACTACTTATTTAGTACTAATGGTGCCAAATGAGGGAAAAATACCACCTATTAGGGCACAGTTCTTTAGGGGGGATTTTAAGATGTCATATGCCTCTTTTAGTTCTAAAAGAGAGAAAATTAAAACCTTTATGCGCCTATGAGTAATAGATTCGGCTTAATGCTACCATAGGTAATAAAGAAGAAACAAAAATCCCTCTAAAGCAACCATTAGTGATAAGAGTTACTCATTTGCAAATTCGAGTGCTGTTTGCATCTTTAAGTAATACCAAACACTCTTGCATCACTAATATGCTACCTACAGTTGCAAAATAAGTTCCAAAATTCACTAACGTGCTACTTGGGAATAACACAAATGGCGCCGCATCATCAATGAAATTCCAAAACAATTTCGAACGAAAAACTCAAAGCATTTTAATCATGGCGCACCCATTCATAGTTTTTGTGTTTCTTTAAATACTTAACAATTCATGTAAACGATCCAGCAATCCACAACAAAGAGTGCAAAAAGGGATTTCTATAAACAATAAGAGCGGCGCCGCTGCCTTGCCAGTAAAGGTAAACCTACATAATAAACTAAAGACTTTCGGTCGTCCGACAGTTTACATTGAAAGGCTATTCAAGGGCCGCTTTTTATTGATATCCATCGGCCAACAAAAGAAGTATGTAGTCTACGAGGACTCTAAGCGCTTACTAACAAAAATATTTGCTGTTTGAAGAATCTTGCTCGCCGGGAATCCACGGAACGCTCGCACCGGCTACCTGTTCTTTTGACTATTCGACTGCAATCGAACAACGATCATGGACCATGACTTTACACCCCTTTTACTTGTATACGGGCTGCTTTCCGCAATTAAGCCTCTTTGGTTGGGTTCCTTTTGCGTGAGGTTCTACTTGTCAGGGGGAGAACCAGCCCAGCTCCTCCATAAATTTTGCCAATGTGGTTTCTCAAAAAAATTTGAAAGGCTTTTAGCATCACCTAATTGCTCTGAGTCTAATTTCCGTTGGTACCGTGCAGTCTAGCAGCACATGCCCGGTCGTTTCTACAGCCTCCATGCATGCTCTGCACAGTGGGCTCTCCGTTATGTCCAGGTTGTGAAAGTGCTTGTTGAAGTCGCCATGACCGGTCAAAGCGAGTGTAACCATGCAAGTCCTTGTCTTTACCCAGAGCCTTGTTACAGTCACAATGAATTCTTAGTCTATGTGTGACGGATTCTATTTTTAGAGGGTTCGATTAAATACGAGTGTGAGACAAGTACGTGATAGTACTATTTGGTCATTTTATGATAGAATATTAAGATTAAGGCTATAAGTTTTGTACTTACAGACTATTTTATTTAAAACCCGGCTGTTACTTTAAATCAAACTAGCGACCCGCTCTGGCTTCGCACGGCTATATTATGCATTTATACATATAAACCTTCCTCTTGAATCACTCCATCTATTAAAAAAATCGCATCAAAATCCATAGCGTGGTTTTAAAAATCTAAGCATACATAAAGGCAGGCAAAAAAGCGACTTTGTTGTATACTATGTAAAGATTAGATATAAATTTACCAAAGCACTTGTAACAAATCTGAGTTATAACGAGTAAAAGCTGCTAAAATGTAATATCTTACGTATAAAAATATACCCACTCAAAGAGAAAATAAAAAACTCGTCCGACAAAAAACTCGTCCGACAAAAAACTCGTCCGGCAAAAAACTCGTCCGACAAAAAACTCGTCCGACAAAAAACTCGTCCGACAAAAAACTCGTCCGACAAAAAACTCGTCCGGCAAAAAACTCGTCCGACAAAAAACTCGTCCGACAAAAAACTCGTCCGACGAAAAACTCGTCCGACAAAAAACTCGTCCGACAAAATACTCGTCCGACGAAAAACTCGTCCGACAAAAAACTCTGGACTGGAAAAGGATTGTCAAAACAATCAATAAAGTTCAATTTAGATTTAAACAACTTCTCCCGTGAGAATTTTGTGTGACGTGAGAATTTTGTGTGACGCTTTTGTAAAATTTCACTCTCATCATTTTTTCATAACGCGCCTAAAGAAGTATAACTTCAAAAAAGTCTGCTTTACTATCTATCTTTTTTTTTATTAGTAGGTTTGCGGTTAAAAACAGTTGCTGAGTTTCGTTTCTGTCTTCAATCTAGTACGGACAAAGTGATTTGTCACATAAACCTGTTTATTATCTATCTATAAATCTAGTTGTCTTTAGATCTTAGACACACACTTTTATGAGGGGAGCCGCATAGAATTGAGTGATTCCTCCTGATTTTTGATGTTATTTGCATCATACTGAATTTTCCTAAGTTTGAACACCCTTCCTTTCACCTTCCTCAACTTCTTGTCCATCCAAAGGTTGCCTGATAAGGCCGCTTATTTTTATTTAATGATATTTGAAAATGGTGTTTACAATAAAAAAAATCTATATCTATCTATTTCTACGCCCGCATCGTGCAGTTAAAAAATGAAATTCAGAAATTGTAAACTAATGATTTTAAATAAAGATTTTAAGAACTTTCCATCGCAAAAAGATTATAAAGATTAAATTATTATTAAAGCTAGTTAGTTACTTTATCCTTACTTATTATCAAAGTAGTAAAGTACTGTGCTTTCCAACATCACTATATTTTCCGATTTCCTGGAAAACAAGATAACTCTGATAAATAAATAACAATATAGCGGAATTTCTATCATGTGATGTGAGTTCTTAGAATTCAAGAGAAATATCGAGTTTATATTACAAAGGTAATACCGAATGATGTACTAGGAACAGCCATAAGTAGCTAAGCTTTGACTTCGGTTCTTGGAAATAAATCTTTTGATGATTTAGCGACAGAAATTGAATGAAAAATTAAAGGTTATATCGTCACGTCTATACCTATAAGTATAAGTTATTTACAAAAGAAAAGTATGTAAGTAGTATATCGGTTGTCTTGCTAAGTAACTAGACTTGTTTTATGGGTTACACAAGTCTAGTTACTTAGCTTGTGGCTAGATGGCGATGTGTGGAATGTAATGCTGTATATATTTTATTTATTTATTTACCTACTACATGGCTGTAGCGTATGAAATACTTTTTTTTTGTTGAAATTAACAATCCTTTAAGACGTATAAGTACACAATTAAAATCGAAAACAATGCACCATCTCAAACTAAGACCATGCAATCAATCGTACAATACAGAACCAGTTTTTAATGCATTCACTTGCAGTTGAGTTTCACGCTATTTATACCATGGGAATCTGTATTCGATATTATTTTATCAGTTAAAAGATCTTCGTTATATATATGATGAAAATATTCGGGGAGTATTTGAGAACGTCATTTTATTTTTTAATGTTATCTATCAATTTTCATCATTACACGCTTGAGACCGTTCGTGGGTCATTACTCGATTTACCCTCTGTCGGGGTTTACAACTTGAAGCCCCCCCCGGAGCTAGGGGACCTTTGCACTGGCCACTCGGGACCGAAAGACACTTGGGCCTTACCACTGGCATTGTTTCAGCCGAATATGCGACGAGTACGATTACTCCATCGCCCCTTAGAGGTAGAATTAGAACAGCTCTCTTTACCCTCAACAACTGCTTCACTGTGTAGAAACGGACTCCCCTAATGTACATTATCATTGATCAAAATGTTAGTTTTTAACTAAATGGTTGTATGGTTGTTAAGCTAATTTTTATTTGTAATTTATTTTTCTTTTGTATGTTTTATTTTAATTGTAGTTTGATTAGTCTTATGATGGTTTTATTTTTATCTTAAAAGAGTGATAAATAGGAAATTATTATAGAATTTCACTGAGAATAGGTTTTTTAACTACCATGGTTATTTTTACTACTAACCTTATTTAAAAATTAGATATTCACCTTGTCACTACCAAGGCACGCAAACTTCAGTCTCGTGAAAATGGTGTATGAAACATGGTAAATAACTCGTTTTAAATAACTTCGCAGAGAATTATGATCTATCTATAAATATTTCATTGATAGGCGAAAGCTCTGAAAGTAGTTTAGTAGGACAGGGTCATATCATAAGTAGGTACTCATCGTAACCATGACAAAACCATGAACTTATAGGTACTAATGCTTTCAGAGTCCTACTCTTGAAGAAAATGTTACCTAGGGGTAACATTTAAAATATTTTATTCTTTAAATTTTATTTAAAATATAAATATAAACCTGTGAAACTTAATAGGTTAGGTTTTACAGGTTTATATTTATATTTTAAATAAAATTTATGATCCAAACAATTTTCAGGATTTTTGTCTTATTTTTCCTTAACTTACTGTCAGTCTCCAGATAATTTTTAACCTATATTTTCTTCGTATTTAAGTGCCTGACTCTCGGCTTCTTGTAGCCAATTTATTCTTTGTCGAGAACTTTTCATTTCATCAATAAAGCAAATTTCGATGAAGCTACCCTTGTTCTTTGTCTTATTTAAACGAATAAATATTGAATTTCTTTTCTTGCAAATCATCTCTAAACTTCCATTGAAATGTAGAGCACTTTTAATATTTGACAAAACGAGAATAAATTATGAATAATTTATAAAGAGTATAGTAGGTACCTACCTATATACAGGGTTATTGGTAATTATACTAGCAAGCCGTTGAGGGCTACTTCTGTGCACCTAAACAAACAACTTTTGTTCTAAGACTTTTGGAAATTCTAAAAAAAAAAATGAAAATTTTGAGGTTATGTAAATTCGAAAAACAGCTGATTTCTTAAAACAAAGGTCATTGAGACTAAGAACAGTAGATAAAACTTAAAAAATAAGTAAAATTTTAAGGTTAATAACATCTCCGTGTATGGAACAGCTGATGTAAACCTAACATTAAAATTTTCCAAAAAATGTTCGAATTTTCATAAGTGGTAGAACAAAAGTTGGTTGTTTGTTAGTGCACAGAAGTAGCCCTTAACGGCTTGCTAGTATAATTACCAATAACCCGGTATATGGTGATGTGTAGAATGTCCTGCAATATTTATTTATTCAAGACATGCATTAGTTTATTTATGTTTTTGAGATACGGTGTCTCATCGTAGTACTCAGATATACTGTTTTTAGGCTCAAAGTACAGCCAGACTGGCCGGAGATAATGACAGCAATACTATGGTATGAGTCACATCTACGTTTTAATACCAAGAAGCTGTTACCGATAATTATTTATTTATTTTTAGGTTTCGTGAGAATCATGCGTCCTTTTCTCAGCTAATTGAAATCTATGAAATTAAAGTGTATATTTGCCGAAAATGATTGATTTAATTTCTTCATTATTAAAACATATTGGGTAAAGTTAATAAAAATAGGTAATATAAAACGTTCGTTCACATTTGTTAGCAAGCTGTCAAACTTCTCAAACAAGTTCATGAAATACAACTGGAATTTAAACAAAATTATGACCTGAAGGTTAGAGAACTATCTCAGCGGAGATTATTATGAGTTAAACCGGAACTATTTGTTAAGTAACCTCTAACTTTAAACTTCTCACTTTATGGTTCAGCTCACAGGTGAAGTTCATCGGATTTAACAATGCTGCCACAGCTAGCGCGCAGAAAAAAAAAGGTTTCTTGAAGCAAGATATAATCTTCTCTCTATAGACGCTAGCGAATCATTAAAATTTCTTAAATTATTCTTAAACCAGCTTTTGCCCGCGACTTCGTCCGCATAAAAGTCGAAAATAGACCAAGGAATCACGTTGTCCATACAAATTTTGCCCCCCCCCCTTTCCTTTCTCATTGCCTACGTCATACAAAAAACACACCCTCCAAGTTTTCAGGTCTCTACGGTCAGCGGTTTAGGTTGTGTGTTGATCCGTCTGAGTCAGGCGCTAAGGACAAAGCATTTTTATGAATAGATTAAGAATACTGCTAATTATTTTAAACAACATTTACTAAAAATAAGTAATTATTATTTAGCCTCTATTGGGAGAGGCTTAACTTTTTTATCTGTGTAGAGCGCATTTTGTTTGTCTACAAAAGCTGTTTCTTTATTAAATTTTGCACGAAAAGTCGTTCTCGTCATCTGAAAATTGCACGAAACGGGCTCGAATGCACGTCGAAAATTGCAGAAACGTTAAAAAAAAGGTGATCTGGAGGGTGGCGGTTTATGAAACGTGCCTTATCATATCTGACGACACGGGGCGCTCTGAAATGGTTTAGTATTTATTGCTCATTTCGGTGGCAGTGTATTTAGGTATACGTACCTATCTACAGGGTTATTGGTTAGGTATACAAACCCATAAGAAAGCGGTTGAAGATTATTTCTATGCACCTTAGCTTTAGTTCTACTTTTATTATTGAAATTAGAACATTTCTTCGAACATTTTGAGACTATGTTTACTCGAAAATCAGCTGTTAGTGACATGTAGAGGTCATTAACCTTATGACTATATTTTTTTTTTTACGTTTTATCGAGCTTTAGTTCCACGACTTTTGGAAATTAAAACATTTTTCCGAAAATTTTAACTTTTTAACGTTTACTCTAGAATCAGCTGTTAGTGACACGGAGAGGTCAGTAACCTTATGACTACACTTGTTTCTTACGTTTTATCGACTGTTCCAAGTGTGAAAATCTTTATTTAATAAAAGTCCTCTGATTTTCGATTTAACATAACCTCAAAAATTCCAAAAAAATAATTCGAATTTCCAAAAGCTGTAGAACAAAAGGTAATTTTTAAGAAAAAGCTTTCTTATATATTTATCTATAACCCTGTATAATGGAGCGACTGCTCCTAAAGAAATGAATCTCATAAAATATAATTCTCGTAATATACGATGCTAATGTTCAAATACAAAACTAAAATTTTCTTTTACAAAATAGTTTTTTGTTCATGCAAAACAGATCATGCCATATCTCATTGTAATAGAAAGCAGTTCCAATATCTTATTCAATAACAGACTTTTATGAATACCCGATTCAGCTGGCTACGATTTCAACAATCTCCGGCTTCAAATCTTCGACTGAAATATGAATAGTTATTTTTAAAGTTTGAGAACTGTACTTCGGCATCAGGGCTGAGAGTGTATTGATTGAAAATTCTAATAAAAATTTCAAGAGATCCAGACTTTTCAGACGGCTTATCAACAATCGGCCGATTTTAAGTTTTTAGGTAGTCTGGGTTTGTTGAAAAGACCAACGTCAATTTGACCGTTTCGGCAAAATACACCGGAAGGCGTGTGCCTTCTGTAAGCAATTCCATTTGTGTAAAAAAGTTTGTCAAAGTACAATAATAAATGCCATCTCACTAATCCGGATATATCTATTCCTGGTATTAGAAGTAGATCTTTAAATCCAAATGCAACTTGTTAAAGTATATTTAACGATAATATTTCACTACACTCAGCTTGAGTTTTGTTAATATTTTTAAGGAAAAATGCGTCTTCAAAAATTGCAACTGAGACGAGGCGATTTTTTGAAGATGCATTTTTCCTTAAAAATATTTTCAGATAGCTCAGTGCAGACCATGCACCTTAAACTAATTTTCGCCCGATCTCTCCAATGCATTGGTTACAGCTGTGCATTAATATATCAGTCAGAACTTACAATTAAAAAATAATTATAAGGGGGTTGCTAATTTGTTATAATTTTTTTTTAAGCTTAAATTTTGTTTGTTTGTCAAGCTTTTGAATTATATAATATACTAGCTGCCCTCCGCGGTTTCACCCGCGTAACTCCCGATCCCGTGGGAATATCGGGATATAAGCTATCCTATCTCTCAAGTTGGATCGAACTGCACATGGTGTGCGAATTTTATTATAATCGGTTAAGTGGTTTAGGAGTCCATTGAGGACAAACATTGTGACACGAGATTTATATATATTAAGATTCAAGCTAGTGTTGCCGATCGATAGTCGACTATCGCTGAATAATCGATAGCCTATCAAAAGCGATAGTATCGATAGCATATCGGCAGTATCGATAATATTGCCACGTATTGAGCTATCGATAGTATCGATAGGCCAATCGATAGTATTAGGCTTTTTCAGATGAAAACTATCGATAGTAAAGCCATCGATAGTTCGGGAACACTAATTCAAGCCCAAACTAAGCTACAGTTAGCTACGGTATGAATTTCTATGCAGCATAAACTAGAGAACTAAGTTTAAACAACGTTATACGCTTACATCTGATACAAGATGTTAATATGCATTACTGACTACCTATTTAACGACCCAGTTGGCACAATGGTCACCATGCCGGACTGCCAAACACAGGGTTGCGGGTTCGATTCCCGCCACAGACAAGTATTTATGCTTAGATATTTTTCTGTGGTCTGGTTGTTTCTATGTATTATAAGTATATATTTACAAAACAAAAGTATATAAGTAGTATATCCGTTGTCTAGCACCCATAACACAAGTCTAGTTACTTAGCTTGGGGCTAGATGGCGATGTGTGGAGTGTCCTGCCATATTTATTTACTATATTTATATCAGACTCAGGTGGGATGCAAGCTAAGTGATTAGCTAGAAACACTACACGGAAGCTATCTCCATAAAACTAATCATCAATTTTATAAATGCGAAAGTTTGTCAGTGAGCGTATCACGTTCATAACCCTTACTAATTTTATAAATCCGAAAGTTTGTTTATTTTTGAAGTGAAAACTTATTTTAGCGCGGTACGCATATTTTTAGATGAGATAAAATCTCTGAACTTGGGACACCGTTACGAGACGCAGCTACAGTGTGTGCATATATGCATGTACATATATTTTGAAGTTGTTAAGTAAATAACTTTAATTTTTAACCGACTTCAAAAAAAGGAGGAGGATCTCAATTCAGTTGTATGTATGTTATTTGTTTAATTTTAAAGTTTTTTTTTGTTCACTCTTTACGGTTAATCGACTGAACCAATTTGGATGAAAATCGGCATAGTTATTATTACTGATTAGTACCTATGTAGATAGCTAAAAACCTGACCTTTTTATGCCAATTACATCATGACTAACGCGGGTGAAACCATGGGGCGCGGCTATCAATAGGTATGCATCTATGCTGATTTACTGAATAATAAATAAATATTGCAGCACACATCGCCATCTAGCCCCAAGTTAAGTAACTAGACTTGTGTTATGGGTGCTAGACAACGGATATACTACTTTTCTTTTGTAAATATATACTTATAATACATAGAAACAACCAGATCACAGACAAATATCTAAGCATAAGTACATGTCTGAGGCGGGAATCGAACCCGCAACCCTGTGTTTGGCAGTCCGGTATGGTGACCATTGTGCCAACTGGGTCGCTAACATACTAATATTATAAAGCTGAAGAGTTTGTTTGTTTGAACGCGCTAATCTCAAGAACTACTGGTTCGAATTAATAAATATGTTTGTGTTGGATAGTTATTTTTCGAGGAAGGCTCTAGGCTACTTTCTATTTTGATATTTCCACGGGATCGAGACTTACGCGGGTGAAACCGCGGGGCGCAGCTATTATATACCTATTAGTTTTCCAAGAGTTTTCCTTTTTCAATATTACTTCAATTTACAGACGTGATATAAAGTTGGTTAATGGTAATAGGATTGCATTTTTTATAGGAAAAGAAGATAAAATAAATAAATATTTCAGGACATATCACACATCGCCATCCAGCCCCAAGCTAAGCAACTTAATGCTTGTGTTATGGGTGCCAGATAACGGATAAACTACTTATATACTTTTTTTTTTGTAAATATATACATATTATACATATAGGAAACACCCAGAACCAGAAACAAGAATTTATGGTCAGCATAAATACTTGTTCCCGGCGGGAATCGAACCCGCAACCTTCTGCGTCGCAGTCGGGTGTTCGCCCGACGCGCCACAGTGGTCGTCAAGATGGAGTCAGTTTCCTAGATTCTATAAAGTTAAATAAGTACTTTGATTGTTTTATGTCTTAGAAAGAGGTCTCTTATAAGTAAAATAATGATTATCTATACAAACGCACTCCGGGAGTGCAGGCAGAAGTGAAAACTGTATATCTGTATATCTGGAGTTTACTCCTTAAGTACGAGTATCTAACCATACGCAAAAAGAGTTTGATGAAAAAAAAAATAGTCGGACGACTATTTGTCATCCGACAAATAGTCGTCCGACATTTGTCGTCCGTCAATAGTCGTCCGACATTTGTCTTCCGTCAATAGTCGTCCGACAAATAGTCGTCCGACATTTGTCGTCCGTCAATAGTCGTCCGACAAATAGTCGTCCGACATTTGTCGTCCGACATTTGTCGTCCGTCAATAGTCGTCCGTTAAAAAATACCATATCGACGGTTAAAAATAAATAGGGTATAACCGCCAAAAACCAAATTGTTCAGGAGAGCAGTTTAAAGTTTGAAATTTTAGAAAAATGATCACAACTTTTTTATTTATTGTCGTAACGTAAAAATGAAAACAGCTCTAAAATCGAGAAAAATAAAAGCACTAATTGGCTTTTTTACTTATTTGATTCGACGTTGTTTAACGTGGTTTTTTGTCGCTTAAATCAATTGAGCTTGTTCTCCATTTGAGGTAATTCGGCATAAGTAACATCTGCACAGAAAAAAACAAAGAGTAAAGAAGACTTAGCTACATTTCATATCCGTACACTAAGAGGTATTAGGGCATAAGACACATCACTATAGAATATCTTAAATGGGTAAAGAAGGATACGTGACAACTCACATCATTATGCCAAAAGGTAATGGAGCACAAGTAACAGTGCTTAGCAAAAACATCGTGAAGATATTAGACATTAGCAACACTATACTTAGGTTGAAAAGAAAGGTAATATGCTACTTCCACTCATCAAGATTTCTATACCAAGAAGAAAACGAGAACATCCAACATACAGCATTATCTTGGCAAATGGTAACGTGGATTAAACGTCACGTCTTAAAAATAATAGATTTACAAGCAACATGCTGCTCCTTTAAAATAAGACTTAAGTAACAGCTTGCTTTTAGAGTGTTAGCGCTACCCATCAGTATCATCGTTCGAACTAGATTACTTACCTAAATTACTAGTTTTATGATTATACTCTGACCTAATTGTTGATGTGATAAGATAAAAACAAAAGTACACTTTTTCAATATTTATTAAGAAAAAATCTACAGATCTTACACTAAGCGCAAGTATCAAAGGCATTGAAAATGTAATTAAAAAGCACACGATAAAATTTGTCAAAAATACGATAAAGTGAATGGAGCGTAGACTGACCTCTCGCGTAGGGGCACAGCCTACAGTTTTTATCCACCTGTGTCCTAAGATTGCTCAAGCTGTAGCTTGATTCAATACAGAGAACTATTTTTTTTTATAACAAAGAATTACACTCTGAAGCCTTCCGGCAAACGAACATTTTGACATATTTTATGGCCAGGCAAATCACAACTTCTTAAATCGGGACACTATACTCGATCACGAAAACATAAACATGTTCAAAAAATGAGGTCGGCCTGGGTCTGCCAAGGCATACCCAGGTGGGGTGTTCGGTGAGATCATCATCTTCCTGCTCTTATCCCAATTTATTTGGGGTCGGCGCAGTATGTCTTTTTCTTCCATTCACTCCTATTAGTCGTCATCACATCGTTCACATTCATCTCTCTCATGTCTTGTCTCACGCAGTCCATCCATCTTTCTTCGGTCGTCCTCTTCCTCTCCATCTCTCTACATTCAATCTCATCACTCTTCTAACATAGCTCTTATCATCTCATAACTCATAACTCTTTTAACATAGGCCCGAGATAAATAAAAAAATAAATTTCGGAAGGGTCTTTCGCGACCAGTCACCCCAGGGGGAAGTTGTATGTGAAAACAGTTCCTACTTCCTTCTGGATTACGGTGAAGAGAGGGACACCGAGGAGTTTTAGTGGGCAAACCTCTGGCCGCCTACCATCTCAAGCCAGCATCCTCCTATCCTTATCCCCATTTATTTGGGGTCGGCGCAGTATGTCTTCTTCTTCCATTCACTCCTATTAGTCGTCATCTCAACGTTAACATTCATCTCTTTCATGTCTTGTCTCACACAGTCCATCCATCTTTTCTTAGGTGGTAAGAAGACCATCTATCTAGGATAAATCGTTTCTGAGATATAGCCGTTTTAGGTCTGACAGCTGTCACCTGAAATGAAGATCTCAATGAGATCTATCGCTTCTGAAAAGATATCATTAATCTACAATCAATGGTTTCTGGGATATAGCCGTTTTAAGTTTGCCAGCTGTCACCTGAAATGAAGATCTCGATGACATCTATCACTTCTATAAAGAGACCACCAATCTAGGATTAATAGTTTCTAGGTACTATACGTACTTGATAGTACGCATACTTCCGGGAATCAAAAAAGCTGATAAAACGACACCCCACCGAACATACCATTCACCCGACTGGGGACCGAGGGTATATCTCAAACTGAATAGGAATTCACCTCCTCTGGGTGAATTTTACTTTTTTCAAATAAAAATTGTAAATAGTGCCAGTTCAATTTTCGAAATTCTAAAATCATACGATACTTTAGGCCCATGCGATCATTTTGACACCTCTCGCGACTCGTATCTCTAAGATTTTAGAAAATATGGTTGATTTTAAATGTCAAAAAACAGAATTATGAAAGTACTAAAATTGTAGTAACAAAAATAATAAAATAACATAATGTAGGTATGAAGTAAGTTTTTTTTTACATATATGATCAGGTCAGCGTTTGACCACTATCACACCTGCCTGATGGTAGGTGACGATGCGGCCTAAGATGTAACACGCCTTCCTAGAAGATACCTATTCACTCGCGACTTGAAGACCCCCAAATCGTACACGTCAGGAAAGACAGATGCAGGCAACCGATTCCATTCCCTTGCAGTACGAATAAGGAATGACGAAGCAAAGCGCTTAGTGCGAACGTCAGGTATGTCCACCATGAATCGGTGCTGCACACCAGTCTGCCTGGTTGTATGACGAAAGAATGGAGATGACAAGATTAGGTCGTGGAATTCTGTTGCGCACTCCTCGAAATGTATCCGATAAAATGCCGACAAGCTCGCCACCTTGCGACGATGTTCCAGGCTCTGAAGCCTTTTGTTGGCAAGCTTATCGTCACCGATGAGTTTCCTGGCTTTCATCTCAATTAACTCCAACGCCCCCAGCTGATACTTCGCCGAACCGTCCCAGAGATGAGAACAGTACTCCATACACGAGCGGACTTGTGCTTGGTATAAGTTGAGCAACTGTTCCGACGTGAAGTACCGTCTCACCTTCGCCAGAACACCGAGCTTTTTTGAAGCTAGTTTGGCTTTGGACTCAATGTAGGTGCCAAAGTTTAGAGTTGGTGTAAAACGAGATGCCAAGAAGCTCAAGATGGCCAGCTACCGGCACGGACACATCTCGAAAAGTGGGAGTCAGGTGGAATGGACTCCTCTTAGCGGAGAATAGACACGCCTGGGTCTTAGACGCGTTGAACTTGACCAGATTGGCGTCACCCCAATTAGAGACTGCTTTCAAGGCCAAGTTCATGCGCTCGACCATCGCCTCCCTATGACACCGGATCTCCGCCATACTAGTCCGTGCACTGGCCGTGTACCTCTTACAACTGTGCTGTCATCTGCGTACCCATATATACCAGGCTTCAACAGATCGTTGATATGCAGCAAAAATAAGGTTGCAGAGAGCACGGATCCCTGAGGAACCCCGGCATTAATAGCCATTTGGTCAGACGCGCAGCCATCAATGACTACTCGCAGTGACCGATCCCTCAGGAAATCCGAAATCCAGGCACATAGACCAGTTGGCAGACCGTATGATGGAAGCTTGTCTGGCTGTCGTAGTATGTATAAGTATTATAAATTTTATTAATATTAAAATACATTTTTTTCTGATTTTGTACGCCCGATGTCTGTCTCTTCTTATCGACCTTTTCATTCCATTTCAACCTAAAACAATACATTTAAAATAATAAATTTATCAGTATAGGTACGTTTTTAGTAAGTAATCATTCACAAGAACTTATTATTTGAATTCCAAACAAGTTAAGAGAAATAAATAACTTACCGTTGGCAGATACTTTGCACACTTTTCGCAAAAGTTTGATGTGCAAACGCGGAAGCTCTCGCCGTCACAGCACGCAGTTCACTGATTTTGGAATAAGCGACTCGCTAAATAGCTACTTGAGTACGACAGGTTAATAACCTGTACGACACAAATTGACATAAGCATCAATTAATAAATTATCATTATTAAGTAATACCATTTAAGCGACAGAGTTGTATTAAAATAGTAAATGGTAGTAAGGTATAACTGACGTACCAATATCAAATTCGATTTGGGTAATAGCGTATAAGCGACAACTGTATTGTAAACTTTTCAATAGTAGTAGGGTATAATCGACAGTCTCATAATAAATTAGATTTTAGTAATTGCGTATAAACGACAACTGTATTGTAAATCTGTGAATGGTAGTAAGGTATTACCGACTTTACATTTTTTTGACGACAAAGGTAAAGAGGCATTAGTTCCAACTTTTAAAACAGGTGCTAATAGTAAAGAGCCTTAAGCGCCTTATATCTCAACACCAGTAAGAAGTAAAAATACATAACCGACTATAAACCAAAAATAATGCCATTTTTACAGGGGTACAAGCTCCTTTAGGGTAAAAAAGCCCTAAAATTCAGTCGCTTACACGAAATGACACCTCGAGAACGCAGTTTTTTGCATGTGCGTAAGCGACACAAAAATCATTGTAGAGGCACGGGAGTAAGCGCATTCGAAAGAGCAGAAAATTTTAAGTAGAATGGCATTCAAAAGTCATTTTAGACTAAAATGTCGCTTATGCCCTATATCCTTTTAACCGTCGATATGTACGTCTTAATACACTCACAGCCAAATTAAATAAAAAACTGTATATCTGTGTAAAATCTCATCTGTCGCGAGAATCTGTCGCTAGAACGGCTGAAAATGCTCACCCTCAAAAGTGCCCAACGCGCCATAAGAAGTTTTCACTTCAAAAATTAATTCCTTGTAGCTACGTAGCTTATCTAAAGATACAAATATCGGTGATGATCTTACCTGCAAATTGTATAGAAATTAAGACAACCTTATGCAATCATTTAGGCGACAAGCATTTATAACCGACTTCAAAAATGGAGGAGGTTCTCAATTCGTCGCGTATACCTATATATTTTTTTTTAAATAAATCTCCAGATAGTATTTTTTTTTTATTTGCTTTCAAATTAAACGCCGATCGGCAAAATTGCCTTAGTACCTTAGTTGTTTAGCTAAGGTACATTTTAGATATTAATTTCTATCGCAAAATTTTAGCTGTCTTTAAAACACAATCACAAAATACAATTACAAACCAGACACATTAATAATATAAAAATAACTACATTTATCATTGTTTTGCTACGTTAACAGTATTTGAAAACAAATAAGCTCCAGGGCCGTGTCTAGGGTGCTAATCCACGTTTGCTCCAAGTAGATAATAGCTTAGCCATTTTAAAGCCAAAAGCGCTGCGCCGGAAAATGGCTATGAACCGACGTATTTTAGGCTTCGAACTCGTATTTTAAACGAACTTCGGTAAAGTTTGTTTACAAGCCCATTGTGTACAGACCGCGCCGCGCGGGCTGTGTGATTTTATCTGTTTTTTAATCGGTTTCAACTACCAGCTTTTAAATAAAATATTACTTACTTTTTCCATGTAAACTGTAGCTATATTTAGGGATTCAGACGTCAATAAGTCTGGAACCACCGCGGTCTTGAAACGTCTTTGAAAGGTTAGTTTTTAGTGATATATGGTACTAAAAATGCGGGGGAAGCCGCAAGCAGAAGCTAGTTTTAGTATAATCCGACACTTCCAGTCATTTTACTTACTACTTTTTTTACAACAATTCAAACTATGGATTTGTAATCGATGCCGCGTCCGGGACGTAACTTATGGCCCTAGCTATAGGTGCTTACGCAATATGCAACTTACCTATAGGTCTTAAGGCATAAATTACAGCCACGTATGGCATCAAACAATGTTGAAAATGTGTCAATTTAGCGTAATAAAATAAATCTTTACAGAGCTCGATAACAAAACTCACATAATATCGGTACCATTTAAGTTGGTTGAGTTGGGTAACTATTTACCAAATAGGATGGTAATTACCAAGTTTGGTTAGTTAACCGTTACTGGCTGTTATTGTTGACCAATAATCTGGGTAATTTTCTCTAGCTATTACATAATTCGAAACTAAGTACAAATGATTAAGACTAATAAAATGATGGAATGATAAATCCAAGAAGGCATTCTTGCTCTAGCATCGTGCTGAGGACGAATCTTTTTTTCTGGGCGCTGTACTTTTCTTCATACGTGTATCGTCATTCGTGTAACGTTTGTGTGTAATTTTGTTGACTATTTTTATGTGTATGTACAGCCACATTACCAATTAGCTGAAACCCACGTGACCTAGAGCTCACTCGCAAATCTGTAAGGTTGTAAAGTAAATGTTACCTGATTCTGTTACCGACCTGACCTGATCTGACCTAAGATACTATAGTCACCACAATTTTCAAATCCCTTTTGTCACCTTTTACGACGCCCACGGAAGAAAACAAATAGTAAAATACGATCGTGTCTACTTATGGATGGATGGTCTTTCTGTGACTTGATGAAGAGAAGTAATGTGTCATTTTCCTGTTATTTTACTAACATCCACTACCTTTAAAACACATAAGAACAGAACAATAAGAACAATCTTCATACCTTCACTCGAGTCCTTCGAAGGCCCCCGTTCAGCTTCTAGAAAAGCATGCTACATAATTATTTGACCGCATCTCCACTTACCATCGTGTGAGATAGTGGTCAAAACCTATCTACATCTACACTAATTGATTAAAAAGATTTTTTTTAACGAATAGGCTCCTTGGTATAAGGATACAATTGATTAATTAGATTAACATAAACTTTTTATTCCGATATTCCCACCATATCGGGAGTTACGCGGGTGAAACTGCAGAGCGCTGTTAGTCTAATATATATAAATTACGTGTCACGTTGTTTGTGCGCGATAGACTCCTAAACTACTTAACCGATTTTAATCAAATTTGCACACCGTGTGCAGTTTGATTCAACTTGAGAGATTGGATAGCTTACATATTAATTTATCCTGATATTCCAACGGCATCGAGAGTTACGCGGGTGAAGCTGCTAAGCGCTACTAGTTTATTATAAAAAGACGTGTTTGGCCAAAGAAATAAGATTAGGAAAAACGATAAAATGATAAGTATATGACGATCCAGTTGGCACAATGGTCACCATGCCGGACTGCCTAACAGAGGGTTGCGGGTTCGACAAGTAGATAAGTATTTATGCTTAGATATTTGTCTGTGGCCTGGTTGTTTATATGCACCCATAACACAAGTCCAGTTCTAAGCTTGGGGTTAGATGGCAATGTCGTGCAATATTTCTTTATTTATATATATATGTGCCTGATTTCTTTAATGAAATCAAACCTATGTAGGTAAAAGGTACACCTCGGGTTACAGAAGTTAGTGGAAGGATATATTTTTCCCAAAACATTGCTAAGACAGGTTGTTTTGATAACGCAAAATAACTCAGTTATCTTGCAAGATACAGTATTGTTTACTATGATAAAACTTTCCTTAGCTAACTTATAAATAAACCTTATAGTTTCGGTGATATTCCGTGTACATTACATATTGCTTTCGAACTTAAGATGTCCCTCCATGAGACAGCATATAAATCTTAGAGGTTTATCTTTTTTTTTATTTACCACAAACAATTAAAAATATTTTTGCACATTGCCAACTGCCAAACTGGTTTGCCGGCAGTATTAGATATTAGTCCCTTCTTTAGTACAAAAATGATATATAGTTTGACAAATTAAATAGTAGGTAAATTATAAAAATATGTATGGTTATCGTATGGTGTGTTATCATACCAACCTATTCTCTTAGATTTTTCTACTTTAAGTAGTGTGAAGTATTTATTTTAGTGGTATTTTTTTTGTGTTCAGGTATATTAATTATGTGTAATTATTTATTTTGTGTAATGTTTAAGGTATATGTCATTTCTTAACATAATATGTGAATAAATCAAGATAATTTCTTAAGTAAGTACTATACCTAATACCTACCTAGTAGTTTTGCAAAAGTCAATGTGTGAGGAGAAAATCCGTCTCATATCTTAATCACTCGTATGTTTAGGTAATAAAATAATATTAAACATACAGTGATAAATTATCAATTTTTGTCAAAAAAAAATCATATATTTTTTTGTAGGTTTTGCTTTGAGGTTACGCTTATGTAGTGCCACCTTAATAACATGTTGTGATTAACAGCTTAGAGTTATAGCCGAAGAGGTGATAGAACCTTGTAATTGAAACACTTGACTAAAACGAAAGCTATTTAAAACCAGTTTTAAATAAAGACAGCTTCGATGTTCGACGAAGTTTTATAGCCGTAATTTAATGTGCGTTTAACACTTTTTAGTTGTAATTTGACACGGATTTGCTTTAAAATAATCTGAATAGACAAGCGTATTTTGTATAATTTTCAATTAACGTTATATTAATCGCACCGCAATCACGCAAAAAGATCTAAACATGACGGTGTAAATATAGAAGAATTATGGCTGTAGTAAATAAACGAACTTTGTTATTCTGAAAACTTGTTAAAATCATGACTAACCAACCATAAAATATGTTAATAAACACCAATAAAAATACCTGTGAATTATTTATATATTAACCTTTGATCGGTGGCCGTATAAAATAGGGTAAGATAGTAACTACTAGAATGTACAAAATCCTGTAACTATGGCCTCTTTAGATCCAGACATTTTATTCTAGAGTATTTTGTATTACGACATTTTAAGATCCAGACGTTTTGGTACTAAGGACATTTAACATTAATGTCTATTAATTAGTAACTATTGACGTTTTAATATCAAGACGTTAAGACGATATCCTCATTTTGCAACATGAATGTTGAGTTTATTTTTTATTTGAAATTAAAAGGAGTATAAGTTTACAAAAATTATATGCTAGCAACCTAATTTACATAGAGCAGATGTTGAGAGCGGTGTTGGCCTAGTGGTAGATACCTCGACTTTCATTCTGCAGGTCGTGGGTTCGAATCCAGGCCGGCCGTGAATCAATGTATTTTTCTTAAGAAAAAATGATGTGCGCTAATTGACATTGCTCTTACGGTGAAGGAAAACATCGTGATGAAACCCGCGGCTTAGTTAGCTCCAGAAGTATTGACAAGTTCTCTCCTCTGGATATGGTTGACTAAGCTGAGAGGGTAGTAGGTGCTGGGCAGGCCTACTCCATCTTCATGCAAAAAGGACCCAATTAACAGGGGTCTAATCGCGGAAAACAGCCCGTATACAAGTACAAGTAGAGTAGATGTTAATGTTAAAAATAATAATACTAAAAATCTAAATAAGTTTCCCTGGTGAAAGCTGACTGCATTGCCTCTTTGGTTGCCAGCCCTTTGGTGAGCTAAAGATATTCTGATACTGATCCAAAGTCACAAATGATTCCGATGAAACTTAAAATAGTGTTTCATCGGAGCTTCTGAATTTGCTGAAAATGTTTAATTACTTACATTACACACACACACAAACCCATCTCACATCCTTTTTTTTTTACATTTTTTTTAGCAATACTAGTATGTAACACGTAGATTGTTTAAGTTACTTCATATATTTTTATTTATTTATTCTATAATACCTACCGTATTTGTGAGAAATGAAACTGGGTATATAACAACCAATCAGAGAAATTGAAAAGCCTTTATCTAATCCCCAGTGTCATACATAGTGTAAAATAGTAAAGGGAAAGTGCAGACAGCAAACAAGACGTTTAGTTTATTCGTATTATAAGTAACCTACCTACTGGAACAATAGGCTGGGCCTTCTGACAGGTAACACGCCCATCTACGAAGGTGAAAGCAATATTGTCTATCTGTGACGATAATTTTCACGCAGTTATTGTATAGATTGATGTTAATAACATGTAGAGATAGATTTTGAATTAAAACCGATAATTTTATATAATTATACTAGCTGCGCTCAGCGGTTTTACCCGCTAAAGTCCCGATCCCATGGGAATATCGGGATAAAAATAGCCTATAGCCTTCCACGATAAATTGACTATCCAACACAAAAAGTTTTTTTCAATTTGAACCAGTAGTTCCCGAGATTAGCGTGATCAAACAAACAAACTCTTCAGCTTTATAATATTAAGTATAGATTAAAAATTGTGCTGTAAGGCTTATTATGATACTTCATCGTACCTTAATAATAAGAACCTATGGGAATTAATTTAATTTCACCATTGCCAATGTACTTACCTAGAAAACCCCCACATTTTGCTTTCTTCACACATCCTAACTACATTTTTAAAACGTTTACTTGAATGAATGTAAAACAATCAAAACTTTGACTTTGAATAAAATTGTATCTCTGCTCTGAGGAAAAAAGGACAAAAGACCTGTGCCCAGCAGTGGGACAAAAACAGCAATTTTTTTTATGAGGACTTAAGAGAGGAGGTTATTCTGCTATTTAATTCCTGAATAATGCTTCTAAAATGCTGCTAAGATTACATCATATTCAAATAGCAACTAAGAAAGTAAAATAATAAGACCAATTCTGGCCTGGGAGAAATTCCTGGTACAATCTTATTTAGTAATTAGCTAGTAGATACATAGGTACCGTACCTTAACAAATAATATTACCTGCCTTCTTAGAAACCGAATTGTATTAAATTTTTCTCTGAAGAAGAAGGAAAATATTATTAAAAAATAGAAGTCTCGGAGTAGGTATATTAATTTAGGTAGCCACCTCTGCGTACTTTTCAATAAAAACTGTATTGTATAGGTTCTCGAAAAGAGCAACGTTTTAATTAATACAGAGAAAAGATAAATTAAAATTCTACCATCCGTACCGATTCTTGTAAAAGGAAGTCTAAACGTAGCTCGTCTCGTTGAGGCTTTAAACAGACCGGGTTGACAAGTCGCGCGACAACAAACTCGAGGTTTTTTAATACATATGATAGGTTTGACCACTATCACACCCGCTTGATGGTAGGTGACGATACGGCCTAAGATGTAGCACGCCTTCCTAGAAGATACCTATTTACTATTTACTCGCAACTTGAAAACCCCCAAATTGTATACGTCAGGAAAGACAGACGCAGCGCAGGCAGCTGATTCCATTCCTTAGGTAACGTCAATATTTAGATATCGCGACTATTTGCACCAGTTTCTTTATTTTCTTACAATCAATCATACAAACCTTACATTAGTCTTGGATGAAAGAGCCTCTTTCATCCAGGCCTAATGTAAGCTGTTGAAAGCGATGGCAACACCTTACCAGTCGATGGTCGAACGCTCTCTTCGGAACAGCGTTTGAGCGCTATCTACCCCAATGGTAAATGACGATGCGGTCTTAAGATGTAGTACGTTTACATAGAAGATATAAGTCTAAGAAGCTTGTTTAAAGACGGCAGTGGAATGAGAACTTTTTCGAACTGTCTTCCTTTTGTGGCTAGACAAGCCTACGTATCGCAACACGGACTCTGCTTGGCGATACGACTTAGGTCGGTGAGTGGCAACAAGCCATAAGACCACTATCACTGTTTGTCGAGAGCTTAATGTTTGTTTGGCTTCTTCTCAGTATTTTTTTATTGGCAAAGCCTGTAAACCAACAATTGAACACGAACGATGAGTAAACAAACGATTTGATACTGTCTCTGTTGTATTGAATCAATGTAAGTAGAGTCGCGCGCAGTTATATTGGTGGCGTTTACTTACTTGAGTACTGACATGGATTTATTTTTATTGCACAAGAGGGCAATGAGTAATGAATTTCAGTCTAATTGTCTGGTATACTTGATCTTCTTCAATTTCTGAGCATTCTAGTCATTTTATTAAAATTTGCTTTGAAGCAGGTATAGACTTTTTATTATTAGCTTTTTTTTATTAGTAGATAGGTAACTAGGTACAGATAAAGTAGATACAATTTTATTTTTTTAGTATTAACATTTCAAAAACAGACCACTTTCATCAAATTGTTACTAAAATTACTGATACATTATGATTTACAAGCTGCGCTCTGCGGTTTCACCCACGTAACTTCCGATCCCTTGGGAATACCGTAATATAAAATAGCCTATAGCCTTCTTCGACAAATGGACTATCCAACACAAAATTAATGTTTCAATTCGAACCAGTACCTAGTTCCTGAGATTAGCGCGTTCAAACAAACAAACAAACTAATATTAATTTAAATGAGAACATTCAAGGTCATTCAAGTGTTAATAACAGCACAAAAAAAAATGAATACCAAAAACAAACAAAATTTTTAACTGACTATCTCATACATAAGATACAAAGTGGCTTAAGACATCTGTCGAATTACTGAGCTTTCAAACACAGCCTTTTGCGGCGTAGGAAGCGAATTGGGAATAATTTATTGCCCAATTAGTTGCCCCAAGGGGATAAAATAGGAAAAAATACCGAAATCGGAGTAACCGATAATTGCTTATTTACCGGACCCTTTGGCACGGGAATGTGTACGTGACGACCCTATGGTATTTATGGTATTATCTTAATTAACTTAATATTTTATTAAAATACAGTATCCTGATGGCAATATCTAGCTAGACGATTTAAGCGCCAGCGACTTTAATACATGCAATTCAGGGCGATGTTGTGCCTAGGACATGTCGCATGCTGAGAATTAAAGTGACTCAATCCAAAATTCACAACTTTTGGGAATCGAGGAAAATAAGTTTGAAAATGAGGAACTCGATCATTATAATACCTGTTATCTTTAAAAAATAAAAATAACTCTTCGATTTATTTATTTTAACTACTTGATAAGTAATTATACTAAGATATTTTTTAATTGATATAAAAATAAATTTGATATTTGTTTAAAATAAACGATAAAAAGAAAAATCTTAGATAAAGTAGGCTTGTGCCTGTCTAGAACTTACCACCCTCTTAGTTTAATCAACCGCGTCCAGAAAAAAGAAGTCGTGAACACGTTTGCTGGAGCCAACTATGCTGCGGGTTTTCATCGCGACTGATCGCGATGTTTTCCTTCACTCTCCATAAAAACTATTACAAACGTAGTCGACTGTTTTCTCCCTGGATAATGACACTAGAGCAAATATTTTTGGTGCATAAAACTTATAACTGCCATGACCATGCCTCTATTTTTATTTTCATTTTTTTAATCTTAATTTCTATGATAATTAGAAAATGAAAAAATAAAATAAAAAAGACGGCATAGTCATGGCAGTTATAGGTTTTATGGCACAAAAATATTTGTACAGTGTCATTATCCAGGGAGGAAACAGTCGACTACGTTTGTATGGAGAGTGCGCAGTACCCTTTCACCTTAAAAGCCATCACGACATGAGGCCAACACCGCTCATTAAATTAATATAATCAACTATATAAAAATAAGTCGGGTTTTCCTTCCTGACGCTATAACTCCAGAACGCACGAACCGATTTAGATGATTTCGGTTTTGAAATGTTTGTCGTAGTCCAGGGAAGGTTTAAACGGTGAGAAAGATCGGACTTACGCGAGTGAAACCGCGGGGCGCAGCTAGTTGTTAATAACATTGTGTGGGTACCTATCACTCCACAGTCGCATTTACCAATTAGGTACCCATTCTTCCTACCAAGAAAAATTCACCTTTAGTTGCGCCGTGTTAGTAAAAATCTACATACGACATAAATATTAATCTTAGTTTAACATACTTGAACAATAAAGATAAACGAAGCTAAAATACGATTTAAGTAGAATTATTTGTCAACTTTACATCATTACTGGTAAACCAAAAAATATGTTATCATAAAAGCATATTATTGTAATGATAAGATAAGCAGTTATCTGGTAACATTGGTTTTCGGCTGTCCCTTCCTTTCATTGTGCACGGATCATCAATCAACCATTATCGAATCCAACACAAAAACCCGAGATATTTGTTAATGACAAATTATATTCGGAAAATTATCATTTCATTTGTAAATAACAAGGGATTCCATTTTGGTAACATTTTGAAGGAGAAGCAGATTAAAAAGGAATATTTTTTTTAATCGTGGAGGATAACGACACCCTGAAACGGACAGACAGATAAAATGTAGTTAAGCTTTTAATTTTTTTTGACGACCCAGTTGGCACAATGGTTACCATGCCGGATTGCCAAACACAGGGTTGCGGTTTCGATTCCCGCCACAGACAAGTA
This sequence comes from Idaea aversata, assembly GCA_907269075.1. NCBI lineage: Eukaryota > Metazoa > Arthropoda > Insecta > Lepidoptera > Geometridae > Idaea > Idaea aversata. The sequence continues at coordinate 6,313,838 of OU026096.1, forward strand.
TTTATGCTTAGATATTGTCTGTGGTCTGGTTGTTTCTATATATTATAAGTATATATTTACAAAAGAAAAGTAATATAAGTAGTATATCCGTTGTCTAGCCTAGCACCCATAACACAAGGTCTAGTTACTTAGCTTGGGGCTAGATGGCGATGAGTGGAATGTCCTGCAATATTTATATTTATTTATTTAATTCAAATAAATATCTATTTACATAAAGAAAATATTCAAAACTAGTATTTGTCATACAAAAACCTTTTCATATTATTTCAATTACTAGGTTGCTAGGTACTTATATGCATTGTACTATATTATTATTTAATATTATTATGTGTATGTTATGCTATCTATGTTTAAGTATTTCGTTTATAATACTTATCTATTTTACGTAGGTATCTATTAATATATGTGTTTCTTACACCACACGACCTACCAGCTAAGCTAAACAGACCTTCTCCATCCTAAGGTTGCCTGGAAGAAATCGCTTTAAGCGATAAGGTCGCCTGTTTGTACAATTTCGTAGTTAATAAGCTTTCTCATCATATTTGTTATTTTTAATGTTTTGTGTGTTGTACAAATAAAGTGTTTATCTATCTATCTATTATGAAATTAGTACTACTTGCTGTCCTACTTTTAATTTATTTCATGTTATATAGTTATAAAAATTACGAAGTTTTTACACGTGTATATTTTGTGTCTTAGCCCCAGATACTCTACCAAGTTTCAGACATTACCTTAATAAAATATTAAATAAACCAAAACTCATTAAATTATTAGTGTAAAAGTCAAATAAAGTAGTTAATAAGAGCTATGAGGAAACGAATAAAGTTATGTTAGCATCAGAATTTCGGCAGGAGGCCAAGAAAGTTCGATGTGATTCGCCGAGTCGAGACTCTAAACTTATGAAAGTGATTTGGAGAACTTAAGCGTTAACTCTTTGAACAGTCCCGAGTGTAGATAGTCGAAATGGGCCGTAATAATGTCTTGGTATACGTTATACAACCACACTACACTTGTCGCTTGTCTCCTATAATATTATAACACATCAAAAAGTTCATAAAACTTATGTGCTCTTTTATAGTTCGTCACTTTTGCTGTTATTTTTTATTCTGTGCACGCAAACAGTTTGTAAGTTATTTGTTTTACTTCTGTCTTTAGCTTGTTTATTGCAAATTGAAACATAAGCATCTTAAATGTTATTAATTCATAAATACAGGAACAAAAATAATTAAAAACGACAAAGTATTACGACAAATATATGCGCGAATGTAATCGCCAATATTTTCAGATAAATGCAATGGGATTGAGAATTTAACCATCCAAGCGCCACCTTATCAATAAATTATACAACAGCAATATTCCTGTCGGTATTCTTCCCTCATATCCGGGTTATAAATTCCTACATTCGAGCAAAAACGTATTTACATCGAGGGCGGGACTAATCTGCTATGATCCCTGAATACCACAATATTTGATTTGCTTTTAAACCTACCAAAATGCCAAATATTTAAACCGAACCGACCTTCAAATATCACAATAAAATGTACAATGAATTTATGGGTACAAATATTTTTATATGTTCTGTTTTGTATTTTTGTTAACATGGTTACAAGTTGAATACAATTCTTAATACTTACTCTTGCGTGTCTCAGTAAAGTTGCTTTTATTTACTATCTACTTAGAGCTTTCGTAGATAGGTTTTGAAATCATAAAAATAACTGCATTTAAAAACTTATCATTTCTGTACTTATCACACGCATAAACAAACACATAATAAAAAATTTAAGAACGATACTAAAATAGTTTTTGAACTGACAAAAATAACTGCAATCATAGAAACTTATCATTTCTATACTTATCCCACTCATTAAACAAAATTTACAAAAAATAATTAAGAACGACACGACACCTAAACAGTTTTTGGACTAACAAAAAAAACTGCAATTAAAAACTTATCATTTATAGAAATGATAAGTATTTAATTGCAGTTATTTTTGTTGTTGTATTTTTGTTTATGATAAGACTAAGTGTGATAAGTATACAGGGTTATTGGTAATTATACTAGCAAGCCGTTGAGGGCTACTTCTGTGCACCTTAACAAACAACTTTTATTCTACAACTTTTGGAAATTCGAAAACAAATGAAAATTTTGAGGTTATGTAAATTCGAAAACCAGCAGATTTTTTAAAACAAAGATCATTCAGACTAAGAACAGTAAATAAAATTAAAAAATAAGTAAAATTTTACTCCTCTCCGTATAATAAACAGCTGATTTTCAGGTAAACCTAACCTAAAATTTTCGAAAAAATGTTCGAATTTCCAAAAGTCGTAGAACAAAAGTTGTTTGTGCACAGAAGTAGCCCTCAACGGCTTGCTAGTATAATTTCCAATAACCCTGTATAGATACTTATCACACTCTTAAACAAAAATTTAAAAAAATATATCAGAACGATACTAAAATATCACTAACCAAAATGTAGAGGTAATATAAATCAAAATTCAATAGAGTTTCGTTGGTAACGGTACCCTACTTTATGCGTGTTCCGATACGCATCGGACCGATTTATTGACTACTTTAACGTTATTATACGGTTTATTTATGAACTCAAATAGATTTTCTGTTGGTTAAGAATATTTATTTTTCCTGGTTGTAAAAGAAAATTGCTAAATGTTAATAAAAACAACTTTGTAATTGATATTTTTAGGGTTTTGTACCTGAAGAGGAAAAAACGGAGCCTTATAGGATCACGTGATTGTCCGTCTGTCTGTAAATACCCTTTTTTAATTAAATCTATGTTTTTCTGAGTCACTCCATGCTTCGAAAGTGAAACCGTAGGGCCGTAGGTTAACATAAATAGAGGCTATAAGTTTCGTAATATTTATTTATTTATTGAATATTATAGATAGACAAACTCTTTATTGTACCACATCCCTCCACCCATCGACCCAGTTGGCACAGTGGTCACCATGCCAGACTGCCAAACACAGGGTTGCGGGTTCGATTCCCGCAGCAGACAAGTATTTATGCTTAGATATTTGTCTGTGGTCTGGTTGTTTCTATGTATTATAAACATATATTTACAAAAGAAAAGTATATAAGAGTATATCCGTTGTCTAGCACCCATAACACAAGTCTAGTTTCTTAGCTTGGGGCTAGTTGGCGATGTGTGGAGTTTGCTGCAATAGGTATTGATTATATTTTTATTATTTATTTATTAAACCTTAATTCTAACATAAATTCTTTATGGAGCTAAATCACTTAGAAGATGACCTAAATTACGCCAATACTGCGCAAAAATCTCCTTTCCCCAGTAGCAAGGTACCTAGTCCCTAAATTCCCGTATTCCGATCAATAGTGTTGTCAAAGCTAAACTAAATCCTATCACAACTGATGGATGCGTTAATAATTGGATCCGACGACGCGATGCATACTGTGGCCAATTTCATCGATCCGGTGTTCTGTATGACAGCTTCGTAAACATTCTGACATTGACGACTAGTTGCAAACGTATTGCTATTGTGCTTCTAGAATCATATACTAGCTACAAAACAATGCAATATTAGCTTATATATTTACTTATTTAAGGTGGCTTGCACGACATATTGCTTAAATAAATTTGGCTTAATCTATACTAATATTATAAAGCTGAAGAGTTTGTTTGAACGCGCTAATCTCCGCCACTTCTGGTTCGAATTGAAAAATTATTTATGTGTTGGATAGTCCATTTGTCGAAGAAGACTATAGGGTATTTTATATTTCGATATTCCCACGGGATCGGGAGTTACGCGGGTGAAACTGCGGAGCGCTGCTAGTTCTAGATAAATGCATATCAAAAATTATATTTCAATAACTTAAAGGTTTAATCAGTTTGACACGTTGACGGTTGTTTTTATCATGTTTTAGGTCTTTAGTTAAATAATATTAAGTCCATGGTCTTTAGTAGCCGAAGGACTAATTCTTGTATACGATGCTTTACCTAATTTAAAATTGGTAACGAAAAATAGGTTGGTAATCTAAAGAAATATCGACTAAAATGAAAGAGCCTCTATTTTACTTTCTATCTTAGGTTAGTGTAATAGGTAGATTTTATTGAGTTAGTGAATCATAGTGCCCCTTTTTCTAGGATATAGGCCATCTCCGATCCTCTCCATCACTCTTTATGCCTTTTTTTAACAAAACAGCAGCTATGCTTTTAAAATAACTTTAACCTACCTACTTAATTATAGACATGACACTCTGATCGTAGGTCTTTTAAAAGCTTTATTATCACTACATATAGTGACTTCACTATCACTACATAGGATAAAACAAAGTCGCTTTTTCTGTCCCTATGTCCCTATATCCCTATGTATGCTTAAATCTTTAAAACTACGCAACGGATTTTGATGCGGTTTTTTTTAATAGATAGAGTGATTCAAGAGGAAGGTTTATATGTATAATACATGCATAATATAGCCGTGCGAAGCCGGAGCGGGTCACTAGTATAAAATAAAGTCACTTTTCGCCGTCCCTATATATGTCCCTTTTCCCTTTGTATGCTTAGATCTTTAAAACTACGCAACGGATTTTGATGCGGTTTTTTAATAGATAGAGTGATTAACGAGGAAGGTTTTTAGATATAATACATGCATAATACAGCCGTGCGAAGCCGGGGCGGGTCGCTAGTTATTTATAAATTGCTCCCTTGTAACGCGTACGGTAAACTGGATAAGTAGCTACCAAAGTATGTGTATCGTTTAAATAAAATAGCCTATAAATGCATACCTGTAAATAGTTCACGTGCTATTTCCAACAAGTTAATTAACCCATACGCGTGTAGTACAAAGGCTCATAGGAAGCTTGGCAATAAGGTCGTATTCGTTCGCTATTAATTGAGACGTGACGAGACACCCGTGATCACCCGTCGTCGCCGCAAGCCCTATTATCACGGCCAATACATAAATAACCCAAAAACATAATTACAGAAGGTCGATTTTTCTTCAAACGTGTTCAACGAAATAGGGTTGTACGTGCTATCGGTCAGGAGAACAACTGCTAGTTTGTTCTCACGCTCTATTTGTGGCTTTCGGAGTACTGTTGTCGACAAATATAGAACCAATAAATGTTTTGAATACCGCCGCGGGTGGAGGTCGGGAATTGTGTGACAATTGTCAATATTTTATAAATGTTTTACTGAAATATTCATGACTAATAACCGAGCTATGATAATTTACTTTTCATTGTTAAGTAATTTTGTTAAAAATGAATAATTTAAAATTTTAAAACATGTTAATTGTACGAGTATAATACCTAACCTTGGGAATCCATCACACTTTAAGATAGATAATTAAGTAACTTTTATAAGTAGGTATGTAAATTTGTTAATTAGAGCTGTGTTGGCCTAGTGGTAGATTCCTCGACATTCATTCCGAAGGTCGTTGGTTCGAATCCCAGTCGGTCGTGCAACGATGGATTTTTCTTACTATTGTATGTGCGCTAATTGACCAGCTCCAGACGTACAGTCGGCTGCATAATTGCAGCCCCCGGTAGAGTTCTAAAATTACTATTATTTGAATGTTTTCATTCTAATAATTTTTGTTTGATAAATTGATGAGTTAGAAGACTTTAAACTTCAACTAAAGCAGGTGTCTAGAATCTTGCTTGTGTTGAAAACATTCTTATAACATCCGATTTGGAGCTCTACGGTGGGTCTGCAATTTTGCAGCCGACCGTACATATTGATGAGTTATTTTCTCTGGACATGGTAGACTAAGCTGAGAGGGAATAGGTACTGGGCAAGCCTACTTAAACCTCACGCAAAAAAAACCCAACTAAAGTAGTCGTAAACAGTCCGTAAACGAATACAATACAATATATTACTTTAGTTAGCTAAAAGGGAATATTCTGTATTGATATGTAAATGTTGTAACAACTGATTTTAATTGCATTAAACTTATCAGATTGTAGGTATTCAGTTGTAGTTCTAACTTACCAGACTGTAATAATTAAGACAGAGATAATTGTTATATGAGAAGAACAACCTACCAAAATGCTCGTCCTATATACCTTCTACGGCTCAACTGGGATGAATTTGACGGATCCAATAAAGAATAGTTTTCCACCCTTGAACTTATCTCATTTTATAATCAAAACTAGCTGCGCTAAGTCCCGATCCTGTGGGAATATCAAAGCTCATAGCCTTCCTCGATAAATGGGCTATATCCAATACAAAAAATATTTTTTCAATTCGAACCAGTTCCTGAGGTTAGGGCGTTCAAACAAACGAACAAACTCTTCAGCTTTATTAATTAGTATAGATGATATTTGGAACTGACGCGTGACGGTGGCAAAAGTCGTTCAGCATTCTTCACTACTCACTACATAGTATAAAACAAAGTCGCTTTCTCTGTCCCATGTCCCTATATCTCTATGTATGCTTCAATCTTTAAAACTACGCAACGGATTTTGATGCAGTTTTTTTAATAGATAGAGTGATTCAACAGGAAGGTTTATATGTATAATGCATGCATAATATAGCCGTGCAAAGCCGGGACGGGTCGCTAGTAAAGATATAAAAAGTTCTTATCCATAATAGAATAAAATTAGAAAGTAACTTTATTTGTTAAGTGTTGAATTATAAATGTCTGTATACTTGTTTGTTTGTTTGTTAGAACCACCTTCACGCAACGGATTTAGGTGTAGTATTTTAAGGTTGCCTATGTCACTTTCTAACTTACAGAAGAGTAACATACTTGCATTGAAGGCAAATAATATATACCACTGGAATTTTCATTAATAATAAAAATATTGAAGTTATACTTCTTTAGGCGCGTTATGAAAAAATGATGATAGTGAAATTTTACAAAAGCGTCACACAAAATTCTCACGTCGGACGAGTTTTTTGCCGGACGAGTTTTTTGTCGGACGAGTTTTTTTTTTTTTTTTTTTTTTTTAAAAAGCCAAAGAAGTATAACTTCTCACGCGCGTACATAAGTACACGCACCCATTTTTTTTTTATGAATATCTTTACGAAAAACGGAAACAGTGTAAAAACATAAGACTATAAACATCAGTGCTGCATGTTTCACTTCGTATCGTCTAAACAGTGTAGATACCACAAAATTATCCTTCGCGTTCAACGGGTCGTATCATCGTATCCTATGCAAAGATAAAATATCTATACTACTATAAAGAGAACCAGAAACGGAACCTTCTCATTAGATCGTCTTTTCTTTCTGCTTCGATCGTCTTTTCTTTCTGCTTCGATCGTCTTTTGTTTCTAGTTTGATATTACATCGTTTTTGTCTTATTTGAAATTAATTTAATTTTAAACGGTATGAATTGAGAAAATTTATTAATTTTAGTTCTGAATGGGAACTAAATATGTTTTCAGTATACCCCTAAGCAACTAAATTTCTATCCAGATTTTAGCTATTTGAAATATGACGGCTGTTATCAGATTGATTCCTTTAGAGAGCAGTTAGTCTCTTACCTTCTAATGACAACCTCTGTGAATTTATTTAAAAAAAAAAAGAGCGTGTGGCACTCGGGGACTGCCGCGGTAAAGCTATTGCATAGCGAACGCTCGGCCGAACTACATGGTAGGCGGAGTGGGGGCTGTTAGGTTTAATTTTCGTTACGGAATTTTTTGATTCGGTCACCGCGCTCAAAGCCCGCGATAAAAGCTATGCAATAGCTTAAAAATGTTCTACCTGTCATCTGGTCACCCTCGTTGCTTAGTTTGCGCTGTACATAATATTTATTCCTATTTATTTTATTATGACCCTCTATTTTAGTATATTTTACATCTATGATCGCAGATCATTGTTCCGTAGCAGGAAGCTTTCTGGGTCAATCTGTGCGGTAATTTATTTGGAGAGAGCTTGAACTCAACAGCGCGTCTTCAGACTACATACTTTTTGTCGGGACATTGTTCGGTAAGCGGCTGATAAAAACAAACGATTGCCTTCAAATGTGAACTGTCTCGAGCTATCTGCCGACTGAAAGTCCATTGTCTGCGGCGACTTTAACATGAAATCGAATCTCGACACAGAATATCCTAAATACCCACACGATGGAGGCGTCCTTTTATTTTTTTGTACGCATTTTATCGAAAACTGATTAGCATTTCTTATGAAATAGCCTTTTTGAGATAAGATAAAGCTTATTGCTTTATCCACGAAATGTAATAGCAAAGGTCAAAACGTTTCACTGGTAGCTATTATTTAATTTATGTTATTTTAAGATAAAATGTTATGAATGAGGTAAAGAAATTTAAATAAAATATTCTTTAAAACTTTGAATGGAAATTGAATAACAATAAGATTTTTTAGATAATGGTTTGGAAAGGGTATTTTAATATTCAATAAGCCCTGATCCAGGGACCTAAACACTTAAAAAATTAAAGCAAACTTTAGCTCATTTAATAACTACTTTGACCCCCTTATTCCAAAACGAGGTTTAAGGATAGTCCGTGATGTAAATTTAAACCTTAGATTTAGACACTGATTTACTCGTGAACTAAAGTCTAAACAAGATCCCTATGGATTCTATAGGAAACTATAGTCCAAACACTATCCCTAAAGATTATTTAAAGATAGTGTTTAGACTATAGTTCACGAGTAAATCTGTATCTAAATCTAAGGTTTAAATCCACATCTCGGACTATCCTAAAACCTCGTTTTGGAATAAGGGGGTGAATGTCAGTTGTTTTACTTACTGAATACATTATTATTTATCGTATGTAATTAAAATCTTTCTGATTTTAATGCTATTAATACAGGGTTATTGGAAATTATACTAGCAAGCCGTTGAGGGCTACTTCTGTGCACCTTAACAAACAACTTTTGTTCTACGACATTTGGAAATTCGAAAAAAATCTGAACATTTTGAGTTTATGTAAATCCGAAAAACAACTGATTTTTTTAAACAAAATTCATTTAGAACAGTAGATAAAACTTAAAAAATAAGTAAAATTTTAAGGTTAATGACCTCTCCGTGTAAGGAACAGGTGATTTTCAGGTATAATAAAATTTTCAAAAAATGTTCGAATTTTTTGGTTATTTGTTAAGGTGTACAGAAGTAGCCATCAACCGCTTGCTAGTATAATTACCAATAACCCTGTATAAATATAGATGTGTTTTTAATAATTTATTGACACAGTGTCATTATGGTTTTAGTCTGCCTTTATGATTACACTATCTGCGGCGTAAGTCCTGAACTCGCGATTTTTTTTTTAATATAAAGTATCCTATGTCTTTCCCCGTCCCCTAGACTAGTGGCATGCCGATTTTCATCCAAAATGGTCCAGTCGTTTGAACGTCATATGGGAACAAACAAACAAATAAATAAGCAAACATTAATAAATTTATAGAATTAAAAAAAAATAACATAATAGCAAACTTTTGGAATTATAATATTAGTATTAGGATTACCTACACGATCTGTAACGTTTTGAAACTGTAAACATTAGTAAAAGATCATCATCATCCGAGCGATGTTCCCTCGGGAGCCCGGGGTCCGCTTTGCTACTTTTACGCCTCCACTTCGCACGATCTTCGGCATCCTGGGTTGTAAGGCCATTTGCACGCATATCACCCGGCGGAGGCGCCATGGCAAGACATTTGTTCCCCACGTAACTAGCCGGTTTTCGCAAGACGTGGTGGCCGTACCAGCGTAAGCGACACTCTTGCAATTTATCTGCAATGTCTCGGACATGAATGGCTGCCATGGCTGCCCCGGATGCGGGAATTCCTGACGCGATCCTTTGGCGTCACTGCACACATCCAGCGCAACATCTTCATCTCCGTGAGACGCAGCTCCTGCTTATGTCGCTCAAGCACCGGCCACGCCTCACTACCATACAAAAGACCATACATACAAAAAAAAAACATTAGTAAAACATATCCGTATGCAATATCGCAACAGTCTGCCGGCCCATTAAGCTGGCATATTTCACAGAATTTCACCATGCCATGGAGAAAATCACTTTTTATACTCAAATGATTCTGCAAACGTTCCCGTATCCTGTTTACTTTTTTTCTTTCTGCCTTAATTTTACGTTTTTGTAACGAGCTGGGCGACGGTTTTTCATGGCGATTAAGTGCATTTAAAATCATGACACAGAGAAAGATAAGTATAGAACTTAACCCCTATGTCTATCTATCTGTCTGTCTATGTATAAAATCCTGACACAGAGAAAGATAAGTATAGAACTTAACCCCTATGTCTATCTATCTGTCTGTCTATGTATAAAATCCTGACACAGAGAAAGATAAGTATAGAACTTAACCCCTATGTCTATCTATCTGTCTGTCTATGTATAAAATCCTGACACAGAGAAAGATAAGTATAGAACTTAACCCCTATGTCTATCTATCTGTCTGTCTATGTATAAAATCCTGACACAGAGAAAGATAAGTATAGAACTTAACCCCTATGTCTATCTATCTGTCTGTCTATGTATAAATTGTAGTGACACCTTCTTGATAAAATAATTTAGAACTTACGAAGCGTACTTATTTATTATTTGAAACTAGCGACCCGCCCCGGCTTCGCACGGCTATATTATGCATGTATTATACATATAAACCTTACTCTTGAATCACTTTATCTATAAAAAAAAACCGCATGAAAATCCGTTGCGTAGTTTTAAATATTTAAGCATACACAGGGATATAGGGACATAGGGACTGAGAAAGCGACTTTGTTTTATACTATGTAGTGAAGAAGTGAATTAGTTTTTCAATTGACCTATTATTTAATTATTTCATTATTTTCCACACTACTAAGAAATAATTAATGTTTGATTGTCATTTTTTTTGTTCTATCTTGACGGTTAAAGCACTGGACCGAATTGGATGAAAATCAGCATATTGGTAGTTTTTGGGCGGCTTGCGCTAAATGCATTTAACGGGTAATCTAAAATTCTTCTTAAACGGTTTTGAAAAAATTAACATTAAAACAAATTAAATTATTTAAGAAATTAAAAACATGATTAACCAACTGTTCAAGTGTCAAACTTATTGAACAATATCAATTTTATTACATTTTAGATTACCCGTTAAATGCATTTAGCTAGAATTAAGCTATATTTATTTAAGCACAATCTCTTGCAGGCTGTCCGTATCTAAAAGGTAGATTTTTAAAACCAAGTTAAAGCATCCCATTAACCAGTAAAATAATTGTGAAAGCTCAACGAAAAACGTTGTTTATATATTGAAACATAAACACAGAGTTTAATTACCGCTTCGTTTACACTGTACCACAACTAAGTTATTAATAAACTGTAACTTTTAAAATAGTCAAACAAAACTATACTTTGTTTCATTACTTGTGGCTCGCCACGTTGTTACAATTAGTGCTAATGTATACCTACCTACTGCAGACTTATACAGTGTGTAAAACACTTTACAGTGCTTGTTTGGTATTTAGGAAATATTAAAAGTATTATTTTAGTTCTTCTGATAGTAATAATTGTATTACTTAAAAAGCTTTTTCTTTCTTTCTTCAAAAGCTTTGGCTGTGCACTTACGTATTACTTTTGAGTAATACATTGTATTTATAGGTCTTGAACGCACCTTTCCAACTATCTTTTTAACCGACTTCAAAAAAAGGAGTAGGTTCTCAATTCGGTTGTATGTATGTTTTTTTTTTAACTATGAAGTCTTAATTGCAAAAAAGTAAGTGCACAGTCAAAGCTTTGAAGAAAGAAAAAAAAATGGAAAAAAACACAACCTAGCCTCTGAAGAAGCCAGTAGCTTCTGTTCGATCGGATGAAACCGATAAAAGCAAAAGAGCAGGCAGTACTTATTTGTCTGCTTCTCTTATGTTTTTTATGCTGCGTGCCTCGAATATTTGAATGAACTATAATATACCTACGGAACACAGCTTTATTTTTTGGTAAGACTCGTACAATCTGGCAATGTTTCAAGAGGGGTAGTAAATCATATAAGTGTAAGTTGTCTAATAACAACAAAATGTATTTGTAGACAAAAGAATGAATTATGCTTTACAAATGGTTGAGGAAACAGGAATTACACAGTTGTTAAAAATTATTAACATGTTTTATGTGTGATTCTATGGAAACATAACTAACAGATTTTTTTATTCTTTGAAGGTTTTCATTCTTTTTTAAATTAACCCATACACGTTATATTGCATTTAAAGGTACCTCTTACCTATACCCATAACTAAACCTCAGAACTAAACTGATTGATTATTTGTCTACACATTCTAAAGAAGAAAGATTTTGTAGGTTTCCAGAGTTCCAAAAGAAACCCTTATAGGCTTAGCTTATAGAGACTATTATTCCTGCCTGAAATTATTGGACCGAGTTTGTTATTAACTGTATATTATTATGCATGATTTCATAAGAATAATATAGGCTTTTTGACTTAGAAATGCTACGTTTTTTTCGATATTCCCACAGAAGCGGGATTTACGGGGCTAATCAATCAATTTCAAATTTATTTCTCTTACAAAAACTTAAGTCAACAAGTTCTAGAAAAAAGTACATAATAATTGAGTGAGCAATTACCTACCTACCTACACATAAATAATCATAATAATAAAATAACAATTGTAGGACATTACCTAATATTGCCACACAAGCTCTTCTAAATAGTACCAAAACTATTGCGTAAAACAAATATTTATACGCAACGAATTGATAACCTTATTTTTTGAAGTCGGTTAAAATCAAAGGTCTTTTAAAGAAGGTTCTCCTTTTGTGGAAGTCGGTCAAAAATAAGATAAATGATGACGTTAAGACCTGCTCGCATAATGATAATGTTGGAAGTCTGTTAGCGATTCATAACTCAGGTTTGGTGAATGAATGAAATGAATGAATAATGTATGTGACATATCTGTTCGAACACTGCTCATATTGGAAGTATCGTTAAGGCTATACGATATATTAATGTGATGGTCTTTATTGTTCAATTGAATGTGCATAGAATAACACCACAGAGTAAATAACGACTAAACCGCAGTACTTATAACAATATTTTCACTAACTATGGATTTTCCAATAGTTTAAAAAAACTTTATTTCTCCTAAAACAACTGAAATTTGGGACTTCTAAAGACCACAGACAAATATCTAAGCATAAATACTTGTCTGAGGCGGGAATCGAACCCGCAACTCTGTATTTGGCATTCCGGCATGGTGACCATGATTGTGCTAATTGTGTCGACCACACAAAACGCCTGAAATGTATTACAACCTTTTCGTATGTAAATTCACCCCAAATTTATCGAAAAATACACAATAATATTGATCTTTAAATTGGAACCGTCAAATAGCAGGAATAATTCGACTAACAACCGAAAGGCTATTGTTATAATAAACAAGATTATATCGGTTCAATTACGTTAATAATATTGCTCCATACGAAGTGTCCATTGAGAAAATGGTGGACAATAGCTATGAAAATGACAGTCTGCATATAAAATATGAAAATATGCAAAAGCAAACCATTTCGCCTGAACAAGCCATCTTAAACCAAGCCATTGATATTTACCTAAAATCTAGCTTATTTGACTAAGGTCTGTCTTTAATTAAGGGTACCTCTTTTACATGTTTTAATTAACTCTCTGCTCTATTTAGCTAAATATTTAACATGTTTTTGAGTCAGATAACTAAAACATCTAGACCTAATTCATTAATAGATACTGTACTAAAGGCGAAAGATTATGTATTCTGCGCTAAAGGTTCGAAGCTCTGGGAATAAAACCTTTGTTAACAATACCTATACCTGCTACCTAAGGTCGTCATACATTGGGGCTAAAGGGCCAGCGCAGACAGAGAGGAGCGCAGCGTAGAGGATTCCTATAACGCACTCGAAAATCAACTTTAAAATTATTAAAATAAAATGCATACACGCTTAAACCTCACAAAGAATGCTCGTGCGTCCTCGCGTCCATACACCATCCGTTAAGAAAATGCCAGAGACCGCGCGAGGACTGAGGGTGAGCGCACACCTACCCGCACCGCACGCGCCGCAGTCGCCGCAGCGAAGGAAATCCCCAAGGCCGATGCTGATGACGTCACCAACCCGGCGCTACGCGCATACAAACGGAAACCTTTGCTCAGCAGTGGGACTATAGGTTAACAAAAAAACCGGCCAAGTGCGAGTCGGACTCGCGCATGAAGGGTTCCGTACCATAACATTCTGTTTGTTGTTATAGCGGCAACAGAAATACGTCCTCATTGAGAACTATACAAGGGGGTTGTTCTAGACTTCTAGGCGAACAACTTTTGTTCTACGGCTTTTGGAAATTCGAACTTTTTTTCGATAATTCTGAGGGAATTCTTACTTGAAAATCAGCTGTTTCATACAAAAACTTCGAACGAAATGTTCGAATTTCTAAAAGTCGTAGAACAAAAGTTGTTCGCCTAGACGTCTAGAACAACCCCCTTTCGTATTATATTAAAACCCCTTCGCTGAAACAAATTGTATAGCTATCACGGTTCATAAGACACAGCCTGGTGACAGACAGACGGACGGACGGACAGTGGAGTCTTAGTAAAAGTAACTTAGGTCCCGTTTTTACCCTTTGGGTACGGTACCCTAAAATACCTACAACTTACACGTATCATTACAAAACATTTTTCATAAAGAAAATTTCACCACCGAAATAGTAATTTTACCCGAAAGAGAATTTGAGGTCACTAAACAAAATAAAAGTCAGCAAGGAACCTTTTTTGCGAGTGCCGAAGATTATTTTAGGTTTATGTTACAATTAGGAGGTTGTAAAATGTCCTTTATTTTAAACCCAAAAGCTGTCTCGTTTTACATCTCTGCTTCTTATTATGTTTTATTTTATTTTTGTAATTAATTTTATTTAGGCTTTACTATTTAATGGGATTTAGGGTGGTTTCTAACTTGTGTTTTGTACTATCAAGGGACAAAATTACTAATCACTGTTAATAATATTTAGAGTAAGAATAATTTCTTCACTTCATCATCACTATCACTACATAGTATAAAATAAAGTCACTTTTTGCCGTCCCTATGTCCCTATGTATGCTTAGATCTTTAAAACTACGCAACGGATTTTGATGCAGTTTTTTTAAATAGATAGTGATTAAAGAGGAAGGTTTTTAGATATAATACATGCATAATACAGCCGTGCGAAGCCGGGGCGGGTCGCTAGTTGTAGAATAAGATCTTGTTGACAATTCTATGTCAGTCAGTATTTAGTAAAAAATAAATAAATAAATATTGCAGTAGTAGTAGTATAGTGTTTTTACGTCAGTCTTTTTTGTCAAAAAGCGAAATTTGATTGTATTTTAAGCTACTTAGAGGGTATTTTTGTAATCAAAAATGCAATCGGAATGACATTGAAATGTAATTTGAACAATGTTATTTAAAAGAATTGGCGTTCTGGACTTTTAAAATCTTTCTATAGATAAACGTAGGATTGAAAAAAGAATTACATAAATACATGCCACTAAATTATACACACTTTAACTTACTGACGATGGTTATGCAATTTTGTCCCCTGACAGTACGTAAGTTTTTAAATGTTCAATTGTTAGTATCGGGTAGTAGTTTTACAAACACTTATTTAGAAAGTTATTAGTAAATTACTTGTATTAGACATGGTAACGCGGAAGACATTAATTAGACATTGTATGTGCGTAATGATCTCATAATCGTTACGCAAGAGATCAACATAAAGGTACTTATTTTACACATAAACATACTTACAACTTTACATGTGGTTGTTTTATGTCTAACCAATCAATAAAACAAAACCGGCCCAGTGCGATTCCATACCATTATATTCTGTTTTGATATTTGTTTGGTCGGAATCTTGCAACTTAATTTTGAAGCGGATATTTTCAACCGATTGTTAGTACCTATTTGTTGTTAGAGCGGCAACAGAAATACATACCTAATCTGTAAAAATTTCAACTGTCTAGTTATCACGGTTCATGAGATACAGCCTGGTGACAGATTTACATACAGACGGACGGACAGTGAAGTCTTAGCAATAGGGTCCCGTTTCTACCCTTTGGGTACGGAACCCTAAAAATAACGATACAGCAACGAATATAATGAAAATCAATAACTTTTAACCTAATTAAAATCAATCATAGAAAATACCTTAACAAACAACTTTTGTTCTACGACTTTTGGAAATTCGAAAAAAAATATGAAAATTTTGAGGTTATGTGAATTTGAAAAACAGTTGATATTTTAAAATAAAGGTCATTCCGACTAAGAACAGTAAGTAGATAAAACTAAAAAAATAAGTAAAATTTCAAGGTTAATGACCTCTCCGTGTATGGAACAGCTGATTTACAGGTAAACATAACCTCAAAATTTTCATAGTTTTTTCGAATTTCCTAAAGTCGTAGAACAAAAGTTGTTAGTTTAGGTGCACAGATGTAGCCCTCAACGGCTTGCTAGTATAATTATCAATAACCCTGTATAAGCTATCAAAGCAAGAACATTCCACCAAAAACAATACTGCTCTTTTAAAAGTCCAATGCATAACGTAAATAGAAAATGGATTAAAACCAATTTTCATTAATATCGAAAGATAGGAAACCAATTTACAATGTTCATCGTTGAAACGAGTAGCGCAGGTATTGCGAGCAGCCAGAGAGTTCTCTTGAACATTTGCTTTGTACAACCATGTACGAGTATTGCAAATAGGGCCGCCAACCAACGTGTTCCCTTTATTCTCTTTCAAATTATAATTTCCTATTGAAAAGACTTTTTAAATTAGTTTTCATTGTTCATTATAGGGATTTTATAAAGGAAAGACTAATTAGAACGATATCCTAATACTTGATTATACTTTTGTGTTTTATGTCAGTGCTTTTATGGCTTACTACTACTTTACTACTTTTCTTTTTTTTTTCTTTTTTTTTTTCTTTTTTTTTTTTTTTCTTTTTTTCTTGTGTCGTATGCTTTTCCAAATAGGTAAATGTTTTCTTTCTTTCTTTCTTAAGTTTGTTTATTTTTTATTTTGTCTATATGTTTGTTCTTTCTTTATGGTCAAACGACTGGACCGTCTTGGGTGAAAATTAGCACAGCGTAATTCCGAAATTGCCGCGGGACCGGTACTTACGCGGGTGAAAGAACGGGGCGCAGTAATCGTAGCATAATTTGAAAATGATTAAATTATAGTTACTATGAATAATAAAATGCACCTAAGTAGTATTTGTGGTATAGATTAAGTTACTCAACTTTTTAAAATCTGTTAGGAGAGTAGATACCACTTGCTAAGACTAAATGACGGGTGTGATGTCATAAATACGTAATATTTTGTTACGAATGTTGCTCATTCAACGTCCTCCGTTTTTTTAGAAGCTGTATTAAATTGAATCTAGTCACAACCTACTTTAAAATAAAACTAAATCGCTATAAAATTATAAAGTAGACATAATACCCTGCGTAATACAGTTTCGGAGATGTTGCAACCATATCTCTCGAATAGGGTTACCAAAATATCCATTAGACTCAATATTTGTAAATTGATAGCCATACGTAGCATAATAAAACCAACCAAATACGTATCAAAACTCGTAAAATCATGTTGAGTGGTTATAATAAACCTAGTAAACCTACTGTGTTTATTTATGTAACTTGTAAAAATAGAAGAACGGATAAGTAAATATTATTATTTGGTACTATTTCTAATAAAACCGAGAATTTAGTTCATAATTTTGTATATCAAAGTCCAAAATATTAAATTACTATCTGCGCCCCGCGGTTTCACCCGCGTAAGTCCATCAGCGGGCCGATCGCCGTATTCTTATGCAGCGCGTCTTGAACTCTTGACTGCGTTTGCCTCATAATTAATGATTAAACGAACTTACCCTAAGTGAAGTTCTATCGTAACTATACGAGGCTTCGTCTGAGACATTAGTTAACAAGCAGCACCACGTTCGCACCAGCCAAAGGTAGGTACACACTATAGTTGAGAAAAGAGTAAATAAAAATAACATTTTTTAAATTTGACACTGGGTAGTATGCAAGATATGACTTGCCTGGCAACACTAGCTGCTGCTGACATATTCATTCGCGTTTTAGTGCGCAGTCAGTGTACACCATATTTATCACTTTCTAGAATTTTATTTCAAATACATAGTTATGCCTAAACGAAAATCTAGTGTTTTACTTTTTACGTTTTAATACCTATTTCGAAAAATCAAGAAGTTGGAAATGAAGCTATAGATTTCGTATTGCCCTAATTTCTTAAGACGCACACGTCACGCAAACCTAAACGTCGCGCGCTAGCCGTATTACGTTAAATTTTGACGTGACATAAATGTCAAATTAATTGTCACCTAAGAAGATTAGTCAAAAATTTCGTACGGCAACAGCTTGTTTCACGCATAGGATGCGCGTAGGTGAAGTAGACGTGCAGTTAAAGTAACAGTTACGCGTAGTTTCTTTTACGGCAATACCGATTATTGTTTGCGTGCACGTGACGTATGTGTCAACTGGACGTGCACTCGACTAATGCGTCATAAGTTAAGGCGATCGGGGGGCAGATCCATAAAAAGTAGCCTATATGTTAATCCAGGCTATCTACATACCGAGTTCCATTGCAATCGGTTTAGGAGTTTTTGGGTGAAGGAGTAACAAACATACAAACAGAAACTTTCAAATTAATAATATTTGTAGGACTAGCCGTGCCCGCGGTGTCACCCGCGTAAGTCCTGTGCAGCATACGTGCAGTTAACGTGACGATTACGCGTAGTTTTATTTTACAGGAATACCGATTATTGTTTGCGTCAACGTCAACTGGACGTACTTAATTAATGCGTCATAAGTTACGGCAATTGGGCGGCAGATCATGTGGGAAAATCGGGATAAAAAGAAGCCTATGTGTTAATCCAGGTCTTCAGCTATCTACATACCGAGTTTCATTGCAAACGGTTCAGTAGTTTCTGCCGTTAAGAGTAACAAACATACACAAATACTAACACACAAACTTTCACATTTTTAATTATAGTAGTAGGATGGGTTTTGATTTATATGTCGAGACAGTGTTGTCCGGATATCGAAATGGGATCGCGAGAGTGTCCAGCGGAAAGCCGGACAGATGCCACGTTCCGAGTACTGAGTGGCGAAACGCGGAGGGCGCGGGCGGATAGCGTGGGCGCCGTTACATCCGCCCGCCCACTAACGAATTCAGCTACGACGAGTAGAGTACTTAGACTATAGCTTTGTTTTTTTTTATTTAATGTTATTTAATAATGGTGTTTACAATAAAGAATTTATCTATCTTCATCTACACTTATATAATAAAGAGGATTTTTTAACGTGATAATCACTACATAGTATAAAACAAAGTCGCTTTCTCTGTCCCTATGTCCTTATGTCCCTATATCCCTATGTATGCTTAAATCTTTAAAACTACGCAACGGATTCTGATGCGGTTTTTTTTAATAGACAGTGATTCAAGAGGAAGGTTTATATGTATAATACATGCATAATATAACCGTTCGAAGCCGGGGCGGGTCGCTAGTGTCTAATAAATTGATAGAACACCTGTATGCACAAAAAAGTGTCTGATAAAATTATTGTGTCTGACGAAATATTGCGTTCATTTCCGTTAGGTAACAGAGTATTTAATAATAATATCGCTCATCTGGGCTTGTGTTATTGTGACGAGTGACGAATAGAAGACTTATTTAAAGGAAAAAAAATAAAGTATAATTAGTTAATAACAAAAAAAAAGTGTTTTTTTTTTCGTTTTTTTTCAAGTAAAATTATGGTCCGTTAACCGACTTTACAGACAACCATTTTTTTACAGACTTCATTTTACGTTTGCTCAAAGTTTACCCGTTCAGTGTTTGCGTATCGACTTATTCAGCTGAGAAAAGAGCTGCATGAAGAACGCTAAATCATTTGAAAAGTTTTATAACAGACGGACTGAGGGTGACTGAGTCCAACGAGGACTTACTTCATGTTTTAACTAACTTCCTTGCGTAAAAAGGAGAACGTTCACAATTCGTATGCGTTCATTTGACACTGGTAATCTTAATTATGATCTTTCTTTCATTATTACAAATACCATTTCGAAATTATATTCAAATAAAACAAAGCTTTAAATAAAGCAAAGCAAGTCACAAAAAACGGCCTTATTGTTTTATAATATTATTTCTGCATCATTTGGAATAAAAAAATGCGTAATATTGCAAATAATTGTCAACGTTTGACCAACGGATCGGCAAAGAGACAATGGAGCACGATTGGATTGGATTACTTCACAAAGCACACATGTTCATATATACAATACATACAATATGTCGGTTAAACACAAGACGTATACAAGCTAGTCACACACACACGATTGAAAAGTGAAAGGTGCGCAGAATAGGTTGCGCACCAAAAACGTAACGAGGTCATTCATCAGTAGATTTTATTCCTAACATTTTTCTCATACCGAGCGCCTTATATATGAAAATCGATTCTTAAGGAGTAAACTCCAAAAATAAATAATCAATTATAATTGCATAAGATTTTTGTATAAATTTAATCTCCCTCTCTTTTAGTCTAAGAGGTAAATATTTAGCACTTACAAAAATGTTCCCACGACGAAAAATATCGGTTGCATGTAACGAATTCGTTGTCAGACAAATAGACCCACAATGGAGCTTCAGCGGTTGCAAAACAATAAAGAAGAACGTCCATTGTGTTCCCGATTTTAACATGCATTATTATGTAAATTGAGATTTAATAAAGTAATGTCACTTTCCCTACGTCGTCGTTTAAATGTTTTTTTAATTTAGACCTGTAAACCTACATTTGCAAAACTGTAAAGTACAAAAACAATTACATATTGACGTGATAACGTCTAATCACTACATAGTATAAAACAAAGTCGCTTTCTCTGTCCCTATATCCCTATTTATGCTTAAATCTTTAAAACTACGCAACGGATTTTCATGCGGTTTTTTAATAGATAGAGTGATTCAAGAGGAAGGTTTATATGTATAATACATGCATAATATAGCCGTGCGAGACCGGGACGGGTCGCTAGTAAATTGATAAACACCGGCAGCTCTCACAAAAAAGTGTGACGTCTTCGCGTTCCGCTCACGTTCCGGGAACGTTAGTTTTATTTACAAAATGGTAACCATAGAAACATAGAGTTTTATTGACAAAATGGTAACCATAGCAACGTTATCTTATGACGTTATCAAGTAAAATTATCGTCCGTAAACCTTTTTAAGTAGTTTCTACAAAAGAAGGCAAATAAATCTATTTTGTTTTGGTAGTTTTTATAGATTTGCAAAAGAAGGCACAAATAAAACTAAAAATAAGTACCTACTTACCTATTTATTTTTTGTAGTTCCTTACAGTTTTGCAAATTAATTTCCACAGTCGACATTATAACACGTAACGCAATCTAGTCATTATAAAAAAAAACACTTACATAATATACTTACATTTAATCAGTTTCTGCTAAAAATAATGTATTTAATGTAACGCACTTATAAATAAAAATTCAAAACTTTCCAAGACATTTATAACTTAAAAAATGAAGATATATTACATTGGAAAACTTAGTTTTTCAACGAAATTCCCATAATAAAAAGCTAATTCAACATTTTATATACTTTTAATAAAGTTGTGTCGCGTTCACAAAGCCTCAATTTCTACCCACAATAAATTATCATGGAGGCATGAGATTTTATTTTACGTATAAATCACGAGTTCTCTCAATTTGTAGACCGGTATGTGTATTAAGTTGGAGAAATTGTATTTTTAAGGTATCTTTTTACAGGTGAAATAGGGCTACTTGCTGTGAACTGAATGGGGTGGTAAATGAATGGAATCTATTGCCTGCATCTGTCATTCCTGACGTGTATAATAGTCACGAGTAAATAGGTATCTTCTAGGAAAGTGTGCTATATCTTGAACCGCATTGTCACCTTGGTTTTCAAACGATGACTTATCATTTGAAAAAAAAACGTGTCACTCGGGGACTGCCACTGTAAAGCTATTGCATAGCATTTTTTATCAATGCAATTATAAACACGTTAAGCGAACGCTCGGCCGAGTTACATGGTAGGCGGAGTGGGGGGTGTTAGGTTTTATTTTCGTTACGGAAAATTTAAAAAAAAATGTTATTCCATTTTTACTTTTTTTTAAATTATGTCGTTTCTTTCTTTACTTTTTTTCCTTTAAATAAGTCTTCTATTCTTCACTCGTAACCATAACACTAGCCCAGATGAGCGATATTATTATTGACGCATGACGTCACACAATATTACCGTGACACTTTTTTGTGAATGCAGGTGTTCCATCAATTTATTAGACGTTATCAGTCAAAAAATTTACTTGTTCTGTAAGACCTAGCTTTTAACCAAAATTGACAATTCCAGGTCAACCCTAAGGTTTTGGGTCAAAAACCTATATAGTAGTTCCCGTTGACCTAGAATCACGAAATTTGGCCAAAAGCAAGGTCTTATGTCCTTTAGATACTGTCCACTAAGTTTCTTAACTTAGTAGACTCGCCCCACCCTCTTTGGTGGTATGAGTACTTGTGTATTCTACTCCAGCTTATACATTTCTTAGGCACTACAACGCAAATGGCATGAAGTAAAACTGGCTGGTGCCGTATAAATCTAGATGAAATTTTAAACTGTCTTTAAAATTTAATTGATTTGCAGCTGTACCTACTGAAAAAGATAAACTAATAAAAGCTTAAGAGGAAAGGGTACCGGGCGCTCTCTCCATACAAACGTAGTCGACTGTTACTGATAATGACACTAGAGCAAATATTTTTGTTGCATAAAACTTATAACTGCCATGCCCCTATGTCTTTTTTCTTTTAAAAATCTTAATTTCCATGATAATTAGAAAATGAAAAAAAAAACAAGAAATAAGGGCATAGTCATGATGATTATAGGTTTTATGGCACAAAAATATTTGTGCTAGTGTCATTATCCAGGGAGGAAACAGTCGACTACGTTTCTATGAAGACAGCGCCGCGTATGACGTGAAATGCCATCCTGGACCGGATATACGCTTCTAATAGAATACAGTGGGCGTACCTTTTATTTGTACCTACCTAATTAATGTTCTTGCTTACGTTTCCGCAAGTAAAATTTGCAAAAGGTGGGCGTCAGTATATTCAATAACCTATCAATAGATAGATGGGATATATCTACATCACCTTTGACATTAAAACAAACGCGTGGGTCGACTGCAACACCCACCATGTATCCGAGAAAGGCGGACTACAAATTTTAATATGTTATCACTTCATGAAACTGTCGCATAGAACTACCGAGTTTTTAAAAATCTATGGAAATAGTGCAATTATTAATTTATCTTATTAGTTTCTCTATAGTTTTGTTCAAAATACGATCGAAACAGAAACAAAGGCAATCGAAACGGAAATAAATGCAATCGAAACGGAAACAAAAGGCGATTGAAACAGAAACAAAAGACGATCTTAGCATAAACAAAAGACGATCAGAACATAAACAAAAGACGATCTTAACATAAACAAAAGACGATCAAAACATAAACAAAAGACGATCTTAACATAAACAAAAGACGATCAAAACAGAAACATAAGAAACAGAAACAAAAGACGATCTTAACATAAACAAAAGACGATCAAAACAGAAACATAAGAAACAGAAACAAAAGGCAATTGAAACAGATACAAAAGACGATCGAAACGGAAACAAAATACGATCTTAACAGAAACAAAAGACGATCAAAACAGGAACAGAAACAAAAGGCGATCGAAATAGAAACAAAAGGCAATCGAAACAGAAAAAAAGGCAATCGAGACGGAAGCAAAAGACGTTCAAAAGAGACCAATCAAACGGTTGGCCCACCGATATTTCCTAAAATAATCGTCTTTTAAAGCTGTTTCATTGCTACTTATCCACTATCGGCCAATTTCGAGTTAGTAGCGTGCGTACGCCCTTAATCTGAGGAACAAAATCAATTTGTAAGACGTTATTAGGAGTAAACTAATATTTATATTGACGCCAATCTCTTATTTATCACGTTATTTATTATACTAAACGTCCGCGTCGATAGAAAATTCAGTACTTATTAACATTTTGTAGGTTTATTTGCGTGAAATCACTGGCACATAAGACATTATATCTTCCAGTCTTGAGAAGGCTGCTCAATTGAATGACTAAAGTATCAATCTAATTATTGTTAAGGTCAGGGGATACCGTCTTAAATCGGGTGTGGACCCATCTGCTCGTTCCGTCACTTTGAACGATAAAATGAATAAGAGCGAATCTGAAGAATCGCTAATCTGATGAAACGCGATTATGATGGAACGACGAAATGATGGACGTTGCAAAATCCCTTCTAATCACATAGTGTTTTTGTGACTGCTCATTTCAAGTGTTAAGCTGACGAAAAAATTAAAACATCAGTTTTCATAAATAACCGCAAACAATCGAAGATTCCTTCATTAAAAACGTAAAGAACATCGTGCGAGCTTCGTACAGTCGTACCGTACAGCGAACGCTCGGCCGAGCTACATGGTAGGCGGAGTTAGGTAGGAGGATGGGTTAGGATGGTGTTAGGTTTTATTTTCGTTACGGAATTTCTTGATTCGGTCGCCGCGCTCAAAGCTTGCGATAAAAGCTATGCAATAGCTTAAAAAATTCGTTATCTGTATTCGTGGTTTCATAAAAGAAGAAATGATCTTCATAAGAATAGAGTTTCGCACAATGATCATTTTTACTCGTTGTAGCTAAGAAGTAGTTAATCAAAGAAATTAAATGAAAATGTTTTTAAACTACACATCGCACAGACTCAATGAAGAGTGTAGAGGTGAAACCGCTAATGAAAATTAATAGCTTTAACCGTCTATAAGCAATATGCATCAGCGTAATACGTTTGCCGCTTGGCGATGCGTTTTTACTCATATTTATGTTATTTATAATCGGTAACCACAGTAATGTTGACCACTCAATTAGTTTAATCAATGGATAATAAGGTAGAAAGCAGACCATATACTTTAGCTCGTCCTTCATTTACGTAGGCTTCTTTTAAATAACCGGGAAATAGATCAAAATATAATTTTTTGTTTAGATTTTTGCAAGTTGTGATGACAAACTTTGGGACAGGTGAAGCTAAATAAAAGCTTGTAATTGGAATAGTTCCTGATGTCGCAAAGATAGCAGAGCAAGTTTCCATGAAAAAATGTTAATAATTTTTTTTTTAAATATGTCTATGACCATTAAAATCTACGAAGTTTGTAACGAAGTCTGTATGAACTCACTCAGCAGTCTTTGCCTTCCCTGACTGGGTAAATTAAAATGTATATGTCATTATCTCGATCAGAGACAACGGTGGCTATAAATCTATCGAGTCATTCGGAAGTAGCTCAGAAAAAAATAAGCCAATTAAAAATCCATAATTTAAATGCAAACAAAAACAAAAAAAGCAAAGAAAATGTTGCCTTCAAAAACGTCAAAAATGAAACTGTGTCGGTAGGTATTATATTTTTAAAATAATTTCGATGTTTTATCTTAATTAAGTCTCACAATAAAGATGACAATCTTCTTAATTTTACCATTTATTAGCCTTTTGTCGAGTTGAGCGCTTAATTATTTAGGGTACAGTGTTTTATTATTCTAACGCCCGAAGAAGAAATTATAAAGCTCGAGTATTAATTTATTTTTAATAATAAAGTGTTAATTAATTAGATTTAAGAACGGAGTTTTTGAACGAGTGATGAATTCAAATGGGTACGGTATACATTTTAAATTTAGCAATTTAGGTAATGTTTCAGAGAAATTCATCAAGAAAGGATGTTCTTGGCATGACATGGATTGGATGAGAAAAAAGTGAAATATGTCTTTAGTTATATCTACCAGATACTAGGTAAAATTAAAGGAACACAACGTAAACTTTTTTCTACTTTTTATACTTACTACAAAATTTTACACTAGTTTTTATTTGGGTTCAAACGGGTTAAGAGATCTTTCATAGAAATTCATCAAAGAAAGGATGGTCTTGGCATGACATGGATTGGTTAAGAGAAAAAATTGTCTTCAATTTTACTAGATACTGAGGAATAATTAAAGGAACACTAATATACTTTTTTCTACTTTTTATACCTAAAAAATTCGACAGCTAGTTTGTATTTGGGTTCAAACGGGTCAATTGTTGTTTCAGAGAAATTCATCAAAGGCAGGATAGTCTTGGCATGACATGGATTGGATAGGAGAAAAAGTGTCTTTAATTGTACCAGATAGAGGCTTCAGGTATAATAAAACAATACCAATTTATGTACCTATATTTAGACCGATGACAAGATTACAGTATCACTATCACTACATAGTATAAAACAAAGTCGCTTTTTCTGTCCCTATATCCCTTTGTATGCTTAAAACTACGCAACGGATTTTGATGCGGTTTTTTTTAATAGATAGAGTGATTCAAGAGGAAGGTTTTTATGTATAATACATGCATAATATAGCCGTGCGAAGCCGGGACGGGTCGCTAGTTTTTAATAAATACATCTAAATAAAAACAATGAAGTTCCTACTACTATTCAATAATGTCTTTTTGACCTTTCATCCCACGTACCTATATAGTTACTCGTATTGAGTGGACTTGAGTGGGAGTATTTTTATATCTCAACTCAAAGTAAGAGATAGATAGGTAATTGGAAAATAAAAGGAAAAGCTAACAAAAACAAATTAGAAGGATATTTGAATTTGGATAAAATCATCAATGGGTAGGTAATTTTAGATAAACAAATGTTTATTTTTAAACGAACAGCTTTTTTTTTCGATACCTAACTTGCTTTTGTAAATTCTTTAAATGTGAAATACAGAAAAAAACAACGTTAATTTAAATGACCAGGATAATATATATTTGGGTATAAAAGTAAGTAATTTAATTGTAATTTAATGTAATTAATTTTAATTGTTGTCTGTATTGTGTTTATTGTATTTAAAGCTTATTAATAAATTAATGTAATTTTAATGTTAATCACTATCACTAGGTACTCACTACATAGTATAAAATAAAGTCACTTTTCGCCGTCCCTATTTCCCTTTGTATGCTTAGATCTTTAAAACTACAACGGATTTTAATGCGGTTTTTTTAATAGATAGAGTGATTCAAGAGGAAGGTTTATATGTATAATACATGCATAATATAGCCGTGCGAAGCCGGGGCGGGTCGCTAGTTTGTCAATAAATTAATCTTTGCGTAATAGCTATACTAATAATTTCATCGTCAAGCGTCCTCGTACATAAAATAGACATGAAAAACATCAAAAGGGCCAAACAAACAAGTCAGTTTGTCGGTCTCTTTTTTGCCCGGTCTACTCTTACATAAAGCAATATTCACTTTATTTTACCGAGCCAAAATGTAGGTCACTAATGAAAATGTTTTTAAAATTTGCCGCTAAAGTTACCTAACCGAGAGAGTTGGTATTCAGTTTCAACTAAAGAATATGATTACACTAGTGGTTTTAAAATATGGTTATTTTTATCTTGTCGTTGATTGAATTTTATATTTGACAAAGAAATTCAGACGGACTGACCCATAAGCCTTTAGTCGGTCGATCTGTCGACCCATAAGATTACAAAGGGAGAGTATCCCTGAAGAAAAATTTAAAAAACAATAGTTGTCTGCAAAGTCGGTTTACGGGCGATAATTTTACGTCATAAGAACTCTTTGGTATCGTTGACATTACCATTTTGCATACTTCAATACGTTGCTATGGTTACTTGTCAATAAAGCATGACGTCACACTTTTTTGTGAAGTGCACTTACCATTTTTTTGTGACGTTATCACGTCAAAAACATGAGTCAACAAAATGGCGGCTTTAAACATTGTTTGCTGCTTGCTTGTTTTGTGGTTTGTTTGTTTTGCTGTTATATTCTTAACATTTGACAACCATTGACAGACGTTATCAATGTATGAGAAAGGGTGCGCATACGTTGGTTTTTTTCCTCATTGTTCCTGGGCATCTAGAAGTGCAGTCAGTAAGTGCTGAAAATGTGCAGTCCATGTCATCTGTCTGTAAATAATTCTTAGTAAGTCAGTTTAGTTTATTTACCACTAATTACCACTAGAAGCACTCCGTGGTTTCACCCGCGTAACTCCCGATCCCCTACGATCCTATATATTGATATAGGATCGGGAGTTACGCGGAAGATACATTGGTATCTTCATACCTAGTTTCATAGAAATCGGTCCAGTTTTGAAGCCTATTTGTTACAACATAAAAACAAAAACAAAAAATCTTTCCTCCTTAAAATATTAATGTAGATACACACATTGATATTTACAAAACACTAAACAAACAATATAAACCACAAAACCGTACCCGAAACGTACACAAAATCAACTTTCCAATCATTTAATGGTCCTATCTAGGCAAATTCCGTTTCCTATTCACTTTATGCTTGTAAAGAGTGTATTAGGTAAAGATATACAAGTCATAAAAAACCCATTCGCAGGCTTGGAAAATTCTGGCTCAGTCGGAACGTTGTTTTACGACATTTTGTTAAATTAGGTCACTCGCCGACACGATGATTCATTTATAAAAACTTTTTACAAAAAAAACAGCAGACTATGCAGTGAGTAAATATCGTGCTGTAAATATTTACATTGTTCATTTTATTGAAAGGATATTGCTGCAATTCAGGTATAGCTGTGTAGTATACTTGCAGCGACCGTCCTGGATTTGAAATACCAATATGATTTGAAGAATAGAAATCTATAAGCAGGTGATAAGTGTTTACTCTACTTTACCTGCTTAGATTTTTAAAGACTTCGGTCCTCGTAAGGGTAGCATTTCCTTTCTTAGTGAATTTCAACGTCATAATTGCTATCTGTGTGTTAAATTTCAACCTGATCCGTCTATTGGCTTAAGACCACTGTGAAGCTGTAAATTTCCATACAAGAAGCGGTAACGTTCCCCCCCCCCCATAAACGAAGTCCGATTTTGATAACTTTTGAAAATGTTCTAGATCTAATGGAAAACTAGGTTTAAGTGTTTTTATTTTAAAGAAATATTGCGTAAGATAAAAGTAATTATTAATAATTATTAATAAAATTATTTTTGACTTAAAAACTTCATCGAGCGTTTCAATTGTTTTTAATGGACTAAACTGAATTACCAAAAAGAAAAACGTATAAACCTGGAATAAGATGCAGTAAATTAAATGAGACTAAAAACGTTACGGCCCGCAACATTATTTGAAAAGCAAAATGTAGGCAATTACGTCCGAACTTACTCTCTTTAACGCACGATACGGGTCATTTTTGAAAATACCTACTCGCGCCGCGTATCGAGAGCTCACGATTCTCTTAAGCTGTGCATTGATAAATTAGTCAGCCAGGACTTTGAATTTTATATTTAACTAGCTTTTACCCGCTTCTTCGTCCGCGTAGAATTAGTAGATTGGCCCAAGGAATCACGTTATCCCATACAAACTTTGCCCTCCCTTTTCACCCTTTAAGGGGTATTCGGAAAATCCTTTTTATCGGATGCCTACGTCATACAAAGAACACACCCTTCAAGTTTGAGGTCTCTACGATCAGCGGTTTAGGTTGTGCGTTGATCCGTCAGTCAGGCAGGACAAAGCGTTTTATATGTATAGACTAGCTTTTCGTCGTAATAGCTATTTGTGTGCCAAATTTTTGCCCGATCCGTTGTGCGTCAATCAGTCAGGACGTTAAATTTTATATGTATCGATTTTATACTTAAAGTACCTTTATAAGATACAAGTTGCTTTAGCCCTTTTGCGCAAGAAAAATTTTTCCACATTTAAAAGATTAGCACTGCGTAAATTCGAATTACCTCCTTAGTAAAGTATTAGAATTACCTTTACAAAGCCGAAATACCGCCAATCTGTTTCAAAGTGGTTCCAATGTTTCAGTTCAGGTACTACGCAGTTGGAACGGTCGTATAAAGGTCGTGATACGACCTGTCTGACCTCAAAGTCTACATCCTTGGACGTACACAACGTATGTTTTACTTAGATTTCGCATCTTGCTATCTTTACATAATATTTTATCACGTTATTTAACTTTTTTATACTAGATTCACTTTTTTTTCTAAAATAGTTCCTAATCGCTCGATTGATGGCGTGCATTATAGATATCATTAATTCTGGTCATACAGGGTACATAAAATTTTGAATTAAAAAAACGCCCGACTTTCATCTATACTAATATTATAAAGCTGAAGAGTTTGTTTGTTTGTTTGAACGCGCTAATCTCAGGAACTGCTAGTTCGAATTGAAAAATTCTTTTTGTGTTGGATAGTCCATTTATCGAGGAAGGTTATAGGCTAATTTTTATTTTGATATTCCCACGGGATCGGGACTTACGCGGGTGAAACCGCGGGGCGCAGCTAGTCCCCTATAATTTTCAGACGGCTGAACCGATTTGGATCAAACATAGCTAAGAAATAATTCACCTTTCAAACAAAAGAAACGAAATCAAAATCGATGCCACAGACACAAACACAGACACGTCTTATAACACCCCGTCGTTTGTGCGTCGGGGGTTAAAATATAAAATAAAACAAGCATACTTACTTACATTTTTATATCATTACAAAAACTGGTCATAGATATCTTTCAGCTTTTTTTGGTGCTACTATATAGGCATAAGGAACTAGTTTTTTTTTTAAGTAAGCCTCATTAAATTAAATCCGTAAAAGGTTGTGAACTAGTCGACGGCAGATATAAATAGTAGCAAAAAAAGAAGGCAATAGGTAAAGTCAATAGCCGGGTACCCACCTAGCGCACAGGCTCGCGCGGCAGCCTCGGTGTCCAGATCGCGAGCGATGGCTCCCGAGGCAGCCTCAGTAGTTACGTTCAATTTACACGAGGAAGCCGCGCGAGGCAGGCTGAGCCATCATAAGTCCGCGAGTATTCGTTGTTCCCACCTAACGCACAGCGCTCACTGAGGCGCCTTTGAGCGCGTCAAGTTTACCGACAACAGATGGCTCGGGGCCGAGCCGTGCTCGGGCGAGCAAACGCGCGCCCGTGGCCGCCCGAGGCACGTCCACATCAGCCGAGGCATTCGGCTCGCGAGGCTGCCGCGCGAGCCTGTGCGCTAGGTGGGTACCCGGCTGACGACGTGTTATGAACGTAAGCGCAATTTGCTTGACGTCATTGCAAGTACAACTCGGGAATTTAAATCGCCAGAGGCCTTAGAAATTCTTATTTTTACCTTAAGGTTATTTATGCAGCCAAACGCAACGCGCCAGAAATACCCGTCGCTTGCACCTTACATCTTTGATTGTAACGAATGTGTTTTGTTTTTCTCAAAAGTACTGATCCAAATTGTAGGTGAAATATTTACCGATATTTTGGGGTAATTTGAGACGAAAATTCCTTGTCATTTCAAAGCTAGACTAGTTTTAATTCCTAATTTTAGGATAGCTTCAAAACTATACGGAATTTTTTGCTCAAAGTCACACCAAAATTTCGGTAAAAATCTCACCTACAATTCCATCTCAGCACTTTTGATAAAAACCAAACATATTCGTAACATACAACAATTTTCACTAACGAAGGCGACCGCTGCCGGTAGTAACTATTTATTAGTCTGTGTACCAAGGTCGTTGGCGTAGTTTTTTAAAGTTTAAGCTAAAATTGGGATTTGGTGACCATAAATTATTATGTAGATAGCTGAAATAGACGGCGCGATATAGACATAGATACTGTTTTAAGCAATCCGTCTCTTGGCTTGTGTTAGGCTGATTTTAGTCTTAAAGTTTCATGAAAAATAATTAAACTGAAAAGTCCTAGATTGACGACCACGTGCCGGAGAGCGCAGCGCGGAACGTTCCCGACTAGATGGAAGAACGACTTAAATAAGGTCGCCGGAAGTAGTTTGAGAGCATACGACCTATAGCTTTGGAAGTCTTTAGGAGAGGCCTATGTTCAGCAGTGGACGTTTTGTGACTGATATGATGATGATGACTCAACGTTTGGTCGAGTGTGTACACAAGATAATATCCGTCAATAAGTTAAGTATGGCTACTTGTACTTGTATACGGGCTGTTTTCCGCGATTAGACACTTTTCAATTGGGTCCTTTTTGCGTAAAGATGGAGTGGGCTTACTCTCAGCTTAGTCGACCATGTCCAGAGGAGAGAACTTGTCAATACTTCTGGAGACAACTAAGCCGCTGGTTTCATCACAATGTTTTGCTTCACCGTAAGATCAATGTCATTTAGCGCACATAATTTTTTTTTAAAGAAAAATACATTGGTGCACAACCGGCCTGGATTCTAGCCTACGACCTTCAGAACGAAAGTCAAGGTATCTACCACTAAGCCAACACCGCTCTTAAGTATGGGTATTCTTATAGTTGGTGTTAAGCGTCTAAAGGTTCTAAAGTAAGACTATCAAGCTGTTAAGGTGAAAGGGTACCTGCGCATTCCTACTCATGTGCCTGCGCTCTGTCCATACAAACGTAGTCGACTGTTTCCTCCCTAGATAATGACACTAGAACAAATATTTTTGTGCCATAAACCTTATAACTGCCATGACTATGCCCCTATGTTTTGGTTTTTTTTCATTTTCTAATTATCAGATAAATTAAAATTAAAAAAATTATAAAAAACGAAAAATAGGGGCATGGTCATGGCAGATAAAAGTTTAATGCACCAAAAATATTTGCTCTAGTGTCATTATCCAGGGAGAAAACAGTCGACTACGTTTGTAATAGTTTGTTTGGAGAAAGTCTCCGGTACCCTTTCCTCTTAAGTCCAGCAAACATTCTAACCGGATATTTGACCGTAACAAAAGCTATCAATATTAACTTCATTAAATATTGGTTCAAAGTAGCAGGTCCCAGGTCATCGGAATCTGTTCGAAACTCACCTACTCCTACCAAGTTCCTCTTATCAAATAAACTTACACGGGACGTGAGACTAGAGGTTGAAGCGTAGGTAACTTAGTTTAAGTTTTATCCACTGCGACTGTTTAACAGTGGGGATGTCCGTTTTAATTAACAACTTGGAATGAAAACGGAATTGATTGTTAACGGATTTCTGTTGGTTCGTTTGATAATCATGTCATGCAAGTCTTTGTTTCCTGACGAGTACAGTATTGTAATTTGCTAAAGCGTTCTTTTACAAGTCATTTCTCATGCTAAACTTTGCTGTGCTCTAACACAATTTTTTAAGGTGAAAGGGTACCAGCGCTCTCTCCATACAAACGTAGTCGACTGTTTCCTCCCTGGATAATGACACTAGAACAAATATTTTTGTGCCATAAAAACTATAACTGCCATGTTTTTTTTTAATTTTCTAATTATCATAGAATTAAGATTAAAAAAATAAAACCCTCGGCCGAGCTACATGGTAGGCGGAGTGGGGGTTGTTAGGTTTTATTTTCGTTACGGAATTTCTTGATTCGGTCGCCGCGCTCAAAGCCCGCGATAAAAGCTATGCAATAGCTTAAAAAGTTTTATGCACCAAAAACATTTGCTCTAGTGTCATTATCCAGGGAGAAAATAGTCGACTACATTTGTAATACTTAGTTTGTATGGAGAGAGCCCCCGGTACCCTTTCCTCTTAAGCACTTTTTCCAATGTGACCTAACACCTGCACCTTGGACGACCTTTACGCGAGGTCAACGATGCTGCCATTGATTTTATAAACCATTTGTCCGACTTTAATTTAGCCTTTATTATTTTGCACCTCTGACACCATAAGAAGAACAAAAATCGATCCACGCGTTTGGCTTCTACAACGCCACAACGAAACAAACAAACATAGGTACATGACATACTACCAATAAACACATTACTGTCTTTTGCGACGCGCAGTTTGATAAAAAAAAGCTTGAATTCTTAAATTCTGTAAGATATTATGCGTTCTTATCAGATTCGTGAATAATAGATAAACACATAATAAAGCTCTCTCACTGTCAAAGCAACAGCAAACAAGGGGTGGCTCTGCAGGGCTAAAAGGACTACTTTTGAAGACGAATCGAAAAGTAATAAGAATTGGATTTTTATTTTGTGTATGAGTAACGGACTTCAAATAGTGAAGTCATAGTAGGGTCCCGTTTTACCCTTTGGGTACGGACCCTAAAAAGTTATGTATATTTTTTATATTTTTAGTAAATGGTCATCCAAAACGCGATGGTTGCAATGCGATTTTGATTAATTTCTATGGAAAATGGTGTCAAATCCGCAGTATTGAATGGCACTACTCTGGATTAGCGCCGTTCAATTCTGCCTTTTGACCGCATTGTGATCGTCTAGATTTGTATCAGCCACTCATCATACAAATCCCGATGATCGCGGCGAATTGTAATGTCATAATAATCGCGGTGGTCGCGATCGCGACGCAATTCGGCTTTCATACTAAATCACACATAAAAAATCAGTGTGTCGCGGGACTCGCGGTTGGAACGAAGATCCTTTACACACGTAAACAACACACACGTGTTTGTATATAAATGTGGGAGATAAGTTTCTCTTACGATTTTTCGTTTCACGTTTTCGTAACGCGTTACATTTTTTTCGACATAAATCTCGATAAGAAAGTTTATTCCAATAGGTAAAAATAAACTCATATTACGATTCGAGTACGATTTGTCGAAAGTCGCCGTATTAGGTCCCCTGTTCAACAGTATTACGTGTGAAACGCCATATGCGAGTCTTGTATGTAGTTACCTTGTATCGTCTCTAAACCGATGGTTAACTAAATACAAACTACAAGTCAATTGATTGTTATGTTACGGTGAAGTTCACCTTCTTTGACACGTTATAATGTTAAGCTTATTAGATGATTTCGATTGAATTATCTTGATATTTGTAAGATGTCTCGAAGTCAAAAGCCGGAACGTAATTACCTAAATGAAATAGTACCTCACACTTACTATTATTTCCTTATGGAAAAAACCAAGCGCGCAAGATCTAAAGATGTATGTATATAGAAACAAAAGGGTCTATTGTTTGTTTTCGATTGTCATTTGTTTTTTTAATGTCTTTTGTTTTTTCATCGTCTGTTTTTCTGTTTCGATTGTGTTTTGTTTTTTTTTTCCAAACTTGACAGCGGTTGGATCACAGTTAAAATACGGTTTTGTTATACTTTGCTGTAGTCCCACTCTTGTGCAGTGGGTCTACGGTGAAAAAAACTCACCGAGTACCCAACCAGTAGTGGGGGCCAAGCGGTGAGTTCACAGTTTTAATACCTCATATAAACGTATAACTAAAATTTTTTGACATGATAACGTCTAATAAATTGATGGAACACCTGCATTCACACAAAATTGTCATGTTCCGGTACCATGACGCGTCATGGTAAACGTCACGCGTCTCCTGTTTGTTTCATAATAATATCGCTCATCTGAGCTTGTTATCATAAGTGGTGACGAGTGACGAATAGAAGACTTAAATAAAGGAAAAAAAATATAAGTATAGGAAAAAAAACAAAATACTTAATTTTGTATCGTTTTCTTATGACGTTATCACGTAAAATTATAGTCCGTAAACCGACTTTACAGAAAACCATTTTTTTGTAAATTAGTAGGTATATCGCGCATACACAAATTAGAATGCAGACCTACTAAAAATCTTGGCATGAAAACTAAACTAAGCTGCAATTCACATGCTGAACTAAGTAAACACGTTACAAGCCGGCATTCATCTCATTTAAACACTTATACACTAGAGCAAACAAATACTTAGAAGGGGTCTTAGAAACGTTGTCCGGTTTTTATTAGATTTACCCCGAAGTGACGCAATCTGACGCCCGTCATCCACTTGAGTTTCATATAATTTCATGTGAAAATAGAGACGGAACGATGTAAACAGATGTAGGTATGAATTGGAGCAACAAGTCAAACTGAGGGCTGATACCTTAAGGCTACACATGACATTTCGGTCCTTAAATACTAATAACAACTTCTTTCATCGTCTACCCACGTAAAATTTATTTGTACCATCCGGCTTCCGTATTTCAAATCCTATTTAGGGATGAAAAAACAAAATTGGAACGCTTTATTTATAACTTTTCAAGTATACAAATGTCTTTACATTATTTGTTGTCGCAACCAAAACAGCGATAGCTCCAAAATACTTACACATAAAAACAATAAGTTAATAAGTGAACAGCGGCTCTGAACGCTTTTCCACTTACTACGTCATAACGAGCTTGCATACTAACAAACAAATGGCTGTACCATTGGCAGCGTAGAGGTCGACCGCGCGCTGGTCTTGTGGTGCGCCAGCAGAGGCCGGCGTCATCTGCAAGTATTGCTGCTCAGCCGCCGTCAGTGGCGGCAAATCAGCGATCATCGTTAGCTACGCAGTTGAATACTCAGTCTTAGCGCTCTTACACGCCGCGTTGCGCAAACCAGACTGGTAAAATGTCGCGCAATACCACGGAAAGGGACGGGATGCAGTACGCATGCGCCGGAAGTAACGCGGGAAGCGATTTCTAGAAGCAACTTCCGCAAAAAAGCGCTCTATGGAGAAAACCGCGAAACGTGGACGACCTTTGAATTTAGGTAGATTTGAACCTCAATACCTACTTACCAAATATTAACACGTTTGAAAACGATAAATTATACAGGGTGTTTAGCACATTGTGAACCATTTGAAATGACAACTCCATAATGATCAGATATCTAAAGGAATATAACTAATTGAAAGAACGATAAGTTTTTGTTGTGATCGACTTTGAGTACCATAGTTTGGAAATCTTGAGAAAAATAATGGCATAACTCCGCAGCCAGGAGTCGAATCCCAACCAAATAAAGATCAGCAGGTAATGAAGACTAAAATACATCGTTAATTGACCAACCATCTACCAAACACCCTGTAGACATTCCACCTAGTGATACGAGTTAATCTATAGAAGAATAAATATTATTATCTTCAAATTGTGCATCCGCACATTGTAAATAAGTACTTAGTTGTGTTATTTTTCATGATTTGCTAAAAATAAACCGTAGATAAGGTTATCTTCGAGAGATTTATTGCAAAAAATAATAATCTGTTGCACAAGTTAATGTTTTAAAACATCGGTGGGTAAGTTAAGTATACATTTCGGAGAATAATAATTAATTCTTGGAATTGGTATAACAAATTACAATTAGCTGAGACTGAGATTTCTATGCGAGATAAATAGGACGAGGTCAAGGATTCGTTCCCGACCCTCGGGAATTGCGAGAACGGGGCTTCATTATCAACTAAATAACTTTTAATAGTACATTACGATATAAGTGTGGTAAATTCGTAAAATAAAATCTCGGCTTTGTTAAACGCACTCGCGTACCTACCGCTCGCGCGTGTTAAACCACCTCTATACAAAGATCAATCCACACGTATATCGTACGACGTTTTTTATCACAATTGCGAATAAAAAAAATACTTGTTAAAAAAAATGTTTTACAGAATTTTAGGTTATGTTTACTATTTATTAGGCAATCTTTTTTTGTTAATTATACTCCCGAAAGGCCAGGCAAAAGACTTTTAACCCTCGTCTGACATACAATATTTTTAGGGATATTTCCGTTTGTTTTTGCGTCGGGGGTTAAAAACAGAATACATAATGGTACGGAAAAAAAAGTAAAGAAAAAACAACAAAAACAAAATTCAATTTTTAATCGTTTCCTAAGACGATTTTCGTTCATAAACCGACTAAAGACAACCATTTTTGCTGGATTAAAAACTCTTTGTTGGTACCATGTTGGTACCTACCTTTTTTCTATACATCAAAACAGTATAACCCAGCTAAATTAAGAATGTTTTATATAAATAACATGTAATTAGCAGTAAGATACGTATTTAACTTATCAGGATAACTTATTACCGCACTAATATTTTGGTAGATTTTATCGCACGCGTACGTAATACGTTGGATTATGAGCCTAAAAGCGGTTTAATAAGATCCACTTTATGAGCAACTGTGATAAAAAATATGTATACTTACTTTACGTTAAGAGTGGTGTTGTCTAGTGGTGGTAGTAGTGCACTTTTACTTACTCTCCTAGTGGTAGGTACATTTATTAGAAGGCCGTGGGTTATAAAAGGATTTTTAAGGGATTTAATCGCGTTTATTTTATTATAAGGTTCCGTGCCTCAAAAGGTCAAAAATTAACCCTCATAAGATCACTTTCTTGTCCGTCTGTCTATTTTTGTTATTATCAGGTTTTTAGTGTTTTACCCCCGGTCGCCAACCACTTTCAGACCAGAGGGAGCCCCCCACATTCCTTTCTCCAGGGCCGGTAACAGTGTACTAATGCAGTTTCCAGCCGTAAAAAAATATAAATCTGTTATAAAGTTAACCATCCAAAATGAAATCACCTTTGTAGCATGTACAGCACAATGGGACAACCATCCTCAAGTGTCCTAAATATGGAAGCGAGCGATTTTATCTCACGTCTCGGCAAATTATCTCTAGAGTTGAGTCGAGTGGCTCGTAAAAGACCCACTACGCTTATATTAGGGTGATATTGCAGTGATATCGCTGATCTCGGTCATGTATAACGACCTTCAGCATTTTCCAACATTCAAGAGTTGGTGATGAGAAAAACCGCTCTCGTTTATACTGTTTGGGACTCACAGACCACAGAAATTATATCGGCTGATACTACAGGTTACTTTGATCGGTCGCGACTAAATTGAATTTATTTAAAAAATAGAAGAAGTCTCTCATCACTACATAGTATAAAATAAAGTCACTTTCTCTGTCCCTATGTCCCTATATCCCTATGTATGCTTAATCTTTAAAACTACGCAACGGATTTTGATGCGGTTTTTTGTTAAAGAATAGAGTGATTCAAGAGAAAGGTTTATATGTATAACTAGCGACCCGCCCCGGTTTTGCACGGCTGTATTATGCATGTATTATATCTAAAAACCTTCATCTTTAATCACTCTATCTATTAAAAAACTGCATCAAAATCCGTTGCGTAGTTTTAAAGATTTAAGCATACATAGGGATATAGGGACATAGGGACAGAGAAAGCGACTTTGTTTTATACAAAAGGACATAGGTAACTAACACCGCGACACGAGAATTTTATATAAGTATACTAGCTGCCCTACGCGGTTTCACCCGCGTAACTCCCGATCCCGTGGGAATATCGGGATGTAAGCTATCCTATCTCTCAAGTTGGATCGAACTGCACATGGTGTGCGAATTTTAGTATAATCGGTTAAGTGGTTTAGGAGTCCATTGAGGACAAACATTGTGACACGAGATTTATATATATTAAGAAGAAAGATAGGGACAGATCAAATTTTAACTCCAGTCTGTGATCTACAGCGACTGTTATCTAGTTAATATAGATACTGTTTCGTAAAGATATGGGAGAGAAAAGCGGACCTTTATTTCATATTTCTCACATCGTACCCGCTTATTTATCAAGCCTCGGTTAACGCCATGTGACAGCTGACTCCATTATATTTTGCTCCCGAAAGAATTGAACTTGAGATTGATTTTGACGTGAATTTTCACTTATTTTTTTCATTTTTAGGGTTCCGTAGCCAAATGGCAAAAAACGGAACCCTTATAGATTCGTCATGTCTGTCTGTCTGCCGTATGTCACAGCCACTTTTTCCGAAAGTATAAGAACTATAACAGTATAGTTAATTGAAACTTAGTAATTAGATGTATTCTGTGAACCGCATTAAGATTTTCACACAAAAATAGAAAAAAAACAATAAATTTTAGGGTTCCCCATACTTAACATACTTAACCCATACGTGTGAGGTATCTATGGATGGATTTCTAAACTGAATAGTTTACGCGAGAGACAATTCCAAAATGGTAAAAAGTGTGTCCCCTGTAACTTCTAAAATAAGAGAATGATGAAACTAAAAAAATATATGATATACATTACCATGCAAACTTCCACCCAAAATTGGTTTGAACGAGATCTGGTAAGTAGTTTTTTTTGAATACGTCATAAACCGTAAACCGCCATTTACCCTTCATTCATGTACCTATTTTTACCACTAGCGCCATACATTTTTTTGCATTTGTTTTTGCGTCGGGGTTAAAAACAGAATACAGTTTTATGGAACCCTTCGTGCGCGAGGCCGACTCGCACTTGGCCGGTTTTTGTTACTTGGAAAAGTAAGTATAGGCCGAACACGACTCCAGTATAGAATAGTAATTTTTCTTCATCGAAAGTTCAGTTCATTCAAATTGAAAGAAACATAAAATGCATTTATGTTTATTGAATTTTCATTTTATAGCTAGATAAAGCGTGATGCCATCTCAGCCTATAAAGTATAATTGTTTTATTAATATTCATTGGCTTAATAAAAGCTATAAAACGGCTAATAATATAGTCATTTTTGTTTGCATATGTATTTATGTTAGAGTCTAGGTCTTGTTGACACCCATAAATAACGATCTTGAGTAACAGATACTATACATTGAGAAGAGAATAAATTAGTAGATGCAATCTCTTTGGATACACACTTAAAAATAGCTGTGTTTAGGGGAATATTGGGATTAAAAAGCTACAGACCAAGTGTCATTGCAATTGATTCTACAGTTTTTTCCTTAAGAAATAACAAACATAAGTACTTCCTTTATAAACTATTAAAATTTCAGATTGATCTTATTTGTTTGTAACGAATAAACTCCGAAACGACTAGACCGATTTTGATGAAACTAGGTGTAAGGATAAATTAATTCAGTCAGAGTAACATAGACTACTTTTTATTCCGATATTCCCACGGGATCGGACTTACGCGGTTAAAATCGCGGGGAGCGCCCCGCGGCGCGGAATCTTTGTTCCCATCCAATTCTCGTTCAATTTCTATGAAGATTTATATAGTCTACTAGCTGCGCCTCGCGGTTTCACCCGCGTAAGTCCCGATCCTATGGGAATATCGGGATAAAAAGTAGCCGATGTGTTAATCCAGGTCTCCAGCTATCTAGATACCGAGTTTCATCGCAATCGGTCCAGTAGTTTATGCGTGAAGGAGTAACAAACATACACACACACACACAAACTTTTACATATATAATATTAGTAGGATAGGAAGTAGGATAGGATTAGTAGGATAAAGCGGAAAAGAGAATAAGCTACATTTCACGCGCGTAAAACTGCAGGGTGTAGCTAGTTAATATTAGTAGGGTCAGTGGATTAATATATCATAGTACGTTTTGTCACTACCTAGTAAGAGATAACCATCGCCATTGTTCAATCGGTGTATCTTATAATCAGATCATGACAGAAATGATAAATTAGCCAGAAGTAATGCTACTACTAATATTTTCCTGTTATATTAAGCGGACTATAGTACTTACCGTAAAATATTGCCTGGGGCAAGCAATACTTTACTAAACAGACTTATTTTAAACTTGAGGTTCTATTTTAGGACTCTACCCTTTCTACTTTATATTAATTGTGAACTTAATGCTTAGGTACATGGTATGTAGTCTTCACGGATAGGATGTGAAAACTTACAAGTTGTCATGTTACTATTTTTACTCTGTCAATTGTTTAATCATACTAATATAATAAATGTGAAAGTTTGTGTGTGTGAGTGTGTGTGTGTATGTGTATGTATGTTTGTTACTCCTTCACGCAAAAACTA
This sequence comes from Idaea aversata, assembly GCA_907269075.1. Taxonomy (NCBI): domain Eukaryota; kingdom Metazoa; phylum Arthropoda; class Insecta; order Lepidoptera; family Geometridae; genus Idaea; species Idaea aversata. The sequence continues at coordinate 6,355,351 of OU026096.1, forward strand.
CTGGACCGATTGCGATGAAACTCGGTACCTAGATAGCTGGAGACCTAGATTAACACATAGGCTACTTTTTATCCCGATATTCCCACGGGATCGGGATTTACGCGGGTGAAACCGCGGGGCGCAGCTAGTATAGTAATATGTGGGTATACATAGATTAGTCCATTGAAAAGGTACATTTGGGGTTGCATTTGTCAGAGGACTCAATTTTATTTTTTAGATATCAAGAGGGGGTTAGTCTAAGCTTAAATCCAAGTTTGAGGGATTGTAGGGTTGTATAACTTTTTGTTTTTTGTTCTACGACTAAAAGTTACTGAATAAAAGTTGTAGATAATCGTATTTCCAACAAAAAATGTTAAGTACTATTTTTTGTAAGACCTATAGTTTGTCAGATAAACCATAAAAAACCGTTTAAATCCCTTTATCCAAGATGGCGGCCGTGGGACAAGAGCTAAAATCCTTCAAACTTGAATTTAAGCTTAGACTAACCCCCTCTTGATATATAAAAAATAAAATTGCGTCCTCTGACAAATGCACGCTAAGCCCAAAAAAATTTAAAATTTCAATGTATTCTGTGGCAAAGGTAATCTTCAGCCTTTTATTTCTAGCATTCTGAGTACGCACACAAGTTGGTGGCTGCAGGTTGAACCAGGGAAGCTTAGGCATGATTGATTCGTGTCAAATTCAATGCGACTGCGGGGCGCCTATGAGCAAACTATATTGCACTTCTTAGTTCCAACAGCTGTACGTTGGCTAAATTAATGGCAGCTAATAACATCGCCAAAGACCTGGCAGTATACTAGAAAGGGTGGATCTGACCCCACCTCATCAAATTCCTCTTTAATTACAGAATAAGAAGAAGATAGGCACAAGTTTTTAAGTTTCATCACAGACGATAACACCGTACTTACTTAAAAATAAACATTCTCAAGTCACAATGAATAAACAAACTGTCAACGTCCAGCTAGTTTCTATTAAAAAAACATCCTATTCATAAAATATTGATGAATTTAATTCAATTAACGAGTAAAAAGATGACTTTGTCATTTATTATTCACCCCGCTGTAAGTCGGCTACAATGTGACAACTACCGACGACGGTTTAAATGACCGTAGTTTTAACAAAAAGTGATTTAATACGCCATTTTGTCTGATACGTCGAACGGTTTTGTATAAAATAAACATTAGCTTGTCTAAACTGGATCGTTAATTTAGGACCTGCTTACCTATAAAGGGTTGTAAATTACTGGCTCGACTGGACCATAAATCTTTGGGCTCAAATAGGTGGCGATATTGACACTCAGACTCCTCAGCCGATCGTCTCAGTTGCTCGACTGCCAAGCGACACAGTTGGCAGTATATAGAGTCTAGTTAGTCTTTGGTACAGTAAGATCACTGTTCATAATATAAACTAACTTAAAGAAAATTAAAAGTTGCACCAGAAAAATGAGAAGGTAGAGCAGACGGCTACTCAGCCGATCGTCAGTTGCTCGACTGCCAAGAGACACAGTCGGCAGTCTATAGAGTCTAGTTATGCTTTGGTACAGTTAGATTACTGTTCATAATATAAATTAAATTCTAGAAAATTAAAAGTTGCACCATTCAAATGAGAAGGTAGAGCAGACGGCTTCTCAGCTGTTCGTCAGTTGCTCGACTGCCAAGCGACACAGTCGGCAGTCTATAGGGTCTAGTTATTTTTTAGTACAGTTATATGACTCTTCATAATATAATAGTAGGTACATTGCGATACAAGTGTGGAAAATTGATCTTTGCATAGTTTACAAATCCGAGATACAAAGATCAATTCCACACGCGTATCGTACGACGTTTTTTATCATAGTTGCGAATAAAAGAAAATACTTGAAAAGAAAAGAAAATAATAAATAACAACATATTTGTGTTAAGTCTATGTTTACAATTTTTTTATGGCAATATTGTTTTGTTAATTATACTCTCGAAAGGCCAGGCAAAAGACTCTTAACCTATATAGCCTCGTCTGACATACAATATTTTTAGAGTCTTTCCATTTGTTTATGCGTCGGGGGTTAAAAACAGAATATAATGGTAAGGAAAAAAATATATGTATGTAAAGAAAAAACAAAATAAAAACAAAACTCAATTTTTAATTGTTTTCTGACGTTATCACGTAAAATTTTCGTTCATAAACCGACTTTAGATACAACTAAGTATTTTTACTAGGTTAAAAACTCTTTGTTGGTACCTTTTTTCTATACATCAAAACAGTATACTAAACCCAGATAAATTTAGAATGTTTTATCTACCTAACATGTAATTAGCAGTAAGATACGTATTTAACTTATCGGGAGAACATTTATTTTAGCACTGGTTGAATATTTTTATATCGCACGCGTGTATAATACGTTGCATTATGAGCCTAAAAGCGGTTTAATAAGATCCACTTTATGAGCAACTGTGGTAAAAATTAACTTTTAGAAGATTAAAAGTTGCACCAGAAAAAAGGGAAGGTAGAGCAGACGCGCGAATTTCATTACGGTGTTTTCCGTCACCGCAAGAGCAATACAATAATTTTCCTGTAGGTATCTATAAGAAAAATCCATAGGTGTTCGGGGGGTTCGAACCCACAACGTTCGGAATGAAAGTCGAGCTATCTACCACTAGGCCGACACCTCAATGACTTTCGTATATTGCTCTCGAACAAATCCTTACCTTAAATTTACATTTCGTAAAATTATCAGCAATTCCAACCCAAATTCTAAGCTCTTACCTGAAAAAGAAATAAAATAGGTTAATAAAAAGGATCATACATCATCAAATCAACACTTCGGCACAGACGTAACGAACTGTGAACGTGTATTACCATAAAATAAATGGTTGTATAATAAAGAACATCGTTTAACCGGATTCGGGTATGGACACCCTGTGGTCATGAAAACGTTCAGGTTTTATTTTTGATCGGTGGAAACGAACCGTGCTATGTTTCCGATATGTAAACTTTCAATTGAAAAATAACCATAGTTTTCAATAAATATTCCAATAACTATTACCTATAGGATTTGTTTTTTTTTTTTCTTCAGTTATGGCTTCACACGGTTTGTGCATATAGCCAGTATCAAGTAATATTTTGCATCAAGTTATGGCCCGATTTACAGAAATCGGGCGCAAAGTGTTTCAAGATGGTCAAGTCGTCAAGTCACAGTTTGTCAAGTCAGGGGTCATAGTAAAGCGGTGGCTACTTTACTATAACCTTGTAGGAGATTTTGGAGGCAACGAGAAAAGTCCATGTTTGACACTGATTTTTACTTTCACTACACTTGTGCACTTTCACAGAACTAAATTAGATAACTTTCCACCGGAATTATACAATTTAACTCGGTTTACAACTAAGTTTCGTGTAAATAAAACTGCAGCACGACATGTTGTTGGCTCGTTCCCGCCAAAACTCATAGGATTTGTTTGAATATTCTTTTTATGTGTGGTACCTATCCATCCACACTAGTATTTTTTTAAGCTATTGCATAGCTTTTATCGCGGGCTTTGAGCGCGGCGACTGAATCAAGAAATTCCGTAACAAAAATAAAACCTAACGACCCCCCCACTCTGCCTACCATGTAGCTCGGCCGAGCCTTCGCTTAACTTGTATGTATATGGTACGACTGTACGATGCGTAGCGTACGTAGCTCGCACAATGTTTTGTTTTTAACGAATAGGCTTCGAAACTACTGGTCCGATTGTGATTAAACTTGATATGAGGACACATTGATTCATTAGAAGTAACATAGGCTAGTTTTAATAATAGGCTATTTGTTATATCGATATTCCCACGGGATCGGGAGTTACGCGGGTGAAACCGCGGGGCGCTGGTATTATTCGATATCAAAGAAAGTACAATAAGAAAATAGGTTAAATGTTTTATGAATTCAAAATGTATATACAATTATTGTCATAAGAAAGGGGGTTGTTCTAGACGTGTAACTAGGAGAACCACTTATTATCTACACCATTTGAAAATTCGAACTTTTTTGAAAAAAAAAATTGTTTTGAGAAATATTGGTATCTTGATTTTTTAAACCAATAGTCGCTCGTTGGCCAGAGTAATATTTTTGGGGATATTTTTTTAGCGTCACCATCAGAATGATCTATTCGCTGAATTATAGTTTCAGTTGGATATATAGAATAATCGGTGAGCAGAGAGTCAAATTAGTTGGATGACATTTTTCTAATTGTTCCGACGATAGGGCGTCACCTACTATGTTGTGTACAAGAAAGCTTTGTAGCTGTCATAATAAGAGCACACGCGTATTAAGTAAGGTAGGCAATCACGAACGTTCTAAATAAAACAAAACCATGAACGAAGTCGCGGGCAACAGCTAGTAACTCCTATAAAACCATATAGGTAAAGTTGTTATAGGAATAACACTGGATAAACTTAGTTATTATTATTCTTGTAAATAATAATATTAATTTTACAATGAAGGAGTAAGACATCAAACAAACAGTTTCATTGTTACAAGGCGTACTTTTTCCGAGCCAAGAGTGGTTAATGGCCCGCGAAAACACAACCGCCACCGACAGGCCACCAATTACAAAATCATTAATAAACACCCGAATACCTACCCGAAAATATGAAGTGGTGAAATAATAAAGTCGAAATGTCGGGCTCTGCCGCGAAAATTGTCGGTTTGCAGCACCCCTGGCTTTCGATTTATTCATTAAAGTAAATTAGCCACGTGTAATTCGTGTAACCGTTACTGTTGGTTTATTCGATATGAAATACTGAGTTATTTATTGAATAGGCTTTAAGAGGAAAGGGTACCGGGGGCTATTTCCATACAAACTATTACAAACGTAGTCGACTGTTTTCTCCCTGGATAATGACACTAGAGCAAATATTTTTGGTGCATAAAACTTATAACTGCCATGACTATGCCCCTATGTTTTGTTTTTTTTTAATTTTCTAGTTATCATAGAATAATATAGGGGCATGGTCATGGCAGTTATAGGTTTTATGCCACAAAAATATTTGTGCTAGTGTCATTATCCAGGGAGGAAACAGTCGACTACGTTTGTATGGAGAGCGCGCAGGTACTCCTTAATTTAAGTGCTCTTATTACTTTTCCAATGGTTATTCAGACAGCTTATAGAATTAATAGAGTGAATGAGAGCTGTGTGAATTTATAGACATCAAAAATCCTAATGACCTACTTTATTTACTCTTAAGTTTTTCAGTTAAAATTAAGAGAATACTGATTATCAATATAAAAGATTCCATGCAAAAAACGGAATAAATAAATATAATTCAAGAATAGGGGTAAGTTCTTGTCCACATTTATCTTCTCTTTCAATAGGACATAACACCAGCGCGATCTAATTTTATCTGTGGCGCCATCTAGTTTTGGTATAATAAACTAATAACATTCAACGAGAAGTATCACGTTTCCTCGTTTTACATCCTTATTGTTTGTTACAAGTACATCCTCCATTTGGGCATTCTACCTGAAATTATTCATTGTTTTTATTTACTAAGGTTATAACTTAGGCAAAAATTTATGCACAATAATATATATTTGTGTCTGGTCTGGTGTATAATATAAGTAATAAAAATAAATAAATAAATAAATAAATATTTCAGGACATATTACACATCGCCATCCAGCCCCAAGCTAAGCAACTTAATGCTTGTGTTATGGGTGCCAGATAACGGATAAACTACTTATATACTTTTTTTTTTTTTTGTAAATATATACATATTATACATATAGGAAACACCCAGAACCAGAAACAAGAATTTATGGTCAGCATAAATACTTGTTCCCGGCGGGAATCGAACCCGCAACCTTCTGCGTCGCAGTCGGGTGTTCGCCCGACGCGCCACAGAGGTCGTCAAAGGTATGTATAGTAATAAGTATGTATAAGTTTTTTATCCGTTGTCTGGCTACCATAACACAAGCCTAGTTTTTGGCTTGGGGCTAGATGGTGATGTACGATATGACCTATAATGATGATTTATTATTCATTCCTTTTATTTACTTAGGTTAACTATTTCTAGCGATTTCCATTTCAATTTTATCACGTTCCTCGGAAATAGCTCATGTATTTGGAAGGCTTATGAATGGTAGTGCTTTCCGTTCCTAGATTTAGTGTTCGTTAGGTAATCCCTCCACATATATCGTTTAGGTGTGGGATTCTATAGATACTTTTCATCCACTCTACGTCCAAACTTGAATGTCCAACTGAAACTTTAAGTTAGATTCCATAGAGGTGAAGTAAACACCTATCCCTTTCCCACGCGCGCGCCGTGCGATGACTATCCCTTTCCCCCACGCGCCGTGTATGGCCATTTTAACTGTTTTATGTAATTAAAAGACTAACATCTATTTTTAGTGAAAAACCATCTGTTACTACCTTAAAGGATTTGATGTAAAGTTTATGAAAATAAATATTTTATACTTGTTTTTCTTTCACAGTCGCCGTAAAATTAAAAAAAATGACGATTTTTCACGATTTTCCCGACTTTTTATATCGAGTCAAATCATTGTAATCGTGTTTCGAAGTGTATGACAAGACAATACAAAGCATATCTTCACCTTTACGACCGACAGTAGGAATATCTTTCTATGGATTTTAGCAGTTGATACCTAAACACTGTTTCATAGACACCTCTATTGCGCTTCTGGTCTTCGGCTTAAAGTTAGACTCCTTAATAAGTTAGTATTCGGTAGCTCATGGTACTTGGACTGAGTCTGTCTAATAATGGTTGGTTGATTAGGCAATCAAATCGGCTTTGCCTCAATGTATCACTGAATTATGAATTACAGGAGGACGTTAGCAGCAACTTGGGAAAGATTTGTGGATTTGTAACAACCTTGTAATGGGGTATAAAATTTCCCCAAAAACAACCCATGGGGATTAAAACAAAATCTGGCAATAAAATGTACAATCCACGGTCAAAAGTCTCTGCCCACCGTAACGTTTACAATCCTGTGCAGCACCATTTGAACATTATAACAACGTATCGAACCCACGTCGGTCGTCGGATGGTGTAGCGGGTGGTCCGCTCGGCCAACTAAATACATAGCTAACATCTTGAAAATAATAATCACACTGAGTACTTTTAATTCAAGTATTTGAGTTTGTGGTGCAAGTGGTAGAAGAAGTCGTAATTCCAATAATTGTTGGTAGCAAACTGATGATTTACATATGACCCATACTGTAGGTAGGTAGAGACCACAGCAGACTAGCCAAATGACATTTATGCAAATTAGCATGGAAATATCGTGAATACACTGAGAAAAAAATAAGCCGACAAAGTACAATAAAAACGTTGTCAGACATTTATAGTTACAGCAACTTAATACTTTTGCTACAATATCAGTACATGTTTAGTGCCCACAACATATTTTTTATTGTCAAATAATTTTTGTGCCTCCAACTATAGATACTTAATAAACACAACAACGTTACGTTACATCGCTGTGGTTACAAGGTGACTGTTGTTAGCGTCACAATATATAATTTTGATAAAATCACTTTACAAAATAAACGTTGCTGGTATATAAACATCAGGTTGTTGATTTATTTATGTTTACATGTACCTAACAAAATCCTAATACATCATTCAGCAAAGTAAGTATAGCTTAGAGTTACAACTTTGTCATTAAATTTTGTTAACAGTACAATTTGAAACAGGTCGTTCATAATAGTTACGTTTAGACCTTCGTACCGCGTGGACATAGTTTATTAAGAACAGTATTGATTTTGACCAGTGCATTATGTATAGTAGACAAGTGGAGTTCCATTGCTTTTTTTGAACAGGTTATGGGCCTCACCCTGCCTGTACGTAATAGTTTTCACGAAAGTTACGTATAATATAGTTAAAACAGACTTAACCTCAAAAAGTGCAACGCGGTCGCCGGAGTTCCTTCTTTTTCAGTATTTTAGATAAATAGTTTATACCAACATAAATACAAAAATGACTCGGACTGCTCAATGATGTTGATCGAGAAGCTTTGACCAGGTCGTGATAGTTGGCCAACTTGGAGTTTTGCCGCCAAAGCATATCTTGAAAACGAAGACTTGTTGTGGGAATCTATTGAAAACGGATCCACTGGCGAAGGCGAAGTCGAAACCGATACTCATGGTGGATCCAATGCTATTATTATCCTATCCTATCCAGCAAAGTCGACCAAATAACTCTCGATGTATACTAGAATTAGCTACTGGTAAGTATTTTCATTCAATCGAAGTAAACTAACATAATATACAGTATGCTAGGTTTTTCTTTCAATTTTAACTTTTTTTTGCAGTCGGAGAAAAACCAGGCGTCACGCGTCATTTGCAGCATTTCTAGCCGTTCTGTTACGGCAGATGCCAACCATTTCCGTAACTAGAAAAAGAGTTTGATAACTCTAGAGACGAGGTGAGGTTAAGTTTTATTAGTATGACAGCAAAATTGAAGCCAGCCCATCCACCTAAGGAGGTTTAATTATTTGATCTTATAGTTATAAGGATTTTGAATAAATATTATTTGTAATGATTTGTAATATTTTTAATTGCATATCTAATCCTAATTTTCATACTTTTATTTCAGCGTACACCGGTGATCGGGCGATAGGGCAGGGCATTTTAAATTTGTCAATATAAATTCGTACGTATTTAATTGTAACAAAACTTATGTAGGTATATGTATTTCAAAGTTTAGACATCGACCACGGAGCATCAAAGTTTATCGGTGTCTGAACTTTGAAATCTATGGAAATCTTGTTACCATTAAATACGTCGAAATTTATATTGGCAAATTTAAAATGCACCGCCCCTGCCGTCCATCGGTATACGCTGAACTTGACAGAGTTAAATTGCTATAGAAACAAAGTAGGATAGGTATAGACACAAAGTTAAATTGCTCTAAAAGCAAAAGCAGTATAGGTAGTTTGACAAGGTTACTTTGCTGAGGAAACAAAAGAGGATAGGTAAAAGAACATAGTTAAATTGCTCTAAAAGCAAAAGCTGTATAGGGAGTTAGACAAGGTTTCATGGCTGAGGAAACAAAAGTGCATAGGTACAGGTACAAAATAGATTGTTAAGGAAACAAAATGAGAACAGGTATGCGAGCAAGCTGTTGTAAGTGTTTCAATCTATTTTTAACAACATATTATTGTTGGAGTATTTACGCACGTATCGCTGTAATAATGTTGTTGCAATGACAAAATTAGCTTTGACAATAAAAACTTTGATGTTGGAACTATGCACCCCTGTCGGCTCTCAGGGATTAAAGTTTTATTGTTACATCAACAGTATTTTTTTCTCAGTGTACTATCTAATATTATAAAGGGGAAAGATTTTTTGTTACGAATAGGCTCCGAAACTACTGGACTGATGTTGATGAAGCTTGGTATGAGGATAAGATTCATTGGGAGATACATAGGCTATTTTATATCCCGATATTCCCACGGGATCGGGGGTTACGGGGGTGAAATCGCGGAGCGCTTTGGCGCCTGCGAGGCAGAAGGTCTTGACAACATTTTTTATTAAGGAATGACAGATTCTGATATAAATTTTGACAACGTGGAAGCACCCGATCCGACAGAGAATAGAATGAATCTATACTTATATTATAAAGCTAAAGAGCTTGTTTGTTTGAACGCGCTAATCTACTATATATAAAAATAAGTCGGGTTTTCCTCCCTGACGCTATAACTCGAGAACGGCTGAACCGATTTAGATGATTTCGGTTTTGAAATGTTTGTCGTAGTCCAGGGAAGGTTTAAACGGTGAGAAAGATCGGACTTACGCGAGTGAAACCGCAGGGCGCAGCTAGTCTAGAATAGAATAGACATTTATTAGAAAAGCACACGGACAAGAAAACAAATATTAAATAGGTAGACATAATTACAAAACAAAAAATAAAATACAAAATGAAAATCGAACAGACAGAATTAGAAAACAATCGATAGAATTTAATAATAGGCACACAATAATGAAAAGTCCGGGATGCCGTGTGCTGTCCTAAATGGAACTACTGGTTCAAATTGATAAATTCCCTTTGTGTTGGATAGTCTATTTATCGAGGAAAGCTATAGCACAGCTATAGGCTACTTTTTATCCCGATATTCCCACGGGCTCGGGAGTTACGCGGATGAAACCGCGGAGCGCTGCTAGTCTATTATATCAAGAAAACGATGAACAAGAATTCGTATAAAGTCAATTTGCCTTCGCAGACGGCGCTGGAAATTTATAGTAACAAGATTCAGTTTTACGACTACATTTCCTTGAAATAACTCTGAAATGTAACGTTATATCGACATCAATGCGGTAAATAAACGACTCAAATACATCTAAAACAACAAACAAAATGGTACAAATGCACCATTTTTTACTATACGTTAAAAGTAAAGTTTAGTATGGTACATAGAAACGACATGCATGTAAAACTCTTACGATTTAATAGTTTCCTGCATCACTCTCAACACGGTTTTCACAAAATTGATACATAAGGCTTATTTAAAAAGAATATTACAAACAAACATACCTAGATAGGCGCGAAAAATATAACCCTTTTTCTTGTAGTCGGGTAAAAATAGATAATAGTTTTATCATGATAAAGAAAACACTCGTACCGTAAGAACGTTTTTTTTATTTTTTATTATCTATTTAAATATTTGGAACTTTTGTCATTATGTGAACATGTCAGTTAACAGCGTTTTATTGCGTGTTATTTTAATTTACATTTTTAAAGTTTATTTAATTGGAAAAATATAATATCTATTAATTACCTTGTGCATTATATGTTGCTAGCCTTATAGGAATTTCTATTTAAAGAATCGTGAAGGAAGACCTCAATAAAATAGAGCGGAGTGTTCATTTGTGCATGGAATACAATAACAACTGCTTTTGTTTGCTGTATTTTTAATTACCGTTAGACGGCTGTGTGTTCATATTTACCAACTCAATGACTAGTAACTTTAATACGAACAATATAAACTCGTAGAACCTTGAACTTTACTATTAGTTGGTTGAGCCAAGTTTAATAGTTTTCTCTCTAAGGTTACGCGGTGCAGAACGCCTCTACATACGCCAAATTGTATTTTGTTAAAGCTTGACGCCTACCATATCATTAAGGATTGTATGTTTTCTCATCATTATCATGACAGCATCAAATCCAGCCATTTTATGGATTATCTTTTATCGTCTCGATTCTGTGACATCGTTTCTCGTGCGTACCGCAGTCGTTGCCGGAAAAATATTACATGAGGGGTCAAAAGTTAATATCAATTTACCTCTACGTTCTAAAGTTGCAATTATTAAAACGTTTTAGGGTCCCGAACCTCAAAAGGTAAAAAAGAACCCTTATAAGATTACTTTCTTGTTCGAATGTCTGTCTGTTTTTACTAAGATATGACTTATCTTACTTGATCCCATCATTGGAGAGGCAGCGAGTCAGAAGCCACATACTAAAGGTGAAAATAGACTTTTGACTCTACAAAGAACTAAGACCCTTAAAATATTTTTATCATCACTACATAGTATAAAACAAAGTTGCTTTCTCTGTCCCTATATCCCTATGTATGCTTAAATCTTTAAAACTACGCAACGGATTTTGATGCCGTTTTTTTTAAAAGATAGAGTGATTCAAGAGGAAGGTTTTTATGTATAATATATGCATAATATAGCCGTGCGAAGCCGGAGCAGGTCGCTAGTGTTCTATAAAAAGAACAATACAAAAAAATACCTAACAAATTAATTATATATAAGTATAAGATTTGTTTGTTAAAGATAGCGGTTTTAGTCTGGTGACTTTAATTCCTAAGGTTATTGGTTCGAATCCTGACTGGATTTTTCTAGATTTCGTAACATTGCTTTTACGGCGAAGGAAACGTATCGTGATGAATCCCGTGGCTTAGTTGTCTCCGAATAAACGAGTTCGCCTCTGGACATAGTCAACTAAGCGGAGAGTCTATTCCATCTCATATACAAGTTCCAGGCATTACACACCCTAAGTAGCATGGATCAAAAGTTACTGGAGCTGTATTAATCATCTAGATTAAATATAAAAGCCAAGATTTAAAGAGTCGTCACACTCACTTCAACTCCAACCACAGTATTAAACAAGATTAACGAACTTTATATGTATTTATAAAAGCTCTTAATAAATCTCAATTTTATGAATAAAGTAAATTCCCAAAAGAGGAATTATCCACAAAGTGACAGCTCATGCTAACAATTAAATAAAAAGGGCGAAAAATCTTTTCATTTTCTCTCTCAGTGACGATACGAAGACAACAAGATAGGGAAAATAAATAATGGAGTCCAATTACGTAAGGGAAGAGTAAGATCGTTGAAATAGAGTACCTGAATGTGACATAGAAACAGTTTACCACTTTTTTTGTTTTGTAATTAATTTTCATTGTCATGTTCATTTCTTCATTCTTGTGTTTGTCGTGTGTTTGTACTCAATAAATGCTTTTCTTTCTTTTTCTTTCTTTCTTTTATAGGTAACTAGTAGAGCTCCACGGTTTCAAACACGTAACTCCCGATCCCATCGGAATATCGGGATAAAAAATAGCCTATATATGAATCAATGTATCCTCATACCAAGTTTCATCAAAATCGGAAAAAATGTTTCCTCTATATTAGTGTAGATTGATCTCGAACCAGTATGGTTAGCAGTGTGGCTCGACTCCTACTTTTTAAAGTATGGGACAATACATTATTGTATCATCCCACCATCCTGAAGCGGATGCAAAGTGCTCCCTCTGGTCTAAGGATGGCAGACCGCTAAAGAGTTACCCACTAAAGCCTCCTATGACTCCGTCGGCGATTTGTCCTTAGGGACCCAACATCGAGCAAGTTCTACTCATCTTGCTCTCCACTTTAATAAAAACCCGCAAAGAATTCCCCGAGAGTCAACAAGGAACATGCCGTCGCTATCTCTGACCCATTGCTGTGAGTGACGGCGGGTCTTTGTGATTTTTAAGGTTCCGTACCCCACAGGGTAAAAGTAGGACCCTAATTATTACAACTTCACTGTCTGTCCGTCAGTCTGTCACCAGGCAGCTAAACAGTTGAAATTTTACAGATTATGTTGCTATTGACGCTATAACAAAAAATATTAAAAACAGAAAAAATATATAAGTAGGTACCTACGACATGCTACGGAATCTTTCTACGCGTGTTCAACTCGCACTTGGCCGGGTTTTGTAAATACCTAACTAGACCACAAATCGCGCGCTTACCAAAATTATCAATAATTTGACACTTTTAATTTGATTAAATTAATTATTATTATTTATTTCGATTTAAAAATGCCATGTCAGTCAACGCACATGATTTTTTCTTAAGAAATTTCCATTGGTGCAATGCCAGCTGAGATCGAAACCCGCAACATTCAGAATGAAAATCGAGGTAGGTATCTACCACTAAGTCAAGTCAACAGCGCTCTAAAAGCCGGTTAGTTACATAATAAACTGATCCAGTAAAGTTTAGATATCCATGTCGCTTTCATAACCGATGTCCGAGTTCCGTTGGAGTAGCGTGTTACTTAAATGAAATATGTTTGAGCTTGATTTGTTACAATTGACTCATAAATGGAGCCTCGAGTAACCTGATCAATTCTTCGATCAAAAAGGTAAGAATTGATCAGATTGGATTTTTTTTTTCTAGGAAATCGAGGATGTATCGTTCGAAATTATACAAAACCTAAAGCAATATACAATAAAAACAACCAATAATAGGACACCTAATTTCATAGTATTAAACATGGAAGGACACTGCACGTTGTGCCATCTAGCATTAATCAAAGCAAGTAATGAGTAGGTACCTACCTACGTATACAGTCCAGAAAATTAAATTCAAAAAATAATATTTTTCTTTCTTTGAACTAAGCTTGTATTACGGTAACCAGACAACGGACAAAATACTTAAATTATAATTTTCTTTACAAACAAATACTTGAGAATCACTCAGATCAGACCCAAGTAAATAAATATTTGTTTGAGACGGGAATCGAAGCCGCAATCTTCTGCGTCGCAAGCGGATGTATAAGCCCACTGTGTTACAGAAGTCGTCAAATACCGTAGTAATACCGCAAAACATAACAACACTCCTTTCAAGGCTATCATGAAGTTTATCGTGCCATAAATATGATACACTGTCAATAAAATTTCCCTACATCAAAACATATTATTATCGTCCTTTCCTACTTGAACACTCATAATCGTGTTAAGGACAAAACATACCTTTTCTATTAGTGTGGCAATCAGGACGGGTCGAACGAGTTCCGAGTTATATTTCGCCATAATCCTTTACGATGAAGAGCGGTATAACAGTCTGTTATGTTACGGTATATTCCTGTGCGGTATTTCCTCAATAATTTGTCGCTGAACAAAGACGCGGAGTTTAAACTAACTGTTCTCGATTGAAACTCGATCGTAAATCTACAATCTCGATCAAGACTCTACGAGATTCTGAACAAGGTATTGGCTCGACCCAACTCAACGTGTGTCAATTGATAAATTAAAACCATTAGTAACTATATTGTTAATTTTATAGTGTAGCCTTTGGCATAAAATAGGGATAACACATTTTACTTCCGTGCGAAAGCGACAACAATTCCAAATCCAACCAATTCCAAAAAAAGGGTTGATGCCAGAATTGATGTCAAGCTCGGAGCTTTCAAAACTCTTAAAAATATTGTGCCAATGGCTTTTTTTGTTTTCTATTCTAAATTTTCCCAGACCAGGAACTAGGCGTTTAAGGCGGCGTCTGTAGCACCCATCAGGTCTTCTCTTGCGCAGAAGGTGTGCTATAATAGATAGAATGAAGTAGGTAGGAAGAATGCAAATAGTTCGCCAGAATAATTCCTATGCGCTCGCTGCCGCACTAATTTACATCATGCTGTGTGTTAATAAAACTGGGTCACTGCCAATACTACCAATTAATAATGACGTGTGAACTTGTAGGTATTTCATTTGAAACCAATAAGTTTATTGGAGTAGCAATCATTTCGAGAAAAGTCACGTTGAACGAAACTTGTAATTTCGTTACGAACATTATGAATTTTTAACAAAATTTCTAAGCAATTATTTATTTACAATTTATGAAACACGAAAGGAACAGGTTGGCTTCGTGAAACTTGCGAAAAGTATTACAATGTTCCGTGAATAACTGAAGAGTGATTTAAATTTAAGTAGAAACGCTACAAGATTACGCAAAGGAAAATTTCAAGGGAATACCGGTAAGCCCTTGAGCTTAAAATTCGAATTGTTTAGCAACGTCTTTTACGGCTTTTTTACGGTCTTTTATGTTCCATACCTTTGTGAAAAATAGTGAGGATTAAGTTACTATTAAAGGTTTCATAAAAACATTTTTTTTTTGCAGAAAGATATGACTTAAAATATTTATGACGCTTCTAAACTTATTTGAAAGTAGAATATTTATTTGAAATCAGATAATAATACAATACACACCAATTTGTCAAACTTATTAACTTGAAACTAAATAATTTTTAATTGACAGCGCGCCGTTGCTGATCTAAATAATTGAAAACTGGTTTTATGTAAATTGTTGGCTGTTTGAATAAGTGATTCTTTGTCGAGATTTGTTAGTAAAATAACTCGAATAAAACTGTGGAGAGAAGGGTGGCTCTACCCTTTCCGACTGGGTCAAGGGTCACTGAATTCTCCGTCCCATCGCAGAGATATCTACCTAAATATTACTATAATATAAGATAACGATAATGGCCTATTGAGGCCTCATTACTTTTAATATTGGACCACATATCACGTGGATACGTGAACGGTGAACGTTAGCTATTTCATAAATCATAGGATTTAAATCAAGTAAAGTAAAGGTACTTACGAGTAAATCGAAGGGCGCAAAAATATCTTTAAACAATTGATGATCAATCGCGTATAAAACAACAAACACACGAGGCGGTGATAAAGCTGATAAAGTAAAATTGTGGCTTGCGCCTACTTGATATCAAATATTTATGCGAGAGTCGAAAGCCTCCGGCACAAAGCGCTTCGCAATGGGGCAGAAACAGCATAAAACGTGTTATCCAACAACAAATAACATTTTAAGTAAAAAAACAGACAATATGTTAAACGGATTTAAAAATCTGCAATGTTTTAATTTTTACAAGCTTTTATTTAACTTGCAAGTTGTCCGTCAAAATTTGCAAATTATTTATTTATTTAGGTATTTACAAACGTCACCGAACTTTTACGATTTATTTAAAATACTATACGAATTAAACTGAAACGGGCAGCCGTATTTCCTCAAAAGAAATTATTACCTCAATTTATTGATGTTTAATTGTAAGCGAATATTTTCCCAGTAAATAATGAAATATTTCAGTAACTCGATACTTTTGGCCATCATTTATGATATAATCGGTATTTTACCTGATGGATCTTTATTGAAATAGTAATTCGAATTTTACTTTATACTAGCTTTTGCCCGCGACTTAGTCCGCGTAAAATCACGTTGTCCCATACAAACTTTACCCCACCTTTTCACCCCCTAAAGGGTATTAAGATGTCAGAAAATCCTTTCTCAGAGAATATTTTCTTGGTTTAAGTTATAATTTTTAAAATGATAAGCAATAGATATTCTTAATTTAAAAGCGTGAGAAAATCCTGTTTTCTGTGCAGTTTTATATCTTTTAGTTATTAGTTGTTAGAAAAACAGATGAGCTTAACAAACTTAGGTTTTTATAAAATAAAGATTGCTCTAGAGACATTATTAAAATAAAATAGGGAAATATATTCTTATTTTTCAAATTATTTTAAGCTTAATAATTTAACTAGCGACCCGCCCCGGCTTCGCACGGTTATTATGCATGTATTATACATATAAACCTTTCTCTTGAATCACTTTATCTATTTAAAAAAAACCGCATCAAAATCCGTAGTTTTAAAGATTTAAGCATACATAGGGATATAGGGACTTAGGGACAGAGAAAGCGACTTTGTTTTATACTATACAGTGATGATAATGAAGAAAGACTCTGTCTTTTAAAATCTCTGAACAAACCGAAACGGCTAGTCGTGCGAACTAACACAAAAAGCCTCCTTTGGTGCAGAATTTAATGCTGTAAGTAACTATAGCAAGAAATGAAGACATAACTCTTTCTGGTATAATTAGGTGATAAACGAACATTAAACAGTTGACATGTTTAATTTATGTGACATGTTATTAAGGGTGTGTTGTAAGTACCAACTGTATGATATTTAGCACAAAAATATAAATTCCGGTCTCGTACTTTAATATTGCCTTCATAATAAGCCCCTTGCTCGTCGCTGATAATTTTATTCGTGCCTCGTTCGCACTCTATTTTATTTTTATACAAAAGATCGCCGTGCATATTAGAATTTTAAAGTTAAGAACTTAATTTTATAGATAGAATGATTTACCGATTTATTAAGCTTGATCAAACAGTTTTTTTTTTTAAGTTTTACCACAGTATTTATGTGTACAAGAAGTTTTACTTAATAAGGAAAAAATACTTAAATTACAATATTTTTATTACGGTTACTGAATAGGAAAATCGTCGAAATATTGTGAACTAGCGACCCGCCCCGGCTTCGCACGGCTATATTATGCATGTATTATACATATAAACCTTTCTCTTGAACCACTTTATCCATTAAAAAAACCGCATCAAAATCTGTTGCGTAGTTTTAAAGATCTAAGCATACAAAGGGAATAGGGACGGCGAAAAGTGACTTTATTTTATACTAGGTATGTAGTGATTGAATTTACAATTAGTAGCATTCATTTTTGATTTTTTATATCTTTTCAATGGTAAAATCTAGTCTAAATGTAAACATAATAGTCTAACCGACCAATCAATGCAAAGATCTAAAAAAATTTTAGCTGCCGTTCTATGATTGGTCCGTTTTTTTATTACTTACCATACTTAAATTTTTGTTTACAATTGATATATCAGCAACCACTATAACACCTGCCTTGTGGTAAGTGACGATGTGGTCTGTGACGTAGTACACTTACCTAGAACATATCTATTCACGCGTGACTTGAAAACCCCCGATTGTAAACGTCAGGACGCAAGCAACTGATTCCATTCTCTCGCAATACGAATAAGGAATGACGAAGCACCTTTGTTACACCTTTATTATGCTTTGCAACTATCCTATAAATGCAAAGTGAACCTAATAATTAAAAAGTTATTAAAATAATCTACAACCTATATTTAAAGAGATAGTTTCGGAGCCTTATTAAAGATTTTACGGGTAGCATTCAACACTAAAACATCTTACGAGTTAATTGAGAGTTCGCCATAGGCTAAACAAATTCCAGAATTTCTTTGGTCTGTTGCGAGTTCAGAACGACTGGTCGTTTACTGAAGACCCAGTTTTAACATTTCCGAGTAAAAAGATTTAAAAATTATAGAAAATATTACATCTTTTTTTTCTAAACTTAATCCTGATTTGAGTGTCACTCACGCTTCAGAATAGGTTTCGCAGATACTCATCAAATTTTTGATTTATGAAATTAGAGATTGATCACAACCTAAAATGGTCAAATACTATTTTTTTTTATTCGGACAAAGATCAGATCTCCCACATAAAAATGTGAAATTATCTGTATAAAAAAAAAAACAATTTAACAATGGAAAAAACAAAAGACAATCGCAAAAAACAAAAGTTTACACACATCCAAACACAAAGTCAAAACTGTTCATTGGTTACACACTAATCGTCTTTTGTTTTTTTCCGATCGTCTTGTGTAATTATTGAAGTTGGCGTTTAATTTAAGTTGACGATAAAAAACAAGAATTAAACTAGTTGTTAAGGTTCTGATGTTTATTCTATTGTACTTTAGTTTTAAATTTCTTTGTTTCCGAATGAAAACAAGTCCGTGAAGTTATCCCGCGTTGTGGGACCTCACGGGGTGTGTTTATTGCAAATAGGAGCTCAGAGAAGTATCGAAACTAACCTAAGTCTTCACACTCATATACCTAGCGGGTTTAGGTTATGCTTAGGGTGCAAACAGACTACGGATATACAGACTACGGATATATTGATCGGCCGATATTCTGCAAAGCCTCCAATAGATTGTTCACTGTGTGAACTGTGTCAGTGCAAGCAACAAAAAAGTTAATAGAGACAATCGACGCTCAAAAGGCCACCGCCACCGTAACGTTTACAATCCTGCGCAGCATTATTTGAACATTATAACAACGTAACCTGTGGATCGGTCCACCAACGTCAGTTAGTGTAGCGGGTGGCGGCATATACCACTCGGCCAACTAAAGACATAGCTAACATGTTGAAAATAATAATTACACTGAGTACTTTTAATTCAAGTATTTTTGTTTATGTGTAACGTCTATTAGAAGGTCGTAAGTTAAATACTTGTTTATAGTATTATTGTAGCACACTGAAAGTTGACTTTTACATTACACTACTCTACACTACATTACATTTAATTTACTTTATAAAACTTGAATACTTGTGTATAGTTTCAGAAACTAATTGGCACACCTGTACTTATAGCAAGGTATAAAATTATCTCTTTATAAAAACCTACAATATCGACGCGGAAAACATCAGATGCTTTAAACAGTTTTAATCCCTCGTTACTAAAGCAATTTGTAAAAGTATTTACGAGGAAAATTAAAAATATTAAATGCTTTTAAGTTGTGAACGTTATTTATTTCTGCTGTAACAAAACACATTAAAAACTAAAATATCAGTAAAAATCAAAGAAGTAAAGACCAGGCTATATGGGCTCAATCAGCAGTCTTTTCCCTTTCTGACCGTGTATAAAAAAAATCATATTCTTGACCAGAGACAACGATGGCTTTATATATACATACAGCGTATCTATCGAGAGATTCGAAACTAGCTTAGAAAAAAAGTCAATTAAGTATTATAGAGACATCCTCTTTCTTGAATTGGCTTTTTATTTCTAAGCTAATTTCGAATCTAATTGTCATTGTTGAATTGTAAATGAAAGTATTGATTTAAAGTTGCGCAACTAGTCGAATCGGTTTGTTTAAAGCCTTAATTTATTAGGTACAAATTCAGTGTTTCCAGTGAAAACACGATGAAAATGTAATGCAAAAGAAAAGTTTCATTATGTACCCGGGAGTGGACTTCATAGCGATTTATTCAAACAGACCCCCAGGAAAGAATTAATTACTTAACCGACTGTTGGTGGCGCAGAAATAAATTTCGATGGAGAGGTTAAATGTTTGCTCGATTTTCGGGTTC
The DNA here is from genome assembly GCA_907269075.1 of Idaea aversata. Lineage (NCBI taxonomy): Eukaryota > Metazoa > Arthropoda > Insecta > Lepidoptera > Geometridae > Idaea > Idaea aversata. The sequence continues at coordinate 6,375,566 of OU026096.1, forward strand.
ACAGGCTACGTGATTAAATCTCTCGTTATGTTCTTCCGTAAGTGGCTAAGGGCTGCCAATTTTAACTCCCGAAAAACCGAAGAGGGCTGTTACATATTTAACCTAAGGGTCAGACAACAGGCAAACATAAATATCTTTGCTGTTTGTCTGTTTGTTTGTGATGATGTCGATTTCAATGTGCCTTTTTAACCGACTTTAAAAAAGGAGGAGGTTCTCAATTCGTAGCTGTTTTTTTTAATGTATGTTTGCCGATTACTCGAAAACGCCAGGACCGATTTGGAAAATTGTTTTTTGTCTAAAAGTTGAACTATGAGTGAGTGTTTTTAGCTTAAACATTTCATAAAAATGCAAAAAAAAAAAGCATTTTCATCATGAATTGGCTTATTGATTTGTCTATGCATATTTTTAGTAAGTACCCAAATGTACTTAATAAGTTTTATAATTTAACTGTTTTATCCTATTTTTCAAATAACCAAAAGCCCTTTATTTTTCGTCAAGTATAATGTCACATTTTATTTATTTAATTCTGTGGTCGGAGTGTTGAAAAAACTTTTCAACAGTCGAGTCGAGAATTAAAGCGGACTAACTGGTGGGTAACGTCGTGACCGCTATTTTAAACCACCAGACTGAAAATCGTATTTACGACTTTAAATTTGACGACAATACCGTTCAAAAGTGAGTCTGGAAGCTTTTTACTTTGAATTATTTTATCTTAGGAATAATTTTAATGAGGTAATTTTAAGCCCTGTATAACGACCTTAACTTAAACGGCCTTTAAAGAAGTTTACGGGTACGATTCCCGCAGTGGAATTAATATTTGTACGTATATACCTATTTTGTTTCTGGTCAGTGTTCGTTTTTGCATTATAAATATGTATTTTCAACCAACATTTGGTATTAATCTGACCACCATAATAAAAGCTTAGTTGCTTAGTTTGAAAACAGATGTCGCTATGAGAAATTTCGGTAAATATTTAGTAGGTATAATTATTTTGAGATTGATATCTAAAGTATTATATTATTCTGGTGCTCCAGCTATCTTTATATAAAGTTTCATCGCAATCGGCTTAATATGTAGTGTTTAGTTTGATACACACACTACTCGCTTACAGACAAACTTTTGCTATTATAATACTGTGATTTTATTGGGTAATAGTTATCGCGCCAGTGATTTCAAAACTATTGATTTAATTGCAATCGCAATCCAAATGAGATGAAAAAACAAAACTAGTTCCAGGAATCATGTCGAACTATTAAAATGGTATTATTACGAAGAAAACTATTAGCAAAATATTCATGGAAGTAATATTTTGAGAGACTGGACCTGGCAAAGGGCCAACAATGAATTTAAACGGTTGTTCCTGCAAAATGACAAGTTTATTTGTATACCTAGGCGTCAAAAGGAAGTTAGTTATTGGGGAATTTCTATCCTTCCTTATTTGATAAAGCCCTTGGAATTTATTTATTTACTTTCTTCAATATGTTACTTACGAATATGTTGGTTTATTTCCCCGGTATTTATTTCAACGTATTGGTTTACTTTGTGAATTATGTCAGAATTTAGCTATTACTAGCGATTTCGTCAACATTGGAGTTGAATGCTTTTTTAACGAATGCCTACGTCATAATAGCGATATGTAGGTATGCCAAATTTTAGACCAATCCGTCCATTGGTTTTAGTTGTGCGTTGACCAATCAGTGAGTCAGTCAAGACTTAGAATTTTATATCTATAGATAAATGTTTCTTTATTTCATAATAAGTAGATATCTACTTATTAAATTTTAGATAATGTGAAACATATTTAGCCTTACCTGGATCATGATGCGCAGAAGGCGAAGGTGCTGAGAATGCACTGGAACATCCTGCGCGACGTGCGAGACCTCCCAGCTCTGGCACTAAAACAAACGATATTGTTAATTAACCTCATAATATCATAACCTAAATTAACAATTTTTTTACAATAAAACATTCCTTTAAAGCGATAATTTCGGAATAAACTGCTTTTGCTTTAGTCGCTCGACGCGTCATGGGCAATTATGTTGTTTCTACGGATTTAGACCACGGAATTTATATAAACTTCGTGGTCTAAAACACTGAGATATAACTTTTGAACCAGTGAATATTGCAGAACATACATAGGGGTTAAATCAATAGGTACTAAGGTCCCCTACCCCCCAACAGCCGATGATCCATCCCCTTTGTTACACCGTGTATATCGACTCCGCAACTTACTCTTACTTAAATAAGACAAGTCTTAATTAATAATGTGTGCAGTTTCACATCAGCAGCTTGAGCTTGTCTCTATACTTAACGATTTACACCTCAAATAAAGACAGTCCAAGCAACCTTTCCGAATAACTGCAAAGACGCCCAAATGAACACTATATTCGAATCTGTTATCCAGTTAGTGTCAGTCTCGTTTCGCAAATCGTCGGTTTAATTGGCCGATGGTCTCTACTACACTTGGTTAATAGCGGTCTCGACTCAGGACCACGTTTAACATCGCACTTATCGCTCTTTAAAGATAACCAGAATAACCATCTCACTGTCACCCTACTGTGATTCTTTGAACAATGTCATTAAACTTGTTTGTCTTGGGTCGTCTTCAAAAGAACCAGTCTCTGCTACACAGCTAGTTTACTTAATATTAATTAAGCATCAATATTAACTAGTACCTATCTACTATACTACGAAGCAGACAAAGCAAATAACAATAGTGGACTTTATCTCATAAATGAACCTCTTTGTGTTAAAATAAAAAGCTAAAAAAGAATTTATAAAAAGCACAAAGCTTTTTTTAACCTTATAAAGGAATTTATAAAAACCATTTACACAACATACGAGTAACAATGCAAAACATTGTCACACATTTTTTTCTAGTCGGGAAAAAACAAATAACTAAAAGCGATTAACGTACAATTCCATGATTAACTTGTAGTCGAGTCAGTACAACTTGCATTCCTTTTCCTATTTCTTTCGTCCTTCTGTTGTCCCCTTGGGAGCGGTTTTTCTCAAGATAACAAATAGGCCATGGCCGCTTAGACACTAATCGGGTTCCACCGAAATGGGATTCTGCTAAGCTATGAAAATTAAATGCCCCGCTCGCAAATTGGAATTATACCGAGATGAAAATTAAAATAAATTCAGCACGGCTTGTAATTTAAACCTCAATCTGGGAAAACTTTTCTCCATTTGACTGAACTCGGTTGATGGGGCTCGGTGAATTGTGTTTAGAAAAAATACGTCCAAAATTCAGAGCAAAAATATGCGCAGAATGTAACCTTTTTGTATTTTTCGGTCTAAAAATTTAAAAGGGTTCTAAGTGTACATATTTTCGGCTTCTTTCAGAGATTTGTATAATCATACTTTGCACAAAAACGTAACAGTTTTGCCGTCAACAGAAGATCAAGAAAGTGCCGCAAAAAGTAAGTCATTTCATTTTCATTTCATTTCATTTTCATGAATTGAAGGAATATAGATCTAAATCGGAAAATTGAAATTCAATATCAAAATCCAGATAGGGGTAACTGCTAATTTTGAGTCTACCCGAATCGCTTAGATAACAACCTCCTTTTAAAATCTTTCAGATAGGATGGCCACTCTTGGAAACTTGCCATAGCTGGACTACGAAACGCAATTCACATGATAACTAACTACCTACTAAAATACTCCTAAGTTAATGTACAGACCTAAATAATTTCAAGTGCTTATACATATGCACTGTGATACAAAATATTATGACAAACGGCATCAATAAAGTTTATTAAAGAAGATTTACAATTAAAACAGCAGTCATAATTGAAAATGCAGGTGCAGGAAGAACAAACTCGTCTTGAATAAGTAATCAGATAAAGAAGTTAACTCGTTCATCTCAATTTCTTATAAAGACCGTTCTAACTTCAAGAAAAGTTGTAGCTTTTAAGTAGAGCGTAATGAAGTTAAATATTCTTATTTATTGTAACAGTTTGACGGGAATACTTATTTGTAAATTAATGTTTGTCTATAAATTGTGTCTAAACCTTTTAAATGACATTTTAGATCTTTAATAAAGCAGCCCTAAGACTCAAAGCGGGAAATTTTAACAAAACTTACGCCAATCACTTTTTAGACTCCCACAGATTATTAAAATATCAAAGAGCTGCTAACTGTACCTTTTATTTTTGTAAGGGTAGTTTTTAAATCGTCTAAAGTAACCTATTTATTACATCTAATACTACTTATTAAAGTCATAATTGCAAACTAACACCCACCGCAAGGTAAAAACGAGTGAATTAGTTTAAAAACAAGTTTAAAACGTTCTAGATTATGTTAATTACTTGTTATAATCTACGTTAGCCTCAAGAGGGCGACACACAACGTTGACATCTGCCCGCTCTTGGCTAACTGCCAAGCTAGTTTTGCCATTTTATCCGCATAAGCATCTATCAAAACATTTTAAAATAGGAAATACTTGTTAACTTGGCACACGATAACCGATTCGTTTACTTTTCTTTATTCAATTATATTATAAGTCGGTATCTAGATAATGAACAAAACAATGATTGGTAATGACATCCCGTTTATCCGAATATCCTTAGAGTATTCGCAGACTAACATACTTTCTATCGACTGATATTTTTCACTAGTAAAACAGCTCGAATAGAAGTTGTTCCTTAGAGGCCACTGCTTTTAGACCTCAATATCTACTAGCCAAAGTGGAGGCCAGGTTGTCAAAAAAAGACATTTGGAAATGTGAGTTTAAAACCTACAAATGTATGTAAATTTGTTTAGCAAAAGAATTAAAATAAAACTTTGAAATCAGATTTACGGCGTCGAAGTTTTCACGTATCAATGTTAGGCCACCCCTTGCTCCAGGTCATTCAACGTGAGTGGATAATTTGAGTAGTGCCTTCAAATAAGAACTGAAATATTTACATATTCTGCGAGAACCCTAAAGGTTCTTTTAACCTCGTAACTATTTAGAAAGTAAGTACAAGGGTTGATTGAATAGAATAACATTTGCTATCGTATTGTTACGTCGTCTACCTTTTCTTCGTAACAATGATTAGGATAACAACTTCGGTGTTTTCTTTCGAAATAAGGAAAATATTTTCCTGACCAAAATGTTGCCGATGGTCGGCAAAAAAAAAAGACTGAGTCATGGATATAAAATACAATTTGTGTACCAAAGTACCAGCCTTACTATTAGTTGCGTTCTGCGGTTTTCCCAATTTCTTAATTTCGTGGTAATATCTTTAGGGTAAAAACAGACGCATTAATAATTTTAGTGTGACATATATTTACTTAGCTCTTACTAGACTAAATAAATACTTACTGAAATGAAAATAAATAGAAATAGCTCCGCGACTACGAGACGTCAAATGTGGTTTCACACACATTTATCTACTTTAAGATTCATGGGTGCTGAAAAATTCACTCGAAGTTCTTTAGATCTTTAAGTTAACATTCAGAATGTAAGTGCCAGATGTGTTCGAAGCCAGTTGAGCAATGCGCGGTGAGCCAAAACCAAGCAACTTGAATTGATCTACGGGACATAAAAATCGCTGGGATTTGTGGAATAGAACGGAACGAGTCAAGACCATTTTTCTTTAAGTAACCAAGTTTTAGAAGCGTGAACTCTTTATATTCATACTATACCTTTAACTGAATGTTGTAACTGCGCTTTTACGGTACTTTACTTTTTGTATATCTTAACAGATTTTTATCAACGTTTTGTTTACATTTCATTCTTATATACCAGCTCAGAAAATGTCTTAGATCTACTAAATACCTATGTTAATTAATACTAACTTATGTTAGTACGTATCTATACCCTACTTCCATGTTACTGGTGACAATAAGTCAATCAATCTGCCTTTATCTAGAGCGCTAGAGGCGGAATGAAGCTTTTCCTACTATACCACCGTAGACCGTAATCTATTGTCTGTCAACAGAATTGACAATATTGAATATACTTCGCCCGTAAACAGTACTTAAGTTGCTCTTGGATAAGTGAACGCACTGCGCAAAATGCGACCGGATTGGTCAATTTTGTGCTGCTCTCTTCACTCAAGCGAATCAGCGTCTTATTTGCGGTTCTATGCGTTCGCGCGCACTATGCTATCTCATAGGGTTGATTGTGAATACAGGTGTATAGTACGGTTCCCACACGGGACCTTATTTACCCAGCGCGTGTAGACACAGACTAGTCAACAAAATAAAAGCAGATTGACAAAATACAGCAAGCAAAACAGATTCAAAAAATATAAAATTCAAAGTCTGGACTAATTGACTTACTGATATAAATCAACGCACAATTCAAACCAATAGGCGAATCAGGCTAAAAGTTGGAATACAAATAGCTGTTACAATTCAAATACTACCCGGATGATGATCAAGGCAAAACAGGATCACTCTTAGTAAAACCGTATTGTCAAGATAAAAGATGCAATAAAAGTAAAAATTAAAAAATGAACGTGTCATGGGTTTGGAACGAAGTCCTTTAACATTTATGTTTCATATACCTACCTATATATATATTTCATATAAATATCTACATATTATATTTGAGAGATTTATACTTATGGGAGATTAGTTTCTCTTAAAGTTTTTCGTTTCACGTTTTCGTAACGCGTAACTTTTTTTCTCGCCTAGGTCCAACCCGCGATAAGGAACTTAATTCTAACATTAATTATTATTAGCTAGTATATTGTTGGAATAAATTCAATGGACGGTGTCGACGACAGTGATTGGGCAGAGCTGTGGCGAGGTCGTACATCGGAAACATTGACCTAAAACCGCGCGATATGAGGCAACTGCCGATAGACGTTGTGGAATTCGTGTTTCATGTTCACAAACTTATTAGGTTCGGTAACTGTTCAGAATGGTTAAAAATTATTCAATTTTTCGATCTTAAAAGGCTTTGGACATTTTGGCATAGTAAGACCAATGCCAATCGATAGTAGGTATTTCGGCGAACAAATAACGCCTTCACACCGAACCCCTAAGGCATCTCGGAAACGGGATATTTAACCAAACGTATTTTTGTTGTCCTATAATTTTCCAAAAATGCGCGATGCATTTTGCGACCCATACCAGATAGAGGGCAATAATGCAAACAAATAATGGCCGTAATGCCCTTTATGAATACGTATGGGTCTCGAAAAGCACCGCGCATTTTTGAAAAATCATAGTACAACACGTTTTGTTAAATATCTCGTTTCTGAGACGCTTTAGAGGTTCGGTATGAGGATATTATTCGTTCACTATAATGCCCTTTATCGATTGGCCTGGGTCTTGAAATGCACCGCGCAAAAAAAAACACTATGCCAAGCTCCCATACTAAATGTCCGGACCCCTTTCTCCTAACGAGTCCACAACAGAAAATATGTAGAAAAATCATAAGCTCGCACACACGCGTAGAAATCTAAGCCCACTTCTCTAACCTCAGTAACTACAATATCATACTCGTAGTAATAAGATGAAATCTCCCGAGCTAATTCTAGTTAATTAATTGATATGATTGCCTTGCCTCCTTTGTTGTGGCTGTCTTCAACAGATTCATAATAAGTTACTTTATACCGTCAATTTATTAGCTTTCGAATACGTCAAAAGATTTATATTACTTATCAACATTTTATCCAACAATGAAGCTTATCTCGGTAATCGGAGAAAATGAATCAAAATATTAAGTCGATTGCAAAATAAATCTAATCATAAAGATGAAAGATTATGAATGTTTTACTTCGGCGTAACTTTTCCATCTTCTCATAACGTTTTCTTTGGAGCTAGCAGAGCTACAATGTATAACAGTAGATAGGTATACATTTTTACGTTTGTTTTCTGTGTTGATTTTTATTAAACTCTGAAAACATGCAGCTTTATTAAATCACTAGCTGCTGCGCCCTGCTGCGGTTTCATCCGCGTAATTTCCGATTCCGTGGAAATATCGGGATAAAAGTAGCCTATATGTAAATCCAGGCCTCTAGCTATCTACTAACCGAATTTCATTGCAATCGGTTCAGTAGTTTTAGCGTAAAGGAGTAGCAAACATACATACACACACATACACAAACTTTCACATTTATAATTTACTAGCGACCCGCCCCGGCTTCGCACGGCTATATTATGCATGTATTATACATATAAACCTTCCTATTGAACCACTTTATCTATTAAAAAAACCGCATCAAAATCCGTTGCGTAGTTTTAAAGATTTAAGCATACAAAGGGACATAGGGATATAGGGACAGAGAAAGCGACTTTGTTTTATACTATGTAGTGATTAGTAGGATTTCGCAATGAAACTGTTGCACCTACATAAAATACTTTTTGGTAGGTATGTCAATAAATTAACAGCTACCTAAATAAAAACTATTATAATATGTTTTACATTTTTACAAATATGAGCTAAAGGCTAAGATGCTAGGCACTGTATAATGTAAAACCCAAAACCATATTTTACCCAGGTTTTTAATGAATATTGTATGATTCTATTTCGAAGAATTGACGTTAATATTACTTTCTGGTAAAAGATTACATCATAATAGGTAGGTACTTAATAACTTACGCCCGTACCTATTCACAAACATTACTTAAGTTGCTCTTGGATAAGTGAACGCACTGCGCTAAATACGGCTCTATATCAGGTCAATTTAGCTCTATGCGTTCATGCGCACTATGCTATCTCAGAGGGTTAATAACTATTGAAGATCAACTAAGCGAGCAGTACGAAATTCCGGCCATAATATGATCATGTAGGTAGAGTAACCGTAGACCTTAAATAACTGATGTCAGATGTGTTTATTGACTGACCTGGATGAGGGTGATTGTGGGCATGTTCGGCCGGTGGTTGCATCGATGACAGGGCTGTCAGGGGAGTGTACCGGGACCCATCCTCCCTTGAACACCCCTCCTAGAAATGAAGAGACAAATTATTCTTACAATATTAAATTATAGCACAACAAGAAGTAAGCAACGTGGGTAGACAAATAGATAATACTGAAGGTTTTCTGAATACAATAATTGTTAACCGGCTTTTCATAAAAACGAAAAGCAAAACTTTATCAAAGTCATTCGCTTTGAAAACAAATACAAACCCGATATAAACACGAAATAATATCGAGTGTTCGTTTCTCTTTCAACAAGCATAAAGGTGAAAGTTAGTTGCGTAAAAATTGTAAGTCGTTTAGAAGCTACTTTGTGGTTTCAAAGATCGAAGCAAAAACAACATAAACAATAAAGAAAACAACACTCCAGTGAGTTCAGGTGGAGAAACTTGGTTACAGTCGGTCGGTGTAAAACTTTAAAAGATGTTTTGGGATCATCTAATAAAAATACTGTTGTTCCATTCAAAGGGGACTAAAAACTTTATTGCGCAAAAAAGAAAATGTAATAAATAAAAAGTTCGCAATATTACTTCTGACAAAATTATTTACTTTTAAATTCGGGACCACTTTTGCCAGTGAATTCTTTATTAGTCAGTGGAATCTTGTAAACACGAACGGCCTTAAAAATTTAATTTGTTTTTGGTAAAAGGTAATTTTCATTAAAGGGTATCTATTTAGCATCTGAAGCGTTGAGAGTTTAACATTAATAAAGTTAAAGCGTCAGACGGCATAATCTGCATCGAAAGTAACACGATGGTAACTCTTTTCACGCGTAAATCGTTCACGCCCCAATTGATAACGAGACCTCATTTAAAATTGGTTGTTTGTACTTAATACAAAGGGCTTATTTTGCTTTGCGAAGTCTAGCAGAGGTAAGCGATGAAGGATAAAGTGAGGATCGGGTCCCGAGGCGTGTTTACATGAAACTTACTTCATTACCGGGTATTAATGAGAACCAAAGCGCCAACGGGTACACCGTCTTTATTGCATACCGCAGTGATAATTATGCTTTTCACATCGACGACTTTCAAGCAGAAAGCATATCTGCATTAACGTAATTAATATGTTTACAGATGACTACTGAGCTACGAGAGATTGTAAGTTGGAAAAAAAATATTATCTTACCTTTTCACAGTTCGCTGTTGCCGTAGTCTGAGTGTGACTCGTAGAGGAGATGCGATACTGCATTCCAGACACAGTACAAAACCCTTCGTGATGATGAGTTGAGTAAACACCAGTAATAGTCACGTCTGTGTCTTGGTTAACAATCACCTCTACCTTTTGTTTTCGATCAGTATTAGCTGCCTCTTCACTATCTTTTTCTTGTTTTGGTTCTTCGTTTTTTATCTCCGACTTAACGCCGGAAGCTACCCCGTTTTTTGACTTTTGAGAAAAAGATTCATCGCTACAAGAATCAGATGTTGTTTCATCTTTACTTGATTTACTCGTAGATGAACGTTTCTCGTAGCTAGCAGCTAGAATAGCAGTAGCGTTAAGACTAGCCATACGTTTTTGAACAACCATGTCTTTCAGATCCATCACAACTTCGTTTCGATTACGTTTCTTCTTCACGGGAACTCCGGCAGTCTTTTTCAATTTCGGTGGAGGTTTGTCAGAGTCTGATGATGACTTTGATGCCTTTCCTGAAGACGATTTTGACATCTTTTTCTTTTCTGGTACTTTCTTTCTTGTATCTTGTTCGCTATCTTCGCTAGATGAAGTGGAAGACTTGGGATCCCAATATTTGCCTGCACTTCTTATTCCTGGGACACCACGCAACGTTCTTTGTGGACGACTATCATCAGAACTTTCAGAGCTATCTTCTTTTTTATCTTTCTGACTTTCGTATTCGGATTCAGAAGTTTCAGTTTCTTTTGATTTAGTCTCCTTCTTCTTCGTTAAGGTCGGTTGTTTAGAAGTGCTCGGCATAGGTTGCCTATCGACAGTCTTCATCAACCCGAGTTCCATGTGAGTTCGACTTTCATTTTCATACAAACAATGAACCTTGGCAATGGCATTTAAAGAAGCCATTCTATGCTTTTTCGGTCCATTCCACATGGAAAGTAATTTTCGACGTCTCTTACTTGGTTTGTCGTTTCCAACTATCAGTATTTCATCTTTAATATCAACAAGAGAATCTTTCGACAATTCTTTTAGTTCCTTAGATGTTGTCGTTTTGGCACTGTCTGTCATTTTCTTATATTTCTTATTTTTAGGTTTTTTGTTTTTGGAAGATTCTGACTCGGAAGACTCTTTTGTATCATCATTATCATCATTAGATTCTTGGAAACTTTCATCGGATGACGAATAATTAAACTTTTTAGTGTTCAGTGAAAATTTAGAAGAATCGAGTTCATCATCCGAGGAGCTGCTTTTATTTGTTTTTTTAGTTTTATTTTGTTGTTTTTTACTTGGCGTAGTTGGTTTATTGATTGTTTTATCATTGTCACTTGGTGCAATCTCATTATCCAGAAACTTTATAGGACTGAAAGGTTTTCCGGTCACACTTGATTTTCGAGCAACCATCTTGTACGATTTACTTACTATTGGTTTCGGTATATCATCAGAATCTCTTTCTTTATTGTCCTTATTTAAATCAAAGCTGCTATTTGCATCTCCCTCTTGACTTGCTCTTAACTCTTCCGATCGTTTAACTTTCAACTGTTTGACTACTTCTTCTATAGGCCGATGAGGTGAGTATTTTTTCTTTTCAGAGTCTGATTTTTTGTCAATGATAGTACCTTTAACTCGTGCTATAGGTCGAACTCTACCGATATTTTTGTTTATAGGATTACGAAAATCTGACAAGATACTCTTTGGAGAATCTACTTTTTCGGTGAAAGTATAAACATCGATTTCTGGACCTTGTGAGACTAGAGTGTTTTGATTACTTTTATCTTTGTTATTGTCATCTGCTTTTGTTTCACACTTCATGGACAGAAACCTTTCAGAAACACTGAGATTCCCTTTTGAATTCTTCAAACATTTAACGTCAATATCAACCATTCGGGGGGATCTACTAGAAGTGAAGAATTTCGGAGGTCTTTCGGTTTCTGATTTTGGCGTCTCTGGCTGGCTTACAGGCGTAGTTTTAGGAGGCGTACTTGCCAATGTGATGTTACTCGTCGTGTCCGTTTTGGTAACGGTATCTTTATTTACATTGTCTTTATTTTCTTCTTCAACGATAGCTTCTTCCTTTTTATCTTTCTTCAAATTTTCCCTTACGACTTTTGATTCTTCTGGATCACATTTTTCGTCACTTCCACTTTCTGCTTTATTCTTGGAATCCGATTTTGATTGTTGCATAAGTTTCCTTTTCTGATTACTTGCAACACCTTTCCCTTTCTTTACCATAGTTTTAGCCTTAGTAAATTTTGAAGTGGCGTTTTTAGCAACTTTATTGTTAATTTTGTACTTGACATCATTACTATCTTCACTTTCTTTTGCGCTTGACTTTGGCTGGACCTTCTTTGCTGTTTTCTTTTCGGCAACTTTTTTCAATTTATTGTCTGACGGAGTTTTAACAGCCTCTTTCTTTTCCTTGGGATCTTTCTTAGATTTACGCGATAGAGATTCATTTTGCACAGTGTTGGCCTTAGTTGGTGAAGATTTGACGTTCTCCAGGATAGATTCTTTTTTATCTCCAGTTGTAGCTTCTCCATCACTTTTGTCATCTTTAGAATTTTTCTTATTAGCTTTTGCCGAAGTTTTAGTAACCAATTGCTTAACTTTCTTAGGAGGCGCCGGTTTTTTTCTTGTCTGTTTTGACTTTACTGATGTTTTGCTCAACTCCCCCTTTTTGGGTGAAGATTTTGATGTTTGTGACCGCATTGTCTAAGTTGATCGGGCAAATATTACCGTCATTGAAAGATGGACGACCTCAATTACATCCTGTAACAATACAAAATAATAATTAATGACTGAAACTTCAAAAACAAAAATTAACAAACTTTGATAAATAATGCAGCAAAGTACAGTAAGGTTAGTCTTAAATAAACATTTTATGAAAATCTTCCACATTGACAGTTTAACCTTTTTTTTTTTTTTTTATTTATTTTTTTTTTTTTTTTTCAAAACTTATACTATCATTACAGGCGTTTACCCAAATCGACAGTAAAGTAACAATAAAAACATCACTTAATTAATTTTACTTAAATAGCTACTGGCTACCTTCTCGAATTCCGTCAGTGTACACGTGAATATATCAATATTTCGCGCTACCATTCATTCAGAGTTACAATTACCTATCATGTCACCCTAATTAGAATTTTATTCAAAGCTCGGTATTAAAAAAGGGCCACACAAAAGCTGTTTCCTAACTACCTGCCTACCGCCACGTGCTCTCCGACATGATAAGATAATAACCGACATGTGTGAACGGGAGATAAAAACACCCCAAATATTTAATCTTGGACCAACTGAGACAATTGAAAAAAAGTACGTAATTAAGATTTGAAGACGAAGTCTGTCTTTTTGTTCTAAAATTCTTCAAACAATAGACTTGTAAGGAATGCAAACTTTTTAAACTCACATAACTTGTAATTATTCATTATTTATTTCGGGTCTTAATCGCGTATATTTTATTTTTGTTTCTCTTATCTTAACATTTCGACTATGTTACTATAGTCATGGTCGCATTGAGTCTCCTCGCGACTACACGTGTTAAAAAACCCCCGGGAAAATAATTAATGTAAGGAATGTAACCTAAATAGTGTGGAATTTACGCGTCTAACGCCCCCGTTAACGCATATAAAACACGGATTTCTACCATCACAATATATAGGTATTTGTAGACAAAATAAACACAGGAAAAATAATAAAGAGTTATTTTGATTGACGACACACTCTGCGCGGAAGCGAATCGGATAAAATAGGGGTAGCCAAAACTATTCCAATAAAACTTTTTAAACGGCCTTTGAAGGCCTTTAGTGAATATTAAATTGCTCCCACAATGTATCTAAGTAAGGAAATGGGCTATTAAGTATGTAAGGTATGCGTGCGATAATACTTTAAGACGATATTATATAAGTTTCAAACCACTTTATTGGAGGTTTGTGAGTAAAACACACTACAAATTTCAGTTAATCTAATAAAATCTGGTTTAAAATTTCACAGTGTGTTTTCAAATGGTTAAATACACCCAAAAGGTACTTGTAGAAGGTAAAATTTTCAAATGGTAATCTCAAACACCCATAAAAATATATCACGACCACAAAATTCATAAAAGGTATAAAATGAAGTTCGTGTTACTCGGATTGAATGAATGAATGCCATATGTTCTGCGAGAAAATAAGGAAAATCGTACGTATTACCTACTGTTTGCAAATAACTTTTCGTGCGGTTGAATTCATATACCCGCGTAAAATCTTTCTTAAAAGTTAATTTGTAAGAAACAGTCATAATAATACAATTAGGTAGCGCGCTGAATCGCCCTTTGTCTTGTTAATCTAATAGAAGCACAGAGAGCAAGCAAGCTCTTGTTATTGTTTCAAGAGGAATTTTATTTTTATCGCTCAAGGAACTATGAGTGGAGCTCGCTCCAGAGAGTTGACATTGTGTTAAGTTGAAAAGGTTAGTTTGCGAAGTTTTTAGAGTTAATAAAGCATATTCTTACCAACAGTTTTTGCATAAAGAATATTTAGAATCAGTGCAATTTGATTAGGTTTATATAAAGCTACAATAAGTAACAACTATAGGTAAAACATTCCATAATCATTTGATAAAATACTCTAAAATTAGACGTGACAATTCACCCATTAATATAAAATATCGAGCTAAAAGCTCACATTTTCCCTAAATTAATTACTTAACATAAATGTGTTTATTCAATGGTAAACGAGCTCAGATAATAAGGTCCGTTGTGGACACGTTTATGTAACACTGATATTATTCTATTAGTGTAGGGCGACCGGTGCCGGAGGTGTTTCTGTTCTGTTCTTGTTCGAGTATGCGTGGTTACTGCGAGGGTAGGGGAGCGGATATCGATCGTCCCGCGGCCCATACCGGCCCAGCATCTAGTCAGACTCACTTTTACGCCACTTGCCCGTCAATTACACCCGGGCCAAAGCTGACACCACGTTAATGTACGGCCCCACAGAGTGATTATGACAACATTGTCGACAGATTTCGGTTTAAACCAATTTGATTGCGGCGTAAATTATTTAGTAAGTTTTAGACGACCGATTAACGTTGATTGGTTTTTGATTTTGCTTGATTTGTTTACATTGTGTTAGCTGAGTTTCGTAGCTTAAAAGTTTAAATTAAAATGTTCTGAGTAAATCGTTTTCATATCTTCGGTTTTAAATGGTATCTACTTACGTACCTACTTATATCTTAATCTTTTGTTGGAATTACTCAAGTAATTTTTAATAATAAGAAGGTAATAATCAATTTTATTCATATTAATACTTGGGGAAGTACGTTTATTTGCAAAATGTTGCGTGATACAATACCATAAAAGCAATTTTTATGTAGGTACGTTAAGCTCGTTACAAGACTTACGAATTGAATTATCCGCCCGAAAAGTTCCTTATCGGGCTTGTTTAACATAATTTTATATAATTGAACCATAATTACCGTTGAAGGAAGACGTAAAAGCTGTTTTAGCCGTGTTAGGTAGCTGGTAACCCTTTAAATTAATAATCATAGGTAATATTTGTATTTAATTGCGTAAGCACCTATATATACTGACTCTACCAATCATAATTAAATACTAGCTAAGTAGGTATTTACAGCAATTATTCCCCTTCCTAACTACAATTATATGTTTAGACTATTTTGATTAAAACATTGAAGTCTACCAATCAGAACCGTAAAGCAGTACCTACATAATATACGGCAATTATACCTCCTCCCTATTACCCGACTACGGCGAATCCAAAAGGGAGGGTTATGTTTAAAAAAATCATATAAAATGGCGTCAGTTAGGTATACGTACAAGGAAGTAATAGAGTAGAATGGCTCAATCGGAAAACAAAATATTTACTTTTTGTAGCATAAGGACGCATTTACGCATTTAGTGTCAAAAAGTTAGCAAAGTATAGCTGGGTTCCGATTCATTTTCCGGTTTATCCGTCAAAGTTTTACATATTTTAAAGATACCAAATGAATTAGACAATATTCAATAAATTTTAAATAATACACACTTAATACAAAAAAAGAATAGCTGTTTTGTAGCCTCTTCCCGCAAAAACTATGAAAATAACGACTTTCGGTACAAAGATCTCAATAACTAGAAGATTTCAAATAAAAAAAGAACTAGGATAAAACAGAAATATTAAATATTAATTCATATAGAAAAAATACGACAAAAATATTCACAATGACTCCATAAACCACAAAAATAGATCATCAATCTTCCACCATGTTTTGCTAATTCACGTAAAGCTTATTTTCATAGACATAAAGTTGACTTTATTTGACTTTGTCTCAGTTCGACGTATAAACTACCATTTTGACGCCCCAGTTAGCCCGATGGTCACCATGCTGGACTACCAAATACAGGGTTGCGGGTTCGATTCCCGCCTCAGACAAGTATTTATACTTAGATATTTGGCTGTGGTCTGGTTGTTTCTATGTATTATAAGTATATATTTACAAAAGAAAAGTATATAAGTAGTATATGAGTTGTCTAGCCCCCATAACACAAGTCTAGTTACTTAACTTGGGGCTAGATGGCGATGTGTTAAATGTCCTGCAATATTTATTTATTTATTTTGAATGAAAAGTCATTCTAGATAATTCAGGCGCGTCAAAACGTAAATGCGTCCTTAATTACTAGGTGGAAAAAACAAATCAGCCACGAAAATACTAATGAGCATTGCGAAAATCGATCAACTATAGAGATAAATCCTTTCTAACTAATATTATAAATCCGAAAGTTTGTTTAATCATTTGTTTGTTTGTGTGTTTATTCGTTCCCTCTTTACGGTCTAACGACTAAACCGATTTAGAAGAAAATCGGGAGTGATAGTTTCTGGGATACATAAGGACATAGAATACTTTTGATTCCGAAATTCCCGCGGTTCGGGAGTTATGCGGGTGAAACACGGGGCGCAGCTGTACCTCTGATCTAGCTGGGATTAAGCATCAAGTCTCAAGCCTTAGGATTAAGCTTCCAGTCTCAAGCTATTACAAATGGCAGCTTATAAAGGGCGAATGCGCAGTCGCACTATAGATTGATTTCTTGATCGTTCGTCGCTATGTTTCTTCATAATATATGTATATCAATGTTGAATAAATATAATAATCCAATCAGTAAAATTACATAATAAGATGAAACCTTTATAAAGGAAACCGTATTCGTGTAGTTATTTATTTGTCAATCACAAACTCAACGGGGGATTCATCGAAAATGATAAACGAGGTATGAATAAAGAAATCAAGTATCAAATTATAAGACGCAGACGTATGTTCGAGTCTTTTATGTAGATACTATTATGGTGGGCTATTCATTTTCACTTTGTACTCAGTTCTCGTCTCTCTTGACAATTTTTCTTGCTTTTGTTAGATGAGGAGGCGTGGAGAACCAACTGGGTGTGAATACATGCCCTTTGAGACGACTGAATTCACTTTCCTATTATATCTATACAGCTTAGTGAATTCAAATTTCACTACTTATAGACCATTCAACATAAAGCGTTGAACTTTTAAGTAGTTCTCAATCTATACATACATAAAAAATTTAAAGACCTGACTGATAATATATCAACGCACATCTCAAGCCAATGGGCGGATTGAGCTAAAAAGCACGCTATTAGCAAGCTATTATGACGTGGACATACGCTAAGAAATGATTTTGGAAAATTTAACGCAGACTATTTAAAGGCCATTCAACATAAATTGTTAAAATATAAAATAGTTCTCGATATTGTTTAAAGACTAACTTAAAAAAAACCACTTGAGATGGGTCTTTTTTCTAGAAAAAAAAACTGGTTGCCTGTAAAGTCGGTATACGGGCGAAAGTTTTACGTGACAACAACTGTGCTCGAGTGGAAGGGACGCGTGCCTTTCACTTTTTATGTCTGTCTCTCTCGCTCTTAGGCGGGCTAACCATGCCCGCGTGCCTCTCATACGCTCTCATTGTGAGCGCATAACGTCAGCGGAGCGTAACGCAGTTTCTTGAAGTGTCACCCGGCAAACCAATTTATAAAACGTTGTCACGTCAAAAAACTTATAATATAAATATCTGCTGAATGACATAATAGAAGAAATTAAATACGATAGAAGTGATCTGCATAACAAAAACTATTTTCTTCGTGGAATTTCAGTTAACATTTCTACTAGCCTGAAGTGTATTCTGAGTTGAAGTTGGTTTAAGTAGAGGTAGAAAAAGATACGGAATTCAGTGGAATGTCACTGTGTTATTTTTGTTTCATTAAACGTATCCATTTTAAGTTTCTCAATCTATACTAATACTATTATGAGGAAAGATTTGATGGTGTGTTTGCATTGAATTAGGCTCCGAAACTACTGACCGATTTTGATGAAACTTGGTATGAGGATACATTGTTTTATTGGAAGTAATATTGGCTACTTTTTATAATGAAATATTCTCAGTGGTGAGAGGGTGTGAGAGTCACAGTGTTAGTTACCTATGTCCACCTAAACGACTGAACCTATTTGTATGAAATTTTTTGTGTATATTATATTCGTTAGGTCTGAGAATCGAACAACATCTAAAGTTTTTATTGTCTTTTTTTTTGCTGGGAGCTGTAATTATTTTATTGTTAATGGACTCCGCAGTAATTCCTAAAATCATCAATACTTATTTTGATATATTTTCTCAAATCAACAAATAGTTATACAACGATGATGCTGACTCAGCATTATTATGGACAAACTAAACATATTCCACAGAAACGGCCAATACTCAATGATTCATGTTCTGATTACTTCTCACACATTATCTGTTATCTTGCACCCTCAATACGCTATTAGCAAGGGATGTGAAATTACTTAGAGCTCAGATATCGGCGCCCCAAACAGGGCAATTTTCCCTAAAACGCTTAAATTTAACTGAATTATCCGATTAACTTAATACACAATTAATAGGGTGGAAATTTTAATTAACGCGTTCCCTGTAAGATGAAATGTGTAACGTTTGAGATTGAGTGACGCTTCAAAGTTACAATTGAATAATACCATCAATCATGAGAGTAAGGAACTTGTCACCAATTCTCTAAGAAGATTTAGAGTGTGAAAATCGTCTAACACTGCGAATAAAGCTATTTATAAAAGTCTCTGACCATTTTTTTTTTAGTTTTTAACCGACTTCAAAAAAAGGAGGAGGTACTCAATTCGGTTGTATATATGTTTTTTTTATGGATGTTCTCGCATATCTTCTTTGTTTATCAACCGATTTTGATGAATCTTTTTCTTTTGGAAAGGGTCTACCTCAAGGGTGGTCCCATAAAAATTTGGTGAAGATCTGACGAGGATCTGGAGTGATTATTAATAGTTATTGCCCGCGACTTCATCCTGTTTTATTTAGAATTATATAATGAAGAATCAAGAAGAAGAAGAATCACTTTGCCTTTTTGCATTTCCATGTCACACTATTATAATATTTTCTTTGACTTCATGTTTGCTGGCTTACAGGACCACTATGTTGAATTTATAAAATGTTGAATTCCTATTATGTTGAATTAGCAAAACGTTGAATCTCAAAGTGTTGAATTCGTAAAAAGTTAAATTGTCTGAATCCACAATTTTGATTCCTAAAATGTTGAAACTCGAAATGGGACACGATCGCGCGGGCGGTACTCGAGCGGCTGTTTTCGTAGAAGAAGATGGAATAAAGAAATAGATACATAGGTAGGTTAGCTATGCCTATGCCCGACATATTTTGCAAATGTAGATACATATACGAAACAGTTTTCTAAGCATTTGTTTACATTACACTATTTCCCTCAAAACGTAATATCATAACAGTAACAATCTTAATAAAACTTTATCTAAGTAGGTAAACCATTTTATTTTCACACTACACGAACGATAGTCAATTTTCATACAAGAAATCGGGATCGGCAAGAGACTGCGAAACAAAATAATCTACAGAAATAGAATCTATCGGCTGTGGGGAAGAGTTATATTTTGATATTTAGACGTGATTAAAATCTCTAGTCCCCAATTCATCACGTTTTAGTTTCTTAATTGCAGACTTTTGTATTACGGTATAATTTGTATGTCTGACAAGAGATGTAGAGTTTTGCATATGTATATGCAAACCTATCTTTAGGTAAATTTCTTACTATACGTGTAAAAATATACTTTTGAAGAAAAATCTCAAATTATCACAGGATTTCCGCAGACAAATTTAACAAATTGCTTTTTTTTTTTAAATCTCGTTATACTCTCTCGAGTTATAATCTCGGTGAGCGTTTTGGCCTAGTAGTAGATACCTCGTCTTTCATTCCGAAGATCGTGGGTTCTAATTCCAACTGACCCAATGCATATTTGCTACAAAAAAATTAATGTAACACTATTAATTGACATTGCTCCTACGGTTAATGAAAACATCGTGTAGAAACCCCGGCTTATATAGTCGGCATCAGACGTATTAAAGAGTTTTTTCCTCTGGACACGGCCGACTAAGCTGAGAGGTTAGTGCTGGTCGTGGTCCGATCGTCGGAGTTCTATCGATCGATCCACTGTCAAATCAAACTGTCCGCAGTTCTATCAATCGACCCATCGTTATAATAATATCAAATTGCATTGCCCGTGGCTCTATCGAACTATCCTTAAAATAATAATAAATTGTATTGGTTATATATCTGTTGGAAAAGTAGGACCAAACACTACTCCATTATCACAGAAAAAGGACCCAATTAAAGTGATTTAGTTGCGGAAAACAGCCCGTATACAAGTACAAGTTGATATAATCTGAGATTATCGAAAATCCTCTCCGAAAATTAATATCCTCCTGGTAGAAAAGGCTGACTCCGTTCGCGTTACATCCGTCAAACGATCACTCACACTTTATTAAACTTCAATTACTTACTTCAATGAATTTGTTTGGGACAGACATCCTTCTCTATAGGGAATTTAGCGTCTTAAAGAAACTCTACACAAACGTTCTGTACTTAAATAAAACCTGTTATAAATACTGTAGGTATTTATAAGGCTTATATGTCTCTTATAATATCCGAAAAAACATTATAACAATGGCTCCTTGTAAGGACTACGGAACCTTAAAAATGGCATTAATCACTATCACTACATAGTATAAAACAAAGTCGCTTTCTCTGTCCCTATGTCCCTATATCCCTAAAATCCCTATGTATGCTTAAATCTTTAAAACTACGCAACATATCTTCGAGGATGACATTATCCGTGTGGATAAAATCCTCATTCAACGACGCAACGGATTTTGATGCGGTTTTTTTTAATAGATAGAGTGATTCAAAAGGAAGGTTTATAGGTACAATACATGCATAATATAGCCGTGCGAAGCCGGAGCGGGTCGCTAGTTTCATAATAATTCACACAGTAATGGTGTAATTAATAAATTCGACTGTAATGCGCTTTAGAAATATTTTATAAAGTATCTACAGACTGATATAAATTTTGATTAATTTAAAAGAAATACCTTTCATTGTAAAGTAATGGAGTATGCTTATCGGATGTTATGTGGTTCCCCATTAGATAACATATTACGCAAAAACAACTGAACCAATTGCGATGAAATTTGGTATGAAGATAGCTGGAATCGTAAACTATCACATGAGCTACTTATTATTTCGAAATTTCCACGGAATCGGGGATTATGTTTTTTTTTTAAATAAACTTAAAAAAACATAATGCATGCCGAAAATCGCAGTGATATGACTGGCGTGCTGATATGGGTAAGTAGGTGGTTTAGTTGACTGCATTCTTAAATATAAAATACAAAAAATGTAAGTAGGTAGCTAGTAGGTAACAACAATATGCTATACAATACAGTGAAAACTCTCGATTTGCTTTAAGCTAGTATAGGTACTTCTTAATTATTAGTAGAAAATTGTAATAATCAGATCGTAACAGAAACAACAAACACCAACCCATGTAGATCAGAACCTTGATTAATATGACATTGCATCAGTTGAGACTTAAAGGACATTATGCCTTTTATTGTAAAGATAAATTTAAGTGTAAAGTAAGAAATATGAGCAAATAAGGAAGTGGATTGTAATCGAAAGGCATTTTTCAAAGAAAACACCTGAGCTTAAGCAAACCGTTTAACTTCAACCCGCGTAGCTCTTCATGAAATAGGTTACTATTTCCTTGGATTAAGTAATCGCTATATTCTTGAGATTTAAGTACGCTTTAATTTTAAAAGAAGTGAAGTGATAGATCCATCAATTATTATGTTGAAACAATTGATCCAGAGGTTTGATATGATCAAGAGTGTTTCTAGATCCAGCCGTTTTTTTTGTGTAATGATCGTTAGTGAAAACAGACAGTTACTATAAATAAATTAAATAAAATAAAAACAGTACTTAATAAAATTTCTACATATTAAAATTCTAGTCAATACCCCGTTTGTCGTTTTTATTTGCCTTTATAAGCAGATTGTTACAATGCCCAAACAATACAGAAACTTTCCTTTAAATTTGCCTGAACATATGAATTTACTTTGAATAAATATAATATACTACCTAACACATCAAACGTTCGTTGACATGACGACGACACGAAACAGAGAAAATGTATTAAGTGTGAAAAGCTTTGTTTATTCTTTAATCTACATCGATGTCAACAAACTTGACACAAAGCGGGCTAAGTGATGTACATCTGCTTGTATTAGGCAGTAGATACAAGGGGAATAAAGTGGGATACTGACGCTCGGAGTGACGCGTGTCCCTCTGGCCTATCGCAGCGGTAATGGCGTCACTTCCGCTGTGTACACTCGCCTTAACGAGCGACGACTGATCACTTCCAAAGGTATGGCTACACTTTAATGTTCACAAAGTAAGGTTAGTTTTATTTTTGGTAACAAATCAGAACGATATACTACGTATGTTTGTTATCCTTTTAGACGTCAAACAGATTTAAGCTTTGTCCCTTACTTTGAAAGCAAACTTCTTTTTATATTGTCTATTTTAACAATGAAACATATCTAGAGTAAAACGATTTGTCCCTTAGATCCCGAAATCAAAAGGTCCCTACAGCATATCGTCATATTTTATTTAACTCTACGAGAAGTCCCGTTATCCGATCTTTTCCGGCTTTCCCGAGGAAAACGACCTTTGATCTAAATATTGTCTGTAGAACATTTCGTACAAAACAATCTGAAAATGGTAAACTATTTCTGTTTATGTTTCACAAAACTGCGGTTCGTTCACAAAAAGATGAAATCGGTGAAACAATACGTCACAAACATTTAGAGCACTCGTGTAATTATGTTCGTTCACGGTTCACACATACCTATGATATAATACCTACTATGAACGCTATTCACAAATATTTTGTCTGACGCAAATTGCCGAGACTAAACAAAACATCGATTCATATTCACGGCTATACATTAAATGATTCGATTTTATTGAAACGTGACAGACAAATCTTTTTATACGGTGTGAACGCAATAAAAAAAGTTAACAAAAAATTCTGAACCCAATCCATAGGGTCGTTTGATTTGTAGAACGATTTGAGATTAGGGCACGGGGCACGGACGGCTTGTGTTTGGGGAAATTCCGATTTCCGTCAATCGTGAATGGTCCTAAAATGAAATCACTTGGTTGGCTCGTCGAGACCGAATCACTTTTATATCGGTTTCGGTTCCGTTGGGCTAATATATCTGTGAACTCTACGATTCCGGTTCGGAAAACAAAGGGTTACCCCGCTTTCGGGTAAATTAATTTTATAAATCAGTTTCGGATAGCACAATCATAATTTCTAATTATTAAGTAAACAATTTAAATAAACGTAGATTTATTCCAAGAAGTTTGAACTTTCCCGTCTTTCCATATACCTTATAATACCTACCTAAATTATAAAAGATTTTGCAAAATTATTTACAAATTATTAAGGTGAAAAATATGTAATAAATAATAACAATAATAGAAGTCTACAAATCTTTACGAAAAAAAAATGTTATGCTAAAAACACTAACATACCTACACATTTCTCAAAGTAATTTTCGTGTCGGAATAAAGAACTGCCAAAGTTCAGAGGGACACTCACATACGAGTTCCAACCCAGCTGACTCACGAATCAAGCCGTTTAGTGAAAACCCGCTTTACTATGTATAAAAAGTTCCAAACACGCTGATATTATAAATTTCTAACCTAAATGATGCCTAAATGCTATTATATAAGTTAGAACTAAACAGCTTGTCAGATTATTAACATTTTGTTGGTTTTGGAACTTATATTGTTCACTTTTTCGCCTCTCATGTGGAAACCATTGTTGGCCCGCGGATAAAATATGTTTGCTGTTGGAAGCGTTTCAGCAGTTAACGGGATATATTTTAGTTTTAGATAGACTTCACTTTATGCTTTAACTAAATAAATAATGTAGAGTGAATCTAACTGGAAATGAATTTGTTTATTGTTGTCAAAATACAGAATTTAGGTTATTTTTTAATGGATGGATTTAGCACGCCAAAATGCATCAATTTAGCCAATCATAGATGATTGCATGGGTGTCTAAGTTTGTCCAACGACTGTTTAATGCACAGTCACATTACCAACACAATAAGCTCGTACGTCTGTAAGGTTGTAATGTAATGTCACATTATTATGTTTTTTTTAAACAATATACTGTACAATAGAATAAACGATATAAAATAATAACAAAATACGTAAATACTATATTTTTTACAGAGATGCGAGTGAGTTTTGGGTCACGTGGGGTTCAGCTAATTGGTAATGTGACTGTGATGTGACTATACTATATAAGTCGTGATATATCAATTAATCAATCAAAAACATTATCTGTAAATGGTATATACAAAGGTTAAGCGCAGCTATGTTTTACTTTCACAGGTGTACAAATTTTCAAGTTTATTCGGTGGAAGAATATGGTTTACACTCATACTATAAGGTTCAAGAGCAAAACGATGGAAATATGACAAACCAAACCGGCACATTATCAAAATAACGCGTCACTTTGAATGTACAAATAATAATCATACATACCTGCTAAATAATTATTCTCAAATATAAAAATACCTAAACCAAGAAAGCCACGTTGGTTAAGACAAGACGTTTATCATCACTCAACTTTGTTTTATAATAATAACGAATAAAGTTTCTCATAATTAACCTCCGTTTAATGATTTAATTAAACTTTGGTTAAAGTTACCGTGAGGTGTGACAGTTTATTTTATGTGTTTTGATCAGGGAACTTAGTAAATTGGATTTGTTGGATCAGTGTTCTGTGAATAGAATTAATAAGACAGATGACGGAAACAGTTTTGTAATGAACCGAAGTATTTTTAATAAGCGGTCTTCAGGATCTTGTCCCAACTTAAAATTGAAGCAGGTCAGCTTCTACTATATTCTTCCAGCGATACCTGGGTCGTCCTTACGGCCTTCGACCAGTAGGGCAGACACACGTATGGTATGCTTTCTTAGCGCTTCAAGCAAGACAGGGAGCGATGGAAAACTACCATTTCGAAGGCCAAGATCCACTTTGGGTCGCTGAGCCAGCGGACTAAGTAAGTAGTAGAATCGTGTTTAGTCGTCATCGACTAGTCATGCGGTATTGTGCAAAGTTCGATAAGTGATTCAATTTCTCAGATGTTAAATTCAAATTACACATTGTTGTGCCTAATCCATAACACCCGTGTACTACAAACTGTTTTAGTTATTGAAATAAAACAAAGTCAAACAAAGAAAGTGTTCCAAAACAGGCAGCACGCCTATAATTATAGATACAAAGTACAAAACTTTGAAAGTTATAAAGTAAAAAGTTTCAATCGTCAACCCATTTGTAACTTTGTAACACATAAATCTTTTGTGTTGATAGATTGTCAGAATATGTGAGCAATTAGGTTGAAAATGTACTAAAAACTCTTGGTGATGTTACGGTAAGGATATTATGTATGAGGAGTGACGTCATAACACATCCATGTCAGTCCATGTTACCGAAAGTTTCCTTTTATCGTCTGGGTAGAGAAAAGGTGTATGACCCAACGCCACGTGCCATATGCGTCCACACTAACAATTAAATTACAACGGTATCGAAAACTAATTATTTATTTTATTGTTGTGTGTGTTTGCTGTGAAAACATAAGCTTTAAAACGTTGTTTAAATTAAGACAATAGACTTTATAAATCAATAGAGTTCGTGACTAAAGACTAGATGCTTAAAGGAGATTAACAGAACATTAACTAAAACGGAGAAATTAGGTGTTCTAATAATAGAAGCGATGTTGTTCGATAGTATTAAATTAAACACATTTCTAGTTGTATTATGTCTATCTAATTAACACAAAGTTACAGATTAAGGGAATGATTTTATTCAATTGCAGTTAACGATGTAATTATTTAATGAAAGCTACAAGCTCCGGAGGGCGATAGCGTAGAACGTCAAGGGGCATGAATTTACGAAACAAACAATGAATAAAGTAAATCTCTTCAGTATGTTTTATTCACTTGAGCTTTCAACGCTCTCAAACTTCAGTTACATCGTTTTACAAAAACATACGCGAAAGTAACGCGCAAAAACAATACAAAAGCACACGCCTGAAAAACCTCGGAATAAAATCCCTGTAAAAACGACACTGTTAAACAATGAGTATCATGCTCTTGTGAATAAAATGTCAATCCAGCGCATACTTGATACACCATATATTTTTTTGTTTGATATTGTAACTGACGTTTAAATTTAACAAAATATTACGCTTTACTACTTGAATATATTTAAATAGGGTGTTGTTTTAATAAAGCAATTTAAAGCTCATTTGTAGTAAACGCCCGTTTTCCGCATACTAATTTGGAAATTACAATCGTCATGCTTTAACAGACCAGTGGGCTATGTTTTAAGTAAATGTGAACAGAAAATAAACTCTCATTACTTAACTCGGAATAAATTCGAAACTATAAGTATTGTAGCAACTGAATGACCTACAACCAGTTTATATAGATTATTTTAGGTGGTATCAATAAAAAATTCAAATTAATTTAGGCAATAATCCTTAAAATAAATTTTAGTCCTTTTCCGCTCAGCCTGCCTAGCATGAAGACCAAAACACGATACGATAAAGCGATATCACGCGATATAACTACATCAACTCTCAAAATATGATAGATAAAGCCGCCGTGTTAAATTTTTATTATAAATTGCGATAAAAATTATGATAAAAATTCAACATGGCGGCTTTATCTATCATATTTTGAGAGTTGATGTAGTTATATCGCGTGATATCGCTTTATCGTATCGTGTTTTGGTCTTCATGCTAGGCAGGCAGGGGTCAGTCTGGCCATCTATATATTTATTATTTAACTGTTGTGATTTTATTCATTGATGATTTATTAAGGAGGCATTTTAACTCTATTATTACCACCAGATCAAACTCACCTAACATCGCAGCATTCGTTTTAGAGCTAGGATAAAACAACAGAAGACAGAACCAGAATAAAATGAGATCAAATACAAGCTTTTGCGTTAAAAAAACAGCCATCTTTCGTTCGGGGTTTACAAATGGATAATACCCATATTAATTACACTCTCTACATATTCGTATCGATTTAAAATGCCAATATGAAAATATTTTCTCGGAAAAATATAATTTATATCCGGAACAACCAATAAGAGCGTTACCGTGGAAGTATCACTCGATTAAATCCTGTAAACCAATTCCGATGGAAACTGGAGCATTCATCAAATACAGTAGGTACCTACCTACTACCTACCTACTATGTTTGTGATATTAGAATTACCGCAAAACGGGTGGGTATGAACCGTGTTATGAATTAGTCTGATAATTGACATACGGCTCACTTAGTAGATTCCTCGGTTCAGCGGTATTAGACGGATTAATCAATGGATTATAGCTCGACTCTATAAACAATGTTGTTTCTTAATTCGTAGTCATTTGACTTAGTAATGTATTATGTACTAGCTGACCCGTGCCCACTTCGTTGGGCATTTATTTAAATTAAATTATCTATACTAATATTTAAAAAAAATCTTTTTGTAACTTAAATATAAAAGTTAGACATATGCTGTCGTTGACTTTTTTGTAGGCATTTTCAAGCCCCTTTTCTATAGAACTCAAAAATATATCTTTCATAGTTAAGGCAGCGTTCGTAAGAAACGCTTGTATTCGACCGTTTTTTCTCCGATTCACTTTGCAAAACAGACTACCACGTAAAAGCCTTTTTATTTTTCGTTTTTTTAAATAACTTATGACACTCAGCAATAATGTGGCTTTATATTGGTGAAAGAATTTTTAAAATCGGTTGAGTAGATCCCGAGATTACCCCTTACAATTTAACACACTTTACTTCTTTATAATATTAGTATAGATAGATATAGATAATGGGAAACTTTTCCGCCGGAGACTCTAAATAGGTAACTTATAAAAAATATTCTCTTCACGTTTTTCTAAATAGTCTCAATAAAAATGTTTCAGATTTCAATGAGTTTAAATTATACAAATTTCTTTATCAACACAATGATAAATGAGTGGTTGAAATGTTAGGTTTTATTTAATATTTCACCCGATCCAGATCCTGTGGGAATACCTCGACAAAAAGTAGCTTTTGTTACTCCCAATGAATCAATGTATCCTCATACCAAGTTTCATCAAAATCGCTCCAGTAATTTTGGAGCCTATTCAATGCAAACAAACAATCAATCAAATCTTTCGTATAATATTAGTCTACTATAGATAAAATATATCGGAAAATAATAAAATGTGCATAAACAATCAAATTGCCTATACCTAAACCTACCTAAATAACTATTTTCGTAATAATATAGGTACAGCTACATTACCAATTAGCTGAACCCCACGTGACCCAGACCTCATTCGCTTATCTGTAAAAAATATAGAATTTACCTATTTTGTTATTTTTTTTATAATGTACTAGCGACCCGCTCCGGCTTCGCACGGCTGTATTATGCATGTATTATATCTAAAAACCTTCCTCTTGAATCGCTCTATCTATTAAAAAACCGCATCAAAATCCGTTGCGTAGTTTTAAAGATACATAGCATACATAGGGGTATAGGGACATAGGGACATAGAGACATAGGGACGGCGAAAAGTGACTTTATTTTATACTATGTAGTGAAGTGATATTGTATTAATAGTATATTGTTTAAAAACAGAATCATGTAACATTACTTTATAACCTTACAGGTTTGCGAGTGAGCTCTAGGTTACGTGGGGTTCAGCTAATTGGTAATGTGACTGTACCCATTTTGAGATACCCTTTCAAATAAAATTCTTCGAGCATATAAAATTGCGATTAGAGCGCTGGTACCTACACCACAATACCGACAACGTGGAGTGGTTACACAAAGTGGAACAGAGAGCTGACGAGATTCACCTACTAACCTATTTTTGGATGTATCGCTCGCTGCATCGTGCAATGTCGCAAATTGACTAGCCATCGCTAATACCTACTAATTCACAAGATTGTAGCAACTAGGGAATGATCCATATTCTTTTGCGTCTTTGTTATATCGTAAAGTGTTTTTAGGGTTCCGTACCCAAAGGGTAAAAACGGGACCGTATAACTAAGACTCCACTGTCTGTCTGTCCGTCTGTCTATTACCAGGCTGTGAACCATGAAAACTAGACAGTTGAAATTACAGAATATGTATTTCTGTTGCAGCTATAACAACAAATACCTAAGTACTAAAAACAGAACATAAAAATTAAGTAGTTCTCTCATAAAAATGGCACGGAACCCTTCTTGCGTTAGTGTCGCACTTGGCCGGATTTTAAGAAACTTCAACGTGATAAGGGCGTACGCACACTATAGTCAAAATCGTAATCAGTCTACCATCATACAACACACGCCCTTACGTATTTTAATAGGATGTTACACTGACTAACTACAGACAGTTTTTCAGAAAATTACTTAATAAGTTTTTAAATAACTTAAAACAGAACAAGCAATTAAAACCCAAGTGTGTGTCGGACTCGCGCACGAAAGGTTCCGTACCATTACGAATAATTACGATCGATAGGTACATATCGAGCAAAAAGCCTAAAAAATACTATATGTCAGACGAGGCTATTATAGGTTAAAAGTCTTTTGCCTGCCCTTTTGGCAGTATAATTAACAAAAAAAAAACATTGCCAAAAAAAATTGCAAAACATGAAAATAACCTAAAATTCTTAAAAATATTCTCAAATAAGTAAGTATTCTTTTTTCTATTTTTAGTATTTATTGTTATAGCGGCAACAGAAATATAAAAGTAATCTGTGAAAATTTCAACTCTCTAACTATCATGATGGCTCATGAGATACCGCCTGGTGACAGACTGACGAACAGCGAAGTCTTAGTAATAGGGTCCCGTTTTTATCCTTTGGTTACGGAGCCCTAAAAACTACCTCGTAACAAAGGTGTTATGACCATTAGTAAAGCGATTAGTTGCAAACACGATACATTTGATCAAGGAGGGGGTTTGGTTTTATTACCCTAAAATCTATCGATACCATTAAAATGCGTTACCCCACAGTAAAATAATCATACATCATCGTGGTTTTCGACGAGGGGGCACAGCTAGTTAGTTACTATACTCAGCTATAATATGGGCCTAGTATTATTAGATGCAGTAGGCTTGCCCAGAGATTGAAAATGATATTTGTAACAACATCGAAAATTCGAGCTCCAAAAAAAATTAGTGCGTGTTTTCATGTACGCGCGTGAGGAGTTACACTTTTAGAAATTATACGTCCGTCTGATATTTCTTTTGCGGGCAGCTTCAACCTGTTACTGTTGTGTTACGCAGCTTCTTCAACTTCAAAATAAAACTTAGAAATTTAACTCTCATTAATTTTTCATAACGCGCCTAATTAAAGAAGTATAAATTCAATAAAGACAATAAACATGGTAAATATCGCGTTATAAATAACTATAATTTGTCTGATGTCATCAAAAACCCACATTTTTCTGGTATCATAACCGCATGTACTTTTCCTAACACACAAATCATAAATAGACCTACCTACATTAGGTGCGTGAATACCAATTTGTATTTTATTACCCTCAGATAAGGGTGTAAATGTCAACACTTATTTGCTCGTGTGTAAGTATAAAGTCAACAATTACCATATAAAGAGCCGCAGGTGTCGGATTCCAGATCATGAATCATGATGGCGAACTTCAAAGACCACCTACTACTTACTTCCATAAGTCAATAATCAATTAAACAAACTGTGGACTGACTATTAATATATTACGTTTAACTATTGACTATCAAAGTTATTTAAATTTAAATGTTTTCTTTTTGTTTTTTTTTACATATGATAGGTAAGCGTTTGACCACTATCACACCTGCCTGATGGTAGGTGACGATGCGGCCTAAGATATAACACGCCTACCTAGAAGATACATATTCAATCGCGACTTAAAGACCCCCAAATTGTACACGTCAGGAAAGACAGACGCAAGCAACCGATTCCATTCCCTTGCAGTACGAATAAGGAATGTTAAAGCAAAGCGCTTAGTGCGAACGTCTGGTATGTCCACCATGAATCGGTGCCGCACACCAGTCTGCCTGTTATATTTTTATTTTAAGTATATATTTAGTACAGATTTGTACCATTGATGGTATTATATGGCAATTGGCAACGACTCGCCGTCTCCGGCAGATGTATTCAATAATTTCACTATTATAGTTGTTTAAAAGGAGATGTTTACCATGTCCATTGTTTTTATTTTGGAAGCGGAACGAGGTAGCAGAGCGGCGGCGGCGTCCCACCAATAGCGCTCCGCAAAAACTCACGTGCGGAGTTTTTATGCAATTCCATTGATGGAAACCGCTCCGCCGCCCGCTCTCCGCTCCGATCCTATCAACAGTCAGCCAGATCCACCCGCAAACTCATTGAAAATACTTAATGTTTGTAACAACATCCAAATATTGGGCTACACATAATAAATGATCGCCTTTAGAAGATCGATAAGAAATTTTAGTCGGCTCAAACGCCTCAGATAGGTAAATATTCTCTTTGCCTTACGACAATACCTAGAAACAAAATATTGCATACCGCTGCATTGTTAAAATACTGAGCATATTTTTCACAATTTGTTTACCTTTACACAGTTTTTATGAAGTCCGAAAACAATAAATCTTTTCATGAGAATTTGCACAGAATCCAGATTCTTTATAAAAAGTGCTGACTTATCGCTTCAGCTCTGACAGAGTAAGGAGTATGAAATAAGTTTTACGATTGGCCCCTGGACTCGTCCCAAATGGGCCGAATTTGAGGTAAATATAAAAAAACCATCCTTGTACTAATTCCATATTTTTTACATGGAGTTCAAAAATCAAGTAAGTACCCACATTCATCAAAAAACGATTATCATGGAATTATTTTTTGGACTTTATTTAAAAAATACATTCCAACGTTAAAGATTAATCGTCTTACCTGACGAGTACAACTTGAGGGTCTTCAAGTCGCCAGTAAATCTTCTAGGAAATAGTGGTCAAACGCTGACCTATCATTTGTAAAACAAAAGTATATAATTATACAAATAGTTAGAGCTTTAATCAATAAATAGTAGAACAAAGCTAAAGTAAACTTAACCGCTAATTTTCTACAATAATTATTATTTATTTATTTTTAGCCTATTCCGTCCCACTGCAGGGCAAAGGCCTCCCTCCCCTCCTTCCACTGTTCCCTGTCTAGTGCCAGCTGGGTCCAGCCCCTACGATGCGAGTCCAACTCGTCCCGCCATCATCATCGCCGTAATTTTCTTTAAAAGCACTAAATTAAAATGTTGCAATATTAACGACACGATTTGTTTATGTAAGAACTTGCTAGTTTTTTATTACCAAACTTGTTAAGGTTAACTGGAAACCTTAAAATTAATTATCGTTTATTACTTAGCACTTTAGTTCAGTGGTTAGAACGTGTTTTTTATAGTGAAAAAATAGTAGTATTTATGTTGGAGATATTTTACGGTGTATGTTATTACATCTACTTACATTGTTTTTTATTAGAAAACAAATGAGCGTAGAGTAATCATGGTAGAAATTTCAACATAGTTGTAAATGAGCAGCTACAATGAGCATAAATTGTTTTCACAATATTTGTTACCGCGTTTTCACCTGCGTAACTCCCGATCCCGTGGGAATATCGAAATATAAAAAAGCCTTTAGCCGTCCTCGACAAATGGACTATCCAACACAAAAATAATTTTTCAATTCGAATCAGTAGTTCCTGAGATGTTGAATATGAATGCGCTAATTCAAACAAACAAACAAACTCTTCAGCTTTATAATATTAAGTATAGATACCTATAGATTAAAAAAAACCTAAATACAACATTATATTACGTGCGGAGACTTATAAATGGTGTTTAGTATCTACCAAATATTTTAATTATATAATAGGACTAGTTCAAGCATGGAATACGTACTATTTTTTGATACCTCAAATTCGTCCTATTTGAGGGGTAAGTTTATGACGAGTCCCAGGTAACCCCTTTGTTTGTAAGATTGATTTATAACATAGTTTTTAAATAAAGTAATTCCTGGTGCAAAGACTGTCGATAGCGGTTCAGAGGGGTAACGCTGCTTGCATATTGTCCAGCTTTGCACCGGGAACGCTGGGGAGGGGTTTGTTTGACTAGGTTTAGATTTATTTTTTTTATTTTCTTTTGATTTTTTTTGGTTTTTATTTTTTATTTTGTTATTGTTTTATGTACTTATTTTTGTGTATGATTGTTAATATGATAAATAAATGGTTATTCCTATTAAAAAATAAAGTAACAATAAAATATAAATATAATGTATAATAAGTTTGTTACGAATAAGCTTTGAAAATAAACGTTTTGATAAACTTGGTAAGAAAGAAGATATTTACATACATTCAAATAGGATTCTAAACTAACATGGTTATTTTGTTATTTTCGATCACACATTGAAACTTTAGAAGTAACACTGGCAACATTTTATCCCAGTAGTCCCAAAGGATCAGGACTTACGTGAAACGTCGGAAACTGCTTGTGAAATATGTTTTTGGGCAAGAGAATTGATGCATGAATTTCGTTACTGCAATTTACAGATTGGAAAGTCTATGACAATGAAAGAACAGAACTGCGATGATGATGCTGGGTTTGTACGGAGGATACCGATCTCGGGTACCGGGCGCGCTCTCTCCATACAAACGTAGTCGACTGTTTCCTCCTTGGATAATGACAGTAGACCAAATATTTTTATTGCATAAAATTTATAAATGCCATGAACATTTGACCATGACCCTATGTTTTGTTTTTTTGTTTTTTAAATCTTAATTTGTATGATATTAGAAAATGAAAAAAACAACATAGGGGCATAGTCATGGCAGTTATGGATTTTATGCAATAAAAATATTTGCTTTAGTGTCATTATCCAGGGAGGAAACAGTTGACTACGTCTGTATGGAGAGAGCGCCTGCTGGTACCCTTCCAAATTAAGCCCTCTTGATTAAAAAAAAAAAAATCGGCCAAGTGCGAGTCTGACACGCGCACGAAGGGTTACGTACGATGTTGTTTGGAAGCCCTACTTATTTTTAATCTGTTTTGAGTATTTGTTGTTTAGCGAAAATAAAAATACATAATCTGTGAAAATATCAACTGTCTAGCTATCACGGTTCATGAGATACAGCCTGGTGATAGACAGATGGAGGGACAGCAAAGTCTTATTAAATGGGGTCCCGTTTTTAACCTTTGGGTAACGGAACCCTAAAAATAAATTAATTAATAAATATTGCAGGACATTCCACACAATATTGCCACCTAGCCCCAAGCAAAGTAACTAGACTTGTATTATAGGTACTAGACAACGGATCTACTACTTAAATACTTTTCTTCTGTAAATATATACTTATCACTACATAGTATAAAATAAAGTCATTTTTCGCCGTTCCTATGTCCCTTTGTATGCTTAAATATTTAAAACTACGCAACGGATTTTGATGCGGTTATTTTAATAGATAGAGTGATTCAAGAGGAAGGTTTAGATGTATAATACATGCATAATATAGCCATGCGAAGCCGGGGTGGGTCGCTTGTAATACATGGAAACAACCAGACCACGGACAAATATCTAAGTATAAATACTTGTCTGAGGCAGGAATCGAACCCGCAACCCTGTGTTTGGCAGTTTGGCATGGTGACCATTGTGCCAACTGAAGCGTCAAAAATACCTAAATAAAACAATTTAAACGAACAACACAAACATAGTTCAAAATGAATTTTCCAGTTCTTGTTTTGAAAACAAAGGATCATAATATGACGAAAGGATTCGCCTG
Source organism: Idaea aversata (assembly GCA_907269075.1). NCBI lineage: Eukaryota > Metazoa > Arthropoda > Insecta > Lepidoptera > Geometridae > Idaea > Idaea aversata. The sequence continues at coordinate 6,410,841 of OU026096.1, forward strand.
AAGGACGTTCGTTATTTGATCTTACGTCATTTACGAGGTACAAAATGACTGCAGCTGTGCAATACTGATCTTGACTTTCAATATGGCATGACGAATGGACACATTATACGACTTCTTGTAATAAATCTATTGTCTCGTGTTGTTTTCTTAAAGGAAAATTGTAATTCTATACCAATTGCTAAGTTATTTATAACTTTGCCTTCGAGACTCAAGTTATACAACTAGCGTCATGAAAATATACTTTTTTGTGATATTCTTTAAAGATAAAATCAGTAAGCTTAAAATTCTTAACTTAGAAGTCTGGAATCGGCCAAAGCATGTTTAAAAGAAAACATGATATGTGATGATACTTTTTCACAAAAATAAGCAAAAACTTGTTTATAAAATCGCACGTGCTAGCTGCTGTTAGAAAAATGATCTGCTTTTAGTGTCAGTAACTCATACCATACGTAAGTGAGAGATTCTTTTTCGCGTGCGAGTTACCCAACCACTCCCTTTTTAACTGACTTCAAGCCAACTTCTTATCACGAAATTCCTCAATGAGTTACGATTACGGGTTACAATTTGAAGAATTATATCCCTTTTGCCTGTTATCGAGTTAATTTTGACTTTTTGAGAGACTGATGACAGAGACCGTAGAAAATATGCACTAAAAATTACATAAAAAACTTTCAAATACCGACTCAGAGTTAAGGAAAAAAATAACCGCACCAACACGATCTAAAGTCGGGCAGCCAAACTACGAAATGAAACATATAACCGCCAGACTTCAGATTTATTCCTTTTCCAAGTCGAGCTTTTACTTAATTTTTAGAATTCACCTATTTGAATTTAACACAATCCCAGCGCTTGGACCGCGGTTCCAGTTGATTGCGGTCCCAGTCGCCGGAACCCTCTTCTACTCTTTGGTATAAATCGAAACACGTGTCACAAACATCTATAGAGACGTACTAATAATTATCTCGTATTTCCATACAAATATGTTACGAATGAAAAGATTACGTCCGTATTTAATATTGCTTGTTAAGATGAATATAGACTAGAGCAGTTCCTCGAGCATTTCAATGTAACGTAACGTTCTAACGAATGTTACAATACAGGAAAATATTTGAAGTGTAGTTCGGGTAAATTAAAAACCGGCCAAGTGCGAGTCGGGCACGAAAGGTTCCGTACCATTATATTCTGTTTTTAGTATTTGTTGTTATAGCGGCAACAGCAAAAACCATCTTTGAAAATTTCAAGTGTCTTAGCTATCACGGTTCATGAGATACAGCCAGAAGAAAGAAACTGACGGCCCAGTTGGCACAATGATCACCATGCCGGGCTGCCAAACACAGGGTTGCAGGTTCGATTCCCGCCTCAGACAAGTATATATGCTTAGATATTTGTCTGTGGTCTGGTTTTCTATTATAAGTATATATTTACAAACGAAAAGTATATAAGTAGTATATCCGTTGTCTAGCACCCATAACACGTCAAGTCCAGTTACTCAACTTGGGGCTAGATGGCGATGTGTGGAATGTCCTGCAATATTTATTTATTTACTTATTTTATTTTAGAAAGACAGACAAACGGACGGTCGGACGGGTAGATGGAGAGCGGAGAGGGATGCAACCGGGAACATAGCTTGGATATGAGGACGGATAGTGGAGTCTTAGTAACAGGGTCCCGTTTTACCCTTTGGCTACGGAACCCTAAAAGCAGCGAATGCTCGATGTTCAGTTACTAGTAAACGCTCAAGTCTATACCCACCTTTACGTAACCGTTATAACGTGGAAGTTGTACTTATGTAAGTATATTTAGTGGTACAGTCACATTACCAATTAGCTGAACCCCACGTGACTTAGAGCGCACTCGCAAATCTGTAAGGTTGTAAAGTAATGTTAACTGATTCTGTTTTTTTTAACAATATACTATACAATACAATATTCAATATACAATTATAAAAAAAATATAAACACATGGTTCAATACCTACTATTTTTTTACAGATATGCGAATGAGCTCTGGGTCACGTGGGGTTCAGCTAATTGGTAATGTGACTGTACATAACATTGGTACTGTTCAACAGTCATATTATCTACATCTACATCTTGATAAGTTGCTACTCTATCTTCCTTAGTGAATGAAGTTTATCTATGTTTGTGTTTGTTTGTTAACAATTTATGAATTAGCTGGGGGGAACCGGAAATGGGAAACTTAGCAACAAAAGCAAGCCAACTTGCTGTGCGCTGCGGTTTCTCATGGTAATCGGGAAAGCATACTTAGATACTATTAATAGCTGCGACCCGCAGTGTCACCCGCGCAAGTCCCGATCCCGTGGGAATATCGGGATAAAATAGCCTATGTGTTAATCCAGGTCTCCAGCTATCTACATACCAAGTTTGAACGCAATCTGAAGGCCAATTCTCGTAAAAAACACTGTTTAAATTACATTTAAATATCACTCCGATTGCATTTCGATTGCAAAAGATACCGATTGCATTTCGATTGCAAAAGATACCCTCAAAGTCAGTTATTTTTTACAAAAAGCTAAAGCCTAAAGACGAAGCCTCGTATAATTACGATAGAACTTCACTTAAGGTAAGTTCGTTTAATCATTAATTATACTTGCTTCGTCCTCAACATTAGTGTTAACATGCAGATCTTTAGAGTTGTATAAAATTGTTTTATATAAGCAAAAAAGGAATTATACATACATAGGTATATGTATTAAGAAAATATGTGAACTGTAAACAAAATCAAGCTCTTTTATTATAAGTAAATAAAAGATGCTGAAGGAAAGTAACGAAATAACATTACTTATTTGAAACAATGAAACTCATTGTAATTAACTTTAAATATATATATATTTTTAATTGATCTTTAGTCACTAAAACCAAAGATTCTAATATTAAATTGATATACCAGAAATAGCTTTCAATACTTTGAGGGTATTATTTGTGATCGAAATGCAATCGAAATGATATTGAAATGGAATTTGAACAACGTTAGTTACGAGAATTGGCCTTCAGCCCAGTAGTTTTTGCGTGAAGGAGTAACAAACATACATACACACACACAAACTTTCACATTTATAATATTAGTAGGATATATGGGTTTAACTCTCTATTAGGGATCAATCATCATCAAAATCGGTTCAGTAGTTTTAGCGTGATTAAGCAACAAACATAGACAATAGTTAATTTTGCCTCTTTTCGGAGATATGTTTTTTACTACACGAGTATACAATAATCAATCGGAGCAACTAGAAAAATATTCCCTAACAATCGGAATTCCAATCGCAGAGTACACATATTCCCTTTTTACTACGGAAAAGTAATTTTATCCAGGAATCTTTTTCTATAACTTTCTCACACCAAGCCCTAAGTATACTTTATTTAAATGTTTCGTCAGTTTACCGTAGATTGATCAATTAACATTTCAAACCAATTTTAAGATAAAGATCGTCCAAAAAAATGAGGCCCCTCAACCCATTCTTGACAAATAACTTTAGGTTATTAGAACCATTAAAATATCTTTTAAAAATGTCTTCTGGAGTTATTAAGAAATTAAAAATTTGTTATTTTAAGATTTTAAATCGTAAGAAGAGTAAATGTGTACCGGAAAATAGAATTTGATGATGAATAATAAATCATACAGAAATTATGTTTTGTACGTACCGAAATGACATAAAATGCTACCCTAACAAAGATAACTTTGACATTAAAAAAGTAATAAAGTTTATAAAGTTATAGTAAAAATAGACAAATAGAAATAGAGTCAATTTCTTTAATGGACGCTCAGACTGTTAATGGAATTAACTTTAGACATTAAAAAATATCGTTTGTTGTGCTGTTTTTGAGTTTGATCGAATGTTAGGCATTTTAAAATAAATTAGCCGCGCTCCGCGGTTTCACCCACGTAACTCCCAATCCGATAAAAAGTAGTACTCCCATAAAAACACTCCCAATTAATCAATGTATCCTCATACCAAGTTTTATCAAAATCGGTCCAGTAGTTTCGGAGCAAATTCAAACATCCAATCAAATGTTTCCTCTTTATAATATTAGTATAGACAATTAACCGTATTAATATGCTGTTAACAACACTAAACATTGTAAAAGATAGATATTAGATAACTTTATTTGTACAACACTGTAAGGAACATATTAGAAATACACATAACAAAGTAAAGTAATAGCAAATCAAGTAAAGCAAGCAGTAGTAATAGCAAGTAAAGGTTACTGAAATAATGCCCTCAAGCAACATCACTACATAGTATAAAACAAAGTCGCTTTCTCTGTCCCTATTTCCCTTTGACCGCTTAAATCTTTAAAACTACGCAACGGATTATGATGCGGTTTTTTTAATAGATAGAGTGATTCAAGAGGAAGGTTTTTATGTATAATACATGCATAATATAGCCGTGCGAAACCGGGGCGGGTCGCTAGTCTTTTATAAAACGAACTCCAGAATTGTGAAGACAGAAGGTAGCAAACGCACATGGCTCAAATTGAGCTAAAAAGGTATCATATCAACGCGCGGTCGTCTATAAATACCTACTACTAGTCATAAGACGTCGCCCTTGATATTTATGTATAAAGTACCTAATTATCTCGCACGCTTGTAATTTAAAACGACAAAAACGGCATGCGTTTAATATGAAAAAGTACAAAGTTATGTGTCAGATAATTAATATCAGCTTTAAAATACCAGTAGGTATTACTATTATCTTTTAAACTCTAGAAAGTGAAATAGGACTGTAATAGTAAAACGATTTTAACAAGTTGAAAACCAATTTTGAGAGGTTGCTCCGTTTGCCTGTAAGGTTGGCTGTCAATAACTTTCGATAGTATTGCTGGTCCAATAGCAAGCTTAAAGTAGCAACCTCAAATGGCCAATATAAAGTTGATAGTGCGCTTAAAGTTCAGTTAAAGTGAAACTTTAAAACCAAAGTCGTAGTTACGACCAAATTACTTGATAAATGGGTTAGAATACGATTATTTTGAATTAAGTTTCGATTTAGGCATATTATTTTATTTTATCAATGAATTCATATGAAAATCATCTACATTGGTTAAAACATTTATAGTCCTGGCCTGACTGACTGACTAACATAAATATCAACGTAAACAGCTAAAGCCAATGGAAGGATCAGGCTAAAATTTAACACACATACAGTTATGACGTAGGCATCCGCTTAGAAAGTATTGGAAAATCTATCATTGAAAAACTCACCTATCCTACCTACTACATCTAGCACTTATAAGAAGAAGACATCTGTGTTAATTTTTAAATCATAAATGTCATTTGTCTTTGTTCCCACGTCAGAACGTGTCAACCTTAATCGTAGTTAATTAATAACAAGTTCATAATCTCTTCTCGGTCAACGGGTAAGATGAAGATTCTCGAAACTTTGAACTTCGAATGTTATTATAATTAAGTAGCCATTCTAATACCGATCTTTTTAACCATTATGACTCCTCATTTCTCACTTTCATTTGACGTAGAAACTAATTTGTAGTTTGTAGTCATTAATTACATTGCCAATGTCACAGTTAGCAACTTTCTACGCTACGTAACTAAGAAAGGAATCGTTTGTAAAGTGTTTAACAAACGGTGTAATCTTCTTATGTCCTAATGATTGTCGGAACGATCTGTCAACAGCGTTTGTGAGTTATTGAGACATTTATTACGCGTGGTTGACGTTTAAACCGGTCGAAGTGGATGATATATACTAACGACGATTGTAGTGTTCTGTTTGTTCAATGTTTTCTAAACAATATGACGTCATGAATATAATGATAATTTAACAAAGTAACAGTTATTCCTTTTAGGGTAAATTAAGTATACTACTTAGCTTATTGCTCACAACTAAATTTGGAAGAGATTAATCTAAAATATTTTCTGAGCTGATGACCACGTCTTAACAGCTAGTGTGCCAAATTTTAGCCTGACAAATTAGTCAGTCAGGACTTTGAACTTTATGTTTATAGATGACTAGCGACCCACCCCAGCTTCGCACGGCTGTATTATGCATGTATTATATCTAAAAACTTCCTCGTAATCACTCTCTCTATTAAAAGAAACCGCATCAAAATCCGTTGCGTAGTTTTAAAGATCTAAGCATACAAAGGGAAATAGGGACATAGGGACGGCGAAAAGTGACTTTATTTTATACTATGTAGTGATAGTGATTCTCTAAAAGATTAAATAAATTTTATAAAACAAAAGTAAACACTGTAAATCCAATGAACGTTTAATGCTCCAGAAAATATAGATTTTAAACTATTCTCAATCAAATACTCGTTGAAATATTGAACGAGTAAACATGCAATATCCTACGAAAACTGCTCTGTTGGCGGAAACGAAACGGAATAGGTTCGAAGCGCCAACGGTTCTGAAAACGGTCACAAAACTTGACTACGTATGATGGTAATTTTCATGGGAAATATTTGCACGCTATATTCTGTCATTATCGAATTTTACACCCATATTCTATCACTGTAAGATTTTACATCCAAATTCTTTTATAGCCAAATATTCGACAGCCATATTCTATCAAATCGAAATATTCTACAACCATAATATAGATAGGTATTTACTAAAGTAATTGTATTAATAGCTTCGATGTCCACAAAGGTTTCAAAAAACCTTTAAAAATGTGACCACGTATGATGGTAATTTTACATGAGAAATCTGTGAAATACATATTCTATCATTTTTAAATCTAAATTCTATTTTAACCAAATATTCAACAGTCATATTCTATGAAATCCAAATATTCTACAGCCATAATAAGAATAAGTTTTTAAAACTCAAATAACTTGACTACGTGTGATGGTAATTTATCATGAGAATTATGTGGAAGACATTCTATCATTGCTAAATTTACATCTCAATTCTATTATAGCCAAATATTCTACATCTATATTATGGATATTTCTTATAGTTATTGTAAAACAGCATTTAAGGCATCTAGTAATTGAAATTCGGAACAGTACGATCTCTATCAAGTCAAAGTAAATCGTTGTTGGTAATCTAAACGAAGACTTCCAGTCGGTAGGTAGTTTGGGTCAACATGAAGTGCTCAATAAAAAAAGTGGGTGACAAGGATAAACTTTAAAAATGTTAACTGACTAGAAGAACGGGCTGATGAAAGTCAATAGGTTGCCTGTTAGTGACGTAATGAAAAATGCTGCTATTCATGCTGTAGAACGCTTTATTGCAGACACACAAAATTATAAAATACAAAAAAAAAACTTAAATTATTAAAACAAAAAAAAAGTTGCACAAAAGGCGGCCTTACCGTTGAAAGCGGTAATTGTAATAGTTTTAGAAAGTATTGACTAACGGGCGCCTATTAAATTCTATAAGAAGGAGCTTACTACGCTTAGGATACATGAACTGCCAAAACCGACAAAATGTGTATTTTACTTCGGCCTTTTTCAGTTCACAATATTTAGGCATTTTCACCTACTGCAATCCAAAAGTAACAAGGTCAAATTCTTTGGAAATTTCTTTACTTGACCATTTACTAAAGCTTTTTAACACAAAAACTTTAATTTTATATAGATGACTTTATTATATTTGATATTAAATAATAGGAATAACCGTTAAGAATTGTTATGATTTTCGAATCGTAGGTACTCCTATTATTATAGACCTTTCTCATTAGTTAGGTTCGGAAGGAATTTCTTTTATTAATACTTTTTCTCAAAGAGCTATAACATTCTATTTTAGAAATAGTATTCAAGTATGTACTTATAGTGTTCAATTCTCATTAAAGGGAGAAGAGTCTTGAAGCTGAGAGTAGTCGACAGTTTGAGAGCTTCACTTCATATTTTAATTGCGTTCCAACCTAATACTTACCAGAATTTTAAGTGTTTATTTTTTATATAGCAAAATTTGTAAACTGTTTTATATTATAATCGTAACCGATTGAAGAGTTGTCTGATAAGAAGGTGGTTTCAGATATTCCATTTATCGGTAACTATTAGTTTATGGCCCAATTCTACTGGTGAAAAACGAAAACTGAGCAATTTGCTGCACTCTCGAGGTGCAATTCTGTTCATCTACACCGATCTACAATTTTTTATGGGACCACTTGTGAAGTATCTTCTTTCAAACAAAAAAAAGAATTTTCCAAATCGGTCTAGGTGTCTCCGAGTAATCGGGGAACATACATTTAAAAAAAACCCGACGAATTGAGAACATCCTCCTTTTTTTTGAAATCGGTTAAAAATAAAAAACTGCTTGCGCCTTGTCTCGAGATTGCCTTGGAATATTTACGTTGGATATATAACTTATATAAATTTAGAAATGTAAAGAATATTGTGGTAGTACCTCTTCTTCACGCGAAAAATACTGAACTGATTGCAATTAAACTAAGTATGTAGAAGTCCTGGTACTTAAAAAAATATTCGGACATTCCCATAGAATCAGGACTTACGTAAGTAAAACCGCGGGACGCAACTAGTACCTAATAAAAGTTTCATCAAACAAAATTAACATAGTACCTACACATATAATTGAATAATACGAAAACACATTCATCACACGGCTCCACAAATTTCAGACAAAGGGTTTCAGATTACACAACAAACAAATTATTAAAATCGCGATGGTAAAGTTTTAAGACAACGGGGCAAGTCGGTAACCTGACCCGACAATTTGTCGTTCCAATCGGTTCTACGATTAATTGATCAACGAAAGTATTTAAACGAACGATTGGTGAGATTCCAATAGCGGTTTGAACATTTGTCAGTCGATTGCCAGTTCAGTACGGTTCGCTAGATGTTGTTTATCGCATTGCATTGCTACAACTGACTGTATCTATCTATTTTTTTATCTACCTATAGTTTTTTTATTACGTTTTCACGTAAAATTTTCGTCCGTAAAGCGACTTCACAGACAACCATTTTTTTTAACAAAATAGACTTGCACTCCCCTGATGGGATGCGAAGATGAGGTCGTGGGTGTAGCTTCTTACTAGTCTAGAAGGACTCCAAGGTGGAATCGTTAACTTATAAGTACACTAGCGACCCGCCCCGGCTTCGCATGGCTATATTATGCACATGTATTATACATATAAACTTTCCTCTTGAATCACTCTATCTATTAAAAAAAACCGCATCAAAATCCGTTGCGCAGTTTTAAAGATCTAAGCATACAAAGGGAAATAGGGACAGAAAAAGCGACTTTGTTTTATACTATGTAGTAATAGTGATGATAGTGAAGTAATTTATTTAGAAACTCGTTCGTTAACTATTATTTAATAATAGTAATGATTCGAAACGGAATGTAAAGAACTTAGCGTATTTGAACAACTAATTAAAATGCTTTTATTTTTTTTATTAAGTATAATTAATAAGGAGATCTTTTGACCACTATCTCTACTCACTATATCTCTAAATCACAGTGATAGGTAGGAAATAGTACCGGTATTGGTGCAATACCGGCAAGTGAATGACGGTATTCAATGCATTAGTTATTGTTTCGACTGCTTTGAATACGCGATGTATATTTATATACCTCCCTAAAGAGAAGTGTCATTATAGTTATGGAAATTATTTGTGAAATAATTGAAAGTTTTATTCTTCTTAACCGACTTCAAAAAAGGAGGAGGTTCTCAATTCGTCTATATGTTGTTGTTGTTGCATTTTTTTTCTGGAACTTGTGATGTTTGAAAAACCAAAATACCCAAATAATTAAAATAACATAAAAACCAGACGAAATCGAAACACAAATAATTGAAAGTTTTATTCTTCTTTGTGTTTCGATTTCGTCTGGTTTTTATGTTATTTTAATTATTTGGGTATTTTGGTTTTTAAAACATCACAAGTTCCAGAAAAAAAAATGAAAATACACAAATAACATATATATTATGTACAGGGTTTTTGGTAATTATATTAGCAACAAAGTTATTCCGCAGGTTTACGCATTAAGAGCTTTTTATAACAAAGTGGTTTTGAAAATTGAAGTGCACTTCATTCTTGAGGAACACCAGTATTTCAACCACTTCTAAATAAGAAGGAATTTCTTCCCATTTCGTTCGTATTTATCGTTAAACATCACAAGACATTAAGTTCTCTAACTTAAGCAGTCTCGAGTCAGCCAAGGAACGTAACTTAGAGTAACTTATATGTTAATTTACTATTAACTACTTGCCAACTCAACGTGGCCATAACTGATTAGAACCCACTTAATATTTGTAGAATATTAATTTATAATCTTGGAATATCATGTCACTTAGTTCTGTAAGATATGATTGAGATTTGTGTATCAATTAATAAGACAATTTAGCTAGAATCGAAAATATATACTTTTTGAGACGTTCGTTGTAGTCAGAAAATATGTACTCACATATTTTCTGATATATATCTACCTGTAAATAACTTAGCTTAGGTACTTAACACGATGTAGATTCGTAATTTATCAGTCAATTTAATTTCCTATTTGAAATGTTCACTTTCTCCCAGATGTCTTCAATTTGTTACAAATACTCGTACTCATCAGATGTTGGAATGGTTTAACTAAATCGTGAGTGGATTACTAAAATCTCACGAATTCTAGTGAAATATATTGTTTTGCAAATTTTTAAGATTTTTTTAAGGCTATGTCTAACATAAGACAGTAACACAATTGAGTTTATTGAGCGCAATCCTTTTCAATAAAGTTTTGTGACAAAAAAAAACAACGTAATCTTAGAAATTTCAAATTGTAAGTAATAAGTGCTGAGAGCAAGAAAGGTAGAGAGGAGACGCATGTGACATGAACGTAGACGAATAGAGAGGAAAACGCGCCTAAGGCAAGATGGATGGACTTCGTAAGACAAGATATGAGAGAGATAGACAAGAACGATGAGATGACGGCTAATAGAGAAGACATACTGCGCCGACCCCAAATAAATTGAGATAAAGGCACACATAAGAAGAAATGCAGATAACAAGAAAGACAAAGCAAAGTCAACGCGTTTCTTTTATTGCAATTTGATAAAGCCGAAATAAATGATTTTAATAAAACAGAGGTATATGAAAATTTAACAGGAAATGTTGCTATAAACATATTTTATATTTATTTTCATATACAACAACGAATCTCTGTAAAATACCAGATATTTTATAACTCGTAACCGTATTACGAGAAATAATTACTGACAATAAAGTATTACACAATTGACCGAGCTGGCAATATTCGATTAAGTCGGTCAGTATCTTGGTATCCTCTACAGTTCTTATTTTACAACCGATCTGTACGACACTTGGTATACAGGTTTTACGATAATATATAGTTTTTGTCGTTGCGTCGGGAATTTTTGATTGAAGGGGTACCTTTCCCCAAAAAGCGACAAAAAGAGGCCTACTATTCTACTATTTGATTCCCATGATTCTTTTTGACGTGATAACGTCTTATGAATAGGAATGCACTCATAAAAAAGTGTGACGTTATCGCTCACGTTGTGGTCAAGTAACCATAGCAACGTTATTGACAAGTGACCATAGCAACGTTATTGACAAGTGACCATAGCAACGTAAATTTTTTGACAAGGCAACCATAGCAACGTATTATCGTTGCTATGGTTACCATCAATGTTTTCTTATAACGTTATCACGCAAAATTATGGTCCTTGAACTGACTTTATAGACAACCATTTTTTATCTAAAACATTAAATTCGTCTCATAAAAATTAGGTGAAGATCTGATGAGGATCATAGAAATGATGATGAGAAGTGAATAGCTCCTCAAATTGCAGTAACTAGGTTAATTTGATCATTGTTCCAAAATAGCTTGTGCTTACGAGGGCTACTGCTCGCAGAAATTTAAAAGTATAACGATTATCGAAGTGATGAGCAGAATAGGTCCTAAAATTGCATTAACTTAGTATATTCATTGTTCTAAAAGTTTGTGTTCAAGAGGGGTACTGACAACAGAAATTTAAAAAAGATTAACCTTATAAAAGTCTACGGTAAACCTCTCCGCTATCAATTTATTCTTGTTTCGCCAAAATCCTTTAAATCAACTTGACCTTATTAGACGCCGCAATGCAGATCCTATGGAATTTGATGATTCATGATCAAGATGCACGTTAATGTTCAGTTGGTCATTCATGTCAAACAACAAAGATTAGAACAACTAATAGACCATTACATTAAGAGGTTAAAGTGCCAATAGGATTTTCATTGTAATCTCAGTTGATAGAGGTACGTGCTTTGTTGTAAGAAGCTTAGGTATAAGTAACTTTATAGTTTCATACATAATAATAAAATTTTATTGAATAATGTGCTTCCTAGAAGGGACATTTAATGACTCTAGCTTGAAAAGTATTCAATATTGTTTTAATACTTAGCTGAATTATGTTTTTGTTGGAGAATAATGTATTGTTTTACTGTAGTTTTTGTTATTGTAATCTCATCAAGGATATAAAATTAAGTTTAACATGAAATAAATACACAATAAACTAACACAACACAACAATTGTGGGTTTTATGAGGTATTATAAGAAACAGCATACAAAATGTACATTCAATTTGGTGTAAGTTCTGTGTACAATATAATAGAATATCATATTCTATACTGTACTGTAGATTCTTTGTTAAAAAATAAAATAAACTTCATTTTATATCCTTTATTTAGAAAGCTAATTCATGTTTCTTTTAATATCACATTAACATTAGACGTTTTAAGAATTTTACAACTTTCGGAAGCTTATTTTGCTTTGAAATATAATTTAAAGGTTTATTGCAGAGTTCGTCTTAAAAGATGATAAACATCTGTTGTAGGTGTCATTTTTATTCTTTAAATTACGGTTTTTAAACCTTTGTATTTTTTCTTAATTATCATTGTCATTAATTATGTTGGAATTTTGATAAACAACACATTAAGTATCATTATTAATAAGTAGTGTTTTACCTTATATAATGGCTTTGCCTTGACTTGTCATTAGAATTTTTAGAAACAAAGCTTTTTTTCTGTTACATTTTTAATATAGAAACATTGGAGTTAAATTAGGAAAAACCTAGGGACTATTTACCAATTTTATGTTGTATTTATATAATCGTAACAATAGTATTATACCTATTCTTTCTTTTATAGATAATAATAGCTCAGTGTTTGACCACTATCTCACACGATGGTAAGTGATGATGATCTGTAAGATGTAGCAAGCTTTTCTAGAAGATACCTTTACGCTCGCGACTCAAAGAACCCCAAATAAACGGAGGTCTTTGAGGGACGTAAATGGAACAAAAACTTTTCCTTTTGTGGCAAATATCTCTCCATATTTTGAAAATTTCCAATGACAGAATACAAAGAATATCCCTAAAGATTATGTGAAAGCATGTAAGAGAAAATGGAGATACTGATACCGATGTAGTTATATATTTCAACTTGCATTCTCAGTAAAAGCGCTATTAGAGAAGAAATGGAGATAATACAATCATAAAATAAATGCGTAGCAGTCATTATTGTTTGTCATCTGCATAATTCGACGTTATAGTTTACATAAAGTCCAGTAACACGAATAACACAGACATTCGCATTTTAACGTCCGTGTCCCTTACCTCACGCAACACTGAACACAAAAATTTACTGAACTGCTGACGTTTCTCTTATCTTTCTCTCAAAATATTCGTTTTTTAAAAGACATTGCAGTAAACTTTTATGTCACAAAGACGATCAATTTAATTCGCAGCCACTCGAAGATTTTTTAATATAATTCAAAATACATTACCTAGATATTGAGAATGAAAATGGGTCGTTGGAAGCTCATGATTATTCCATAGTACAGGTTCACAAACAATCCAATCCCATTTGCGTTATAATCCACTAGGATAGACAAAAGCTTCGCGGCAAATTGTCGATATGGAACCACGTGCGTCTCGGCCGAGGACCGAACGGCTAACTGCGCGGTCAGGATGCGCGGTTACCCTTAAACATAGGTACCTACCCTCTTATTAATAACCTGCCCGACCTCCCTAAACAAAGGATTGAAACCAATTAGGGTCATATCGACGTCCTGCCTGAATCAACTGCCGAATTAGCGTATTCTGTAGTTCTTGGAGGGCAATCCTCAACGTAACATCGTTCATGCTCCGTCCGACCCTGCCATATGACGCGGCAAAAGAAGAAAAACGCGCAATATGCGCTGAAAGGGATAGAGCTATGCATATTAGCTGTATACCGGAGTGGGATAGGTTCAAACATTTTGTAAGCTGATAACTCGAACAGAGCGAGGGGAACCATATTATTGCGAGTCTGCATGAATATAATGAATTAAAATTCAATGATACACACCAGACTTAGTGTGTGAACATACATTACTTTTTACTTAAGCTTTGATTGAAATGACTTATAAATGAGTAAGGTATAGTATTCATTTTCTTTATATAAAATAATGCCACGTAAGCCAAGCATTGATGTTATCATCTGTCAATGAGAAACTTATTGGATTTAAGAGGATTAACAATAAGGAAGTTCTGATTTTTAAATTAAAGACATTGTTATTTTTAACAATAGGAAGACATAAGGGCAAGTAGATAATTTATTCTCCTAACCTTCAATGATGTTTTGAAAAATATTTTTAAGACAAGTAAGCATTCAAGGTCTTTATAGAAAACAAGGAATATTGAACCGAAGGACTAACGCAATCTTGTTGATAACTTCTACAGTCTCAAGGATTTAATAGATTTTTTAGTTTATTTACTTGGATACATAACATTAATGTCTTACAATGACTATGGATTCACATTTGACACAAAAGATAAAAGAAGGAATGATGCAGAAGACTTGACAAAACCTACGCAATAAATTCATGCGCCGAACTAAATATTATAGCAAAAAAGAGGTCAATTATCAAAATTTACCTGTAAACATCCATGGATTTGCAATCCATCATTGGATCTTCGCGTATCCACGGCCGCGAATCCGTATCCGAGCACACACACAAGCGCATTAACACACACACACACACACACAGCACCTCCACCTCCTCACTCGAAGGGAAAATCGTCTACGACACAGATAAACATGTCAAATTCTAGACATTGTTACCCTAAGTCCCGTCACGTTTTCACCACCAAATCACTTTATAGCACTAAACATAACACAAACTGCAAAAATGAACACTGAAACACTGGATTATTTCGCAATATCACCCGCGTTCTAGTCACGAAGACGAGAATTTCGACAAAAATACGCGTAAGTATTGTAGTGTCGATTCACTGACTGTAACTCCCCGCCCTGTTCCAGAGGCGAATGCCGACGCCATATTGAATCTCGGTTCACGAGTGGACACTAGCGCATCTAGCGGACACTATCGGAACCAAAACAGAGACTTGGTCTTATCACATCACTATTTTAACTAAAACTTAAAAAATCTTTTTCGATTGATAAAGTTCTGCATTCTCCTAATTTTTTGTATTGAAAGAAATATACATTATTACATTTGTAGTTATTTTAAGTACTTGTAAATGTTGGCTACACTGCTGTCTGTCTACATCGTGGTTGAAGTTTCAAACGATATAGTTCAACGGTTAACCGCTAGATAGCGCTTGCTTAAATAATAAGCCTTTGGGTATTTTTATGTTTACTTACGTACTTTGTTTGGAGGGAGGTGATGATTTATAAGTTAAATACTTATATTCTTTAATTACTTGCTGTAAAAGCAGTTAAAAATATGGGTAAATAATACATGGTTAGGGTTACACTACAAAAAAATCCGGTATTTTTTAAATAGGAAAAAACCGGTAAGTTTTTAAATAGGAATAAAGCGGTAAGTTTTTTACCTATTTTCCTACGTAATGTTATTTTATACGGAAAGTTTAGCATTCTGATTTTAAAAAGTTTCCCTAAAATGTTTAGTGCAAAGTCTGCGGTCCATTGCGGGAACCGTACTATTTTTTTATTCTTTGAGCCTAAAGGCATCCGTCCACTATACCGGGACAAATCAGAAACGTACCGCTTACGTGACAATAGGGCTGTATATTAAAATACCTTATTTCCGAAACGAATGGATAAATCCCAAAAATACTTCTTCCTAAAATCGAAATCACCGATGTCTGAAAAATACAATAGCAGACACAATCAATAACTTCTGTGTATGATTATAGGACGCGACATTTTCGCCGTATAACTTGTCAATCTTCTTTCGGCATTGGCTGGTGGCATTTCCAAAATATTTGTGCCGGGGTCCGGTTACGTTACTAGTATGCTCCGTACGGACCCCCGGTTGTTTTTTTTTCGGTCGTCTTTTGTGTTTTATTCAACCGGATGCCATGAGAATAGTAGAGGGATAGGAAGGAAAGAAATCTCCCATTGCACAACTAAAACCATGTAGAAATGTCAAGGGAAACAAACGTATTGATCTAAAGATCTTCACTTGAGGAACCTATAGTGCAGACTTTTGCAAAATTCAAAAGGTAACAGGTAACAAGCATAGTGCCGACTTTAAAAAATCACTATACAGTTAATCGTTTATCCAAGAAATTATAAGGGTTCCTTTTTTACCTTTTGAGGTACGGAACCCAAAAAACGCAGAAAGCGAAGAGACGCATGTGACTAGAAGAGTGATGAGTATGAATGTAGGATGGAGAGGAAGAGGACGACCGAAGAAAAGATGGATGGACTGATTGAGACAAGAAATGAGAGAGATGAATGTGAACGATGATATGACGACTACTTAATAAGAGTGAATGGAAGAAGATATACTGCACCGACCCAAAATAATTTTTTGGACGTTTTGCCACTGCCTCCAGTGCCTCCATATTGACGTTTCAATATGAAGACGTTCTGCAAACTTCGTAATTTTCCTTGATAGACCTTCTGATACGGGGCGAAATAAATTGGCATAAGGTCAGGAAGAAGAAAAATCTGATATCCAAGATTATTTATTATAAATTTTCGCATTCTATAAGTATTTTGTCTAGTTTAGATCTAAGTAAACTTAGTGACGTCACGTTAGATTTACCAACAATGAAGGAAATTCAAAGTGACGCAGCAACAGTTGTATCAAGTGTTGAATAACATCAATTGCGGTCGACCTCGATGTTCAATCGCAATGCAATGTGTTTTATATTAACCGAACCAATGTTTAGGTAGGTAGGTATACCTACTTAAAATACGGAAAAACATGAAAATTAGCTTTTTTGTTTAGCTTGAAAAACTGTAACCTTGGTTAGAGTAAGTAATATTAGTACCTAAGTAATTTTCTTATGTTTTTTTGAATGTGATCGCTAAAGCACAGCCAAACAACTTTTGTTCTATAACTTTTGAAAATTCGAGCATTTTTTTTAAATGTTGAGTTCATGTAAATTCGAAAATCAATAGATTTTTAAAATAAAAGCTTGTAACAAAGGTGATTCGGACTTAGAACAGCAGATAAAACTTTAAATATAATAATAATCTTAAGGTTAATGACCTCTCCGTGTAAGGAACAGCTGAATTTCAGGTAAAGATTACCTCAAAAAAAAGTTCGATACTCCAAAATTCGTAGAACAAAAGTTGTTTGTTTAGGTGCACAGTGTGGCTCTTAACCGCTTACTAATATGTGGCTTATATATAATCAAATGGGTGAACGATACTTAATTATCGGACACTGCAAGAAAAGGGTTCGATATGACGTTTTTAAGTATATGTATCATAAATTTGTGGGATTTTTGTATTTAATTTAAAAAATATATCCAGATAGAACTAAAATTTTACTCTGACGACGTGGTTTGATCAATCGAACTACGTAAACTTTCTTTTCAAGTGGTTCATTCAATCGAAAAACAAGCGAAACTGAAATAAAACACGATCGAAACCAAAACAAAAGACGAACAAAACAAATCCATAGTTTTTTGTTTTTATATCGATCGTATTTGAATTGAATGGTTCTGTGTTTACGTTTGTATACGAGAGCTATCTATAATTTCTATTCAAATAACAATAAAATAATTGTAAACAACATGCCTTAACGCAAATAGTGTCTGCCTGAGTCACGCTGCAACGGATATGCACTCGAGTATTCCAAGATTTCTAGGCAATTTTAACGTATTTGTCTCACTCTACATACTGCAGCTTAAATTGCAGTCCGGTAAACTGCATTTAGTAACCATCCATGCATCCTAGCGTAGTTTCTAATCATACGTACGTATAATGAATTATTGAAAACAGTTGTACGTCTTCACCGTGAATACGGTTTAAAAATGAAAATAATCATTTTATGTATAATCTAGCTAAAGCTATTCAAACCACGAGCATAATATGGCGGGAACAAAAAATAGATAGATTGATAAACACTTTATTTGTACAACACACAAAACATTGAAAAACAACAAAAAAGATGCTTAACTACAAAATTGCAAGATGAAATAACTAGATTTAAAAAAATACTCAATTGGAAATCGAAACATATTATTTATTCGCGAACTCTTTGAATGAACATTATTTCAACCTCGTAAAAATCCTAATTATGCTTCGAAACTACCCTCGATTTAAATGTTAACTTAACCGAGTATTTTAATTTGTGTATTAAAATGGCGGATTTAGTTATGTTAAATAAGTAAAGTAAAATATTTCAATTAAAGGTACATTCTAAGTATCAGATGTTTAAGAGGATGGAAATATGGTTTTTTACAATGAGTCTTCAAGGAAATCTCGAATTGCGTTTTGCAAAAATCTAAAGTATATAAGTAAGTAATACCTAGGGGCCCTTATTACTCGCATGTTCCTTAGTATTTTTTTCGTTCCCGTCAGATTATGCTCGGTGCAGCTTAAAAAAACAAAGTGAGTTAATTAAATATACAGTTAGTTCTGCTACCAAAACAGTTACGAGGAAATTCGTCATAGACCGTGATTTGTCTCAGTTGCGATTTGAACACGACACACGTGCTATTCTTACAATTTTAATAAGTATATGACACAGAAGAAGAGAGAGACGGAGAACAAAAAAAAAACATGTTAAACATTCCGACTTTAGTAGTAAAAACTGCCAAATTATTTAAAATCTAAAATAACTTCGTATTCGTATTTTATTTTTTGTGTTAATTTGTATTGCATTAGTTTATGTAGGTTACTATTAAAATTTAATAATTGTATGTTTATCTGTAATTTATTTAATTTTATATAATTTGTTTTAATATTGAATAATATATAGGTATGATTTTGTAATAAATTTTGTTATGCAATAAACACATTTAACTGTTTAAAATCTTACAATCAAAATCATCTCAAGCATCAAGCACAAAACAACGCAAGCGAGTTTGTATTGTCCTGCTTTGCAGCATCGCAGTCGCACTCGGATCGCGACGAGTTACCCCACTTAACCATGTGATTAAAGAAAGCCAGTCAAGCTGTTCCTAAGTTAACCACAATAAATTGATAAAATTTAATCATAAGCTGTAGTCAGCTGGTTAGTATTACAAGCTAGATATATCCTACAGTTGCAGGTTTAGGACAATTATTTACCACTAACGACTGACTTAGTTATTTAAATCCTTTAAGAGGAAAGGGTACTCTCTCCATAAAAACTATTACAAACGTAGTGGACTGTTTTCTCCCTGGATAATGACACTAGAGCAAATATTTTAAATGCATAAAACTTATAACTGCCATGACCATGCCCCTATTTAATTTCCATGGTAATTTGAAAA
Source organism: Idaea aversata (assembly GCA_907269075.1). NCBI lineage: Eukaryota > Metazoa > Arthropoda > Insecta > Lepidoptera > Geometridae > Idaea > Idaea aversata. Next base: position 6,430,453 of record OU026096.1, read on the forward strand.
TGAAAAAAAAAATAGGGGCATAATCATGGCAGTTATAGGTTTTATGTGCTAGTGTCATTATCCAGGGAGGAAACAGTCGACTACGTTTGTATGAAGAGAGCGCCGGTACCCTTTCACGTCAGTGTGTAACGAAACGAAGGCTCCTAAACTCAAGATGGAGTGGAAAACCTCCGTTAAGTCAGCTGAGAGGTACTTTGAAGGTTTTTGTCTCTGATCCCAATTTCCAGAAACCTAGTGGTTTTCTTCCAGAAAACTAGAAACTAAAGACACAAACCTGAAAAGACCAAACGAATTTAGCCTAACTAGTCAGAGGTAATATTGGGATGCGTAGATCCCAAAATCACCACTGAAAAAAATAAATAGAGTACTTACCAAAAAACGAGACTTTAAATAAATCACTACATAGTATAAAACAAAGTCACTTTCTCTGTCCCTACGCAACGGATTTTAATGCGGTTTTATTTAATAGATAGAGTGATTCAAGAGGAAGGTTTATATGTATAATACATGCATTATATAGCCGTGCGAAGCCGCGGCGGGTCGCTAGTATAAATAAATACTTAAATAAATATCGTTGTCTTTAAAATAATTATCGTTTAAGGCTTTTAAGTTTTTTAAGAGCTAAAATCATCTTCTAAGAAGGCCTCAGCTGTATATAAGCCATTTAAAAAGACTTAGGCATCAATCCTTTTTAAAGGACTTAGTGGTCCTGCGGATAAGTTCTTTTTAACTTTTTACGTCTCCAACCGATTCTTTTTTGTGTAATGATAGTTTTTAAGTCTATTTTAGTCGTGTTTTAGGGACCGAAACGACTAAGTTTCTAGTTACAGGCGTAGTAGATACTTACAAACAGATAGTAAACCTTTATGTGGAAGTAAAACTCAGTAGTATTCTAATAATTTTTACTTGGCGACGAGTTGAACACGCAGGAAGAGAGAAAACACGCAGTAAAAGCAGGAATTAGCATCGCAAACCTCATCCGCGTTCTACTGACGTTTGTTTACGACTAATAAAATAAGTTTCTAGATAATATGCTCTACAGTACTATGAAGTACTATCGTTTTAGGAAATAAATAAATACATTTATTATGTACTAGCTGCGCTCTGCGGTTTCATCCGCGTAAGTCTCGATCCCGTGGGAATATAAAAATAAAAAGTAGCTTATAGCCTTCCTCGATAAATGGACTTCCAACACATTTTTTTTTATTCGAACAAGTAGTTCCTTCGCGTTCAAACAAACAAACTCTTCAGCTTCACTATCACTATCACTACATAGTATAAAATAAGTCACTTTTCGCCGTCCCTATGTCCCTATGTAGGGACATACATGATCTAAGCATACAAAGGGTTGTATGCTTAGATCTTTAAAACTATGCAACGGATTTTGATGCGGTTTTTTTAATAGATAGAGTGATTCAAGAGGAAGGTTTATATGCATAATACATGCATAATATAGCTGCATCAAAATCCGTTGCGTAGTTTTAAAGATTTAAGCATACATAGGGATATAGGGACCTGGGATATAGGGACAGAGAAAGCGACTTTGTTTTATACTATGTAGTGATTAGTATAGATTTTTTTACGGCAGCCTTAAAATTAATTTTCAACAAAAAACTTCATACCTACCTATTAATTTAATCGAAATCAAAGCATACCGTCTGTGTTCACGAACATTTGCTCCCGAAACTATGCTACAGATCATAAAATTCATTGTTTCCCTATTAAAAGGAGAGTAGTAAATTTTAAAAACACTGTTTACTGTTACGTAACGCTAACGCTCTCGTGTCGTGTTACCGGATTCGGATTCCGAGTTTTCCGACGTGTTATGAGAGGAAACGGGTTTTAAAAGAATTTTGTAAGTGATTTTTTAAGCAACTTTGTCGTTAGCATTTAAGCGACGACGAGTAAGTAATGTGAATATAGTTTTTCTTTTGTAGAACTATTACCAGCATTTGTAAAATGTAACTTAACTGCCACACAAAGGGGGAACGCCCTAGCATGGTGGACCATGGGGCAAAAAGAGAAACTTCGGGTAGGTATCGGCTAAGACCACCTTTTATGACCTCGTTTATTTTGCTATATAACTTTTTTTATTTATTTATGATTTGATGTCCATGTAACTTTTTTTAAAATTACTTATCTTAAAGTAAGTAAGTACTTATTTCTTATAAGAAGTAGGTAAGTACTTATGGATAATTTAAAAAAAAAGTTAAAACGAAAACTAAGAAGTAAGAACTAGGTAATCAGAAGTAGAAGAATAAAATAAAGAAACGTGAAAAGACGACTGAGTGCGATTTCGAATTAATTCCACTAACAGACATTATGCAATCTCTCTCAGAAAAAAAACACAATGATAATAAATTAAAATATTAAATTAATATTAATTTAACATCACAAAACATATCCACATGTACCTATGTTAATAAATGTAAACAAAACATACCTGCATTTAATTTTCCTTTCACTAGCAATGTTTCGAATTACATAAAGTAACGGTAACAATTCCTTGTTGATTATAAATACTACAAAAACTGTATTCGCGAATAAAATTACGTATATCGATTGCTTACACTTTATTTACTAAGCACCTACGTATAAAGAAGTTCAAAATACAGCAGTACAAAAAGTACATAATTACCGAAAACTTCAGTGAGAAGTCATTTTCAGGGTTCCGTACTACAAAATTTAAAAAAGGAACCCTTACAAGATCACGTTATTGTCCGTCTGTCCGTGTTAAGTAATATTTCCTTAATTTTCATGTTTTCAGACAAAAGGAAAACGGAAATTGCTTTAGAGGCAGTCAGAAAGTAAATATGGGAATAATTGGACCTATACGTACGATCTTATAAAATTAAAAAAAATCTGTTTATATGTAAAATTTAATTTAATTTGGTAGTTGGGTGAACAATAAATAATTTATCTATCTAAATTAAATTTAAATTTGGAATTAAATGTCTGCTACTCTTTGCTGTGATAGACTGGACTTAAAATGTTTTAATAATTAGTTTATGTGCTTTTTAGGGTTCCGTAACCAAAGGCTAAAAACGGAACCCTATTACAATTATTCAAGTGGGGCTAACATACAACATGGTACGGACGGAACCCTTAGTGCGCAAGTCCGACTTGCACTTGGCCAGTTTGTTTTGTTTAACAATATGTGTGATTTGGAAAACAAATCTATCTATCTTTGGTCTATTCCACTGTATTTTAATCTCTTTGTGTAAATTATAGACGATTACCGTCCAGTGACTGGCTAAAATTGATTCATAAATGCTATTTTGTAATCGGCACGCATAATTCGATTAGTTTCTCTGTCGATATTTCATTGCAAAATGATGAATGTATACGCAATAATTGTTTTATTTATTTATTTTTAAGGAAAGTCTACAGCTAAGTTTAACATAATAAAACAGAAGAAGTAGAAACAGAAAGCCAATTACAGACAATCACAAATAGAAATATACTAAAAATACAAAAAACAGCGTATCGAAAAATAGAAAGTTAGATATATAACAAAATAAATTCAGAACGCACACAACGACATGAAGGATTCGAAGAAATAATATAAATACATATAACACATAAACAAGACTAGTAATCAGCGACAGATAAGTCAGATTCGAAGTGACTGAGCACGCGCCTGAGACTTCTGAAGTCTGTATTAAAAAGATCGACACCATCAATCCCCCTACAAATTCTATTAAACCTACTGCTCGCTCGGTAGAGAAACTTATTTTGCCTATAGTTAGTGGATGCTCTAGGCAAGAACAATAAATCGCTGGATCTTAATGTTACCCCAGTAGCTCATGTTAGCCGCGATTTTAGATAAAAACACATGGTCAGCAATGGCTCGTCTATCAACTAAAGGAATCAAATGATGCTTTTTACAGAGATGTATATAATTGTCACCATTGTAGAACTCACGCGTACGGAAATACAGATAACGAAGAAACTTCCTCTGAACCCCTTCAATGCGATCAATGTAAATCTGATATAGGGGATTCCAGACCTGCGATGCGTACTCCAATTGACTCCTTACAAATGAACAATAAAGCACCTTAATGGTTTTAAATTGTTTGAAATCCTTTGCAGTACGGATGACAAATCCAAGAGCTCAAACTGCTTTCGAAATAATGGCTTCAATATGTTCGTCAAATAAAAGCTTAGAGTCATGAACAACTCCCAAGTCACGGGTGCTCGAGAGCCTTGCAAGTGAGACACCCTTAAGCTTGTAATCAAAAGTGACGGGTTTAAGTTTTCTAGTGAAGGTAACAACGCTGCATTTTATAGGATTAAGATCAAGGTTGTGAGCAACACAATAATCTTCTAGTCTAAGTAGATCCGCTTGCAATGCTATTGCATCCGTCACTGATTTAACACTGGCAAAAAATTTCATGTCGTCAGCAAAGCAAAGCAGAGTAGCCGAGTGTAGACAGACAGTGTTTTAAAAGATTATATTTAGGCTCATGTTCAAAAAAGTGTAGCACAAGATTTTCACGCACGACTTTAACAATTGACAGATTTTAAGTTGTTACATGTGTCAATACTTCAGAATCAACGCGTTGGTACTGACTGCATTCTAGTTCAGTTCAGTCAGCAGTTTTTTATTTTTTTGTGAGTGTGTGTGTTTGTTTTTATCCGACTTCAAAAGGAGGAGGTTCTCAACTCGTCGCGTATATTTTTTTTAATGAAGAAGTAGGTAATTAATTGGTTTGGACAGTAGTCTGAAAAATAAACTATTTCATTTCATATCAACTGCTTTTGAGAGACTTTTTCTAGTTAATTAGGTACACAGAAAAAAACGTTTCTCGTAGGCGGAAAACGAGAATAATTTCTTATTTTAGTAAATATTCTTAGAAATAAAAACCAGTAATATTAATTTAAGAATTTTGCTTACTTATATAAATTAAGAATAGGTACTGCTTATAATTTTAAGATTTTTTACTAAAACCAATGAATTAATTGTCTAGCGTCTATATTAATTATTTCTTGCTCCAAGAAACCCTTTTATCTGTGTACAGGGCGACCTAAATACTATAACACCAGACGCATCACCATACTACTAACGTGAAGAAAAAAAAAATATAACAAAAAGTATTTAAACTTATACCGAGTATCTACTCTACTAAGGTAAAACTCCTTCGTTTTGTTAAAAGGAGATTTTGCAAAGGTTGACATCGTTAGCTTGCAGGCATTTTGCACAAGCGAGCTCCATTAAGCTGTCTAGAGTGAAGGAAAAACCGTTGCTTTCCTTATTTAGAGGAATCTACATTTTCCAAGACGGGCTAATAATGTAGCACGTTTGAAATGGAAACATTCTATTTAAAGAATTTTCTTGTTAAGTTTTTCAAGTAGGTTAAACAAACTGTTAATATAAGTTAGTGCTTTATATCACTTATGGTATATGATGACACAGATAACCTGCTTATTGTGACTAAATGATGGTAGCTACAATTATTGAAAACTAGCAACCCGCCCCGGCTTCGCACGGCTATATTATGCATGTATTATACATATAAACCTTGCTCTTGAATCACTCTATCTATTAAATAAAACCGCATCAAAATCCGTTGCGTAGTTTTAAAGATCTAAGCATAGGTACATAGGGATATAGGGACAGAGAAAGCGACTTTGTTTTATACTATGTAGTGATAAGTTTACACTGTTAACTCATAGGTTTTTTTATAGTATTTTTGTTGCTAATTTAATACACATCGCCATCCAGCCCCAAGCTAAGTAACTATGTAGACTTATGTTATGGGTACTAGACAACGGATATGCTACATAAATACCTACTTTTCTTTTGTAAATTATTTTATATTAAAATTATTAGAGTTAAAAAGACTCACAATACATATTTAATTAGTCTTTTTTTCCTAAAACACAGGATTTTTCTAGTTTAGGCAAATGTATTATTTATTGTTTCCATAACGTGATTCTAGCTCTACAAATAATATTTTGTAAGAGTTTTTATTCAATAATTTATGCTTATTCTTATTACTCTTGATATCGAAAGATATAATAACAAAGTTTAAAGATATATAATAACGAAGTTAAAAGATATAATCACGATGTTTAATATGTTAAAAGGATTTTTAAAGCAATTAATTAGGTAGGTCAGTACCTACACAATATAATAAATATCTTTTGGTATTCCTGTTGACTTTTGCCTATTTTATTGGTTAGGCTTATCTACATGTTGTATCTAAGCTATCAACTATTAAACGTAGGTATATACTTTATTAACGTCGAGTTAACAGAAATAAAAAATACGAGATTTAGACCCGGGAAAATAATTACTATGATTTCTGTGTAGTTTACTAGAACACACTTGAAAATTAATTGCTGTAAAATTTTCAGTCAAGTATATTTATTATTTATTTCTCCGCGGTATGCGGCATCCAGTTTGCGTATCACGCAAAGAAAAATACACAAGCCTGACTCGCAACACGGCATTCCTAGCAAGGCGGCACCGGACCATCGTTTACTTTGAGAATCTCAGATCAGTTCGAAAGTAGACTCAGAAACGCGCGGTCGCCATCGTCTTGTAACTCGTGCACGCAGCGAACTCGGCTACTATAATTTACCTTGATATTTCCAAATTTTCTCTGTGAACAGTGCTGTGTTTTGATTGGATTATTGGAATTCCCTCCCTTACCTCTTTGGATTTCTGGAACTTTTTGACTGCTTATTGTGTAAGTCGATTTTGTTTTATTTTGACCATCTATTTTTTTCACAGCTTGATTTGGCAGTGAGATTGCTTCTATGTCTGGTGCTTATGAATTGTAATTTAATCTAACTGTTATTTTTATCTATTAAAACTTCTTCTAGTTTTATGAACTTGAAAAACTTGTATGAAAACTCTACAGTTAATAGATTTGCACAAGCTTCAAACGATCTTTGACGTGGTCAAAAACTTAACGCCAAATTTAAATACATTAGGTAAATTGATAAATGTTTAATTTATTGTAATAGCCATTTTCACATTTAAATTGAAACCGATGTTGAAAAGTTTCTGGTTATTGGATAACAGCCTAGATACTTGTTTATATTAGAAGTTTCCAATACCAGTTCGTATAAAATGCTATAAATAATTAACGGTCTTTTACACCGGTAGAGATTATGCTAAAGACTTATATATAATTCTTGTTTCTTAATTGATTACGTTATCGGAGAAACATCAATCGACTCGTTATAGCAGTTATAAAATTCATTGACTAACCCTAACCTTTGACTAACCTCATACAGACCCAAATATTTAGTATTTTTAACCGACTTCAAAAAAGGAGGAGGTTCTCAATTCGTCGCGTATATATTTTTTTTTTTTATGTATGTTCGCCGATTACTCGAAAACGCCTGGACCGATTTGGAAAAATCTTTTTTTGTGTGAAAGGGGATAACTCAGAGGTGGTCCCATAAAAATTGAATGAAGATCTGATGAGGATCTTCGGAGTGATGAACAGAATTGCACCTCGAGAGTGCAGCAAATTGCTCAGTTTTCGTTTTCCACCAGTAGAATTGGGCCATAAACTAATAGTTACCGATAAATGGAATATCTGAAACCACCTTCTCATCAGAAAACTCTTCAATCGGTTACGATTACAGGTTACAATTTGAAGAATTTAGTCGAATTTAGTCGTCGGACTGGGTTTGTATGAATGTTGACAGAAAACCCTATCTTCAATGAAGATCTGATGAGGGTCTTCGGAGTGATGAAAAGCATTGCACCTCGAGAGTGCAGGAAATTGCTCTATTTTCGATTTCCACCAGTAGAATTGGGCCATAAACTAATAGTTATCACAGAACAAAATGTACATTGTTTTCTTTCAAAGGACGCGCGTTGAAGTCTTTTTTTAATAAACTATTGTTTTTACTGCGCGTACAATTTGAAAACTTTATTAGTGTACCTACGATTTTAGGTAACTTATAATAAGTTACATAAGAAATATATGAGTCCATTAACAGGTTAAATTTTTTTATAAGGCATAAATGCGGGGCGTACCTATGATACGTGGTCTTACCTTAATGACAAGAGCTCATGGACATGATTTTAATTGCTTTATTTCAAATATTCCTTAAAACATATTTGTAATCTTGCCTTTCTAAGCATGATCACAAATAAATAAAAAACCCCATGAGTTTCTTGTGTCTTCTTCTTGTTAAACACGTTTCTTTTTAAGATGATTCTACGGGGTTTCATGCAAATGATAAACTGAATAAAGAAATTTTGACTTGACTAGAGATTTACATAAAGACAATTCTTTTTAAATTCAACGGAATAAGTCCAAATGATGGGTGTATCATTTGTATATAAGGTTGGAAACTTTATTCTTGCACCTGCCAAGATATCAACACGGCGACATGCAAAGTATACGGTAATATGCATAAGTTTAATTTATTTTTGAATTAATCTTAACTCAGCGAGCGACTTCAAGTAAGTAATTAAGTATTTACATTTTATGACCATAACTGTCTGGAACACCTGAGTAATGATTCGATGAATCGTGAACAATTTTTCATACAAGTTTCATTTAAAACGTTTTATGACTTAACTAGCTAATACTCGCGACATCGTCCACTTAGGTTTTAAATTTTCGAAAATCTTTTCTTAGCGGATGCGTTTTTTAAATCTTAATTTGTATGATAATTAGAAAATGAAAAAAACCAAGACATAGGGGCATAGTCATGGCAGTTATAGGTTTATTGCATCAAAAATATTTGTGCTAGTGTCATTATCTAGGGAGGAAACAGTCGACTACGTTTGTATGGAGAGAGCGCCGGTACCCTTTCCTCATAATTGCCATATACATTTTAGCCCTATCCGTCCATTTATTTGAGCCATATACGTTGATATAGGTATCAGTCAGTCAGTCAAGACTTCGCATTTTATATGAATGTTAATCTCGAAGTCATCACTACATAGTATAAAACAAAGTCGCTTTCTCTGTCCCCATATCCCTTTGTATGCTTAAATCTTTAAAACTACGCAACGGATTTTGATGCGGTTTTTTTAATAGATAGAGTGATTCAAAAGGAAGGTTTATATGTATAATACATGCATAATATAGCCGTGCGAAGCCGGGGGGGTCGCTAGTCTAAATCATATTTTTTACACGGTCATCCGGTCGCGTTTGGTTTGCAGATTTTATGTAAATAGAAAATAGTATTTTCACTCAGATCTTTATTGATTTGCAACATATCTAATGTTTGTGGAGTAGCACGTCGATTTCACGCAAACGCGGATGGCAATCGGCCTACATGCGGTTTAAATCAAGTGTAATTAAATATGAATTAAATAATAGACATTGTTGTTTAATTGAATACAGAAATAAATTAACAGCTTGACCTAGTTTTGACCGGTGGAAATAATGGGTTATGCCAGTTTGGTCCCAAACTATTAATTCTCGAAACTTTTTGCACGAATCCGGGATTTTAGACCAACTCCCTTAAACCTTTAGGTGTATTTGAGGAGGTGAAACAGGAGAAGTGGTGTAGGGATAGCTCTACTAATTATTATTTAAATCAATTCGCAGCAGTTTGTTATGGGTTTTCGTGTTAAAATTGTAAGAACTAATTAGAAAACTTAAAAGTTATTGACTTTGTTACAAACATATTATAAGGATGTGCCACTTTAAAAGTATCTGTGGTTACATTTATAGGTTAGTTTTTACTGCCATGTATTTATGAGGGAACGACACAGATTTTGTTTCTTCATTAAGATGTTATTTTTTCATAAAACCAAGGTTTTCTTTACACATTCCTCGTTGATTTGCTTTTGACGTGATAACGTTTTATAAATTGGTGAACACCTGCAATCTCAAAAAAGTGTGACGTCACGCGTCGTTACTGGAACGCCTCATGTTATTGACAAGGTAACTATAGCAACGTTTTATCGTTGCCATGGTTACCATCAATGTTTTCTTATGACGTTATCACGTAAAATTATCGTCCGTAAACCGACTTTACAGACAACCATTTTTTATTTTTAAGGTTTTGAAAGAGTCACATTTCCTCTAATATTTTGTTTCTAGAAAAAGGAAAACAGGATAAATAGGCTTAATGAAAAGTATTACTTACCTATATGATTGTTCTGCAGGCATTATTCAGGAAGGAAATAGAGAAATATTTTTTTAAGAAATCAATATCCGCTTAGTGACTGAAAATTAATATCGTTCGCAACATGTCTGCAATATGCGATTGCAAAACATTATCCGGTTAAACATAGCGCTACCGTAAATTTCATTACATCATTTTAGTCTTCAAGCATCATCCAATGATTTCACGGTACGATGATGCGATTTATTTACACTCAAATCATTATGAAAGTGACAATAGGCAGGTACTTTTAGAAAGGCATTGACTGCAGTTATTTACAAATTTGATTGTATTTTTCCTATTGTAACGTGCTTGTTTGCGTGATATAATTAAACTATTACGGAAATAATTTCAATTAATTCGATATAATATTTTAGAACCTACTATTTCCTCACTATTAGTAACTAGCTGCGCACCAAGGTTTTGCCTGTGTTCGGTGTCTTTAAAAGTGATAATTATTGATTGTCTACAAACATCTCTCTTCCGTACCATATCCTAACGGATATCGGCGACCAACTCTTTGAAAACTTTTCTATCCTGGGCTGCTCTGCTCAGAGCAGCCAGGTCAGCTGTACCGGTCCACGACTTTACATTGTCACACCAAGCAATCCTTTTCCTACCTCTACCCCTCTTCCCGTCCATTTTACCCTCAATTATAAGTTTTAATAAATTGTATTTTGTATGTCTGTGTATGTGGCCAAAATATGCGACTTTTCTTTACACATACAGAATACGTAATAGTTACCATTAATTACAAACTTTAACTCTTTTAGAGATCAAATTTCCAAAAAAAAAAGGTCCATTCGAAATTTCAGTTTGTAGTTTAAAAGATTTCGTCATGAGTCTTTATCTTTCTCTTCCATATGCATATAATATTATATAGATAAAACGTTCACAAATCGTAGGTAAAGTAAACGTCTCAAAATAATATTTATTCCGTCCTTCAGCAATCTAGTTTTGTAAATAGACCACCACAGACATCTTTTGCAATAACGAACATTGGCTAATGAAAACAACGAGATATTAACATTAGTGCATATTTTGAAAAGTGTGCTAATTTTCTGTTACATTTTGAATATTTTACTTTGCTTTAGTAACATCGAATTTTTAATATTTTGGCATGGAAGTTTAGATGAACCTGTTTTTAAAACTTTAAAGTTTTGTTCTACTTTCAAATTCTCGATTGTTTTTTAAAAGGTTTTATTTAACTTGCAATGTATGTTTGTTCGGTTGAAATCTTGCTACTGATCCAGTTTTTGTCAAAATTCTATTTTGTCTGTTTAAATTATACTTCGAGACATTGCTAAATACTTAATAATTGCTTAGGTAATTATTCTACGAATCAATTAATAGCATGATTACATACCTAGAAATAGTTCAAATAGATATTATTATATACCTACTACGTACTTATTAAATGCTTGGGTACTAGTATCATTATTTGAGAGGCTCGAGGTCTTTCCGAAATTAATTGTTTTACTCTCTAATGGAAGGTTAGAATTTCAATGTTTTTGTAGTCTAAATTACTCAATTAAAATGTTAATTAAATCAACAACAAAGTTATTTAATTTTCATAGATTTAATAGCTTGTAAAATCTTGTTAATTTGTTTTAATCTATTTAAAATGTCCTGATCACGATCAAGTAATAAGTCTACTTTGAGTTACTCCATGCTTGAAGTCTTAGGTTTGACTCCATGTGTGAAAGCTGCTGTAGTGTATGACTGTAGGCAAGTGAAACCAGTGGTAAAGTTATAGACTATATATAATGAAAACAGAGTAATTTGATATTGCATCGCACCTGCACCGATAAGAAGATGTGCCAAGGCCAAGGTTATATAGGAATACAATATTGATTCTTAAATAACCTTGGCCTTGGCACATCTTCATGTGCCAAGGTTAGTTAGTTTGTCTATAACTTTTACCACTGGTTTCACTTGCCTACAATCGTACACTCCAGCTGCAAAATGTATGTTTTGCATGAAGTGCTCTGTTGACTTGACAATTCATAACAGCCATTCAAACCGCACATCCGTTGGTGCAAGTATTTTTCCCGTATCAAGCCAGGCTACAAAACTTGATTCAAGCACGTCTGCGCAGTTCCAGAGGCTTGAGATTGTTTTGACTATGGCGTATGCCTTTAATTATGTCTAAAAGAATATAGATTATACTGGCACAACAGCATTGTAAAGTGATTGCCGCCGGAAAACTTTGCGCTAAAACGTATAATCAAAAACTCATTAATGTAGCAGTCTCTCGCTACAATTTCCTATGACGTTTATTACGATGTCAATTATGACTATGATAGAAACATGTACCGGTATGTTAGAACGTTAACAGTTTCCAATTAAGTTATGCGGAACGCGAGCGTGTGCGGCGACTGTTTATCATGTGAGAGATTACATCGTTTGACTTGGACGTACCTACTCTCGCATTACTTGAATTTGTAGGATGCACGGTTTTTTGCTTAGAAGTTTCTTTAGTAGGTGAAGGTAGGCGATATATGGATATTAATTTGCATAAATTGCTCGTTTGTTTGTGGGGTTGAAAGCGTATCTTAATGAATATGTTTGATACAATATTGTTTAGATGAATAGATACTCACTCGTACAATAATTTCGTAAACAAAAAATAAAACAATGGTAACACATGTTGACAGAGTAGTCAGTAAGTACAGTCACATTACCAATTAGCTGAACCCCACGTGACCCAGAGCCCACTCGCAAATCTGTAAAAAATATAGTATCTACCTATTTTGTTATTTTTTATATTGTATATTGTTTAAAAAACAGAATCAGGTAACATTACTTTACAACCTTACAGATTTGCGAGTAAGCTCTATGTCACGTGGGGTTCAGCTAATTGGTAATGTAACTGTACATCACTCATTTGTAATAACATGGGCTGAAATAAAAACAAATCATTTACACTAATAATATAAAGAGGAAAGATTTTATGTTATTTTTAATGTTTGCAACGAATAGGCTCCCGATACTACTGGACCGATTTTGATGAAACTCGGTATGAGGATACATTGATTAATTGGGAATAACATAGGCTACTTTTTATCCCGAAATTACCCATGGAATCGAGAGTTACGCGGGTGAAACAGCGGAGCGCTGCTAGCTCTTTAATTATTTGAATTCTGCACTTTTTGTTAAAAAAGCTTTTATCTGCGATTTTACGTTAAATTGCGTGACACAACACCATTTTCTAAGTTCTAACCGAACAGTTAAGTCATTTATTACTTCAACCAACCATTTTAGAGATATCCTCTGAGCTCAGAGCTCTTTGTTAAATACAGTTCACTGAATGATGGGCTTAATTAAACTAACTATGATGTCATGCGTCTGTAATGAATACATTATTGTATAGTATAGTCAGTTTGGAAGTATATATTTTTAGAACGAGTGTTGTATGTTATAGGTATTTTCAGGACAGTGTCATACGGTCTTTTTGTATCGCTGAATTCAGCGTCTACCGCAAAAACTCGCGTGAATATTTTTATTTTTCAATCCTAGTCTTTGTGTCCTGTATACTGAAGGCCAATTCTCGTAAATAATATTGTTTAAATTACATTTCAATATCATCACGATTGCATTTCGATTGCAAAATATACCTTCAAAGTCAGTTTTCTTTTACAAAAAGCTAATTTTGAGGGTATTTTGAGCTACTTTGAGGGTGTTATTTGTGATCGAAATGATATTGAAATGTAATTTGAACAATGTTATTTACGAGAATTGGCCTTCTGTTCAATCTAAGTTTTACCACGCAGTTTTTATAGGTGTTTTATTCGATGTTCGATGACATAGAGAAAGTTCGAAACGAACAAAACAAACGCATAATTAGGTATTGGTAAAATGTTTGTGGCATGACGTGACTAGAATTCTACGGTTATTAATCAAACTGTTTACTTTAATCGAATGATTTAGCAAGTTGTTAGTTGTAAAGTAGGCGTTAAAATTATTTTTCCTAATTTCTAAGTCTATGTCTTAATAACATCTATTTGTCAAATTTTCAGCCTGATCCGTACATTAGCTTGGGCTTTGCCTTGGTGCGTTAGTTAGTCAATCAAACGCAGGCCTTTGAATTTTATATTAAAAAAATGATAATCTGAATATACCTAAGTACCTATACGAGTATGAATAATGTAAAGTCGGCTGCATAATTGCAGCCCCCGGTAGAGTTCGAAAAATACTATTATTGGCATGTTTTCATTCTAATATTTTTGTTTGATAAATTCATGAGTTAGAAGACTTTAAACTTCAACTAAAGCAGGTGCCTAAAATCTTGCTTGTCTTGAAAACATTCTTATAACAGCCGTTTTGGAGCTCTATGGTGGGTCTAGAATTATGCAGCCTACCGTACCTACAACAAGGTAGGTATTGGCACCAAAGTAGCTACAAAACGGATATACGACAATAGTAAATGAAGCGTGCACTTGTAAGTCTTAAAACAGCGCCTCTGACCCCAATACAAGGTACTTTATTTAGTAAACTCAACTCTTTGTTAGCTTATTTGTTACGAGAAATAGCGAATTTTCAATGGAATTGAACAGGTTTTTTTAGAAAGATGCTATTTGGAAGTCAATTTATATTTCTAGCTAGGTAAGACATGATCAGATTTGGGTCCCAATGGACAAGAACTTATATGGAGTAACAAAAGACTTGCGTAATTATTATACTTAGTCGGACTACGACTGTTGATGACGAACACCGATTGGTTTTAGTGGGTAAATCCGTCTGCTTGCCATCCCCAGCCTGGAGGGAGCCCCACATTTCCTCTCTGAGCTGGTAGAGTTTAAAATAGTACAACTTTTTTACTCTCTACCAGCTCATGTTAGATAAAATAATCAAGATTTTAACTATAATACAAATGTACCTTCCTACTATTGAATTACTGAAGTTTATTTTATTTAAACACTAGCAGCGCTTCGCGGTTTCACTCGCGTAACTCCCAAACCCATTGGAATATCGGGATAAAAAGTAGCCTATATTATTCCCAATGAATCAGTGTATCGTCATACTAAGTTTCAATAAAATCGGTCCAGTAGTTTTGGAGCTTTTTCGTTACAAATAAAAAAATCTTTCCTATTTATATTAGTGTAGATTGAAGAGCATTTAAGTTTTATCTTACTACAACCACTTAATATTCTCCTCTAACATGAACCGTTAAGTTCGTGACAAACACTCCGCATCCGTTTATCGTGCTTCACTTGACAATAAGTGCCACTAACTACTCGTTAATACTCAGTATTATTGGCTGACACCACAGTAGATACCTACTTAGGTACCTAAGTACCTAGTGAATGTAATACCCCGGTCAAATCCCTCTAATTGTCTTTGGATTAAACTGTCCTTTGTTCTCGAGTAACACTTCCGTTTATATCATTAGTAATCATTAGTTAGGTTGGGCTTAAAGTCTTATAGGAAGGACTTATAATGGTGGAAATATTTTAGAGGATCGGTTGGTAATTTTAAAGTGGTTTACGTTTATTTTGGTTAAAAGATTTTAGGTTGAAATTATCGCTCTGTATCTGAAGGTCTTTCAAAGAAAATGACGTAGTTTGCAGAACGTCGGCATATTAAAACGTCTAGGTGGCAATGCCTTGAGTGGCAAAATGACTTACTATATAGTTAAATCATCATCATCATCATCATCATCAGCCGGTGTCAGTCCACTGCTGGACGTAGGCCTCTCCCAAGATACGCCACTGAGCCCGATCTTCGGCTCTTCTTTTCCATTCACTGCTCACCGCTTTGCGTATGTCGTCGCTCCACCTGGTCACAGGGCGTCCTACACTACGTTTGTCTATATAGTTAAATGACCAAAGAGTAATAAGTTTAAAATCTGCTTTAAATCGACTTTTTGTGATTCTATTTTCTACACGTTTGTTGGTCGTAAAACATCTAGAGCATCTACTAATGTGTGGAACTAGATTTGCCGACCAAGTCAGTCTTTAATAAGTCATAAAACTTGATGATCACGAAAGCACAGCTCAGTAATGAGCAAACAATGCTCGAACTAGATTACATAAACATATACTAAGCAAAAAAGGTCACAAGTTCAAAATCAAGAACACTAATTTGATGTGAATGAACTACATAGTATATGAGATGCCGTGTCGATTCACTACCGTGTGAAATTAACACGAATTCAAGGCAAGTTTTTTTTGTTACAATCCAACAGAGTAAAATAAGTGAATCTGTCTAAAATTGTTTAGATTTTTACCAATTAGTATTAAAACGAAGCAAAAACGGAGTCTACAGGCACACTAAAAAATGTAGAGCTCATATGCGGCTGACTGAAAATCAGTAAGCAACGACGCGATAGTCACACATCTCACAGCATATAACTCAGCTTGTACCTTCATGCACGCACATGGCAATAAAATATTTAGGTATATTAATTTTCGTGTACCTATATTTATGTAGTATAATATTTCTGTATAAAAAACAAATGCGTCAGTAAAGTTAGCGAAATAAATAAAAGTATATCTAAAACCGTCCTACTGTGGAACCAAGACTCTATCCATCAAAGGGTTAGAATTAGATAGACATGACGCCGCGGGCCTACTCCAGATTGTCTAAAATCTTCAAGCCTTGGATAATTCTAGGCCAAGTAAATCTCCTCACAATTTAAAAATAATCTACTACTCTCTAAACACCTCTGAAAGTCATAAAGCCAGTTCAAGTTGCTTCTAAAGCCAATGTGGTGTACCTATAGTAAGTTTTTAAAGAATACAAAACGTTAGAATCGGTTAAGAAAGCGGAAAGGTTTTGCGACACGAGGCGACGTCGAACGTGATGCTATTGCAATTAGGTACTAGTACGTGAGGACACGGCAATCATAGACACTAGCAGGTATGAACGTAACAGGTACCTTCCATTTTAGTGTTTTTTGTCTTGTTTGCGTTAAGAATTTAGGTCAAACACCGCGAACAATACGCGTTAAAAACAAAGCCGTTTTTGAGAATTTAATTTCAACCATGAAATTTGTGAATAAAGACGAACGGATGGTTGAATTTGGTTTTGGTGGAGGTGAAAACGGTGTTGTTTTGTGACCTTATTTTAATTTCTTCTCCATAAATATAAACGCAGCAATGGACGGATTAAGCTAAAATTTGGTATAGAGCGGTTTAGGTAAAGCTATTTTACATTACTACAAAGTGCTTCTGTAACACAAAATTGGTCGCAATCGCACCGTAATTTTGCTATCTTCGTATAATATTAACTAAATGCTAGACAACTGCAATCCGTTACCGGAATGATGTTAAACGTTATAGACCTTGCAAATTATAACGCATTGTGTAAGCGCATTTGCATGTCTTTACATGGTTATAATTTGCAAAAAGAAAGCCGAAAGATCGCAATCTGCATTCTTCCTTCAACGCAAGCTTTTTATGCAACTTATCGCATTAAATTAATTCAGTTTCTTGCACGTGTTACTAATGTTATCTTTGCGTTTCCTACTTTAAATTACTTATTTTTAACCATTATTTTTGGGGTCGAAGGTCTTACATAAGGTCAGCATTGGACCACTATCAAATCTTCATGTAAGTGACGATGCGGTAGATGCAGCATGCTTACCTAGAAGACACCTTTTCACTCGTAAAGAACTCCAAATCTAAAAAAAAACCATTTTTTAATAAAAATCAAATAAAAACATTTCCTGCAGGGTAAAACGCTCGCACCAGAAAAAATAGCCACTTTTACCTAGTTTAGTTTTGGTTCACAAGTATGTAATTAAAACCTTGGGTTCTATTACAAAATGAATAAATATTAAATTTCACATTACGTGACTTAAAGAAAACTAAAGTTGGCGGAAGTTATTTATCAGAAAATCATTTCTTAGCATTTCTATCAAACCTACGTGCCTATTAGATTCTAGTCTACATCTCTGGTCTACTTATTACGCAAGACATTTAGATACAGTGATCGAAACTCCTAGATAAATTAATTAATAACTTAGAAACGTTTCTAATGAATTATATTAATATTGATGTGACCTACATTTAAAAACTTACAATGGTACCTACATAGGCAAGTGTTGATCAATATTTTAAATGGTTAAAATTGAATAAAATCCTTAAGGTTTCCTTTAAATATTGCAGGACAATCCACAAAGCGCCATCTAGTCCCAAGCTAAGCAACTAGAATACTTAAATATTTTTATTTTAAAAATACATACAGAAAAAACCCAGAACAGAAACATTTGTTATATTTGTTTGAACATACACAAATATTTGTTTGAAGCGGGAATCGAACCCGCAACCTTCTGGTCGTCTACCGTACACAAAAACTACTGATAAAAATGATTAGAAAGGATATAGAAAGACTGAATAAACATGAGTTTATTTATACCTTGAGTCATACCAGTTTCCTCTTCCCTTTCTGGACACAAGGTTCAACGCATGCATAATTTAATGCTTTATAAGAACGTCCATAAACAAGCGACTCTATGATAGTTTATGATTTAATACTTCCATTTTTAAAAGCAGGAATTCAATTTAAATAAATACTTGTTAATCATAAGTATAAGTGTTATTTATTTTATTATTTAAACCTTCTACTATTAAGACCTCTACATTTTATAAAAAAACATTCATCTACAAAACATTTGAAAGTTGTTAAGAAATTACAATACAAAAAAGGAACGAAGGGCTACTAGAAATTTATTTGCCACGGCACTTTCTGTCGATTCTGTGTCGTTTTATTAGGGTTCCGTACCCAAAGGGTAAAAACGGGATCCATTGTTCGTCTGTCTGTCTGTCACCAGGCTGTATCTCATGAACCTTGCTATCTAGACAGTTGAATTTTTTTCAGATTCTGTATTTTTGTTGCCGCTACAACAAAAAATACAAAAAGCAGAATATAGTGGTACGGAACACTTCATGCGTGAGTCCGACACGCACTTGTTACAAACTAGATGTATTCTACATGATATATACCAATATCACTATCACTACATAGTATAAAACAAAGTCGCTTTCTCTGTCCCTCTGTCCCTATATCCCTTTGTATGCTTAAATCTTTAAAACTACGCAACGGATTTTGATGCGGTTTTTTTTAATAGATAGAGTGTTTCAAGAGGAAGGTTTATATGTATAATACATGCATAATATAGCCGTGCGAAGCCGGGGCGGGTCGCTAGTAATATTATAAATTTGATTGAATGTGAGACACTGAGTCTCACCTTGCAAATGAACTCAGTAATCATTGACAGTGGCTAAGGTGTGGCGTCATCTTGACTATAGACAAGCCTATGTATGTATTATCTAACTCTAGGTATCTATTCGTATCATAACCTTGACTGATCACGTTTGGAAGGTCAACTCTATTTGTCTATGTCTCGTTAATTATTAACTTTCTGTAATGTAAAAGAAGTTAGTTAAGTAGGTATTACACGAAAATAGTGTTGTCCACTATTTGTGTTCAAGATCCATGGTAAGTATTCTAAAAAAATACTTGAATATTCATAAAAAATATATTACGCAGAATTCAGAATTTCCTTCGTTTTTTAAGGTTGATAAAAATACTGCTTAATTATATAAACAAAAGTAACTTTATTGGCTTTCTAAGATTTTTTAGCCCCTCTACACTTTACGCAAATGATTAATAGCATTTGATAACAATGATTATTATACTTCTTTAATTTGTATTACACTTTGGTATTTATTCTATACAATTTCGACTAATCGATGACTTCCATTTGCTTGTGTCGCAGTGTTTCGAAAATTCAGAAATTTCTTTTAAAATATTTAATTTTCTTGTCATAGACATCTTAAAATTTGTTTTTTTTTCTGGTTCACCTTCTAAACAGTACCACTATCGAGGCATATGGAGTCAGTTTTCTTTAAAGAATAGCTCATTACCTCAATTTAGAAGCAACAACAATTAAATATCCAACGGATACCACTTAAAACTAATTACAGTTTGAAAATCTTCTTGCGTAATAAAGAAGAGTTAACACACACTCGCCTTGTTTGAATTGGTTGTTTAGAATATTTATGCAATAAAAACGCACTTTGCAATAACATCTGCTTATGTAATAAATAGCCAGGTATTTCTATCTATTGAGCACGTTAATGAATTAGGTAATTCCTAAGCTACTTGCATAGTTTATGAAAATTTAATAAGGAACGTTGCTAAATTGTTAAATTGGTTCAAAATACCTAATAAGACCTGCTGTGACACCGCAACGAAAAAGAAGGATGCCCAAATGTATTTCAAAAATTAAAAATTACATAATTATTACATAATATAATATATATCAAAGAATATTAGCCAGCGTCTTTCAATGCCTTAACATAATAAAATCTAAAAAATAATGGGCAACTTTGTTTGGGTTGTTGTGCAATTAATTCGACTAAAGTTAGTTTGCCAGCTGTAACGTTAAACTAGACATTAGGCGGCGATCTTTTTTATTATTTTCTGATATCGCATTATCAGATTATCCGATAAGCACACGCAAGAACATAAAGTAATCATTTTATATGATCATCTTCATTATTAAAACTGTAATTAGCAGATATCTACCTACTTACGAACGTACATAGATATCTGTAATTATTTTTGCAATTTAAAAGTAACGAAGATGGATATGGACTATAAATCATTTGCAGACTTGATTTATATGATGAAGGATTGTGTTAAATTTGCTGATGGAAAAACGTTTGAGTCCCACTTAGCGTTGCCTTCTGAACATGGCATTGCCACCTCCGCGGTATTTAATTGAAAAACTTTACAATGCAGGGCGCTGACAGTAATTTGTTATGAAACATTTTGTTGACAGAAATTCCAGATGTTTTAAAATAACCAAAAGAAACTCTGGTATTTTATTCCAAGGTATGTCATGTAGGCACACATCTTTACCAATCAAATACTTTTTAATCTTGCTACAAAGCTCCTAACAAATAATAATGTAAAAACACCTTTTTACCTAAAACATACACTGTATAAGTGAGATGGTGGTCCAACTGAAAATAGAACAGACAATAAAAACGTTTAGTTTAGAACAAACATACTTACTTACATAGAAACGTTGTAAGTTAAATAAAAGCTTGTAAAAAAGCAAAGCGCTATAAAATTGCTTCATCTCCAAGTTAGAAGATAGCCACGAAGATGCTCATCTAAACGATGATTGCTTTTACGATCTGTACCTAGTGTTTTGGTTTCGAAGCGACATTGTATGGTGTCATCGTCTCGCATTATTATTTCCGGACGTTACTTGTGTGGTCTTTGGCGTCATTACATTAGATATTTTGTCGTAATGGTCGTAAGGGATCAAATGAATCCAGGATTATTTTGGAATAAAAAGTTCAACGATATTATTATGATACGAGTTTTCGGACAATATCATTCGTCATTCGTGCTTTAAAGATTGGTGATTTGGACAAGTACAATAGTGATTTTTGTTCCACTGCCGTCTTCCTACCTTCACTCCCTCGCAGTCCCTTAAGGTGAAAGGGTACCTGCGCTCTCTCCATACAAACGTAGTCGACTGTTTCCTCCCTGGATAATGACATTAGTACAAATATTTTTGTGCCATAAAACCTATAACTGCCATGACTATGCCCCTATGTTTTGTTTTTTTTTACATTTTCTTATTATCATAGAAATTAAGAATTAAAAAACAAAAAAAAATAAAAAACAAAACATAGGGGCATGGTCATGGCAGTTATAAGTTTTATGCACCAAAAATATTTGCTCTAGTGTCATTATCCAGGGAGAAAACAGTCGACTACGTTTGTAATAGTTTGTATGGAGAAAGCCCCCGGTACCCTTTCCTCTTTAGGGGTCTGTGAGTCACGAGTCACGGGTATCTTCTAGGTAAGCGTGCTACATTTTAGACCGCATCACTTACAATCGTATGAGGTTGTGGTCAATATATAATCTATAGAATATAAAAAATCAATAATGCAATCCCATTTAACGCCTAATTTCCTGCTAACTGTATTATGGACTAGCTTTTGCCCGCGACTTCGTCCGCGTAACAGTCGAAAATGGTTCTAATAGGATTTGGACCAAGGAATCACGTCCCATGCAAACTTTGCCCCTCTTTTCACCCCCTAAATGGTAGATTTCGGAAAATCCTTTCTTACCGGATGCCTACGTCATACCAAGGACACACCCTCCAAGTTTCTAGTCTCTACGATCAGCGATTTCGGCTGTGCGTTGATCCGTCAGTCAGTCGTGGGCAAAGCATTTTATATTATGTATGTATATATAATTTATCTAATTGAAGGCTAAATTCATAACTACACTTATTGTTAGAAATTGGTATATCTAGTTTACAGACATCGTCGGTTTCCCTGCGTTGCTCGCAGTTATGAATTGATAACTAAGTACGTAGATATCCGCCGACCTTCTTCATTCGAAGGCATGCGGCCGACCGACCCTGTCAGTGTTTTGAATAGAAATTTGATGTGTTTCCATTGTTGAAAGATACACGATATCAACGGAACTGCTGGATTGTAAGCATTTTTCGTTGATTGCTAGTTGGATGTTTAAATTTACGGATTTTTGTTACAATGTATGGATAAATAAATACCCAGCAGTGTGTTTAAGACAATGATTTTAAGATAAACCTGCAGAGGTGCAGCCACAAAAGGAGAACGTGCTTCTTCGTGCCTATACTCGGGTCCCTCAAAGGGCCACGTTTATTTGGAGGTCTTTGAGTCACAAGCGTATAGGCACTCATGTGGTATAGGTGGTATAGGTAGTGGTATATGTGGTATGACGACCCAGTTGGCACAATGGTCACTATGCCGGACTGCCAAACACAGGGTTGCGGGTTCGATTCCCGCCTCAGACATGTATTTATGCTTAGATATTTGTCTGTGGTCTGGGTGTCTGTATGTATATTAAGTATATATTTACAAAAGAAAAGTATATAAGTAGTATATCCGTTGTCTAGCACCCATAACACAAGTCTAGTTACCTACTTAGCTTGGGGCTAGATGGCGATGTGTGGAATGTCCTGCAATATTTATTTATTTATAGGTGGCCGCTTGTCCTAATCCCTACCAGCGTATCCCCCCTGGTAGGGATAAGTGGATTTTTTTTCCACCTATCCCTACCGTTGAGCTACTAGTGGGGATAGGTGGAAAAATATTTCACTTATCCCTACCAGGGGGGATACGCTGGTAGGGATTAAGAAACTAGGCCGTATAGGTAAGTCTTCTTCAAGGAAAGCGTGCAACATCTGGACCGCATCGTCACTTACCATCGTTTATGATAGTGGTCGAATGCTGGCCTACCTATTTTATTATATAAAAAAAGCTTTAATTTAGTCATTCTCGCATTCTCTTTTACTAAAAATTCTATCTGACCTACTTGTAAACCGTGCTGTTAATAATATTTACTTAAACAACAAACAGATTTGGCACTTTCTCTACAAGTCTAATATTGACTGTCTTCTATAAATATAAAATTTATGTCCTGACGTTATGAACTGATATATTAACGCGCAACTTAAACCGCTGTTTCTAAAGACATAAAATTTTTAGGGTATATTCTTTGTAAAATATTCACTAAGAACGGATTTGACCTGATAACGTCTATTAAATTGATGGATGGAAAGATGAAGATGGAGAGGAAGATGACGTCATGCGTCATGTTCCGGGAACGCGTCATGTTATTGACAAGGTAACCATGGCAACGTATTATCGTTGCTATTGCCACATGATTTAAGAACGACCAGATTGTAAGGTTTCATACGCTCTGTGATAAGTACATTGCTACAAGCTTGATGCGCGTGTGTGCGTGAATAGGCTTGTGTTATGGTGACGAGTGACGAATAGAAGACTTATATAAAAGAAAAAAAAGGAAAAAAAATATAAAGGATAAAACAAATTAAAAAAAAACAATTTTTCATCGCTTTCTTATGACGTTATCACGTAAAATTATCATCCATAAACCGACTTTACAGACAACCATTTTCTTTAATTCCAACGGTAAATGCAGTGCGAAGCCGCGAGTAGTTATAAATATATCTGCAAATCGTATTAGGATTTCTATGTTATTTCAATAATAATAAATTCAAAGCATACCGAATATGGTCTGTAAACGTTTAAAATGCTAATATTTATCAGAGAGTAGGTCAGGACGTCTGAGTTTTTGCATTTAAATCCCATTTTAGCTCGTTTCTATTACAACTAATGCACATTTTTATAAACTTATTGCTGCGCCCTGCGGTTTTACTCGTGGTTGTATTTATTTAATATTTCACTACTAATTTAGGCTAATTAATGGAATTAAATAGCCAAGAACTTTATTGTAATTTTGACATCTTATTTACCATTGGTTGCTTGATTAGTGTCTCTTTCAAAGTGATATTGATTACCTACAAACACATAATATTTATGTACTAAGAACTACAAACTTTAACAACCCTTTTAACAGCTTTAGAGATTTGCCTCCGAATTTCTAAAAAACGTTATACCCCTACTATCTAAAAGTAGCCCCAATCTGAAATTTCAGCCTCGTATAGTTTCAAAGATTTCGTTATGAGACTTTTTCTCTTTCATAAATTATTAATCATAATAATTAATAAGACATTATTTTTTTAATTATAATAGGTCGCGTTTGACCACTATCACCCCTGCTTCATGGTATAGGTGATGATGCGGGCCTAAAATGTAGCACACTTTCCAAGAAGATATCTACGCAAACAAGTGTGAATAAACACTTAATTTTATGATTGTATAGTTTATAAATAACTGGATATAATACGGTATTGTATATATTGACAAAACCGTAAAAGATTAGTCAATAGTAAATAATATTTCTAAAGATGATAAAGAAACAATTGATTCCATTCTCATTCGCACGTCGTCGTAGTCATTTTAAATATTTATTTAGTAAACATTGGCCATTCAATAATAAATTTCTACTCACTATAATTCTCTAGGCCATAACAAAACTAGTTTCTGAACTTACGCAAATATTTAACGATGTTAATGACTTAATGAGACTTTGGAATTTATTTTAGTTTTCGTAAATTAGTCAATTTCGTCTAATTCCTTAATTATCATCGTTGTATATGAAAAAGCAAAAAAATAAAAGTTTTAAAGTATAAAAGAAAAAAAAAAGAGTAGTGGTTTGGATAGTAAATTTTAAAGCTAATATTAACCTATTAACTTTAAATTATTAGTTTCTACATTACTCTATTTGCGTTTAATTTATAATACCTTAACTTGTTATGAACTTAAAAAGTTTCGAGAGCAATTGGTTACAGATATTTTCCCCCTTATTCCAAAACGAAGTCTAAAAATTAAACTACGTTTTAGTGAGATTAAAACCATGGACTTAGATAAACGTTATTATAAAAAGAAGTTTACCGCTAAAACCAGGTTTGTCTGTCCTGTCAAAGATAAACTGCCGAGCACCCTAGTTTAACTATACTTAGACCGAAGTTTCTAACCTCAAAAAATTAAATTCTGACGTTCACCTTTTCCTCGTTACTCCAATTCTCGCTCCTTTTTAGGGTACCATACCCAAAGGGTAAAAACGGGGCCCTCTTACTAAGACTTCGCTATCCGTCCGTCTTCTGTCCGTCACCAAACTCTATCTCAAGAACCGTGATAGCTAGAGAGTTGAAATTTTCACAGATTTTAACAACATATTACCTAAACCTACTAAAAACATAAATAAGTAAATATTTTTAGTACGTACTTATGTTCAAAGAGGATATAATCACTACATTTTCTTATGTTTTTGAGAAATTTAGGTTATTTTCATGATTATAATAAAATTAGCACACCATGTGCAGTTCGATCCAACTTGAGAGATAGGATAGCTTACATCCCGATATTCCCACGGGATCGGGAGTTACGCGGGTGAAACCGCGGAGGGCAGCTAGTAAATAATATAAAATTTATGTCCTGACTTTATGTACTGATATATTAACGCACAACTTAAACTGCTGGTTCTAAAGACATGAAATTTTTAGGGTGTATTCTTTGTAAAATATTCACTAAGAACGGATTTGACCTGATAACGTCTATTAAATTGATGGAACACCTGCATTCACAAAAAAGATGACGTCATGCGTCATGTTCCGGGAACGCGTCATGTTATTGACAAGGTAACCATGGCAACGCATTATCGTTGCTGTTGCCACATGATTTAAGAACGACCAGATTGTAAGGTTTCATACGCTCTGTGATAAGTACATTGCTACAAGCTTGATGCGCGTGTGTGCGTGAATAGGCTTGTCTTATGGTGACGAGTGACGAATAGAAGACTTATATAAAAGAAAAAAAAGGAAAAAAAATATAAAGGATAAAACAAATTAAAAAAAAACAAGTTTTCATCGCTTTCTTATGACGTTATCACGTAAAATTATTATCCATAAACCGACTTTACAGACAACCATTTTCTTTAATTCCAACGGTAAATGCAGTGCAAAGCCGCGAGTAGTCATAAATATATCTGCAAATCGTATTAGGATTTCTATGTTATTTCAATAATAATAAATTCGAAGCATACCGAATATGGTCTGTAAACGTTTAAAATGCTAATATTTATCAGAGAGTAGGTCAGGACGTCTGAGTTTTTGCATTTAAATCCCATTTTAGCTCGTTTCTATTACAACTAATGCACATTTTTATAAACTTATAGCTGCGCCCTGCGGTTTTACTCGTGGTTGTATTTATTTAATATTTCACTACTAATTTAGACTAATTAATAAGATTAAAAAGCCAAGAACTTTATTGTAATTTTGACATCTTATTTACCATTGGTTGCTTGATTAGTGTCTCTTTCAAAGTGATATTGATTACCTACAAACACATAATATTTATGTACTAAGAACTACAAACTTTAACAACCCTTTTAACAGCTTTAGAGATTTGCCTCCGAATTTCTAAAAAACGTTATACCCCTACTATCTAAAAGTAACCCCAATCTGAAATTTCAGCCTCGTATAGTTTCAAAGATTTCGTTATGAGACTTTTTCTCTTTCATAAATTATTAATCATAATAATTAATAAGACATTATTTTTTAAATTATAATAGGTCGCGTTTGACCACTATCACCCCTGCTTCATGGTATAGGTGATGATGCGGGCCTAAAATGTAGCACACTTTCCAAGAAGATATCTACGCAAACAAGTGTGAATAAACACTTAATTTTATGATTGTATAGTTTATAAATAACTGGATATAATACGGTATTGTATATATTGACAAAACCGTAAAAGATTAGTCAATAGTAAATAATATTTCTAAAGATGATAAAGAAACAATTGATTCCATTCTCATTCGCACGTCGTCGTAGTCATTTTAAATATTTATTTAGTAAACATTGGCCATTCAATAATAAATTTCTACTCACTATAATTCTCTAGGCCATAACAAAACTAGTTTCTGAACTTACGCAAATATTTAACGATGTTAATGACTTAATGAGACTTTGGAATTTATTTTAGTTTTCGTAAATTAGTCAATTTCGTCTAATTCCTTAATTATCATCGTTGTATATGAAAAAGCAAAAAAATAAAAGTTTTAAAGTATAAAAGAAAAAAAAAAGAGTAGTGGTTTGGATAGTAAATTTTAAAGCTAATATTAACCTATTAACTTTAAATTATTAGTTTCTACATTACTCTATTTGCGTTTAATTTATAATACCTTAACTTGTTATGAACTTAAAAAGTTTCGAGAGCAATTGGTTACAGATATTTTCCCCCTTATTCCAAAACGAAGTCTAAAAATTAAACTACGTTTTAGTGAGATTAAAACCATGGACTTAGATAAACGTTATTATAAAAAGAAGTTTACCGCTAAAACCAGGTTTGTCTGTCCTGTCAAAGATAAACTGCCGAGCACCCTAGTTTAACTATACTTAGACCGAAGTTTCTAACCTCAAAAAATTAAATTCTGACGTTCACCTTTTCCTCGTTACTCCAATTCTCGCTCCTTTTTAGGGTACCATACCCAAAGGGTAAAAACGGGGCCCTCTTACTAAGACTTCGCTATCCGTCCGTCTTCTGTCCGTCACCAAACTCTATCTCAAGAACCGTGATAGCTAGAGAGTTGAAATTTTCACAGATTTTAACAACATATTACCTAAACCTACTAAAAACATAAATAAGTAAATATTTTTAGTACGTACTTATGTTCAAAGAGGATATAATCACTACATTTTCTTATGTTTTTGAGAAATTTAGGTTATTTTCATGTTTACTATTTTTTAGGTAATATTTTTTTTTTATACTTCTAAAGGGGCAGGCAAAAGGCTTAAAGGCTTAACTCGAGCCGCGTTCCGATATACGCTACATAAATTGATGTATTTAAATACAACAACGTAATCGCGAACATAGAATAACAAATACAAGTCACACTATTTCACAATAATTGAACACACAATTTATATTTTTATCACTTTAGTATTCGATTTCTTAATAAGTTTTTAATATTTACTCACTTGCCACCATTTTGTGAAAAGGAACGGTGTTTCGAACGCTGAACGAACAAAAGAATGGTTTGTTTCGAGTTTGCTATCTATTGTCTATGGTTGCGACTAAAACCAGGGATCTTCTGGTCCTTGGTCTATTTACTTTTTGTAATAAGAATCAATTCTAAACCAAAACTAACACAAAAACCTAGATCTTTTAGTACAGGTTTAAACTATGGTTTTGCAGTTTTTTTGTAATAAGAGGGTTTAGGTCTAACTAAAATAAGCCGTAGCTATATGCAAACAATGGAAATCCTTGGAAATATAAAGTAATTTAGAAAATACGCGGGAACAGATAAAACACATACGGGTCAAAGACATAACCCTCCTTTTTGACGTCACCGTAGTCGGGTAAAATGTTAAATTCACACGTCTCAATCATCAAGAAACAATAAACAACGATCGCCGCAGGCAATACACGAAGGAACCATCAAATTGTTTCGTACTTGGAATCTATACTGATATTATAAAGCTAAAGAGTTTGTTTGAACGCGAATCTCAAGAACTACTGGTTCGAATAGAAAAAATATTTTTGTGGTGGATAGTCCATTTGTCGAAGAAGGCTATAGGTTATTTTACAACAGAAAAGTAATATAAGTAGTATATCCGTTGTCTAGCATCACCCATATCACAAGTATAGTTACTTAGCTTGGGGCTAGATGGTGATGTGTGGAATGTCCTATATCACTACATAGTATAAAATAAAGTCACTTTTCGCCGTCCCTATTTCCCTTTTTATGCTTAGATCTTTAAAACTACGCAACGGATTTTGATGCCGTTTTTTTTAATTGATAGAGTGATTCAAGAGGAAGGTTTATATGTATATTACATGCATAATATAGCCATGCGAAGCCGGAGCGGGTCGCTAGTATATTATATTTTGATATTCCCACGGGATCGGGAGTTACGCGGGTGAAACCGCGGAGCGTTGCTAGTATTATATACACGTATAATTTAGGTATCTATACGCAACGGTTGTTGGAAAATTGCTATTTGTCAAGCCGACAGGCAACCAGGCACAAACACATGAGTAGATATTTACAAGGCTTCAGTTTCGTAACACGTAGTAGGTAGGTACCTACCTACTCATGATTTATAAGGTTGGTGTACTACCTACTGGCATTTCACTTGACTTGCCTAAACCAGTTTGAAAATATGTATTTTTGAGGCATGAGAGTATGTAGCAACTATACCTACTATAGGTTAACTGAGCCTCTAGGCAATATTCGGATCTATTATTTATCATATTTTTTGGTACCTTTCAAACAAGGTGGTCATTAAGACGTCGTAATTGTAAATTATTATTTTTTTAGTTTTAGCTTATTTCGTCCCACTGTAGGGCAAAGGCCTCCCTCCCCTCTTTCCACTGTTCCCTGTCTAGTGCCAGCTAGGACCAGTCCCTACGATGCGAGTCCAACTCGTCTCGCTATCTTTCATAATTGGAAATAGTTATAAAAATGAAATGAACTTGCTGAATTTTTCGTGAAATAGTTATTTTATGTAGTTGCTAGTAGTAGTAGGTACCTATTTAGTTTTTTAATGCAAAATAAAACATCGATCGTACGTTTAAAAAATCATAGGTGCTGCATGCCCGGTCCGTAAACGATTCTGGTATCCTAGAATAAGTCTATTCCACTAAAGACCTGGGCATGAGTTGGGTGATATCGCCCAAGTGATTACATGCAGGCGAAACTTTAGTGTCCTTTGAGCACCTGAAAAAATACGCACTCAAAAGGCCTATTCTCGTAAATAACTTTGTTTAAATTACATTGCAATATCATTCCGATTGCATTTCGATTGCAAAAGATACACTTAAACTTAGTTTCTTTTTACAATAAGCTAACTTTTAGGGTATTTTAAGGTACCTTGAGGATATTATTTGTGTTATTTATATAAACATACATTAAACATTATAAATGTTATTTGAACAATGTTATTTAAAAGAATTTGCCCTCAGGTCCATAGGCTTTTCGGTATCCTCTAATCCCCTGTAAAGTTACATAAGCTACTAGGTCCTTAAAGGAAACTCGTTTAGATTTTTAAAATTACTTTCTCTGCTGTACATTTTATGGCATAATATGTAGGAATAGTAACTAGTATTTCACTTACTTCAAGCTACTTCCTCGATGTTCGCGTCGTTTTGGTGCGGCTTCGTTGACATGAATGAAGTTGACAGTGCGTGACGCGGCCAAAACGAACTAAACTGCAAAAGTTTTCTACTTGGAAAACCACTTTCTACCAACAGAGTTCAGGTAATGAGGCGATAGCTTCTATCCTATAAAAGGTTTATACATATCTACCTGCATAAAAAAAATAAAAACCATTTTAAAATCATATGTTTGTCATGTGCGTGACGGAAAAGTTACAGCTGAGTTCTTAGTGGGAACAAGTTGAAATATTACAGTTAAGTTTTAACCGCAAAAAGGTTTACGGCGCAAAACAAATATCTACAAGCCACGTAGTAAGTGCCTATGGTTTCACGCTATTAGGTAATAAACAACAACAGTACAACTTGATTTGTTGCTTTATTACGATGAAAATTCAGGTACCTATCTACTTCCAGTGTGTTCTTAGATCAAGCCGATCCGCACGTTTTCTACCTTCTTATTATAATGCTCAATTCACCTGTTGGAAAACG
This sequence comes from Idaea aversata, assembly GCA_907269075.1. Lineage (NCBI taxonomy): Eukaryota > Metazoa > Arthropoda > Insecta > Lepidoptera > Geometridae > Idaea > Idaea aversata. The sequence continues at coordinate 6,461,643 of OU026096.1, forward strand.
TTTTTCTGCTTTCTTCTTCTTCCGCCCACCCCAGTATGCTGCCAGGTCTTTGGCATTGCTATAAGCTGACATAAGGATCAGCCAACGTACAGCTATTACAGATAGAAGACCAGAATAAGAGATCCTCGTTTATTTGGGGTCAGGAGCGTATAGGTATCTTCTAGAAACGCGTGCTACATCTTACACCGCTTCATCACTTATCATCGTGTGAGATAGTGGTCGTAGTGGTCAAACGCAATAATTATTTTAAAAAAAAGAAGTGCTTCTGGTACAACTTTTAGGGCTGGAGGAACAGGATAAGATATTTTTCCTCTGAAAACAGATTCAGATGGTTGTCAAAACGTTCCTATGATATAGGTACTCATCTGAACAAGCCACACGCAACCAGCCATTTTAAAAACAATCACAGTAATCTCAAGTCAGTGACATCCACGACCTTGGTTCTACATTCATCGGTAATTACTGCAGACGTCCCACGAGCATCAGTTATGTTATTATGTGCTGATTGAATCGCTGATAGATATGATAACGTTATAACTGTTTATGTCGCTACGGTCTCTCTATCTAGACCTTCATTGTTGTGAAATACTTCAATTGAAACGAGGTATCTACGATTGTAAAGGGCGGTATCTTTTTCGCTTTCCACATTGTTTTGTATGTTTTCTTCTTCACTTATTTATTCTAGGAGATTTAGGTATTTAAGCGCCTGGCGTTCGCTGCATAGGTACAATGAGGGAAAACCCAAAGGTATCATAATTCAATTATTGCGAATAAGGGTACATAGTATTGGTGTTACAGAATAGTTAAAGAATCACTTTATCTTATTCTCATATTGTGACAAGATCTGTCACGATCGCTTCGCCGTTTTCGTGACCCATGTTTTGACCAATGACTATCAAACGTAAGAGATATAGGAGCAACACATGCACAACGCTATTAAGAGCCGTTATATTATTTTGACCCAAGACTTTGAAAGTTTGATCGCATTTTCTGTAAATAACCGGTCCTTTCCGTAAGAAGTTTCTAAGGTTTTTCCTATTTCAAAGTATTTTTGATGTCATATTTTTGATAAGTAATTTTTAGTACCTAAGTGTGACAATTTAAGTCTATGTAATAACTAGCGAATGAATATAAAAGCTAATAACTTAAAAGCATAATTTACAACTTGTAAAATAGCTTTTCTGTAAGTAGTTATAACAATTTACACGTCATCGTTCGGCAGTTGTAGTTTGATAGCTTATGTCGGTACCTGACTCACGAATGAATTTCAATTTACAAACATTTTGTTCAACACAAAACCCATAATAATATTTCTAAATAAAACAGAATACTAAGATCAAACCAAATCCAATTTGAAACGATATCTCATTGCATTACATTTGTAACAATAAAATAGGTAACCATTGTTGTATTTCACTGTAGCTGTAATGGTAACCACAGTAGATAACTATACTGGTGCGACAAACAGACAATCTGACAATATTGCCACATCGAATACCAATATACGTAGAAGGTCTAATGACTAATCACCATCTGCGACGTATTCTACAGATGATAGTTGGTAATTGTAAATAGCAAGTTTGCAAGATTTCAAGACAAGATATATTTTTTTCGATGGTATTTTGTAAAAAGTAGTGTTGCCGAACTATCGATAGTTTTTATCTGAAAAAGCCTGTACTATGGATTGTCTTGTCGATAGTTTTTTTTATTTACGAGCAACAATACTATCGATAGAATTGCCTTATTTTGAGTTCGATACTATCGGTTTTTAGTGAACTATCGATAGACTATCGATTATTCAGCGATAGTCGACTATCGATCGGCAACACTTACACGTAAAAAGTTTTCTAACATAAAATTTAAAAAAAACTGGAAGTGGCTATGTCCCTCCTAACTAATCATAAATGCGAAATTTTATTTGTTTGTTTATTTCCTCTTCGAGGTCAAACGACTGGGCCGTTTTGGATGAAAATGTACATAGTGGTATTGAAGGGGATGGAGAAGAACATTTACATAAAATTAAATTAATAAATTACTGAAAGTAAGTATGAAACGGTACGTAATTTCCTTCTAAATGTCCTAAATAAACTCGAATGGTAGGTAGAGCTCAACTAAAAGAGATCTATTTACTGTCCAAAATAGTCTCATATAAAAGCCATCTCTACGGTTTTAAAAGTAAATCTCACACAAAACGTCCATTCAAGCTCCTTTGGCTTGTATCATGGCAAGTATGTGTGTCAGTGACGGAATGTATGGGAGTGGTTTTAAGGATAGGGTTGTCACTTCTAAAACTGTAAGTACAGATTTTGTTACAAACGAAAGCGAATTTTTTGACAAAAACACAATATGACTTTTGTCATATTGTGCCTCGTAAAAAAAATGGGTTATTTTCAGTTGTTCGGTTGGCAGTCCGGTTACCAAACTACTGTTATATTTCAGTGTAAATTGTGCGGTTAGCAAAAAAAAACAAAAAATATTAAAAAAAAAGAAAAACAAAAGTCAATCGAAAAAAAACAAAAGTTAATTGTTTGTTGTAAATATTTACTACATATCTATATGATATTAATATCTTTATCAGACCTTATGTCATTCATTAATTGCTCAAATAAATTTGACCCCCTTCAACAAGGTCGATTATTTTGACATTGCTAGTAGGTACCTTATTAACTTAACCAACAGGTTAAGTTAACATTACGTAAGCTTTTGAAAATGTTAATTCAAAAATAATTGGTAAATTTGTTAACCCTGTAGAATGTAGGTAGAAACCAACTGTTACAAACCTAATATTTATGACTCCATGACGTCGAGGATGACCCGTCTTTGTGATCTTTTGGTATTTAAGTAAATGTCGAAGTTGATATCCAAATATCATCTGCAATAAATACATAACAAATATTTGAAGTGTCAGTGGTGAAATTCGATTTTTTAGAGTGCGGGGTAGTGGCTTAACTATTAAAAAAGTAGGACTACGATCCCTAGTTGGAGGCCCGATTGTGGGATGGTGGTCCAAAAGACGATCAAAACAGAAATAAAACACGATCTATAAAATAAAAGACGGTCGAAACAGAAAGAAAAGACGATCCTATAAATAAATTGTTTACATCAAAACCATAAATTACTTAAAAGTTTTGATAATAGGTAGAAATCGAGATCCACCTATCTACACTTTTACTGTCAAACTTAGGTCGAGAACTTTATGTTTCATGTACCTACTTATATACGAACTAAGATTCAGTATAACTTATCTATATGTATGTTAGTCTGTAAGGTATCTATTTTCTGGGTCTGTACTTATTTATAAGGCAGACGATTATTACCTGAAATAAACGATTATTATTATAACCCCAAGTACGATCGGGGCTCGATTGGTAAGTTCCAATCTCACAGATATTTAACGATTTAAAATATCTACGTACCTATTACTACGTTTATGGTTTTATTTGTGTGTCCCTCAGAAATATTCTATTCTTTTTTAAAGTTTGTAACATTTAACTCCGAAACCTTGTCAGTGTTACAACCCTAACCCCAACAAACGTTGTTCTAACAATTTACTCACGACTCTATCACATACCTACTCTAATAAGGTTGAATAGATACGCGCCCAACACAATAATAACTAAGTAACTCTACACAAATAGTCTTTGAAGCCTTTAGAAATATAACTCGTTTTATTTGATACCCATTTTTTTTGCTACGGTATAATTTGTCATAGTTTATGTACCTACAAAACTTGTGACTTAACTAGCTGCGCCACACGAATTTAGCTGCGTAAGTCAATATCTAAATCAGTATCACTACATAGTATAAAATAAAGTCACTTTTCGCCGTCCCTATGTCCCTAAGTATGCTTAGATCTTTAAAACTACGCAACGGATTTTGTGCGGTTTTTTTAAATAGATAGATTGATTAAAGAGGAAGGTTTTTAGATATAATACATGCATAATACAGCCGTGCGAAGCCGGGGCGGGTCGCTAGTAACATAATAAAATAATTATGTTAGCTTTTTACGTCTAATCTAAATAGTATAAAACTACATAGTTTATAAAACAAAGTCGCTTTCTCTGTCCTTATGTCCCTATATTCCTATGTATGCTTAAATCTTTAAAACTACGCAACGGATTTTGATGCGGTTTTTTTAAATAGATAGAGTGATTAACGAGGAAGGTTTTTAGATAATATAATACATGCATAATACAGCCGTGCGAAGCCGGGGCGGGTCACTAGTTATTTATAAAACGCTATACTATGCACAAAACATAGTGCTTGGGACATGAAGATGGAATAGGTAGGCTTGCAAGGCACTTTTATACTATTAGTATTCTATCCTCTTAGACACGCTCTCTTTTGCTCTTACAGAAGATCATGATGAAACCCTTAGTAGTCTCCAGGCGTATTGACGAGTTATTTTCTTTGTTGGAAACGTTCACTAAAGTAAGATGAAATCAGAATAAAAAGCCTGTTTACCAACTAATTTAATCGCTGAAAAAGGGCCTTTTATTTAGACAAATTTTCTTCTCAAACGGTCCTATATTTTCTGCGTGAAGATGTAATAACAAACAACTCACACTTGCGCATTTAGGTCCGTATTAATAAACCGAACTCAATATCGATTTCAATCTTGAGTTTGCTCTTGAGTTGTTGCGCTGATTAATAAACCTATCTTAAGACGCGATTAAAGAGCGACGTATCACTTGAGTAATACCGTATTAATAAATCAAACTCAGCTCTCAAGATATGTCTCAAGATGAAGTTTCGTGAACTCAAGTCTGATTGCGGGTCATACATGACATAAGTTAGCTGTTTCGTTAGTTTTGTAGTTCAGGAACATGGAGCTAGAACAAATTTTGTCAGAAATCAATTATTTTGATGATTTTTTATGCTAATGACTTTTTGAACAAATCATTCGCATTTAAATAATTATTTAGTAGTAAAATCTTACATTTTGTAAAAAAATTCACATTAAAAACAAGTTGACAGCAAAATATGACGACACTACCTACCATAGGGTAAAAACATACCATTCAAGGTAAGAACAAAGCGTTACTGTCATTCAATGTCGCTCTCAAGATCAGTTTCAAATCTCAAGAGCGATATCAGCCTGGTTAGAACTTGAGTTTTATCTATTAATTAACGCCTAACTTAAGATAGTGACCGCATCTCAAGACTCACTCAATTGATACGCACTCAAGATCGATATTGAGAGCGATTTATTAATACGGGCCTTAGAATTTAATGCTAGAGCTAAACCAATTTGTATTTATTCAAAGTTACATACATTGAAGCGATGACTGCATTAATTAAATATTTAAATTAAGCTATAGCTCCTATAAAAAATATTCTCAACATTAAACCGTTCAAGCATAATTGAGGCAATTTGTTCACTGGTCAATGTAATTGACAGTATTAATTGATTGATGGGAGAGTTGGTTGATGATTGCGGGAAAGAGGTGCCCGCCAAGTAAAGGTTTAAATAGACTATAAACTTTTCTATTAGGCGATAGCTTGCTGATTGTTTAATAGTTAGACATGATAAATAACTTCATAATCTAGTATTTATTCACAATAAAACAATCACAAAATAGGTAAGTACATAAAACAATAAATCGGCGCGTTCCGGGGCATTCCTGGTACAAAGGCTGTCGATAGCGGTTCTGCGGGGTAACGCTGCTTGCATATTGTCTAGCTTTGCACATGGGCTTGTTTGATTAGGGTTAGTTTAAAAAAAAAATTGTTATTGCTTCATGATATGATGGTAAGAAAGATACTTAATTTTTTTTATTACAACGCCCGCCGATAAGAGGTTATAATATTACTATAAAATTTTCTATCAAGGCGATAATTTGTTGAATAGTTAGGCATTTAAAATAAATTTTATGAAATGTAGGTACCTACTTAACTTTTTTATTACAACGAATACTTTGAAAATGATATATATACCGCGTATCTACTTATCTAATAGGCATAAAAAGTTTCTCCGTTCTTCTATTAATATTGTCCGCGTTCGTTGTTTCTTTTTAATTTCATAAACACTTAAAAGTAGTGAGTTTAGTTTATTCTCTTTTTTTTTAAATAATAAAATATTTAGGCCTAGAATACAAATTATCCAAACGATTGATATCGGGACATCACAATTTCAGGAGTGAAAACAGATATGCCCTGGGCACGTCCCTATATCCCTATGTCCCTTTGTGTGCTTAGATCTTTAAAACTACGCAACGGATTTTGATGCGGTTTTTTTTAGTAGATAGAGTGTTTCAAGAGAAAGGTTTTAGTATATAAAACAAAACTATACGCGTACGAAGTCACGTGCAACAGCTAGTGTCCCATAATTCCAACACTGGTAACAAAATATTGTCATCCCACGTGGGTACCTATTAAAATAAACCGATAGAAAAGTCTACAGTCTATTTTCACCCTTAGTAGAAGCGATAAATAACTCCCATGTAGGCAACTAGGCACCCAGTTGGCACGTTGCTTGGAACCTATTACACGGTCGGTGGTTGACCAGAAAATAACAGGTAACTTTAAGAAAACTGTTTTCTGCGTAAATCTTATTTCATTTTTTAAATCTAAATACCGTAGCCGTAGTTCGGGTAAAATTTTAATAAGTATTCGTAAAAGTATTGGTAGAGTGTTACGTCTAAGTTGTTCAAAATTTTAAGATTAATTAATTAATATAATATTATATAAAACTTAATTTAACTTTATTGTTTTAAGTTGTATTATCATTGTTTTAATAACAATTGAATACCTAGGGCGGGAATTTATTTTGAAAAATAGAATTAGATTAGGTAGTCGTCTACGAAAATTTTTACACGATCTATAAAACAAAAAAAAACAAAAAACCATGCTGCGGTCTTGTGAGTAATAAACAGCCAGTGAGAATATTTAAAAAAATACCTAGTAAGCGGGACGGCCTGCGGCGGTAAGGGCGGTGTGTTCCATCTTTAAAATTTAAAAAAGTAGTATAATTTGGCGGGATCTATTAACTCTGTAAGATGTACTGAAATTCAAAATCTCGATTCTAAAGACTACCCTTCTCTACTCATGTGCTAATACTTGATTAAAAATTATTTTAGAAAAATTACAATTTTTTTGTCTCTTGGTGTAACAATAAATGATAAACACTTTTTGGGTTAATCTTTTATGACTAAGATTGCGAGTATTAAATTACTTAAGTACACTCATTTTTGCCACACTAGAAAAAAAGCTGAGTAATTTTGGTTCAGTTTAAAATTGTAGTGTTCTATTTTTTGCAGGTTTTTTGAGCAATCATATTTTTTCCCATTTCAAGATAGCAGAATATTGTAAGTAGGTATATATGATACCTATAGTATAGCTTTTACCGGTACCTTTGTCCGGAGTTGAATTTTCCAAAATTCTTTCAAATAATATCTAACTGTAGGTATAAATTGCCCGACCCGTTCATGGGTTAAGATGTACAGTCACATTACCAATTAGCTGAACCCCACGTGACCCAGAGCTCATTCACATATGTGTAAAATAGTACCTACCTTACCTATTTGTTATTTTTTTATATTGTACTAGCTTTTGCCCGAGTAGAAGTCGAAAATGGACCAAGAAATCACGTTGTCCTATACAAAATTTGCCCCCCTTTTTCACCCCTTAGGGGTAGAATTTCAGAAAATCCTTTATTATCGGATGCATACGTCATACAAAGAACACACCCTCCAAGTTTTAGGTATCTACGATCGGCGGTTTAGGCTGTGTGTTGATCTGTCAGTCAGTCAGGACAAAGGATTTGATATGTATAGAAGATATTGTATTTTTTAACATTACTTTACAACCAAACAGATTTGCAAGTGAGCTCTAGGTTACGTGGGGTTCAGCTAATTGTCAATGAGACTGTACGTTCATGTATATAGATTGTAAGTTTCATTTTTAACCCCCGACCCAAAAATGACGGGGTGTTATAAGTTTGACGTGTCTGCGTGTGTGTGTCTGTCTATGGCATAGCATCTCACGAACAGATGAACCGATTTGAATTTGTTTCTTTTGTTTGATAGCTATGTTTGATCGAAATCGGTCTAGCCGTCTGAAAGTTGAGGGGGATAAAAGTCGGGGATATGTTCTAAATAGTTAGCTTATAGAACAAGTTCAATAGATATCCGGAGCAGCCGTGGTACAGATTGATTATATGCTTGCACGATATAGCCCCAACATATATTCATTAGCATTCAAATAGTGTATCTTACATCACGATCGCTTGATGTATTCATCAACACTAGCGGGAGTTGGGGCCCAATGGATCACCTTAGTCCATATAATCAATACTTATATACTATTATCTATACTTAATATTATAAAGCTGGAGAGTTTGTTTGAACGCGCTTATCTCAGCGACTACTAGTTCGAATTGTAAAATTCTTTTTAAGTTTTTGTGTATTCTATTTATCGAGGAAGGCTATTGGCTACTTTTTATTATGATATTCCTACGGGATCGGTACTTAAACTTACTTACTAGCTGTGTCGTGTGTAGTTTAAAGATATACCTCTACTGTTTGACTAAGCCTCTATGGTTGTATGGTCTATTTAGAGTGATATTAGCCTAGTGCTATATACCTCGAATATAATTCCAAAGGTCGTGGGTTCGTCCCGACCTAATTTTTTTCGGAAAAATGTATGCGGCTAATTTACATTGCTCTTACGGTTAAGGAACACATCGTGATGAAATCCGCGGCTTAGTTGAATCCAGATGTTTTGACGAGTTCTTTCCACTGAACATGGTCGATTAAACTTAGGGCGACAAGAGAGTGGTATACTTAACGTGACCATACGTCCCGCTTTGGGCGGGACAGTCCCACTTTCAAACTGTGTGTCCCGCTGTCCCCGGCAAGGGAAGAAACGTCCCGCTTTCATATTTAAATAACGTGTCCCTAAAAATTGTGATGACTTTCGAGGAAATCAATGCAGAACCGAAGATCTATACCAATTATAACTGTTGAAAACATGAAAAAGTACTTGGCGTAGTTCTTCGAAAGTTAGGTTAGAAGTTCTAACCTAATTAACATAACCCACTTTCCTGGGCTGGGTAACATCATTGCCGGCAATTAATTTGGTACAAATATAACTTCTTTTGTTTTGTTGCAAAATCTAGCTCAACATTTCTTTAAACAAAATTCTGTAGTTGTCCCGCTCTGTCTATAGAAAATTATGGTCACTTTAGGTATACTTAGGTTCTGGAAAAACCTACCTAGAGAACAGCCCCCTTAAACAAGATTACTTTCTATGAGGGATATCACCAATACGGACAGATTTTTGACGTGACAACGTTTTATAAATTGGTTTGCCGGGTGACACTTCAAGAAACTGCGTTACGCTCCGCTGACGTTATGCGCTCACAATGAGAGCGAGTGACAGGCACGCGGGCATGGTTAGCCCGCCTAAGAGCGAGAGAGACAGACATAAAAAGTGAAAGGCACGCGTCCCTTCCACTCGAGCACAGTTGTTGTCACGTAAAACTTTCGCCCGTATACCGACTTTACAGGCAACCAGTTTTTTTGTTTTTTGTTTGAATTGACGTAGGTACTTACCTAAAATGAATTTTATTTTTATCTGTAACGTGATGTGACTTTTCTAAAAAAAAAAAATAGCTGTCGATTGGCGATATCGATAATGAAAAGTAATCTTGTCTAAGAGGGCTAAACGGTAGACTGCGAACTACCAGATTTTTATTTGCCCTTAAGTTTTTATGTGAACTTCGTAGCTAAATGTAGGTATAGGTAAATCGGTTCAAGTAATATAACAATGAACACATTATCTCACGCTTTAATTAAATTGAAGATGTTTTCTATTAAATGATCGTGTTTGCCTTAATCAAGATGACCTTAAGTTGTACTTAATTTTGTTTACAATATAAAAATCATTAAGAAAAAAGCTTAGGTTATAAAAAGTATAGTTATTTATCAACTTGATATTCATTAGATGTCATAATAAATACCTACTAATAATATTAGCTCATGAATATCTTCAGGGTTAGATAAACATATCCGAAAAAGACAAGTTTTTTACTTAGTAGGTATTTTTTTAAATAGTTTTATTATATTTTGAAATTAAATTTTTTAATTAATTTTTTTTTTTTTTTTTTGTTTACGACCCCATTTATTCTTTGTTGATTTCTTGTACTTTTATTACGTAAGCTACTGAACAAGTTACGAACGACAATTCTACGTGATAATATCTTCTTAGAAAACGATTAAAAATTGAGTTCTCTTTTTTTTTTTTACTTAAATATTTTTTTTTCCATATTCTGTTTTTAACCCCCGACCCAAAACCAAATGGAAAAAAATCCTAAAAAATATTAAATGTCAGACGAGGCTGTAGGTACTTATAGGTTAAAAGTCTTTTGCCAGCTCTTTCGGGAGTATAATTAACAAAAAAAGCTTGCCTAAAAAATAGTACTTAACCTTACCTAAAATTTTTAACAACATATTAAAAAAACATTTACTTTTTTCTGTTTTTAAACACAAATATTTTTTTTACTTTTTAATATTTTAAGAAGTCTTTTCTTTTATTCGCAACTGTGATTAAAAACGTTGTACGATACACGTGTAGATTGATCATTGCATCTCTTGATCAATTTACCACACTTGTATCGCAATATACCTACTAATAGGATACCTACCTACTTATTTAGATTTTACCCGTGTAACTCTAGATTTCATAGTAATATCGAGATAAAGCTCATATTCTTCTCCAAACTTTGGGCTACAACAAAACAAATTTTCATTCAAATCGGTCTTGCCGTGGAGAAAACCTGTATAATATTTAACGAATCAACATCGTTAATAACCATAAATCAATGTTATTGTTATGTTAATAACCGTATGTAGGCCATTTCCTCTCCATCCGTATTATAAGGCACCCACGACACCCACGAGAGGACGCTTACCTCTAGCAAGGTCGATGCTCTGAACACTCAAAGGAGAATTTACTTACTTACGGTAAATGTAATAGATATTTCTAATATATATACAATGTGTTACAAAAACCCCCTAATCCTGTTTCTTCATTAACAGGTATATTGACGTGATAACGTTTTATAAATTGGTTTGCCGGGTTCAAGAAACTGCGTTACGCTCCGCTGACGTTATGTGCTCACAATGAGAGCGAGTGAGAGGCACGCGTCCCTTCCACTCGGGCATGGTTAGCCCGCCTAAGAGCGAGAGAGACAGACATAAAAAGTGAAAGGCACGCGTCCCTTCCACTCGAGCACAGTTGTTGTCACGTAAAACTTTCGCCCGTATACCGACTTTACAGGCAACCAGTTTTTTTTTATAGCACATTTATCCTGAAATACTATCAAAAAAACAGATTGGAATAGATCCTTCATTTGCAGTTTTGGCTTCAAAAAACAGGAGAGAGAGTGAAATTTTAATTTTTTTTTAAATTGCAGATATCTTGGAAACCAAGAAACTTTCATAGCATAACTTTTATTTTTCTGAACCGGCACAGTGTCCTCTATCCATAGGTGCCGGTTATGCATTCATTACGGGACACTTTGTATATTCTGTAGTAAAGCTTAGATCGTGTGTGTGACCTTATGATTATTTGGTTTTGGTAAGTACTTGTAGGTGCCGTCAGAATTTCACCACAGTAATTTATGAATGAGAATAAAATAAATATAATATTTGTAAATAAATTTTCAAGATGTGACAACATTATTGGGTCCTCACTAGTCCTTAAGTAAATATGATGTTATCACATACAAAAACAAGCATATACCTATTATGGTGATTGTTCCCAAAGAGAGTAGGTATGGGTAATACATATTGTCTCCGTTGTCTGACTACCATAACACAAGCCTAGTTTAACTTATTTTTACAGGGGTAATCATAGATATACTATGGGGTAATCCAAAATACAAATATATTTATTGAAACTCATTTTACATAATAAACTTAGGGGTAAGATGATGCTGTGTGCATTGTTCTGCATTGATTAATTATGACTATTATTTTAAAAAAACTTATTTTCTGAAATTACATACATATCTTTCGGTAAGATCCGAGGGTACCTATATAGAGAGGGTTTTCTTTACACACTGTATTAAACCTCCAATTTGCATTAATAAGCTTTGTAAATATCTTTAGAGTATGCTTGTTTGTAATGTATGAGAGTGTGGGTTGAGCTATTATGTATCATAGGTTAGGTATTGTTCAATAGTAAATTAATGCTGAATATCGTTTGAACTTTAAAGCTTTGGTTTAAGCTTTCTAAATCTTGTCAATTAAAAGATTATAAGTAAATTAAAAAAATTAACATTTTTTTGCATTGCACCTATTACCCGACTTCAAAAAAAGGAGGCGGTTCTTAATAAGGAAGACGTTCGGTTCAAAACGAAACATAGAAATATGTTTCATTAAAGGAGTTTTCCTTTAATGAAACTATGTTTAAGAGTTTATTTTTTACTAGCGACCCGCCCCGGCTTCGCACGGCTATATTATGCATGTATTATACATATAAACCTTCCTCTTGAATCACTCTATCTATTAAAAAAAACCGCATAACAATCCGTTACGTAGTTTTAAAGATTTAAGCGTACAAAGGGAAATAGGGACAGAAAAAGCGACTTTATTTTATACTATGTAGTGATTACACAACTGTACTCGGGATGTCCAGTTGCTTCTGAGCCAATTTTTATGTTTCTTCAAAGGCCTCCGACTAGATGGACAGACGACTTAAAGTCTCGGAAATCCGTTGGACGCAGAGGGCATATTACCACTGATCGCTTTATAAGTCTTTGGGGGAGACCTATGTTCAGCAGAGGACATCCTACGCGAATTAATTAAAGTCTCGGAAATCCTTTGGACGCAGAGGGCATGCCACTTGATCGCTCTATAAGTCTTTGGGGGAGACCTATGTTCAGCAGAGGACATCCTACGCGAATTAATTAAAGTCTCGGAAATCCGTTGGACGCAGAGGGCATGCCACTGATCGCTCTATAAGTCTTTGGGGGAGACCTATGTTCAGCAGAGGACATCCTACGCGAATTAATTAAAGTCTCGGAAATTCTTTGGACGCAGAGGGCATGCCACTGATCGCTCTATAAGTCTTTGGGGGAGACCTATGTTCAGCAGAGGACATCCTACGCGAATTAATTAAAGTCTCGGAAATCCGTTGACGCAGAGGGCATGCCACTGATCGCTCTATAAGTCTTTGGGGGAGACTTATGTTCAGCAGAGGACATCCTACGCGAATTAATAAATGTCTCGGAAATCCGTTGACGCAGAGGGCATGCCACTGATCGCTCTATAAGTCTTTGGGGGAGGCCTATGTTCAGTAGAGGACGTCCTACCTATGCGACTTAATTAAAGTCTCGGAAAGCCGTTGGACGCAGAGGGCATGCCACTGATCGCTCTATAAGTCTTTGGGGGAGACCTATGTTCAGTAGAGGACGTCCTATGCGACTTAATTAAAGTCTCAGCAATCCGTTGGACGCAGAGGGCATGCCACTGATCGCTCTATAAGTCTTTGGGGGAGGCCTATGTTCAGCAGAGGACTTCCTGTGGCTGATATGATGATAATGATGTTTGTAGGCGACAAAACCATATAGTAACTTCATTTAATGATTAAAAATGACTTTCTAATTCAAATGTGTGTCATCAATTCCATTTGTGTGCTTTGGTGAAAGCGAAGATTGCATCATCAGTTATATGATTACTTATATGCTCTTTAGATATATTTATTTTTCTGTGATTCTTCGCATTCAATGACATTTAGAAGTACTTATATAATTAGGTTGCAAAATCAATAAAACTATTACGGAGTCTTCGATCGCCTAATAGCTCGCCGGGTCGTTCAATTTGAAAGTAGACAATTTTTTTCGTTTGTTAATGATGTTTATTAAATACCAGTCATAGCACCTAGTGTGTGTTTGCCCTTTTAAGATCTTTTATCCTTACTTCCTAACAAACATTATAAGTACTTACGAAAGTTTTTTTTTTTTTAACATCCTGACTTCGTCTATTTATTTCAAATTAAAACACAAAATTAAACTAAAACAAAAAAACACCATACAAGAGTCACATTAAACATTAAACACAATTTAAACATCAAACACCGCAGGCACAAACAAGAAAACAAACACTAGAAGGTTTGTTTGTATATTTATCTATCACAAGTATTTCTTACTTAAAAGGGGGCTCCCACAACTATGTTTGTACCTATGTTTTATTGGTTACTGTAAAAAATATTTTTAAAATATTTTTTTTATATTTGTTTGCTTGTTTTTTCCCTCTTCACGGTCAAGCGACTGAATCGATTTGGATGAAAATCGGCATAGTGGTAGCTTAGAGGATGGAGAAGGACATAGTTATCTATAAATACAAAATTCAAAGTCCTAACTGACTGTTTATCAACGCATAGTTCAAGCCAATGGACGGATCCGGCTCTTTGGCACACAGCTATTATGACTTAGGCATCCGCTAAGAAAGAATTTTGAAAAATTTGACCTCTACACGGACGAAGTAATGAGTGAAAGTTAATTTGGAAAGATCTTTGGATCTAGGTAAAATTATGGGATGTAGGTAGGTAAAATTATCTTAATTACTCAAGTTCCTTTTAAAACAAACCTTGCATTTTACTTTTTGGCAAAACTTCGAAAAGAAATTACTTGTTTGCAAGGAGGTTAAGTTCTAGAAGTTCCTGTAATGTGTAATGGCGTCAGATGCTGATGAAGAAAATGAAAAACACGCGACTTTAAATGCTTATATCTTTTTTCCACATCTACTTCACGAAATACTATCAATTTACCGACCCGACCCGACGACCCAGTTGGCACAATGGTCACCATGCCGGACTGCCAAACACAGGGTTGCGGGTTCGATTCCCGCCTCAGACAAAAAATTGTGCTTAAATATTTGTCTGTGGTCTGGTTGTTTCTATGTATTATAGTATAGTATATATTTACAAAAGAAAAGTATATAAGTAGTATATCCGTTGTCTAGCACCCATAACACAAGTCTAGTTACTTAGCTTGGGGCTAGATGGCGATGTGTGGAATGTCCTGCAATATTTATTTATTTATTTTTATTTAATTTAATTGTAATCTAGAAAATCGGAGAATTTTATCATATATTTTCTATTTGTGTATATGCTCAAGTATATTGCCTTACAATCATTATTTATATCAAACTGCTCATCGCTACATAGTTTATAACAAAGTCGCTTTCTCTGTCCCTATGTCCCTATATCCCTATATCCCTTATGTATGCTTAAATCTTTAAAACTACGCAACGGATTTTGATGCGGTTTTTTTATTAGATAGAGTGATTCAAGAGGAAGGTATTTATGTATAATTATATGCATAATATAGCCGTGCGAAGCCGGAGCGGGTCGCTAGTAAAATAACAAACGAAATGAGCCACTGTCCGTTTCGTTTGTTGTAATTCATTATATTGAATTGTCCGGTAGAAAATGGCAGGTCCTATACTTTCGCGCGACTTTCACCGCGATGTGCGACATTATAGTCGTGAACTCACCTACCGCATACCTACACTACTACCTTAACACTGACACATAACAAATGCAAATGTATAGAAAAGGTCGTAGAATAATTTCCGTTTAAGACCTCATCTTTATTTGAGTGGACTCTAATACATTTTATCTGAATAAAGTAATCCATTTTAATAATGATAACCTGAACCGAAAAAAAGATATCATTTTCATTCCCAACGTAATCGTCATTTTAACTTGACCTTAAATTGTGTTTCTAAGTTCAAAACGTGGAAACGAAAGACGATCAGAGCGGAAACGAAAGACGATCGAAGAAAACGAAACACGATCCCCTTTGTTTTCACTTTGAAACCCTTTTGTTTCTGCTTTGATCGTGTTTTGTTTTTTTTTCGATGGTCTAATGATTTTTTTGTACCGTCTTTTTGATACTGAAACCTGAATAAAACGGAAGCTTTTCAATACCTATGACTTTTAAGTACCCAATAAATATACCATTCATATGTAATCTAAATTATTTTTTATTTATACAGCGACAGCAACTTTAGTTCATGGTTTGTATTACATACATGGACCAAGTAAGTACCTGCCACTCTCTCAGCTTAGTCAACCGTGTCCAGAGAAATGGATGTATGGAGCCAACTAAACTACCTACTTAAGTTCTTGCGTAAACCACTTCTAATTCATAATAGCGTATTAGCTATTCTATTAAATGAACGTCTATTTGGATAATACCATAGCTACAGGTGTAAATGGTCTACCTAATGTAATTAAATTAAATTATCACGCTCATTTTAAAACACAATTTACTTAAACATAAGCTTTCGCTGTAATTTCACTTTCAAACACGTTCAGCTCGCAATTTGTAATGTTTTCGGGATTAATAATTAAAAATATAAGAATTCCCGCAGATTACTCATTTTCAACCTATACAGTTGTAAAAGTAGTTGCGTGCCCGATTTTGATAAAAACTAAAACTGCATCATTTAATTATTTTCCCGGGTCTTAATCGCGTATTTTTTGTTTTTTATTTCTCTTACCTCGACGTTTCGACTATGTTACAATAGTCATGGTCGCGAGGAGACTGGAGCAGCGGCGAGCGTTGTCCTCTCATGTTGATAGTTGAGGGTAGTAACCGAGGGTAGGTCGAGTACCGACACTCGATTTTATAAACAGTTTTGTCAACAGTCATAAGGGCCGCGGCACACTACACTCACTATATCCGAAGATATATCCGGAGATATCTCGCGACACTTGCACATTTTTTTATCACTGGATTCCACGTAGATGAGAGCTTGTATCCACTTTCCCGGTTGAAATTAACATGTTTCTTAACGTCGAGGTAAGAGAAATAAAAAACAAAAAATACGCGATTAAGACCCGGGAAAATAATTACTATGAATACAAATCGTGTGAGTTTAAAAAGTTTATTTGCATCATTTAAGTTTTTTAAAATGGCAATTACCCTAGCCAGGAATCGAACCTGCTGATTTTGCAAAAAAAAAAAATTATCCTATATTTCTATACCAAATTGATAGTCTTGCTGATAAAGATAAATTCTTGGAAACAAACATAGTATGGCAAATCAAAGGATTTTTTTTGTAGTTTACTGTTATTTTCAGCTTTAAGTCTCTGGCAAAATAATAGCGTATATGAGGCATAGAGGGAAAGTGCAGCATTTCTTGCTATCTCTCATAGTTTAGGATATAGCCCTGAAGGCCCACGTAAAAAAATCACACTGTATACATAGTTTGGTATTTATGCGGCCTTCAGAAAAGTCTATTAGTGCAAAAGGGCGCTAAGTACCTACCTATTAGATAATTTCAATGAGTAAAATTACCCAATTTCTTTAAACAGTTATGGTCACTGAGTTCTACGGCTTTGTTCGCACGTTGGGTAATTGGCATCAAACCAAGGTGGATAATATAAAGGTTCGCTAAAGATAAACTCAAATGAATAATTAACAAAGTTTTAATTAAGTTCGTTGATTTAATTAAATAGGTAGTTAAATAAGAGTAAGTAAATAAATAAATAGGTGTGAATGTGCTTTGAATAAAGGTTGCCAATTTTTTTTACAAATCCTGGTCCTTAGTGGACGCTTTTAAATTGCCTAAAATATAATAGTTTTGTGTTTTACAAAAACATTCGAGAACATCACTATCACTACATAGTATAAAACAAAGTCGCTTTCTTTGTTCCTCTGTCCCTATATCCCTTTGTATGCTTAAATGTTTAAAACTACGTAACGAATTTTGATGCGGTTTTTAATAGATAGAGTGATTCAAGAGGAAGGTTTATATGTATAATACATGAATAATTTCGCCGTGCGAAGCCGGGGCGGGTCGCTAGTAAAATATAAGTTAAGAAAATAAGAAACCATTAGAAATTAAAAATGCTTTAACTTTGGAATTTATCACTTTTCTATTTTCTTATATTTCTTTTATAATAGGAAATTAACACAAATTTTACAACATTTATGTAGGTAAGTATTAAAGTTAAATTTAGTTAAAAGCACGTAAATAAATTCAAATATAAACAAATTAGAGTCTTTTATGCATTAAAATGCTAATGCTACGTCTAGAAGCTAAACTGCCATTTTTTCATTTCAATGTTAAGTACTTTACGAGTGAAATAATAAAGAATAAACATTAGTCTGTCTCTCTGTTGCGCCAAAAGTGAAATTGCAAGCCATTTACGTACACAAAGTTTAGATATCTACTGCGATGAATTGATTTCATAGTATGATTAACTGCGCTCCGGTTCCGTAGAAAAATCAGGATAAAAGTAACCGATGTGTTAATTCAGGTCTCTAACTATATGCATACTGAGTTTCATCGCAATCGGTTTAGTAGTTTTTGCGTGAAGGAGTAACAAACATAACACTAATATTTAATAGGATTTTTCCTTTTACTGTAAAACGGTTTTACTGAGTTAAACATTTACAGGGGGATAGTACTATGAAAAAAGACAGGATTATCTTATCCCGATATTTTCATGGCTTTCGCAGAGTTTCATTACTAAGCGGCTGACTCATACCCAGCCATGCTTGTGCAGCATTGCTAGATTAACTACTTGACTAGCCTTCTCGAAGTAAATATAAGTCAATGACCTGCCTACCATCACGTAGGTAGGTACTCTAGGTACCAATTTACTTCCTTCTAACCAACCAAGTGTTAGGCAATAGCCGGGTACCCACCTAGCGCACAGGCTCGCGCGGCAGCCTCGCGAGCCAAATGCCTCGGCTGATGTGGACGTGCCTCGGGCGGCCACGGGCGCGCGTTCGCTCGCCCGAGCACGGCTCGGCCCCGAGCCATCTGTTGTCGGTAAACTTGACGCGCTCAAAGGCGCCTCAGTGAGCGCTGTGCGTTAGGTGGGAACAACGAATACTCGCGGACTTATGATGGCTCAGCCTGCCTCGCGAGGCTTCCTCGTGTAAATTGAACGTAACTACTGAGGCTGCCTCGGGAGCCATCGCTCGCGATCTGGACACCGAGGCTGCCGCGCGAGCCTGTGCGCTAGGTGGGTACCCGGCTAATGGGTACCCACTGGTGTGCAAGCAGCGGTACCGCTTCGCCTGCTGATTGCACATTATATGATTGACTGTATTTACTGCCCATTAGAATGCTCTCGATGTTTCAATGGCCAATCTGATAATTAGGTTGATTATACGCAGTGGAATATGTTCGGTTTGATACGTTGGTATACGTAGGTAAGTGTGACCAACAACGGAAGTTTAATTAAATTAAGTTCTGCAGAACTTCGCTAAGCAAACAGTTCGATCTGCGTTGATCAAAACAATTGCTTGAAAGAGGACCATAATGAAAAATGGCAACACTTCCAAATAACAAAAAATGTAATAGAAAAACTTTTACAAAATGACCACATCCACAGAAGACCCCAAAAACTACAAACCGCTTCGTGAAACAACAAAAGAACTTCTTGAAAACTTAAAATTTGTAGACGTCTTAGATTTCGGCGTACTTTATAATTATGAAAAAAAAATTAGAAAATAGGATTTTATATTAATAGAGTAAATAACAATACATCAAAATGTATCTACCACAGCACCACGAGTGCAATGAACTCCTGAAATAATTTACGATGCCAAGTGACGCTCAAAATAAACCCAGTGTTTCAGGATGTCTAATAGTTTTATTGCAAAAAGAGTAAAGGAAATTGTGACGAGTCAAGTTGTTTCAGCATGAGCGGATACCATCTGAGTCGATCGATAAAAATAAAGTTACTTACAATTTTTTTATCAAAGTGTCCGAAGTTAATGAAATTATGTGCTAAATTAATTGATTTTGGCCATTTAAAGTGTAGTTAAATATATAGTATTGATATTAGCTGTACCGGCAAAAGTTTGGTTGTTATTTGGCCTATTAAAAAAAAAGGAAACATAAAGGACAAAAAATAACAGACCTAACGAATATTACACAAAAATCATACAAATTGGTTCAGCCGTTTAGGTGGACATAGGTAACTCATTAACTAACACACGAGAATTTTATTTAAATAGGGATAGCTGGATAGATGGCCATATTCAGAATGTAAAGAAAATCCTGTTTTCCCTCTTAAGTAGATTAGAGGTACCTATACAGGTAACTCCGAACCTTACCCCGGAACATTTATTAGTTTGAAAAAATTATCCAAATTTACCCAGAGTTTGAGTAATTTTCGAATTGCGACAACCCCATTATTTACCTGAGGACCCGGTGCCAAATTAAACATTTTTATTAAAAAAATTAATAATAAATATGGGTAATTTAACTCACTTTGATATTATCAAAACGATTTTAGATTGATAAAGTTCGAACGGCCATGATCTTCCTCGTGTTATCTCACAAAAACAATCGCACAAAAGATCTCCCACGTTTTTATCTGCCTCTACGTGTTGTTTAATCATAAAATTACATGATAAAGATCTGCATTTTAATCAGTTTTTTATTGGTTAAAGTTTTTAAATGTACAATTAATTTGTATCGTACCAAAAACTTCTAAGAATGACGAATCAAACATAGGTTTTTTCGCTGAAATGTCTAGTTATATGAATCAATGTATAGAAACCAAATATTTTCATCTCAAACTGTTAGCAACAGCTGCCTATCTATTCTATTCAATTAAATAGAAACGCAACGCAATAAAAATAAATCGTAAATGTAAATTGCGCTCGTAACATTTTACTGCATTTCAGAATTGACTCTATATCTAGTTGAATAGATAAAAAGGACTTTCATATAATAATGATTTCCGATAGAGAAAACCGCAAAATCAATGAGTCATTAAATTTATTGGAGTGAATTTCACTGCAAAAAGCCTAGTTCATATTATTCCAGTAGTGCTGGAGTGGCCACGTTTGTATTGTAAAGCTGACCGCAAAATGGACTATATTACTCACTAGATCTACTTCCAGCGCTTATATGGATTGCTTGAATTGAGCATTCTTGACGAACTCTGCGGCGCAGGTTACTGGTTCGAGTCCTGCCGTTGAAGAAGTATTTGTATAGATATTTCTTTCTGTTAACAAATATTTGTATGGGTATTGTCTCTGTATATAATCAATGGCCTAAATTGAAGAGGATATAAAGTGCGGAAACAGCCCAGTAAAACTTAACTAAAACTAAGTGTGTATTTATAAAAAAGTATATAAGGATTTTATCCATTATTGGGTCACCATAACACAGGCCTTAGCTTAGCTTGGGGCTACATGGCACTGTGTTCAATATTTAAAAATATATAATAATATATTTGTTAATGTTTGGAACCTGAAAAGGCTATGGGTTAGTACCGGAGGGTCCCGATGCCCGAAGTACCGTCCCTGAGGCTCCTAATTTAATTTAGAAAAATTTTTCGATAAAAATACCACCGGCAAAAAAGTGTTAAAATAAATAGCCGCCACCAGACTTTTTAACGCTCTTTGTCGATCGTCATTTGTCATAGATTTATGATGTTGTCATATAAATCGTATCTATGCAGACATAGAAAATACCTAATTAGTTATGTCGACAAAGGCAATAACCAGTTATTTATGCTTAGTAGTTAGGCATAATTCAATCAATAGCTGGGAAAGACACTCTGTCTCCCCAACAAACAATCGAACAATTCCTAACCGCGATTAAATCGCCATTGTGTATATTGTTTACTAAACGTACCTACAGTGACGGAATTTCGTATGTAGGTATAGCTCCCAATGAACTCAGCTGCATTCAATTATTTACGAGGATAATGTTCCCACAGCTTACTTAGTAGTAGCTTAGTCAATAACTGCGAAAAAATATTCTATATTAGTAGGTACTTTTGGTCTAACCCTTTTTACTAATTCCCAAAAAATATCCATTAGGTCTTTAAACCAGCATGGCCCCTTTTTATTTAAATTGCACTGTTCGTATGTAAGTTGAAAGTAGTCCGTCAAAATTTGCAAAATATTTTTCAACCATTTGTTGGCATCCGATTAAGCTGACATTTTTTATCGTAGCGGTCGACTTAACCGACTAAGCTCACTTTCATTTGACTCGACTTTTTATCCTGATTTTAACACGGGGTCTCAATTACGGGTTCTTTTTTAAATAAATAATTTAACACTCAATTTTTCTTGTTACAGTTTGTAAGATGGAGTCCCTATAACTGAAGAATGGACACGCTAACCTGGTTGTCTTTAGGCCTGCAACTGGCAGCACTGTGCTCGATAGTCGGTGCTCTGCTGCTGTACCTCCTCCGGAAGGTCAGGGTCGCTGAGGTCCTGCCCGTTGACAGTGCGAAGACTGTCCTCATCACCTCGGTCGATACAGCACTTGGATTACAGGTTTGTTTTATAAATCCCACTTCTGATTATAAAACACATTTGGCGAACAGGTAATGACAATGATGTTTTAAAACAAATTCAAGTCATGAGCCGGTGGAATTCCTTGCTGTCATGTAGACGAAGATACCACAATGTCGCGTCTATTTTATTACTATAACCACTTAGTAACCCATTGACGTGTTACATTATGTCCCCGCACTAAAAGCGTCAAATCATTAACATTCTTCGACATGTTAGCCGTATCCACATTTGGAAATGGCCTCTACTAATGCAGCGAACACTTGAACAGACACAGACCTCCATACAAATTACATTCCGAGTATTTAACCTAATTTATTGAACAGCTTAACATTAACTACTGTTTTATAGATCGTGTCTGGTGTTTGATAGAGTCCCTGCAGACATCAGTCTTTCTTTATGTAGTTTAAAAACGAGTGAACTATTGGCAGATTATCGAACTTAAACAAAACTGCGCGAAAGCAAGTATTCCTTTGGAAACTTAATTTATTTCACTGGTGGATAAATTAGGACTTTAACTAGGGTTAGTGGCTGCCTTTTTTTAATCTTCGAGGGTGTCATAACTAAACTGAGTTGGGGCGGGTCTAAACTTAGTTTTGGTTGTGTTATTATACTACAACTTATTTATTAGGTTTGTTTGATGGCCGCGCCAAAAAAAGATGTCAATCTTTCTCTATAAAGTGAGAATTTATTAAGTTTATGCAGCCTAAATAAGTTGTAATAAAATAAATGTTTGCATGTTGTTCGCTCTATTTTCCAAAACCACAGCCAAAGTAGTCAAGTAACGCTCATTAAACATTTCACAATGCTTCGAAGGAGATTATGCAAGGAAACCGCTCCATTAAATCTATGCGTGTTCGTATAATTATTTACGCTGAATGAGATGATTCGAAACAAATGGATTGCAAACAGTTAAAATGATCTTGAAATGTTCAGACAGACGCCATTTAATTTTTATTCAAGCTTGTTTTACTTACACAATGAAAAAATACGAAAGAATTAAGGTGAACCGTAGACAGTGGATGTATTTTTGTGTAAGTTCCTACATAGAAACTAGGCGAAAATGCTGGAATTTATTGACTCAATGTTTTTTTTTAATTCCAAGTACACAATCATGAGTAAATTATGCTATATATTAGACCTCTTCGATTTTTTGAACGTACTGGCTGGACGATATCATACACACAAATTAAAAAAAAAAACGTATTTTCTTATAATTTTTATCAGCCTTGGTGGCCAGCACGTTTTTGCATTACAAATATTGCAATGTAAACTTTTTGGATAGGTAACTGTTTTTGACATTAAAACTTTTTTGTAAAAAATGTTTCCTTTTTAAGTTTCTTGTTTTTTTTTAGCAGAGAGCTGCCAGTATTTTATTTAATCATATTGCTATTGCACCTCCTTAACATTTATGTTTTTTAAGTAATTTTGTAATTTTGATTAGATCTCTTTTGTCTTTTGAAACGCACTGACTGAACGATATTGCCAAAGAAATTAAAAAGAAAAGTTTGTAATGTAGGTAAACTTTTTAGATGACATAAAACTATTTGGTAAAAATATTTTCTTTTTATGTCTCGGATATTTTAGCAAATGCTAGCAGTAATATGATTTTTATTATATTTTTACGTTTCAGATAGCTACATACCTAAGCAGCCGAGGATGGCGCGTGATGGCCGGATGCCGGAGCGGCGGGCTCGGCGCCCGACTGGCTGAGTCGTGGCTGCAGTCCCACGTGGCCTCCACTCCTGAAGACGAACCTCCTCCGAGGTTGGCGACGTTGGAGTTGGATGTAGCAAGAGAAGATCTTTTAGAAGAAGCTGCACGGGCTACTGCGCAGCATTTGCCTGCTGGTGAACACGGTAAGATGTTTTTCAATTAAAGATTTTAAAGAAAGATTTTAAATAAAGAAGATAGCGAATGAAAGAGTTGTATTTAGAACCTACTTTTTTGGAAGTCATTAAAAAATTAAAACGATTTTTTTTTCGATAATTTACGAGAAAAGTAATTTTAAAAGTATTTTTATGTAATATTCAATTCTTGTTTTTGTATAAAAATCTTGCTTCAAAACAAAAAGATTGTCAAAAAGCGTGCACTGCCCGGGAATCGAACCCGGGTCGCAAGAATGGGAATCTTGCATGATACCACTACACCAGCAGTGCTCAGTATGGATG
This sequence comes from Idaea aversata, assembly GCA_907269075.1. Classification (NCBI taxonomy): domain Eukaryota; kingdom Metazoa; phylum Arthropoda; class Insecta; order Lepidoptera; family Geometridae; genus Idaea; species Idaea aversata. The sequence goes on from OU026096.1 coordinate 6,486,108, forward strand.
GATGAAAAATTCTGATACTTGTCATGCTACTAATCTTATCAAATTGAACTTTCTGGATATTAAATCTGTGGGATTATTCCTAACATGATCCGAAAACCTGACCCGACAACGAACGGGTTAATTGAAGAACAGCAAAAAAAAGTGTCATTATAAGGTCGAGTCGAATAATGCGTATCAAAATAATTTGTTAAAAATTAATTTAGCTGAACAATTACTATCTACCTATTTGCAAAAAAATTGTTTATCAAAACAAAATATTAAATCCCTCTAGTAAAATATTGTTGCGACATCTATCGGCCTATCAACGAACTAACAAGTAACTTTCAAGGTTGTAACCTAGCAAAACTTAACGAGCTAGCAATTCAACACAGCGACAACAGATGGCGCTATTTCTAAGTTTTATTCGACTTTGAATAAAAGACAAAAATACAAGAATTAGTTTTATAAACACTAACGATAAATATATATTTTTTCATTTGATTCTAAAACTTCTTAACATGTTTTTGATAGGATACTTCGAAATCTTGGAAGTAACATTTACTTTTTATCTCAATATTATTTATTATTTTTTTTTTTTATAAGAACCTGTAGGTTCTTATTCGGGACTTACGCAGGTGAAACCATTGGGCGCAACTAGTATTAGTAGTAATTTTAGGATTATAATTAGCAAGATGGATCTTAACATTTTTAACTGTATTCAAAAGAGGTTTTTAGTTCGCCGCGTATGAAACAATTTACCTATAGCAGAAATTGTGGGCATTTAGGAGTTTTGGACACTTAGAAGGGACATGGGAGAAGCCTTTCCCCAGTACATACTATTACAAACGTAGTCGACTGTTTTCTCCCTGGATAATGACACTAAAGCAAATATTTATGGTGCATAAAACTTATAGGTAACTGCCATGACCTTGACCATGCCCCTATTTTTTTATTTTTTTATCTTAATTTCTATGATAATTAGAAAATGAAAAAAAAAAAAAACAGGGGCATAGTCATGGCAGTTATAGGTTTTATGGCACAATAATATTTGTGCTAGTGTCATTATCCAGGGTGGAAACAGTCGACTACGTTTGTATGGAGAGAGCGTAGGTTAGGTTAGGTACCCTTTCACCTTAAAGCCAAAGCATTATGTGAATCTGTTTCGATGTTATAGGTATCTGGGCAGTAATAAACACGGCCGGAAGCAGCGGTCGAGGCGGTGCCTCCTGTTGGGAAAGTGCTCTGCGAGGGAACGTGCTGGGCGCTCTGCGAGTAGCTCGGACCTTCGCACCTTTGCTGGCTGCTGCAGCCGCCGATCATCCGCATGCCGGCAGACTGTTTTACATTGGTAAGATACTAAGTAGCCAGGTTTCACTTATGTAAGTAAAAACCTTAATCACAGAATATAAAAAACTTGAGAGGTGTCAAGGGACACCCGGATGGAACGAAGTTCCTTTCGATTAATTAGTGAAGGAATTGTAATTTTTTTTTTGCTAGTAATCGTCGCGACACTACACTGTTCAATGCGAAATACGAAACGAAAATAACTGGCTTGCTTTCTATGCAAAAACAACTTTTAGTCTTAATTTTTTTTCGTCTAGCCCCCTTTCGCAACGCGCGATAAGGAACTTTCGTTTCAATAATACTAGCGACCCGCTCCGACTTTGCACGGCTGTGTATTATACACATAAACCTTCCTCTTGAATCACTCTATCTATTAAAAAAACCGCATCAAAATCCGTTGCGTAGTTTTAAAGATCTAAGAATACAAAGGGAAATAGGGACGGCGAAAAGTGACTTTATTCTATACTATGTAGTGATGATAGTGATGTAATGATAATGATGGTACTTACCTGTGGGTATTATACATGGCAGGTATAATACCCACAGGTATGTACATTGACAGGTATGTCACCTTAATTAAAAACTAAATAAAAAAAAATAGTGAAAACGACTTCAAAATAGGTCATTAGATAAATATATTTGCTTTATTGTCAATCTGAAAACAATTCATTTGTTTATTTTTTGTCACTAATATCAAGGTTTTTAAAATTACCCGTGGGTCCAAAATGCGATAATAACTCATTTTACACACACAGTCAAATGGCTTAACTGATTTGTTTGATTTCTGTCCATCTGTTTGTTTTTATCTAGTTTACCGAGTTAATACCTATTTGCTTAAAGGAACTTGGTTTTATATTCAAGTTTGTTATATCAGTTAAAAGGTAAATTATAATGCTTTCTGAAGGCCAATTCTCGTAAAAAGCTCAAAATACCCTCAAAAGTTGGACGCAGATTGATCAGAGCCGAACGAATCGAATTTATGTCGTCCACAGAAAAAAGTACCTTAAGTATATTAATAGAGATGAGGTACATTTATATTTCCAAGTCAGCCGCCTCTAACGATGCGATTGACTCTGATGACGTCATCGGAAATATAAATGTAGGTACCTTATCTCTAATACTATAAGGTACCTTTTCCCGTGGACGGCAAAAATTGGATTCGTTCGGCTCTGATCAACCCGGGGCTCTATTTTTGAATCGCTCGTGTGACAAAGCTTCGTCGTATACCTACGCCTACAAGTCACGCTCGACTTCCAAGTCGCATGACACAATTTTACTGTATTTTTGAATCGTTCGTCGTCGAACTGCGTTTTACGCAGTTATTTGAAAAGCGGTAATTACCAGCGGACATCCGAAATTATCCCAAAAGATATAAATATTTTTCAAAGACCGTTTCCGAATGTTTGACTATGATTGTTTGATGTTTATTCTACCACTCGCCTGTCGGCGACGAGTGGTGGAGACCACTCGTGACGATGGAGCGATTCAAAAATAGCGAATTTCCGATGTCGAACGAATATCAGTAGAAATCGAGCGCTCAACGCGGGGCGAATGATTCAAAAATAGGGCTCCTGGGACCACCTAAAGTCAGCTTTTAGAAAAAAAAACTGATTGTAATCGGAATGCAATAGGAATGATAATAATATGGTATTGTAATTTGAACATTTTTATTTACGAGAATATGCCTTCTGAAAGTTTTAAAAAACCCTAAATTCATAGTTAAGTAAATACCTACCTAAGAGCGAGTTCACATTTTTTTTTTCTTCCAGGGTTAACATCAGACACGGGCTGCGAGAACCTATCCCGTGTAGACCTTGAAAGCAGTGAAAATAGTGCCGTAGCGGCGGCAGCACGATGGGGCACTTGGGGTGCTGCACGTGCACTTCGTGCCGGACTGAAGTCTAAACGACTGCACGTTATGTTGTTGCACGCACCGGATCTATCGGCTGCGGAAATCTATGCGCCACCCGTGCAGCTGCAACCGCCTAGTCAACCGGCCAGGTATCAAATATTCTAAGTTATTCCATAGAAGACTAGGTACTGCCAGATAGGGTTACCAGATCATAAGAATTTTCCTCGCAGTTCAGAATTTTAGCGATCTGTTAGGGAAACAGAAAAATAGAAATTGTCAGGAGTTAAAGGTAGGTAAAAAGAGAAAAACAATGAGATAAATATAGTCACGTCTTAGAATACGGGCTAATAATATGTCAATAATTCAATTAAAGAATTAAAAATGTGAGTAATTCAATTTATGGGAAGGAAAAGGTGAATCGTTAAACTGTGAATAAATTGTAAGTAGGTACCTATTATTAATCTAAAGATTCGTATTTATAACTGCTAAAATTTCTGGTCCTGTACAACAGTCTTTTAAAAATTGTCACAACCAACTACGCTTTTGATATTGGCATACGTCACACACACACGTATGCCAATATCAAAAGAAAATATCAGGAAATATAAATACAAAGACAGATATTTTATCAACAAAAAAAAAGTTGCCTGTAAAGTCGGTTTATGAACATGACGAACGCCGACACACTTTTTTGTCGGCATTCACAAAAAAGTGTGTCGGCGTTCGTCGTGTTCGTTAATTTATTAGACGTTATTTCGTCAAAAAATTTATTTGTGGATCTAGTAACCCTACTCCTAGGTGAACTCCACAGCTCCAGCGCAATGATGGGCAGGATTACTTATCTATCCATTTACTTCATACTCATTATTTTGTTCTTTCCAGCCGTCCAGAAACCCCAAACTCAGACGTGACAACGACTACAGCAAGCTGTGCAGTCACAATGCCAGGTGAAGCAGCAGAATACAGCGCTAAAGTTCTACCAACTAGCGCTTTAAAGGTGTTAGAAGATGCTCTTATAACGCCGTCTCCAAGGGATTCGTATTATTTGAAAATGAAACACGACTCTTGGTTCACAAGAGTGCCTTCTCTAAGAGTTACAGCTTGAATCTTTAGGTTATTTATTTTATGATTTGTAGTCACCAATATTATTTAGACTTGTAAAGCATTATTAATTTGGCTTGAAGGCGGAAAATAATTTAAATTTTATGTACCTACCTACTTATTGTTTCTGTTTTTTATTAGATAGGTATATCTTGTGTTTTTTGTTTGTATTTCTGCATAATCAAATACCTCTAGATATAATCATTAATCCCTTATTTAAGTTCGTTTGTTTGGACGACCTGCTTAACCTATTTTGTCGAAGGCACGGGTAAGCAGATGTATTGTGCCAATTAAATCACTGAATTAATATTTTAAAGGGGCATAAATAAATACCTCTACGGTGATGGAAATTCGCCTCTATCACACTTTAATATACGATATGTAAAATTATGTTTTGATTCTGAGAGTTGTAAATATTTCAAGCTCATGTGGTGCCAATTGTTAATTTTAACTTAAGGTGAGGTTATTGTGACTATGGAGGAAATGTAAGTAAACGAACTCGTGCCATCTGTTTTGAGATAGGTAAAGAGTAAATTGCCTGTAAATGAGTCTAAAGCCTACCTAAAGTTCTGAGTCAAGTGAGGGGTTCAAGCCGCTCAAGATGAAGACATGCTTTATCCAAAGGTAAACTCTCTACTTTTCAAATAGGTAAAAGTAATTACAAATAATACAATACTTTTTACATAATTTAAAATAAAAATTAAGCGTCATTCAAATAAACCGCCCCTGACCGCACCCGGTGCAAAGGAGCCGAGAATACTGGCCGCTTTACCACTTTGTATGGCGACGGCTAACCTTTGCATTTCTTTGCATCAAATCGTCTGCGAGATAATAAAAGTTAGACTTTTTACAATCATACATTGATGTTAGAGGTAAACATATGAAAGTCGTATGGGAAATTTTAATAGTTAACAATTTTTGGGCTTGAAAGAACTAATATAGGTACCATTCTTCTTAGCTTTTAATAGTTTAAAGATTTATTTGATATTTTTGTGAAAAAACGTCTATTTTGTGGTTATGTCACATGTGTAAAGCATTACAGAGAGAATCAGTCATGTGGTTATGTCACAAATATTGCCCTATAGCCTACAAACTACAAGACCTACAAGATGACAATTTATTGGATTTAAAAAAAAAATATCTTTGCCATAGTCACAGCAGCCCAGAAATAACTCATTGAATGAGACCTTTCTATGGACTATATTTACTGAAAGAATATCCAGTGAAGCCAGTATCTAGTGGGTTTCATATCTTAGCTTGATAATGTTGAATGTAACGATGATTCTATTGTAATCGTGTAAATACTGTTTGTTTTATATAAACAATAAAATTTATTATTTTATTTGGTTGTTTCTATTATTTTTTCCTACACATAAGTTCACTAACAGTGTTTTCATTTGAGATTTTTATAAAAATCAATAACCTGGTAATTTAGCAAAAAAATAATAATTTATATTTTTATACCAATCGATAGTGTTGCTGATAGAGATTAATTCCTGGAAACAATCATGGAATGGCAAATCAAAGGAAATAGTACCTTTTTGTAGTTTTCTACAATTTTCATATTTCCGTCTCTGGCAAAATAAAGCGTAGGAGGTCTATAAAGGAGCTGATATTTTTCTAATTCCCACGAGATCGTGAAAACGCGGGGCGCAGCTAGAGACTTAAAAGTCCCTATTATTTATTTATTTTCGTTTATTTGGGAAACATACAGAACTATGATAAAACATATTTATAACAATATATTTAAAAAAACCCGTAATTCCACAAAGTTTCCACTAATTCATAATACTTCACTATCACTACATAGTCACTACATAGTATAAAATAAAGTCACTTATCGCCGTCCCTACGTCCCTATATGCCTTTGTATGCTTAAATCTTTAAAACTACGCAACGGATTTTGATGCGGTTTATTATTAGATAGAGTGATTCAAGAGGAAGGTTTATATGTATAATACATGCATAATACAGCCGTGCGAAGCCGGGACGGGTCGCTAGTAGGACGGGAAACATTGAACAAAAACAAAGAGAAAGTGATCCCTACAAACAAGTAATTAGATATGAAGTACCTGTCTATAGTATTATTGAGGAGAAAAAAAACAAAGACTAACATTTAGGTTCCTTTACTTTTAAATTATCAAAAGTCCACCAAATATTATAATCCTGAACACACAGCATGATGGCTCCATTGCCAGATTTCTTTTCATTTTCGATGGTACTCACACAAGCCCAGTACTGTTCAGGTGCTGAGCCTTTCGTCTGCCAATATGCAGCCGTACTTACAGCGAAACCCATTTTGTCTGAACCAATCGGTATGTAGAATACTTGGTCTGGTATTTTTAATGATATTGAGTTTATTTTACGGACACTGAAAGAAAGCTAGGTTGACTTTATATGAAACCATTACCAGTGTCCAACGGTAAAAACGGAAAATATAAGAGAAAAGTAAACAAGTTTGGGATTATAGTTTAAAAAAAATACTTCATATTTTTTTGGGTTCCGTACCCAAAGTGTATAAAAGGGAACCTATTACTAAGATTTCACTGTCTGTCTGTCTGTCGGTCCGTCGTCTGTCTGTCTGTCACCAGGCTGTATCTCATAAACCGTGATAGATATCGCGGTATAAGAACCAAATGAACGTAAATACATTTTTTAAATTTTACAGGAGAGTTAAAAAACAGTGATTTTTACGTCATATTGAACTTTGAAGTACAGAATAACAATTGTTTTATTCTTCACTAAAAAAACAAGTATGGAGAAATATTTATATGCTATTAGAGAATGAAAAGAACAAAAAATAAATTGATAATAGATATTAATATAGATAATATAAATATTTTTTCAAAATTTGTTTGACATACGTTCTCCTGGCTCTTACTTTTTCGAACTATTTATACAAATATTGCTTAGAACCAAAGTGAAGTAAAAGCTTATACGTTGTAATGGCTCATTTAAAAATGCAAAAAAACACGTTGGTCTAGGATTTAAATGAAGCATTTTTGTCTATACGTTGTTTTGGAAGGACCTGAAATAGAATCTATTAGACACCATTTTAATGGTACTCAAGTTAGGTTGTTTTGGCTATACATTATATTTTATTTAAATCGTTACGTTATTATCGAACTAGTTAAATATTGATTTTATGGTTACGTTCTTTTGCCACAACGTGTAGGACCACGGGTAGAACTCATTTCTGAAAAAAAACGATTTTCGATATTTTTGTAGATACGTTCATCTGTTTCTTAACCCGCGATATAGACAGTTGAAATTTTCACAGATGATGTATTTCTGTTGCCGCTACGACAATAAAAACAGAAAATTATCAATATTTAAATATGGCTTCCATACAACATGTTACAGAACCCTTCTCGCACTTGGCCGGTTTTATTTTACAAAAGTCCTGTGACTCTAGGGGTTCTAGCTAAAAGAGATCATATAGTTCTTTGTTACACACTGTATGATATAAATCTTCTTACCCATAAGCGAATGACATACAAAAAGGCTGCAACTTAGAATTATGTTCATAGACGTCAAGTATAACTTTTTTCTTCTTAGCGAACTGAGTGTAAAGGGAGCTCTTGTCTCTAGGACGGCGGACCATCACGTGGACGGGTAGCGATGTCGTGACTGTTTGGAAATCTATCGCATTTGTCTCGAGACTGGTAAAAAAAGATAAATTTAAAAAACCCTGATTGATCACAACGCATGCTGAGAATGAAAGTAATCTAACTCAAAAATTCGGAAAATTGAGTTAAGTATACAGAATGACTTTAAAACGAACATTCTTTCAGCTGATGAAAACAGAAATGGCGATATTTGGTTAGAGCTAGAAGATATGATATTTGCGTCTCTTTTACTCCAAGGAGATTTTCACACCTCCGCAGCTAAGACTCTCGGTTAAGTCACCTTCTAAACAAAACTAAATCAAAATCGGTTCATCCGTTTTCGGGAGCAAGGATACCTACCACACAAACACACAATTAGATTTTTAAACCTAACATAGGGTTTAAAAAAGAAATTTAATTGAATAACTTTGTAAATCCCACTAGCCATTATTAAGGCAGATATTTAGGGTAGGTAGAATTTAAAAAAAGTTGATTTAATCCCTCGAATTTCCAACTGAACCGATTGCAATGAAATTCAAAAATGCAATGGTATGTAAATAGCTAAGACCCTGCATTAACATTTGCCAACTTTTTATCCCAATATTCCCACGGGATCGGGACTTACGCGGGTGAAACCGAGCGCAACTAGTACCTCATATATTGCTGCATGTCGCGACGATTAAAGTACTGCCAAAACGGTAATTTAGGTCTCAAGTTGATTGGGACATTCATCTGTACTTTAGGTTCCACTTGTTTGAGCAATGAAGCTAACAAATTCAATGTTGCTAAGTCCAAAGAGAGGCACACTACGAAATGACCAAACGGTAACTCGCGTTTTGGAAAATCTGCATTACCCTCTGAAAAGTAAAAAAAACGATTTACATAACGCTATGTTACAAAACGTAAGCTATCCTACGCAAGGCACACATTGCCGGCTGCACGGCTTTGCATTGCACGGCTTTGCTACAAGGGTTGCCGTGCTATAATCACAGACTGCTATAGTCGTAGGTACATTACGATAACTAGGTACAAGTGTGGTAAATTGATATCTGCATAGAGGCAGTCAAAAAGCCAACATGCAATGATCAATAATCCACAAGCGTATCATACGACGTTCTTTATCACATTTGCGAAAGAAAAGACTTGTTAAAATAATAAAAGTTAACAAAATATATGTCAATTTTTTTTAATGGTTTGGGTCACGTTTATATAATGCCAATAGCTTCAAGACCTTTTAAATTTCGAACTGTTTATGCTGGCTAAAAAACTCTTTGTTTTACCTTTTTTTATATACATCAAAATAGTATAATCCAGTTAAATTATGAATTTTTAATCTAATAAGCAGTAAGATAAGATTTAACTTAACGGGATAACTTTACAGTTTATTAAGATCCACTTTATGAGCAACTGTGATAAAAAAGTATAGGTATTTTCATTTATAAGCTTACTATTTATATCGAGGAAGCCAGGAATAGAATGCCCCATAAAAAAACCTCCTACTTCATTAGCCGCCATTATCCAATATACTGAATTGCCTCCAAATTCAGTTTTACCATTACCTATTAGATATGCTATGTGGTCTTTATAAGCCGCCTGAAAAACATTAAAAATTGATATTAAGTATCTGTTAAATACGTATACGTTTAACAATTATCTTTTAGGGGAGGTTGACGATGAGCTTGCCAACAAAAGACCTTGAACATCGTCGCAAGATCAAAAAGGGAAAACTTATAAAAAAAAACTTTAAAGTTATAACTTTTTTCAAACTTATTTATTAGACAACTACAAAATATATGTTAATGCAAATATACACACACTGCATATTTGCATTTACATATTGTAGCTGCGTCTCGTAACGGAGTCGCGAGTTCAGAGATTTCATCTCATCTAAAAATATGCGTACCAGGCTAAAAGTAGTTTTCACTTCAAAAATATATTTAAACTTATTTACTAAACAACTACAAATTTTTAGAAAAGTCATTACCCTAGTCATTAACGTCTGGTCGAACCTGAAGGTTTGATTCTTGGCTAGGGTCTACTTCCATTAATTCCATTCCATTCCTTAAATTACATTTCAATATCATCCCGATTGGATTTCGATTGCAAAAGATACCTTCAAAGTCAGTTTTTTTTACAAAAAGCTAACTTTGAGGGTATTTTGAGCTACTTTGAGGGTATTATTTGTGATCGAAATGATATTGAAATGTAATTTGAACAATGTTATTTACGAAAATTGGCCTTCTGAATTTCATAATTGCACAACGTTCATAACTGTGTTGGAGGCATGCGTTGAGAAATTCTTAGCCTTATAAAATAAGAAAGGTAGGATGGTCAGAGGGATCTATGTCTATAAATTCATTTAGAAAAACTTGTATAATCACCTTACCTTAAATAAAGGTTCCAAAGTATATTGCAACATAGAATCTGCGGTAATTTCTTGTTCAACGTCAGACATTTGCCATCTTCCGTGCGTGTCCGGTAATATGTAGGTAAAGTTAGACCCCTGCAGTCTAGGTTTTTCTAACGGAGGCTTGTAAATATACCACCTTGGGTTAAAACATAACAGAATTATCAAGTAACAGACTCAAAGAGTCACCTAAATATTTAAAATGCTCCTATCATATGTAAAAATGACACTTAAATGTCAATTTAAGCGCCACCTAAGATAAGTAGCCTTCACCTTCCCAAACAAATTATACAGTTAAGATGCTATCAGTAAAGCAAAGATGTCCAGCCAAGAAGTATTTAAAAACGCTTCAATACCTAGAATACCTACTTAGAACTTAAGCGCCCCGTGGGCCAACCTCGTGGAAACATCAAAGGATTCGATGTCTCAAAGTTTAATTAAAATCGGTCCATTGGTTTAGACAAAAAACCTAATTTATAAGTACTTACTTACAGAAAAAAATAAGTAGGTATAGTTCTTGTTACAAGTCGGGAGCAAAGATGGACTAACTGTTCATCTTTGCTCGAACTGAATGAGAATGTAAGTCACATTCTAATAAAGTTCAATGAAATTTTTGCAAATAGTCCAATTCCCGAGTATTTAAAATTCGCACATTTGTCAAATTAGCGGATTTTTCAATAGTCTAATCCGTAGCAAGTAAACCCTCCCTAAAATAACATGGAAATTCAACACTAACTTGAGAGAAATACGCCCGAATACTGAAAGGCTACCTATCTTAATTGGCGACTATAGGTGCGTGTTAAAGATTGAGCGGACCCCTAAACGTTGAGTATTAACTTCACCTGTCATTATTTTTTATGTGCCGTGCTGAATTTTACGGGGAGGCATCTGGTGATCCGTAATACAGGCATTACGCCTGCCTCGGACACCAGCATCCCACAATGTATCTAATTCTAGCCTAGTCCTAATTTACATTATAGTACTATATGTTTGCCATGTACCTACCTTTCTTTATTTTTTATTGTGGGATGAAATAAACTTTATTTTATTTATTCGGGCAATTATAGACAGACAAACTAATGGAGTAAATCATTAGGCTAACCGCACAGTTAAATTTAAAAATGATATACGCGACGCATTAAGAACCTACTCCTTTTTTAAAGTCGGTTAAAAAGTCAGCTCGCTATTCGTGACGAGTACTATAAGTAGCTAACCTACAACGTACCAATCAACCGGATGTTTTTCATTATCTCTACATTGTAAGTTAGTATAATCCCAATTTCCCTCATAACTTTCCGAATACCGAGCAAACGCGATCAGAATAACACAAAAATAATACATTTTATGTATAAAATACTACTGCTTCATAACACTTTTATTACTATTGAAAATAAATAAAGAAAATCTAAGGATCGAGACAGAGTACAATAATTTCTATCGGTCGACATATGAACCATTCACATTTGAAGGCAAACTAAAAAATAAAACATCTGCGGCGAACCATCGGCATCGCCCAAAAAAAAAGTAAGCTCGAGAAAATTTTAGAGGGAAAAATGCATCTCCAAAATTAAGTCGCTTTGATGTCAATTTTCCTAACTCTCAAAAATAAAGGTAAAATTGATGATAAAAGTATGCAATCTGTTTTTACCCTAAAATTTATTCACTCGCAGTTGCAATAAAAACTAAAACCATATTATAAAAAAATGTTTTATTTCATTAAAATGGCATTGTGAAAGTCATGGCAAGTAAGTCACAGGCGACAAAATACTTAAAAATTAACTTGTATTTGTTCTTAAAACAGTGGTTCCCAATTTGGAGAAAAAGGGATACGCAAAGTTCCCCTTTTTCTCTCAAATAAATAAAAAAGAAGCTTTTTTGGAAGTAATCCAAACAAGTAACAAACTTAACATGGCTAATGCGCTATCTCTTTTAAAAACATTTAGTCACTGTAGAAAATGAAAGTGAGATAGCGAGCAAACGAAATTTTTCAAATTTCCGACAGCTGTAAAAGGTATTATTATTTGTTTTAAAAAAATTACAAGATTTTACCTGATTAATAAGTAGCTATTTAACAAAGGCGTAAGAAATGCGAGCGATCGCAAACTTCTCGACCAGGAATATTAAAAAAACAGACAAGAAAATGATTTTATAAGGGTTCCTTTTTTTACCTTTTGAGGTACGGAACCCTAAAAACTAAATCATCATTCGCCAATAGACATGAGATTTGTCAGATTATTGCTCAAAAGTACATTTTAAAGTTATATTTCATGCTATTCCCAGGGGTACATGTAGGTACTTCTAATTGAGAACCATTGTTTTAAAACTTTGTTTACTAAAAGTCAAGGGTAAAAAATCCAGATGATAAAAATTAAATCTAATTGCTTATTAATTAAATTAATGTAACTTAACCTTAACTGGAATGTAAATTCTGTCACATTTGGCGGAAAAGATAGCAAACACATTGCGGGCGCATCCGTATTTGATCGGAAAAGCTACAATGTTCATGATTACTTCCTGGAACTTATTTCTATTATTTGTATGGGCAGTATTTGGCAGTTTAATTTATGAACTAATAATGTCTTTGTATTGTTAATTGCACGTTTGCACTGATTCTATTAAATGTGCAAAATTACCCCATAAGATGGGGCCCGATGTACACACGGTGCCGCCGCCTCTTGATTCTTGAGGTAACTGAAATTAAAATTAAAATAATTAATGTCACCTTTTTGCAAAAAAAAACTGATCGAAATGATATTCGAATGTAATTTCAACAATGTTATTTACGAGAATTGGCCTTCTGGCTGTATCTCATGAACAGTGATAGCTAGACAGTTGAAATTTTCACAGATGATGTATTTCTGTTGCCTCTATACCAACAAATAAAAACTACTAAAAGTAGAATTTAATAGTACGGCACCCTTCATGCGGAGTCTGACTCGCACTTGGCCGGTTTATTTTTATTTTTATTATGGCTTCGCTCGGCTTGTGCATATAGCCAGTATCATATTATCGCTTGATTTTCAGGGATATCATATATTCAATCTTCTACCTTTATTCTTTTAACATTAATGCCCTATTTACAGTTTGATCCGCAATGAGCTAAACCCGTATATAATAATTACAAGTTTTCAGACCTAGCACATGTATATCATCCAGGAAGTTTAGTCTCACAAATCACGACCCGGCAATTTTCCCAATATTGCAAAAACTCGTTTTATTACATACAGTATGGGTTTGTTTGCTACAATCACTACATAGCATAAAACAAAGTCGCTTTCTCTGTCCCTATATCCCTATGTATGATTAAATCTTTAAAACTACGCAACAGATTTTGATGCGGTTTTTTAATAGACAGAGTGATTCAAGATGAAGGTTTATGTGTATAATACATGCATAATATAGCCGTGCGAAGCCGGGGTGGGTCGTAATACTATAAACAAGTATTGGAGTTACGACCTTCTTCTAATAGACGTGACACACAAACATAAATACTTGAATTAAAAGTACTCAGTGTGATTATTATTTTCAACATGTTAACTATGTCTTTAGTTGTGTGAGTGGTATAAGCCGCCACCCGCTGCACCAACCGACGTGGGTTCGATCCACAGGAGACTTTTGCCCGTGGATTGTACCTACCACTGATCTAATTACATGATTCTAAACACAGCAGTACAAGTTTCTGTACTTTACTCGTTTAGTTACCGATCTTGGAAAGATATCCAAAAAAATTCTGTGCAAAAATCCATACTTTCAATAACTTACCGCTCTGTTAATATCTCCTACGCAGACCCAATAGTCAGCCACCTTGGTGTCTTGACTGTTGTGCATTTTATGTGCAACAGCGACCGCCCATTTTGAATGATCATTGTGTGATGTAAACGACATTTTCGCTATGGGGAACTTTAAACGATCTATGTTCCTTACTCTGAAAAAACAAGCAGACAACATTTAGTCATTTTAAAACTTTTACCAAACTGGACGTCAAAGCATCTGGAAAACCAATGACTACTCTGTAAGGGTAAGAGAACGATAATCATAATCCCCCGGCGCACTCCCCATTCGGAGTCAGCTCTTTTGATGCTAGATCCTCATTTGTTGCGACCTTGGGTCGCTGGCGTTTGGCTCAGCAAGGTAAGAAGATAAAGTAGATAATTTTGCCAAAGTTCACGTAGCCAGTCTTAAAACACTGAGGTTTCCTCTCCCTTAGGTTTAAGGTTTATTCTTTTCTAAAGGACTTTTAAGCTAGGGATCTTTAGCCATTTTAAGGCCTAGCCGAGAAGACCTAAGGGCATTATAGTGTTTTAGCCTATTAATTGAGCCTCATATTTACTAGACTAGTCTTAAAAAAAGGGGGTTAAAAGCCTACACTTCCTTGCAATACTACCAAGCTAGGGATCTTTAGCCTTTGTAAGGCCTAGCAGAGAGGACTAAAGGGCATTATAGTGTTTTACCGAGGTTTTAGCCTGTTGAGCCTCTTATTTACAAAGCTAGTCTTAAAAAAGGGGGTTAAAAGCCTACACTTCCTTGCCATACTACATTTCCTTTTTATCTATATAAGATTTATCAAGTGCCAACCAACTATTGTAAACGACAATACTCCACAAGATAGCCTTTGCCTGACATGCATAACTATGCATCTATAAAGCTATTTTCATTTAAAACTTACTGGAAATTCCTACTGCACTCTGAATCCAAAGTCCCAGGTCCATTAGTCCACGATTCGACCAATAGATCAGATTGTAGAACTTCCGCAACTAAACCACTGTACAAATCGTCGTTGAACATCGCGCTTTTGGCGAACGAAAGGAATTTACGGCCGACTAACGTCTCGAAACTCTCTATATGGTACCTGTAAAGAAGTATTATGAAAGTTAAGTACGGAAACAATTCACTAGCAGTGACCTGCGGATTCACTCGGGATAAAAAGTAACCTATGTATTATTTTAAGACTCGAAATGCCAATTTTCAGCGCAATCGGTTCACTAGTTTTTGCGCAAAGCAGTTAGAAACATACAGAAACACACAAACATGCAGTTTAATTTGTGTGATAGTGACGCAGTTAACTGTGTACACCTTCGCTTTGGGTTTGATTCTTTCACAAGTGTTTTTATCATTATTGTTATACCAAACAGACACATAGACGGACAAGAAAGTGATCTTAAAAGGGTTCTTTTTTACCTTTTGAGGTACCCTAAAAAGTGTAAAGTTTCAGTACTTATTTGTGAAATGAGCTGATACTTTATGCAATTCACTTTAAGAGCTAAATTCTTTTCAACAGTATGGCATTTTGTCGAAGGCAGGGAGGCACAATGGCATTAAAATGTAATACTACACAAAGCAAAGTGCCAGTTGGTGCGGCTACACTAACTCAGGAGAACTTGGCCAGGCTTACTTTGATCTCAATCTTTTATTTAAAAGCCCGTAGGATTTACAATTCCACAGGCATTTTTCTACAGGGAGACATTAAGACTCAAACTTGTCAAAGAAAAACTGAATTCCACACACACACACACACTTTCTTAAGACAGACAATATAAGACTCAAACTTGTAAAAGAAATACTCAAAAAACTTACCAAGGCGAAACATCAATAGTTTTATTCTTAACAACGTCCACTAAGTTAGGTAATTCACTATCGAACTCCGGCGGTATATGATGGTGAACTATCAAAGGCTCGTTATACTTCAACTGCGTGCCAATTTGATTGAGAGTTGCAGTTTGAACTGACACGCAGAGGAATGATTGGCCGTACTTCATGCCTGTGGTTGGGTAGTCGTATGATGTTGCGTTTAGACCGTGAACCACTGGAAAAATTAATATTAAAATAAGTATTTTACCAGGTTAATATAATTATTTTTCATTACTCATACTCCGAAAGTAGGTCTAAAGATGCCTGAAGAGCGTGTAGAAAATAAAACTTCCAGCCCTAGGGCTTTTCGCTTTCACTGACAGCTGTCATGTCAAATTATGGCTTCGCACGACTTGTGCAATGTGCATATAGCCAGTATCAGTATCATTATACATTAGGAACTTCAAAACCTAACCTCCTTGCTTTAGGTAGCACCAAAGAATAACACTACATGTATAAATAACCTCTTTGGTCCCAACCTTGTAAGAGGATGTAGTATGGAGTCTCTCATCCAATCTCGTTGTTAGGAAGAATTTTATGTATTATTCGTAATGAAAAGCACAGTGTTTACCTCGGGTGAAAGACTCATTAAGTCCCTCGAACTATTAGCGCCCTCGCTACGCTCGGGCGCCAAACTCCGTCTCGGGACTTGTAATGAGTGACTTTCACACCTAGGATAACAATGTACTATTGTTGTGGTAAGTTAACAACAACTGACTACTCGAGAGCGTCTTAAACCTATGTTATAAATAAATAAATATATATAAATATTTCAGGACATATTACACATCGCCATCGAGCCCCAAGCTAAGCAACTTAATGCTTGTGTTATGGGTGCCAGATAACGGATAAACTACTTATATACTTTTTTTTTTGTAAATATATACATATTATACATATAGGAAACACCCAGAACCAGAAACAAGAATTTATGGTCAGCATAAATACTTGTTCCCGGCGGGAATCGAACCCGCAACCTTCTGCGTCGCAGTCGGGTGTTCGCCCGACGCGCCACAGAGGTCGTCAAATTGTTAAAATATACGTGTTAGAATATATTATGTGGTTTTTCTGTGCTTAATTTGACAAAGCTCAGGAAATAACTTTGTGTAGTTTGTGCTAGGTGGCGCTGTTTTCTGGTCTGGGTGTTTTTAAATCCTATCGTACTCGGCAGTAATCTTACTACTTAAATTTTTTTTTTTTTTAAATTGTATGTGTATATTTGTTACATCTTCACGCAAAAACTACAGAAACGATTGCGATGAAATTTAAAACATAGAAGGGAGTTCTGGAATAACATATAGGCTTTTATCTCTATCTTGGATTTGAAACCTGCGCAGCTAGTATTTTTACAAAAGTAAGTATTTTATCCTTCGTCTGGTCATTGGCTGGTTATTACAAGCCAAGTCTAGTCATATCTTAAGTTGCTTTTAGCGCCGCCCATTTCTTGCACTTATATTTCCTTTTATCTCTTTATTTTGTCTATATCGTGTCGTGTTCCTGTGTTGTACAAATAAAGTTATCTATCTAGTTGCTTAGTTTAAGGATAGATGGCGCTGTGTGTAATGTCCTGTAATAAAAAACCAATACTTACTATCAGGTATAGGCGGGAATCTCGGCACAGAATGCACTAACCATAGCGAAGTAAACTTATCTCCCAACAACACGCCCTTCGTATGTCCGTTCTCAACACGAGTCTTCATAAACTTTGAGTGCATTTTACACATTTCCGCTAAATCGTAATCATCATAATATTTATCGCCGAGTTTGAATTTCTTGTACTTTTTCACACCAGCCTGTTTCATTTGACCTGTAATTTTAAAGGAATAAGCTGATAGTTATTGAGAGGAAAGGGTACCGGGCGCTCTCTCCATACAAACGTAAGCGACTGTTTCCTCCCTGGATTAATGACACTAGAGCAAATATTTTTGTTGCATAAAACTTATAACTGCCATGACCATGCCCATCGTATCAGCATTTGAAACTAATAAACGTTATCCTAAAATACGAAATACGGCCCAAAAAAGGCTTGAAAAAACAGTTTTATATGAAACATAATTTTATTTTTCGCATAATAGTAATAACTTTATTTTTCATATAAAAATAACTTTATTTTTCATATAAAAATAACTTTATTTTTCATATAAAAATAACTTTATTTTTCATATAAAACTAGTGTTTTATTGAAACAAAAAAAAATTTGGACGCAGATATCAATAGAAATTCGTTGTTACAACTTGGTATAGGTAACAGACATATCTAATGATTTTATTATTTACTAGCTGCGCCCCGCAGTTTCAATCGCGTAAGTCCGATCCCGTGAGAATATCAAAATAAAAAGCCAGTCGCCTTCCTCGATAAATAAACTATCCAAAACAAAAATCATTTTTCAATTCGAACCAGTAGTTCCTGGGCGCGCGTTCAAACAAACAAACTCATCAGCTTTATAATATACTAGCGACCCGTCCCGGCTTCGCACGGCTATATTATGCATGTATTATACATATAAACCTTCCTCTTGAATCACTCTATCTATTTAAAAAAAACCGCATCAAAATCCGTTGCGTAGTTTTAAAGATTTAAGCATACATAGGGATATAGGGACATAGGGACGGCCAAAAGTGACTTTATTTTATACTATGTAGTGATAGTGAAGTATATTATATAGTGGGTTAGTCACTAGGCAATCTCGACTATCACCACTATGCATTTTTCCTTCGGATACAAACTGAGTTTAAAGTTATATTACCTCGTTTACTTTTCGAGTACATTTCAGCGACGGAATGCAGAATATCCGGTTGGTGTTCCGTAGACGGCGGTTGATCGTTGTACACCAGTGATATTATATTCTTATCCTGGCAATAACAAAAACATACTTTTATAAGATAGGTATAAACACAACAATTATATATTCTTACGCTATTTTTTGGCGACAAGAAAGCGATAAGAACCCGGGGATACCTTCTTAAGACATACATCCTACCCTTAGTTTGTGATTTCTAGCTGCGCGCCGCGGTTCATATGAGCAGATGAGTTAAGTTCTCTCTATTTCCTTTGATTTGGCACAATATGTTTGTTTCCAAGAAATAATCTCTATCGACAACACTATCGATTGGTATAAAAATATATGTGATTATTTTTTTTGCAAAATCGACAGGTTCGATTCCTGGCTAGGGTAATGATGTAGATTTAGTTATTGTGAAAATCGGGCACGCAACTTCTTTCAGTATTTTTCACTATTTAGTTTAAGATATAGCGCTGAAGGCCTATGTAAAATATTCACCCTGTCTATAAAATTCTCGTGCCGCAGTGTTAGTTACCAAACTCCTCCGAAAGGGCTGAACCCTTCGGAGGAGATTTTTTAGTTTTTTAGTATATTCATCTTAATATATATAAATCTCGTGTCACAATGTTTGTCCTCAATGGACTCCTAAACCACTTAACCGATTATAATAAAATTCGCACACCATGTGCAGTTCGATCCAACTTGAGAGATAGGATAGCTTACATCCCGATATTCCCACGGGATCGGGAGTTACGCGGGTGAAACCGCGGAGGGCAGCTAGTAGTTTATAAAATCGAGTGTCGGTACTCGACCTACCCTCAGTTACTACCCTGAACTATCATCATGAGAGGACCATGACTATTGTAACATAGTCGAAACGTCGAAGTAAGAGAAATATAAATAAAAAATACGCGATTAAGACCCGAGAAAATATTTACCATAATCGTTAGGCCTGAGAATCGAACATCATCTATTTTTTTGGCTTTTTTTTGTATTATGGCAAAACAACGTTTGCCGGGATAGCTAGTTATTTATATATTTTATCTATAACGACCCGCCCCGGCTTCGCACGGCTATATTAGGCATGTATTATACATACTAACGTTCCTCTTAAATTACTCTATCTATTAAAAAAACTGCATCAAAATCCGTTGAGTAGTTTTAAAGATAAGCATACAGAGGCTTCCGGCGACTGGGACCGCAACCCACTGGAACCGCGGTCCCGGTTGCCGGAATAATATTTTTAAATATTTTTCTTCCGTCGACTGATACCACTCTTAAAAAAACATAAAAAAACTGTTGTTCAAGTCAAAAACAGTACAGTCAAACGAAAAAACGTTTAAAGTAATCATTAAAGAAAAAACTCTTCGATTAAATAATATCATTCATTTATATAACTAGCGACCCGCTCCGGCTTCGCACGGCTATATTATGCATGTATTATACATATAAACTTCCTCTTGAATCACTCTATCTATTAAAAAAAACCGCATCAAAATCCGTTGCGTAGTTTTAAAGATCTAAGCATACAAAGGGAAATAGGGACAGAAAAAGCGACTTTGTTTTATACTATGTAGTGATATAAAAAAACACTCTTTGATTGTCGTTCTTGTTACTTATTTAAAATTTACGCAATCAAAACATACACCTAAAATATGCTAAAAATAATCAACAATTCACAAACAATTAATGGGTGGGTTGGAACAACTATTGAAATATACATAACTATGTAAGTACCTACATAAATCAGCCACGAATCTAACATCACTTTTGCTGTAGAAAATGGTCATTAGTTTGTAAAAAGTACTAGGCAATCAGAAGTCAGTAGAAGGTATAAATCACACTTATTAAATTATCTCTCTCTCTTTCATTTTTTTTCCTGTATGTGCCTTAAAGGTATTGAAGAAGCTGAAAAAAGAATTCAAATATATCGAGCATGATTTTTCTATTAACCTTCTACTACGTTCTGATAGCCTAGTACATACAAACCAATTACCATCATACAATTCACACTGTAGGTAACAGAAAGTGGTGGTGGTGTGTAAGGGCTTGCTCTCATACGAATCAGTATACCTCCTACATTGTTCTTACACCCTGGTACAAACCTCCTATTATTTGCATATTTTGATAATAGTCAGCCTTAGACGTTAAAATAAAATAAAAATATACACATAAATACGTATTATACAACAACCACAGTCAACAATCACTCCTAATTAAAACGAACTCAAATTCTATGGGTGTCATTTTGAAAAAGGAATTTGAACATTTGAAAATAAAGGTAATTAATTAAGTACGTCTTTTTTTTTAAATAAAAATAATCAAAGGTTTCGCGTATTTTTTCAATGATATTTTTGAATCAAAGAGTTTTTTTCTTAAATTATTACTTCAAACATTTTTTCGTTTGACTGTACTATTTTTCTTGAACAATTGATTTCTTTGTTTGTTTGCGAGCGGTCCCACTCGACGGAAGAAAAATAATAAAATAAATGACCGCGGTTCCAGTGGGTTGCGGTCCCAGTCGCCGGAAGCCTCAGCATACATAGGGACAGAGAAAACGACTTTGTTTTATACTATGTAGTGATAGTGATAGTGAAGGTAATTTTTGTATACTTATGGCAAATCAACGTTTGACGGGATAGATAGTTATTTATATAATTTATCTTAAAAGTAACTTACTTGATACAAAGGCGCCAATGTCCTACCGACCATAGAGCGAGGATCGCTGATGGCTATATCGGACATAATCCAACCCCCGCGCAGCTTTGAGGGGGTGAGATGCATATAGGCGACACCGCGACGTACCAGCGGATTTAGGTGGTTTTTCTCACGAGGTAATTTGTATACATAGTACCTGGAATTATGAAATAAATTATTTTATTATAGTAGTAAAATTTGCTTCGTCATACCTTATTCGTACTGCAAGGGAATAGAATCGGTTGCTTGCGTCTGTCTTTCCTGACGTGTACAATTTGGGGGTCTTCAAGTCGCGAGTGAATAGGTATCTTCTAGGAAGGCGTGTTATATCTTAGGCCGCATCGTCACCTACCATCAGGCAGTGTGATAGTGGTCAAACGCTGACCTATCGTATGTAAAAAAAAAATCTTACGTCATGGCAAAAACAATCTTTGTGTATGGCTGAGTAAGATCACAAGGGGAAGATTCGTGTTTTTACCCTATCGTAATTTTTCGCGATTCATAATTTTATTACGGCGGTAATGGCCGTGTTCACACGAATCGCGAATTGTGAAAAATGACGGATTCCGTGTGAATGAACCGTAAGGTGATCTTTTAGTTTTTTTTAAACTACATATTTGCTTAACACTAATTCTATGTACTGTTTGCAATCAATAAAGGTATGACTTCCAAAACAGGTAGTAACTTAAAACTTTTTCTATCGCTTAAGTCTAAATACCTCATATACATAGAAAATGGCCTATCTTAATTCCCAGTATTCGATGTCATGCTAAGTTTCAATAAAATCGGTCCAATAGTTTCAGAGCTAATAATCACAAACAAAACTTAATAATTAATCTTTTCTCTTTGTTGGTGTAAATGTTGAAACCTAGTAGAACCCGTAATGTTAGAATTTGTTTAGGAATTAGCCATAAACGAGAAAAAGAAATACTTGTAATTTTATGTCAATTTAAGTTCATGTTTCCTTAAAATGAGTAGGTAGGTTGCATACCTAACATTTACATAAATAAGTAGGTATGAAAATTACACTGAATATGTGTTCTTTATGTTATTTTCCAAGTTTTCTGCGCAGCACACACACAGGCTTCAGAAAAAATCCCAGCTGAGGAAAGGGTAGTGCGGTGGAAAATGAAACATCCCGTACCTCCAGCTTTTGTAAACCCGCGAGAGAGGCTCCCTCCGGGTTCCGATCTGCAATGGCCTACGTGGCAGTCACTTAATCGACTCCGGACTCAAGTAGGCCGTTGCAGACAGAATTTGAGCAAATGGGGATATATTGCACCGAGTGAGGAGCAATGCGAGTGTGGAGTCCCGTCGCAGTCCATGGTGCACCTTCTCCAATGCCCATTGTGCCCTAATACCTGCACATTGGAGGACCTGGTAGAGGCCAACGCCACTGCAGTTGCAGTGGCTAGCTACTGGGCAGGAAAAATTTGACTGGTCGAACGTCACTGACACGAAAAGAAGAAGATGTTATTTTCCAAACTGTTTTTGAAATGTGTTTTATTATATTAACCTAACCATTAATATGTATATCTCTCAAGCAGCGCTCCGCGGTTTCACCCGCGTAACTCCCGATCCTGTGGGAATATTGGGATAAAAATTGGCCTATACTTAACACTCCTAAAGAATCAATGTATCCTCATACCAAGTTTCATCAAAATTGCTCCAGTAGTTTCGAGCCTATTCAATTCAAACAAACAATCGAATGTTTCCTCTTTATAAAAATCTTTCCTCTTTATTATAATATTAGTGTAAATAATATTTTATACAAATAAATTAATAAACAAATAAATAAATCATAAAAACTACAAATCAAGAACTAATATCTAATCAAATAACCCGCCCCGCGACACTCCCGGTACAAAAGATGCGAGAATGCAAGCTGCATTCCCCCGCTGGATGGCGATGGCCAATCTTTGAGCTAGAAATGCCCCAAAGCGATGAAGCTCTTTATAATCTATACATATAAAATCCTTTGTCCTGACTGACTGACTGACGGATCAACGCACAGCCTAAACCGCTGTTCGTAGAGACCTGAAACTTGGAGGGTGTGTTCTTTGTATGACGTATGCATCCGATAATAAAGGATTTTCCGAAATTCTACCCCTTAGGGGGTGAAAAAGGGGGGAAAAGTTTGTATGGGACAACGTGAGTCCTTGGTCCATTTTCGACTTCTATACGCGGACGAAGTCGCGGGCAAAAGCTAGTATTAGTATAGAAGAATAATATGCAAGGCTTGTTTGATTGAATAGTAATATAAGACAAAGTCTGTGTGGAAATCCTTGACCAATATTTGCATAATTTTATATCAATAAAATATGCAGAAAACATTAAAAAATACTTAGTATTAAAAGTAATGTAGGTATATAAAACTCACCAATCAACAGGCTCTCCCTTCTCGTTCCTACATTGCGGCGTCAAACACAACCCTTGGCACAAAACCACAACAAAAATCACTAAACACACAAACATTTTGCGTGCACCTCTCACTGAAACCATTTAGCGAATAAACGACAACGCAGGAAGTCTATGTTGTTAGTTTATTTGTAATTATCATAACAACCGTTGGGATATCAAACAAATAATGTTTTCACAACATTAACAATTATATTTCCGACCGTTACATGCTTCCATGCGAATTAGATAAAGTCTATTGGACAATAAAGGATGTCGCTACAATTTTACACTAGCCTTTATGCAATCTAATATAGACCTTAAGCAGTCTTGTTAAGAGTTAGGTTATTGGTAAATATGTTTGCATTGTAACAAAGATGTTTAGATCGCTTTGTGTTGAGATGAATCACGCGGGAGTTTCGAATATCAAAACATATTGTTGAATCATATTACAATTGAACTCAATATTAATCTATTAGTAATGAGAAGGGCTTCGTCATTTCTTCAGCTGCTACAGTTCGATTACTGATTGAAGGGAGTTAAATGACATTTAGTTTATATACCTATCTTTTTTTTTAATTGACATTTTAACAATCTGTTTACAGTAACTCTTTTAGTTCGGAACCGGATTTTAGATTTCACTGAAAAGGGTTGAAGAATTTTGGCACAGTAAACGGTCAGTCATTTTTATTTTTAGTAGCTTGGCCAAGTTTAAAACCTATGGTAATATGCAGATAACATTAATACGAACAACAAATGCCCTAAGGTTTTCGCGACTTGAACTCATAATTATATATTTTTTAAAGAATAATCGCGTTTAATATTAATTTGTTTAAACCTGACGTTTTGTCTGCCTATGACCATGTAATCTGTAAAGTTCTCGAAACGTCAGTTTTAAACAAATTAATAAAAAAATAATTATGAACAAATGTCCTATTACAAAATATTGTTAAGTGCCAGGTTTATGAGACAAATAGAAAAAAATAAGTCTTCTTACAAACATAAGATTGAGAAGACTATCATGCCTGTCTCCATACTCATAAGTTACTACCACTTCGAAAATTTGATTTAGGCTTAATTTAAGTCATATAAAAACTGTCTGACTGTGTCTGTCTTGATTTAGTACTCTGTACTAAATCAAGACAGACTTCAGCTATCGATAAAATTAATCTTTTGGTAGTCATTAAATGTAATTAATTAACTTTTTGAGGAATAGACCCTACACAATTAGTGGAGTAGTCAGCCAGCTCATTAAAAAAACCTCACCCACTGGTTGAAATGACCACTAAAATTTTTACAAGTAGCCAACTCACATATCATTGAAATTCTTGATTGGTGAGCTGTCACCTAAGGCCAAATTGGGTCTGGCCGGAAGACCAGCGCTGCAGCTAAGCATGCTTGGCTGCAGTTTTTAGCTGAGGTCGACCCATTTGGGTCAGCACACGACTCCTCATTTATGTTGTTTTTTCTTTACCACTTTTTATGTTTTGTAATTAATTTTCATTGTCATGTTCATTTCTTCATTCCTGTGTTTATCGTGTGTTTGTACTCAATAAATTCTTTTCTTTCTAAATTAAAAGATAATTTTACAATATTTAAAAATATATATTTCCTTAAAACAACATTAACAAAATACATAAATATAAAAATAAACCATATGCCTTAACAAACACTTACTTAATGGAAGACTTTTGGAAGATGGCACGTTTTGAATTGAAAATATGATAATTCGGTAAAATTAATGAGTAGAAAAATAAATGCGCGAAAAATTACTCTTAGAAATTAAAACTTAGCTTACTGTATGAGTAACTGGGTATGACAATAGCCATATATTGGATAATATTGAGACTAAACATAGCACACCCTACAAAATAGAACATAGCACTATTATTTGACGATTGAAAATGTAGGTAACTAGAGGTCGCTGCATACGTGACGGAATATTTTTATATGAAACGCTGTCAAGAAATTGTCACATCCCGTCCGGGATGGGAAAGATCACGCTACGTATGTTTAAAGTCCACGAACGCTTTGTGAACAATGCACGTCACATCCCGTCCGAGGTTTATCCCGTTCCGTATGCAGCGACCTTAATTCTTAGCTTAGTTTAGATCGCGTCATAACTTCTAGTTATTTTAGAGAGAATGCTCGAATACTCAAACGTTTATCTCTCTTTCCTATCTATTTAAACATGACACTTTAATGTCAATTAATTCGCCACTTAAGATGCTTTTCTAGCTAAGTGCGGCTTTTTGGCGTGCAAAAGCCATTAATTACGAAGAAGATGCCTTTCAGTATTCGGGCGTCAGAGTCTTTTGTACCGATCGGCATTAGGTATGTAATTCAAGAACACAGTTAAAATACTGTTTTGTTATACTGTTGGTCGCGGCCTTTATGACTATTTAAAAACTTTATGAACTGAACCAGGGTAATTTTGAAATTATCCGGCGCTCGCAGCTTCTCTAGTCTTGCCGCGAAACCTGGTGCAACCCGATCGAAACGTAAATATAAAACAGACAGACAGACGGACAAGAAAGTGATCTTATAAGATCTCAAAAAATAACTAGTAGTTATAACGCAATCGCAACACGTTTAAAAAATGAGTTTAATTAGATTACTGTTGAGTAGGCATAGACACAGATGCTTTAGTATTCGAAGCATCACTCTGCCTCCAGAATGAAACGACAGTTTTCAATTCAGTAAAGAAATCAATACCTTGTTTACCGCAGAAGTGATTTGTTCCCAAGAAACTGCCTCTAGTACCAGAGAAAGAGAACATCGAAAGAGGAACTGGAATAGGAACATTAACACCAACTTGTCCAACATCGATTTCATTAGAGAATTTCCTTGCACTCGCTCCGTTGGTTGTGAAGATAGCTGTACCATTTCCATAGGGATTTGAGTTGATTAATTGTATAGCTTCGTCTAATGTGTCTACAAATAGACATACTAATACGGGGCCGAATATTTCTTCTTTGTAACAGTCCATGTTGGGTTTAACGTCTGTTATTATTGTTGGGCCGACGAAATTGCCTTTTTCGAAGCCGGGTACTTTTACGCCGCGACCGTCGAGGGCTAGTTTGGCGCCTTGTGTTACTCCTAAAATATATAATTTGTTTTGAGTGATGCAGCCTAAAATATACTTTCTTACAAAAATTTCATGGTTTTTAAGATGTAAGTTCGTTTAAGATAGCATACACATGTGGACATGTTATGAAAAGAGATGTATGATTATGAATGTAGAGGGATTAATAGGAAGAGGACGACCTAAGAAAAGATGGATGGACTGCGTGAGACAAGACATGAGAGAGATGAGTGTGAACCATGAGATGTCGAGTAATAGGACGGAATGGAAAAAGATCATACTGCGCCGACCCCAAATAAATTGGGATAAGGGCAGGAAAATGACGATGATGAGTATAATCTGATGATTAAATAAAAAATACAAAATACAAATCAGTTAATCAGTTAATCAGTTCTAGGGGTCCCTCTTATGATACAAAATTTACCACTCAGCAAAAATTACTTTCTAGATATAGATTTAACGAACCTTTAATTACCCTTCTGCGAAGGTAGTATGCTGATAAAAGATAAAGATTTTACGATTTGATGTGATTGTAGCGCAAGAAAAATATTATCATGCACATAATATTATTGCACAAACTTATCTTCTCAATATTAATTATCTAATTCAATTGTGTTCAAAAAGTAATTTATATGTACATTGTACAATCGGCAATAAAAGTGGATGTACATAATTGCAGATCCACCGTGGAGTGGCAAAATTACTATTATTTGAATGTTTACATTCTAATAGTTTTAGTTTGATAAATTCTTCATAAAGTCTTTTAACTAATTAATTTACTTCAACTAAAGCAAGTGCCTAATCTTGCTTGTGTTGAAAACATTGTAATAAGAGCCGTTTTGGAGCTCTATGGTGGATTTGCAATTATGCTATCGACCGTACCTAAATTATTTTAATTGGCTAATTATTATACTTACCCCCGAATACTGAAAGGCTACTTAATCTTAAGTGGCGTTTAAATTGACGTTAAGTGTATGCTTTCTATTGAAGCCTACACTTAAATTTCAATTTAAACACCACTTAAGATTAAGTAGCCTTTCAGTATTCGGGGGTTAATGTTTTTAAAACGTATTATGTTTTAAAAACACCTTTACCATATTATATTAAGGTGGGGTGATAATATGTATAATTAAATAAAAGGTTTTAAAAAGGTTATGAATGAACCACTGCTTCATAGTATTCAAACCAATAAGTTACCTGATTCAACAAGCCTTAGTATCTTCTCCTTAGCTTTAACAGAAATGACAGGTCCGACATCAGTTCCGGGGACATGGCCCGCATTCACTTTCAGAGCTTGAGCTCGGTTCACCAGGTCTGGGATCCAGTCTTTAGCTTCGCCTAGGGTACAAATAATATTTTGAGTTGCAGAGTTTGAGATGGTTATTTCAAAGTAGTCAAAACGTCGAAGTAAGAAAAACAAGTAGAGTAAGACTTGGTAAAATAATTGCTGTGTAGTTTGGCTTAGCTTTTTCCTAAGCCAAAATACGGAGACAAATTACAGGTTAACTAGCTGCGCTCTGCGGTTTCACTCGCTTTAGTTCAGTATCGGAATAAAAAGTCTATATAATTCCAGGACTCCAGCTACACCAATCTAGGTAGCGGGCTAAGATGTAGCACGCTTCCTTATAAGATACATAGATACAATCGTAACTTCCCAAATAAGGGAGAATAAGAGTAAAGTTATCAACGGGCTCTTCAATCGCCGACATCTCTTTCGGAGACCTGCAGCAGTAGCCCTCTGAAGGGACCTGGAATGGTTGAAGTGACAAGGAAGAAATTCTCACACGCACAATATATCCGGCAATATATCCGACCCGTCCTTTTGTGGCTGCCCTGGCCTACTTATCACATAAGTATTGTAAGGATTGTATTACCGACAAACACAGCAGTGCTTAGCGCCATACACCGTTGTCCGGCCGCACCGAAGGCTGCCCCGGCAAGCGCGTTCAACGTATGCTCCTTGTTAGCATCCGGCATTATGACACCGTGGTTCTTAGCGCCCATGTTGCTTTGGACGCGTTTGCCTGTAACATAATGTACTTGGTTTACTTTCAAAATAAAGTTTAAGCATCAATTAGACGAATTAAGACAAAAATTTCGATACCAGAAAAGAAGCTCTTTTTCTCTCATTATTATTGTCGGATTTTGTGTTTCTTTTTTTTTAGGTAATTATTTGTTCTTTATCTAGACTTGTAGACTTGTTTCTTCATTTTATTTTATTTTTAATCACATAAAAGCTGTGGGCTAAAATCATACTTTTTAAAATAATAACAATCAACTTTAGTTCTACGATAGAATTTTCGATAACTCTTTTTGATAAAAAACCGAAATTCTATTAAAAGTAGTCATTGGTATGCGATCCTCTCAACCACCGAACCTAATCAAGAAAGAACTATGGTAAAAATAGTAAATTATGCACCAAGGGAATAAAGCAATATCTTATGTTGCCCTCAGTGTAACGAGGGACTCTCGGGTTAACTCCCAAGCGGTGCGAGGGAGTTATGCAGAGTCCTGACTGAAGCGAGGGGTTTAAGCCGCCCAAGACGAAGACACAGTTTATCCCAAGGTCCATACTCTACTTTTCACACGCGTCAGCATATCGCTAATAGTCTTTAAACTTGAAAAGGGCTAGTTCAAAACTCACCAGCAGCAGAAGCCCTCGAGTAAATATGTTTGCCTCCACCATCTCCACCGACGAAGGACACCGCTTTGATATCTGGCTGGTCGCAGATGAAGTTCACTACGTCATGGGTGCCGTGGACAATCTGTGGATAGAAACATTTCGATTGTGTGATTCAAGTTCCTGTCTTTGTTTAGTACGTTTTTCAGTAACAGCGCCATCAGTAGGCGAGTTAGCTTACTGTGTCTGCTCAATTAAAAACTATTAAACCAATAGCAATGAAAGTAGGATCGAAATCAGGTCACCTTATAGGGTGTTTTCACCTTAATTCACTCTGCGTTTTAAAATCGAATTAATTAATTAAGTGAATACTCATTTATTCAAAATTCAGATTACATTGTTTTTATATAATGGTACAATAAAGAATTTATCTATCTATCTGTCTTCTAAATCTAATCCTACCTTAAAAAAAAATACCCACCACCCAGAAATTAAATGTAAAACCAAACAACATAAATATTTAAAAAAAAATTAGTAAAACATTAAAAATCAAACTATGCCTAACATTAAAACAAGAGGAAGCCCTCGGCTACACCCTCCCGAGGTATAGTCCCCAAAATGCTGGCAGCATTCCCTCGCTGAATAGCAAGACTAGTGAATACTTATCCATTATTAGCTGCGCTCCGCGATTTCATCCGCGTAAATTCCGATACCGTAGGAATATCAAAATGAAAAGTACCCTATAGTCTTCTTCGATAAATGGACTATCCAATACAAATAGATTTTTTAATTCGAAATTCGAGTTCCTGAGATTACCGCGTTCAAACAAACAAACTCTTCAGCTTTATAATATTAGTATAGATTATCTATGTTAAACATCTGCCATTGGTCTACAAAAAATACCCTC
This sequence comes from Idaea aversata, assembly GCA_907269075.1. Lineage (NCBI taxonomy): Eukaryota > Metazoa > Arthropoda > Insecta > Lepidoptera > Geometridae > Idaea > Idaea aversata. Next base: position 6,516,515 of record OU026096.1, read on the forward strand.
AAAGTAGCTCAAAATAGCCCCTCAAAGTCAGCTTTTGGTATACTTGAACTTTTTTTTCCATTAATGATATTGCAATATTGTTGGATAAATGTTATTTACGAGAATTGGCCTTCTGGTATTACATAAACTTTACTTTATTTATTCCCATATTCGCTCTGTATCAATTCAATCAACTGAAATTATAAAGGAATATTACATTAACAACGCCAGGCGGAGCTCCAGCCTCCTCGAGCAAGTCCATCATCATGAGCGTCGCTCCGGGGTCCTGTTCTGATGGCTTGATGATGCAGGTATTGCCAGTCACCAGTGCAGGGGGGAACATCCATAGAGGTATCATTACTGGGAAGTTGAACGCTGCCACACCTGTACATTATAACAAAGTAATTAACTACAATGGTTTGTTAGATTTATATATAACTAGCGACCCGTCCCGGCTTCGCACGGCTATATTATGCATGTATTATACATATAAACCTTCCTCTTGAATCTCTATCTATTAAAAAAAACCGCATCAAAATCCGTTGCGTAGTTTTAAAGATCTTAGCATACAAAGGTAAATAGGGACAGAAAAAACGACTTTGTTTTATACTAAGTAGTGACTATGTAGTGACTAGCTGCGCTCCGCGGTTTCACCCGCGTAACTCTCGATCCCGTGGGAATATCGGAATAAATTAAGATGTAAGCTATCCTTTCTTTCAAGTTGGATCAAACTGCATACGGTGCGCAAATTTGATTCAAATCGGTTAAGTCGTTTTGGAGTCCATCGCGCACAAACAACGTTACACGTAATTTATGTAAATCACTATATAGTATAAAATAAAGAGTTTAGATTATAATTGTTTGTTCGAAAACAAAAGTCAGGACATTGCACAGTGCACATCTAGCCCCAAGCTATATAAGCAACAGTTGGTTAATAACAACAGTTGCCTATAGTATAGCTTGGGCTTACTAGTTACAAGGCTTATGTTATGGTAGCTAGATATCAGACAGACTACGAACAAATTTACTTTTTTGTAAATCTGGCCGGGGCACTGCCGTGCCCCCGCCAAGTCGAGCAAAAATGCGGCACGGCCGTACCATCCTTTTCTCGAAACAGTTCGGGCCATTTTCGACCCCCTATAACTTCGTTGTGGATAAAACTAAAAGCCTGAATTTAATATAATATGTATTGCTGGCGAGATACATTGTGTTTTCATGCGATTGCCAAGTCAATCTGTTACGAAATAATTTAGACAGAAAGTCCCTTTAGCGGGACTAAATAAATTAACCGACTTGGTATTACATGGATCTTACAACTTTTTACGGTAGAAGAACTGGGTTGCGAGACTTGGTTTTTTTTACAAGTTATGTTTTTGATGGGATACATGTTTCATATACATACAGATTCTCAGATCAGAAACAAATATCTGTACAAAATGGATGTATTTTTTAAGATCCCGCCTTAAAAAATACACACCGGTTCCATTCCGGTTTGACAATCAAACCGGAATTCTAAAAGGGTGTCTAAAAGGACCTCTATTATTATAGGCATGATCACAAAAAAAACTCCATGAGTTACTTGTGCCATCTTCTCATTGGTGGGCGCGTTTCGAAGGCACACATCCTAACTTAATTTTAAAGACGCTTCAAAGTGATGTCATGCAAATTGTATGATTCTAAATGAATAAAGAATTTTGATTTGATTATTCTGAGAACACTACTTACCACCGACAACACCGAGAGGCACCTTGTAACAATGCGTGTCCATATCTTTCGCTATATTTTGGATACTGTCACCTAACTGTAGGCTGGTTATACTGCAACAGTGCTCCACAGATTCTGAAAATAAATAATTTCGGTAGTAAAAATTTAATAATTTAAAAAAAACGGTCAAGTGCGAGTCGGTCTCGCGCACGAAGGGTTCCGTACCATTATATTCTGTTTTAAAAGCTTTTATTTACAATTTTCGCATTTTTTTTTTTTTATTTTTTTTATTTTTTTTTTTATTAGGAATGGGTTTGCACTTGACCATAATGTGCCTGATGGTAAGCATCATTATAACATTTATAATATTAGTAGGGACTAGTGATAGGGATATACAATAAATAATAATAATAAATATTGGAGGACATTTCACACATCGCCATCTAGCCCCAAGCTAAGTAACTAGACTTGTGTTATAGGTGCTAGACAATGGATATACTACTTAAATATTTTATGATATGGATTGCTTTACATTATGATTCTAACGTTCTACTTACGAATGCCTCTGAGCACATCCCCTTCAGCGTCCGCGATGGTTTTACCCTGTTCCTCTGTGATTTTAGCTGCTAACTTCGATTGGTTTTCTCTCAGTAGACGAGCGAACCTGAAAAGAAAAACATGAAATAATATAAAAAGGAGTTTGTATAAATGAGTATTTATTTACAAAAGTATTTAAGTATTCTATCGATTGTCTAGTCACCATAAAATAAGCTTAAAATAATAAGCAGTAGGTATTCTGAATTTAAAAATAAGTATTGCTTATAAATTAAGATACCTATATTTATTATTTTAAGATTTTATACTTAGTACTAAAACCAAGAAATTATTCTCTAGTGTCTAAATTATTTCAAGAAACCTATTTTTCTTTGTGTACAATGTTCTGAAATATTTATTTTTTGTGAAATAAGTATGTATATGTAGTTATGGTTTAATTTGATCACTCCACTCTGCGGTTGAGGTGCGTCCTAAGTCTGCCCACCAATTGGACCTTCCAAGTGTGCCCCTCCCCACATACCTATACTTGTTGTTTCTGTACTTGTGTGTTTAGTATACTACCCGGTCACATTATCTCGGGACCTGGCGTAAATAAAAGTCCCACGAAAACAAGTCGAAAACCACCTTCGTTCACCGTCGACTTGTTTTCGTGGTATATTTTTAAACATTTCATTTTTACGTTTGGACTTTTATTTACGCCAGGTCTCGAGATAATGTGACCGTGTTATACTTTACTTACTTGAACATAAGTTGCTGTCGTGTCAGAACAGTTGTTTGACCCCATGTTTTGTATGCCCTCTTTGCTGCATCTAATGCAGCATTCAGCTCTTGCTGTGTAGTTTCCGGTACTCTGAAATTTAAGAATAGATATTTTTTAAAGATCATATTTTTAGCTGTAACATATTTTATGTCTTCCTTTTATCCTGAAATTCTCACGAGATCATCAATCTATACTAATAATATAAAGCTGACTTATTAAGTTGAACAGGCTAATCTCAGAAACTGCTGGTTCTAATTGAAAATATATTTTTGTGTTCCATAGTCGTCATAGGACGACTATGAAGGAAAACATCGTGATGAAACCCGCGGCTTAGTTGGCTCCAGAAGTATTGACAAGTTCTCTCCTCTGGACATGGTTGACTAAGCTGAGAGGGTAGTAGGTGCTGGGCAAGCCTACTCCATCTTCACGCAAAAAGGACCCAATTAAAAAGGGTCTAATCGCGGAAAACAGCCTGTACTTGTACTTGTATACGGGCTGTTTTCCGCCCAGACCTCTTTAGTTGGGTCCCCTTTGCGTAAGGTTCTACTTGTCAGGGGGAGAACCAGCCCAGCTCTTCCATAAATTTTGCCACAAGATGTGGTTTTTCAAAAATCTTTGGAAGGCTTTTGATGTCACCTAAAGTCCTGAGTCTAATCTCCGTTAGAACCGTGCAGTCCAGCAGCACATGCGCGGTCGTCTCCTCGGCCTCCATGCACGCTCTGCACAGTGGGCTGTCCGTTATGTTCAGGTTGTGAAAGTGTCTGTTGAAAGCGCCGTGACCGGTCAAAGCGATTGTAACCAAGCGCATTTGCGATCGGTTTAAGTTCAAAAGGCGTTTCGTGAGTCTGCTGTTTGTATCGGGGAGTGCTAGTTTAGCTTGCCTACAGCTTTCCGTCGTGGCCCAGAGGTGACGGTGTCGCATTTTGGCGTGGTTGCGGATCCAGGCTCTGAGTTGGTTTGAGGGGATCGGGACGGAGGGCTGAGGCCCGTAACTGACCGCTTCCGCTCCTCTCTTTGCCAGCTCGTCCGCAGCGTCGTTTCCCCTTGAGCCGCTGTGTCCCTTAACCCATTGTAAGGTCAGTCTATTGTGTTCTCCTAGTCTGTTGAGTGTCTCGTAACATTCGTAAATCAGGGCAGAACTTATAGTTCTACTGTTCAGTGCATTTAGCACCGCCGCGCTATCGGACAGGATTCTAATGCCATGGCCCGAGACATCGCGATCCAGCGCAGCCCATGCTGCCCTGATTATACCCACACATTCCGCTTGGAAGATTGAGTTGTGGGGGCCTAGAGTTACGCTGAGTTTTATGTTTAGGTCCTCCGAAAAGACCCCGGATCCAGTGCCCGTGTCAGTTTTAGCCGTCGGTGTATATCCACGTTTCACTGGGTTGCGGATAGTCACGTTGTCCTTCAGTCATTTGTATGGTGTAGTGTCGTTTAAATTCATGTCTTTTGGGAATCCTATCACTGATCGCTAGCAGCATGGGTTGTTCTGCTGAAAGCTTGGACAGGACCATAGTATGTTTGGCCTTCACATCCTCTTTCCACAGGCCTAAAGAGATCAGTCTTGCAGCACTTGCAGCCGCCTCCTGTTGGACGTATAGATGGATAGGAAGGATGTTGAGCATGGCTTCCATCGCCGCCGTGGGTGTGGTGCGCATAGCGCCGGTGATGGCCATGCAAGCCATCCTCTGAAGGCGATTCAGTTTAGTCTGTGTAGTTGTTAGTTCCGATCTGGGCCACCAAGCGACAGCGCCATAGCTGATGCATGATCTTATCACTGATGTGTACAGCCATAGCGCTATTTTAGGGATAAGTCCCCAGGTTTTACCAATCATGCGGTGGCACTGCCAGAAGGAGATGCATGCTTTTTTATAAAGGTAGTCTATGTGGTTACTCCAGGAGAGTTTACTATCCAGGACTATTCCAAGGTATTTGACCTCGTCTGTGAGTTGAAGTCTAGTTCCGAAGAGTCTTGGCGTAGTGAATCTTCCGAGAATTCTTTTGTTTGTGAATAGTATGAGTTCCGTCTTATTTGGGTTTATTGTAAGTTCTACTTCCGAACACCATTTTTCCGTCAATCTCAACGCTTGTTGCATGACGTCGCAGGCGGTATTAGCCTCCTTGGCTCGGATAAGTATTGTAATGTCGTCGGCATAACCTATTGTAAACAGGCCGCGTTGGTTCAGGAGGGTGATGAGTTCGTTCGCTACCAGGTTCCACAGTAGGGGAGACAGTACGCCACCTCGGGGGCATCCCTTTACTACTTTGCCCTTCATGCCCTCGACTTCGTCAACCTGAACGACCCTGAGATTTAGCATGTTTAAAGTCCAATCGATCATGGCTCTGTTTACGTTATGCTTCTGTAAGGCTAGTCTGATGCAGTTGAAATTGGTTTTGTCAAAGGCGCCTTCGATGTCGATGAACGCACCGAGGCATACCTGTTTGTCGGTTAGAGTCGATTCTATCCTACTTACAACGTTGTGTAAGGCAGTTTCCGTCGATTTGCCTGAACTGTAGGCGTGTTGTTGTCTGTGGATTGGGTTTATTACCAGGGCAGTATCCCTAATGTGCCTATCACAGAGCCTTTCTAGGGTTTTTAGGAGAAAGGAAGTGAGGCTTATGGGTCTAAAAGATTTAGGAGCTGTATAGTCGCTTTTGCCTGGTTTGGGTATAAAGATTACTTTTACTTCCCTCCAAAGTTTGGGTACATATCTAAGGGCTAAGCAGGCTCTGAAGATGGCAGTCAAATGCGTAACGATGGGTTCTCCGCCCCATTGAAGCAGACCGGGGAAGATTTCGTCAGGACCTGCCGATTTAAATGGCATGAAGCTGTTTATAGCCCACCTTGGTGGGTGATATTGTTCCATCAGCGAAAGCTAGGTCCGACTCGCTGGGAGTTTGCGTAGTCGCGTCATCCCAGCGATAGGTATCGGTGATGGAACACCCCGGGAAGTGCGTCTGAAGTAGAGTCTCGTATGTTTCTCTTTTGGTAGTTGTAAAGGAGTTGTCGGATTTCTTAATGGTTCCTATGGAGCTATGCGGACCGTTGGCCATAATTTTTCTGACTTTTGCTAAAAAAAAACAGCCTGTATACAAGTACAAGTACAAGTCGTCATAGGACTTTTTATTTTACGTTACTTTTTATTTTGATATTCCCACGGGATCGGGTCCCAACCGCGGAGCGCAGCTAGTCACTATCACTATCACTACATAGTATAAAATAAAGTCGCTTTCTCTGTCCCTATGTCCCTTTGTATGCTTAAATCTTTAAAACTACGCAACGGATTTTAATGCGGTTTTTTTTAAAAGATAGAATGATTCAAGAGGAAGGTTTATATGTATAATACATGCATAATATAGCCGTGCGAAGCCGGGACGGGTCGCTAGTAGTCGCTAAATTAAATGAATGATGCGAGATTAACCCAAAGTAGAATCAAGATTTGAACATTCTCACACAAAAAGGACCCATATAGTTATGGAATATTGAATCATGGATTTGAATAATATCTTTAACTCTCACATTCAAACAATAATTGACTTTATTGTGACTAAAATAAGAAGCAGTCTATAATTTTACTACATGATGTTGAGGCCTATGACATGACTTGCAAAAGAATATGATGACACAATTAATATCTTTGAATGAAAAACAACAATATGATAAGACTTTATAACCATAACTGTAGGTACACACGTAGGTGTAACCGAATGATAAGGTATCAAGCATATATTCTACAAATACATAAAAATATAATATTTTATCAGCAATCACACCAGATTTGGCAAAACTTCAACTGATAAGAAGGTTAGGTAACTAATTATTAATGGTTTTACTTGCCAACCATTACAACAATTTAGCTTCATTCATAATCCAATGACTTTAAAAAGTTTGAAAGTCAAAATTAAATATTACTTGTAGTTATGTAAATAGATACAATTAATTTATGTAAATAATTAGCATATTATATAAATATTTTAAACTTGTAGTGTAGTGTATCTAACGAGTAACTGATTTCAAACAAAATAAATAATACTGTCACTCAAATTGGATTGTCTCTTTGAGCACTGACATAATATGCCAACATAAGGTGTGTTCCAAATATATAATGGCTGTTGCAGTGCAGCAGTAAAGGCACTCAGAAATGTTATTTTTTGATTTATTGATAATTAAGAGCACACATTGTTCCATTACTGGGAAAAGGGCTATCTATGTTTCATCCATTAATTGCGAGCTAGCTATTGTACATCAGTAATATTTAATTAAATAAAACACAAGCTTCAATCGAACAGCTTCAAGAGACCTTCTGGAGTGAAACAAATATGGGTTCTTCACTGGAAGGACACCATGCATGACACACTCACCCACCCAAATGTCTTAGGGACAGATTGCAATGTATAATAAAATAAAATAAAATCCTATAGAAGTCATAATCGTCAGAAATGTTTCTAAGTAAAAAAGGCATCGACATAAAATTTCACTTTAAAAGTGCAGCTGAAACTTTAAGTGTGTTACCTTCCAATAACTTCATTTGTAGCCGGGTTGGTAAGTTCGATCCAGTTTGTTGTCTTTGAATCAACATGTTTTCCGTCGATATAGAGTTTTGTTGCTGGAGCAGTGCTGCTGTAGTTCCTTCGTAATATTATTTGAGACTGAAAAACAACAACTTTGTAAGTAATTGAAGAACTATATTCAAAGTTGAGCTAAATAAGTATACCTAGGTACCTACTTTTAAAATACCAAATTATTAATGTGAATGATGCATGAATAATATTTGTTTAGTTATCACCATGGTCTTTATTACTTTTTATTAATCAAGATGTTTTTAGTTACCTACCTAACCAAGAAAACCTTTTAAAAAACGAAAACACGAAAGATCCATGGGAAACACTACGGTAGGCGGGGGCCTTGTTAGGTAGGTACATAAAATGCACTCCTTATTATAATACTGCAATTCATTGACTTAGAGAAGTTATTTACCTAAATTATAACTACACAGGTATGTATAATAGAGGTGTATCAACAAAAACTTACTTCGGATTTTAGAAGTTTCAACATAGTCGAAGCCATGGTTGTTCCCTGACTTTATTCTGATATTTTATTAATAAAAGATGTGAGCGGCTGTTGGACGAGAAGGGGGCAAAGCCAACTGATTAAAATACAAATGTTCTGACCTTGAATAGATAAAATTAATTCCATTTGTGTCGTCACGCAAACATTTCAAACAATTTATTTTTTGATTTCGCTCCACGCAAAGGCTGTCAAATGTGTCAATGTCAAACTAGTGTTTTGTTTTTCTATCTTGTTTTAAGGGCAGACAAAACACTTTTGATCTATACTACCTCGTAGTATTATTTCTTTTTTATTTTATTAAGAATTTTTATTTACCCTTCGATCGATCGAGCATCTTCGTCCATGCAAAGACTTTAAACTAGTATAAAGTCTTTGCGTCCATGGTTCTAAATACTTTTTTTTAAATCTTCTTGTTTTGAAAAAGCAGTAAAATCTCATCGCGCGTTTAGTTCGATAACGAAACGGAAACTATCTCGAAATAGTTTCTTTATGCACCGACAGATGGCAGTAATAGTCACTATTTAGATTTTTGCTGCAATGCTAACCAACCGACACGGGTAAATAATAAGAAAAATCTACATCGGTTCAGCCGTTTTGGAAATAAATGTGAACATTTGTGTGCACATAAAACCCTCTCACCCTAAAATACATCTAGGTACCGTCCTCCGTTCCGTCACAGGTAAAAAAAAAAGAAAAATAGATTACTAACTAAAATAACTGCAGTTTACATTTTGATTAAGTAATTAAATAGGTACCTACCTACTTAGCACATCCATATTTTACAACGTGTAAAATAGCTAGTAAGTATACCCACTTATAGATAGGTACATAGGCTATCTCTGACAACTACAAGCTAGACTAGCAAATTAAACGGTATTAATAAGTACTTACCTAAGTATCTGTACCTACTTCAACAACTAATCCGATCACCATAAGTTTCACATGATTATGAAAGGTGCAATTCATACCTAGGTACTCCATAATCAAGAGCGGAGGGGCTAGCCACTGAGTAAGACATTTTCATAATATTGTTGACATTCGAAGTCCTTGCGAATGGTATCGTTATTCAGGCACGTTTCGCATCCGGTAGGGTTGTCAAAGAGCTCGTTCATCTGGTGAACAGCGAACACAACGATGTATTGATAAGCAAGCGCACACTTGATCAAACATCCACTTACTTTAATATTTATATATATATATATAATATAGTTGAGACGAAATAGGTAGGTAGGTACCTTATAAAATAACTAGTTGCGTCTCGCTGTTTCCCCCGCGTATAGGTTCCAATCTCATTTGAATATCGGGATAAAAAGTAGCCTGTATGTTAATACCGGTTTCTAGCTATCTACATAATATTATTACATACCGAGTTTCATCGCAGTCGGTCTAGTAGTTTTTGCGTGAAGGAGGAACAAACACACATACATACAAACACGCAAAATATCACATGTATAATACCAATCTCGTAAGTCCCGATCCTGTTGGAATATCGAGATAAAAAATAGCCTATATGTAAATCTAGGTTTCCAGTTATCTACATACCGAGTTTCATCGCAATCGGTCCAGTAGTTTTTGCGTGAAGGAGGAACAAACATAGGTACATACAATCACACACAAACTTTCACATTTATAATATTAGTAGAATAGGATATAAAATTCAAAGTCTTGACTGACTGACTGACCAATTTGGCATTCAGATAACTTTTATAATGTAGGCATTCATTCAATCAAACCCTACGCGGACGAAGTCACGAGCAAAATCTTGTAAAACATAAGGCACTTGGTATCCTTATGAATATAAAATATGTATTTTTAGTAGTTCTGCGAACAGCAGACCTCGCTCGCGAGCACAAACTTTGAATAGTTTTGTGTGAAAAGGTTTCAAGTGCTCCGTCAATCTAAGGGCTGATTCCACTAATAGACTCTAAACGTGAGAAATTTGCTGCATTTTAAGCTGCTTTTAATAATATTACATATAAACTTTATTTATTATACATACTAATATATTATGTATGTAGAGCTACAAAAATATTTATTTTCCTCATTCAAAAGAAAGACGGCGAATGTTTTATCAATTCCATAAAACCTAGGTTTGTTTCTATTTCAGTTTTATCTTATCTTTTTTATTTTCAACTACAACGGAACTTATCTGTTTATTAATTTTAATTTCTTGAATAATAATATTATGGCGGCGACTTTCATAATGGATATATAAGTAAAAGTACTTCCTACATTATATAGAGGTTCAGGTTTCCTCTCGGCCGTAGGATTTAGCCCTTAATAGATAGATAGATAGAACGCTTTATTGCACACACAAGTTACAGAAAATGACAACACAATTATTATTCCTTAATGTACAGTATGCGTCATAAGTCCACTATCAGTGTGCTACAATGACGACCCTCTTCTAATAGACGTTACACACAAACATAAATACTTGAATTAAAAGTACCTACTCAGTGTGATTATTACTTTCAACATGTTAGCTATATCTTTAGTTGGCCGAGTGGTATAAGCCGCCAACCTCTACACCAACCGACGTGGGTTCGATCCACTGGTTACGTTGTTATAATGTTCAAATAGTGCTGCAAAGGATTGTAAACGTTACGGTGGCGGTGTACTTTTGAGCGTCGATTGAACACGTAACCCTCGGATTGCGCTAAAGGAGCAGGCAATCAAGCGTTGGCAGGCCATTTGCACGCATATCACCACTTACGACGTCAAGCCAGCACTTCTTGGGTCTACCCAGTCTGCCACGACCGCGACCTGGCGGAGACGCCATCGCCATGGCAAGACATTTGTTCCCCATGTAACTAGCCGGTTTTCGCAAGACGTGACAGTACTAGCGCAGCGTAGGATTCAAGCTCTCAAATTAATAAAATAAAAATATTGCACGACATTTCACACATCACCATCTAGCCCCAAGCTAAGTAACTAGACTTGTGTTTTGGGTGCTAGACAACGGATATACTACTTATATACTTTTATTTATAAATATATAACTATAATACATAGAAACAACCAGACCACAGACAAATATCTAAGCATTAATACATGTCTGAGGCGGGAATCGAACCCGCAACCCTGTGTTTGGCAGTCCGGCATAGTGACCAATGTTCTTAAAGGCAAAAAAACGCATTATATCAACTTATCTTTTTGCGTATGACTCACTCATCAAAATTAACAAATAACACTTTCTAAGTAAAAAAACAAGAATGATTGTTTTAATCTGTTATAATACAAGCAAGATAAAATATTAACATTGTAAAGAGGTAAATATGAATGTCTGTGTAGGTTTTCTATAAATAGATTTGTTTGTAATCAATGAGTCCAATCTCCCAAATAGGTAATCTTTTGTGAGTATGGACCGACTTAATAGGTGAAACCACAGAGCGCTGCTAGTAAATATACCTATTGTAAGTTTTATCTCCAACTAGCTGTCCCGGCAAACGTTGTTTTGCCATATAAAAAAAAACTAAATCAAAATCGGTTCAGCCGTTCGGGAGCTACGATGCCACAGACAGACACACACACAGACACGTCAAACTTATAACACCCCGTCGTTTTTGCGTCGGGGGTTAAAAATCATACAAATCGGTTCAGCCGTTTAGGTGTAGTTTGGCAACTAACACCGCGGCACGATTGACATCAATATTTATACGTCACTCAATTGTTTTGCCTTCCCGGAACCTGTCCATTAAAACTTGTACTTTATGTTATGGTATTAAAGTTCTTATTGTCTTGTATTATTACGAATCGTTTGTATGGTATGGAGTATAGAAAAGTGTTGTTTTTAGACATTTACAGGCAATTTTTTAAAATTTTCTCTCCGTAAGAACCATCCTCGTACCATATGGAATATTCTAAAAAAAGAATTGGCCAAATTGGTCCAGGCGTTGTTGAGTTATGCGCTTACCAACACATTTTGCGATTCATTTTTATATTATAGAAGATTTAGGCGATTCCTATCTATATGCAAACAAAACAACTTGAAATCATTTTGCAATACCTTCCATTAGGTATAATATTTATTTATCTACACAGCTAAGCTAACTATGTAATTTACCTACTTGTACAGAATTAATGAATTTAGTAAAGATCTTTCAGTAAAAAATGCACGGCCCACCACAAAAAACCACTAACACTAAGGCTAAAGCCATGCGGTGTTGTAATTTTTTAATCGACTGCAGAAAAGGAGGTTTTTGTCCCATATTTTTATGTTTGTTGACCGATTACTCGAAGATGGCTCAATCGTTTGAGATGATTATTTTTGTGCTAGAAACGTATTATAAATCGATAGCTAGAAAAGGAATACTTTTAAAATACCTTTAATTAATACCTTTAAAACACACGGAAGCAACGATTCGATACGTTTTGTATGGACTAGTTTCATCTCGACTTACACCAACTAGGACTTTAGAACAAAGAAGGATTTTTTTAATTCTTCTCGTACAGTCATCAAATAAAGCGTTTAATATTTACTTACTAGCGACCTGCCCCGGCTTCGCACGGCTGTATTATGCATGTATTATATCTAAAAACCTTCCTCTTTAATCACTCTATCTATTTAAAAAAACCGCATAAAAATCGGTTGCGTAGTTTTGAAGCTCTATGCATACATAGAGACATAGGGACGGCGAAAAGTGACTTTATTTTATACTATGTAGTGATTTATGAATTAATTTTGATGTATTTACTCATAAGACACTTTACAAACATAATAAATACTCGTACTTACCTATTTTACAAAAACAAACAAAGGAAATTGGTAACATATTATGCTACTTACCTACTTACATAAATATTTTATTTATGGACATCTGATAGGTACACATATAAAAGGCTTTGTCCTGACTGACTGACTGACGGATCAATGCTCAGTCTAAACCGCTGATCGTAGAGACCTGAAAATTGGAGGGTGTGTTCTTTGTATGACGTTGGCTTCCGATAAGAAAGGATTTTCCGAAATTCTACCCATTAGGGGGTGAAAAGGGGGGGCAAAGTTTGTATGGAACAACGTGATTGATTGGTCCATTTTCGACTTGTACGCGGACGAAGTCGCAGGCAAAAGCTAGTAGGTTTATGTAACTTTCGTCCCTACATTTGCTGGATCACGTACTCCTAAATAGGAGTACGTTTGCAATATACATAATATTGCAAACGCTATTATAGTAGTCATGTAGTCACTACATAGTCACTATCACTACATAGTATAAAATAAAGTCACTTTTCGCCGTCCCTATGTCCCTATTTCCCTTTGTATGCTTAGATCTTTAAAACTACGCAACGGATTTTGATGCGGTTTTTTTAATAGATAGAGTGATTCAAGAGGATGGTTTATATGTATATAAATAAATAAATAAAATAAAAAGCCTTTATTTCTCATACCCTTAAATAACATCTTTTAAATGTGGTTAAGTATTTTTGTTAGTAATTATGTAGTTAAGTATATATATTTTATATTTATTGTTTATTTGTTAGTTATATGTATTTTTTCTTTTTCTTATAATCTAGTTTAATATAACCTTGTTTAGGGTGTGAGCCCCTCTACGGGTGAAGGCCTCCTCCAGTTCCTTCCATTTGTCCCTGTCTTTTGCAATATTCTGCCAATCGTTTCCTGCTAAATCTGTTATGTCGTCAGCCCATCTTCTTTTCGGTCTACCCACTTTTCTTTTTCCTTCTGGCCCTTTCCACTTCGTAGTTTTGGCTGTCCACCTTCCATCTTTATATCTTGATATGTGGCCGGCCCACTGCCATTTCAGTTTTAGGGCTTGTTTGAGGGCATCGGTTACCTTGGTTCTGTGTCTAATTGCTTCACTTCTGATTTTATGTATTTTCTTTATATTGAGTATACTTCTCTCCATGGCTCTTTGTGTTGTTTCGATTTTATGTTTTGTTTTTGTTGTGAATACCCAAGATTGGCAACCATACAGCAGGCAGGGCATTATGCAGGTATCTATTATTATTTTTTTCATGTTTATTGAGTAGTCTTCTTTTAGGATTTCTTTAAGTGACCAGAATTTCTTCCAAGTTATGTTTACTCTTCTTTCTACTTCTTCTTCGTTGTTTGTTTTTTTGAATGAAACTTGTTTTCCAAGGTAGATATAACTGTCGACATATTCAATTGAGCTTTCTCTTACTTTAATGGGTTTCCTATTGCTGTTTGTCATTATTTTGGTTTTAGTAGCATTCATTTCTAGTCCTACTTTCGAGCTAGCTTGGTCTAGTGAGCATAGCATTTCTTGTAGATCTTTTGCTGTTTCTGATAGTATGACTATGTCATCAGCGAATCTTAGATGATTTAAATAGCTGTTATTTATTTTTATTCCTTTTGATTTCCAGTCTATTTTTTTGAAAATGTTTTCTAGCACGGTAATAAATATTTTAGGTGACAGGGGGTCTCCCTGTCTGACTCCTCTTTCAATTTTTATTACTTCTCCTCTTGATTCTAGTCTGACTTTACTTGTACTGTTATTATATATATATTTTATGATGTTTATATACTTTGTGTTGATGTTAAGATTGCTTAGTGATTCCCATATTGAGTTATGGCTAATGCTGTCGAACGCTTTGCTGTAATCTATAAAGCCTAGATATAGTGGCTTGTTAAATTCTTCGTACTTTTCGATAACCTGGTCTAGTGCGTGTATATGGTCTAGTGTACTAAAGCTGGAGCGAAAACCTGCCTGTTCTATGGGTTGGGCGTTATCAATATCTTGTGTTATACGTTTTAAAAGTGTTGATGAATAAAGTTTATATATATTTGCTAGCAAGCTAATTGGTCTATAGTTGTTGATATCGAGTAGACTTCCTTTTTTATGTAGCAATATTATATCCGATGTACACCATTGCATTGGCACAGTCTCAGTTTCTAGTATCAGGTTAAATAGTTCTGTGAGAGGGCCCAACAAAATTGGTGAGCCTAGTTTCAAGGCTTCGTTTGTAATCCCATCGGGACCTGGGCTTTTGTCTGATTTTAGTCTTTTCAATTGTAAGTATATTTCTTTACTGTCTATATGTATAATACATGCATAATATAGCCGTGCGAAGCCGGAGCGGGTCGCTAGTATAAAATAAAGTCACTTTTCGCCGTCCCAATGTCCCTCTGTCCCTCCCTATGTATGCTTAGATCTTTTAAACTACGCAACGGATTTTGATGCGGTTTTTTTAATAGATAGAGTGATTAAAGAAGAAGGTTTTTAGATATAATACATGCATAATACAGCCGTGCGAAGCCGGGGCGGGTCGCTAGTACATTATATAGGTATTACAACAACCTGGGGCCTTATTCTGCTATTTGGCCAACCATTGTCATTATTATATCGAGAATTCGAGACTCTATTGATATTATATCGAGATTGTGACTTTCTTTGGTATTCTGCTAAAGTTTTAATAACATCGCAATATAATCACTATGGAGTCTCAATGGTATGGTAATATTTACCTTGCAGGTGTTGCCTGCAACATGGTATATGTTGCTAAGCAATATACCGTTTTGACAACTATCGAGATTCCATTAAGCCACGATTGTAGAGCAGAACACAAAAGTGAGTCAGTGGTGTCTCGATAGAATAGTCAACGTTAGGAGAATACGAATTTGACATGTAATGTCATATTTTTGACATTAAATTTCTATTACGATTATATCGACACACTATTGAAATACAATTGTGTTAGCAGACTTAGGCCCCTGTGCAAGTGTGCAACAGAAAGACGGCAAGAACGAACCTCTCTGATAAGAAGAAGGTCAATAACCGGCGTATCGGTCATACACACTAACATACGTGCCGTAACAAATGTACACCTCACACTTACATACAAACTTAATTATGATTATGAACATTTTATAATGACGTTTTGACATAATACGGACGGATTTTGTAGAAGAGAAAAAGCAACCACGGTACCAAAAAATTTGATATAAGTAAGAACGATCGGCTGCATAATTACAGACCCACCGTAGAGCTCCAAAACGTGAATGTTTTCAACACAAGCGAGATTATAGACACCTGCTTTAGTTGAAGTTTAAAGTCTTCTAACTCATTATCAAACAAAAATTATTAGAATGAAAACATTCCAATAATTGTAGTTTTCGAACTCTACCGGGGGCTGCAATTATGCAGCCGACTGTACCTATACTATTTATAGAATTAAGTAACAAAATCATAAAAAATTAAAAAGCTATTTCAACGACGACGACAAACCGTTTTCGAGTAATCGTTGAACGAAAGAAATGACCTAAAGTTTACATTAAAAAAAACCCCGAATTTATAACTTTCAGACTTGAGACGGCTAAACCGATTTCAATCTTATTAACGTACTAGCGACCCGCCCCGGCTTCACACGGCTGTATTGTGCATGTATTATACATAATAAACCTTCCTCTTGAATCACTATCTATTTAAAAGAAACCGCATCAAAATCCGTTGCGTAGTTTTAAAGATTTAAGCGTACATAGGGATATAGGGACAGAGAAAGCGACTTTGTTTTATACTATGTAGTGTAATGAGTTGAAGTTTGCTTTGAGGTAGCTATTCGGTTACCTACCTATCTAGCTTATAGCTAACTACTGAATAACACGAATGGTAAAACAGAAAATGAATAAAAATGATTCCAGCTGTGGTAAGTATATGTAGATGCGTGGGGGGTTAAAAACTTCTCTTGAAATGCTCTCGACACGAGTATAATCTCAATACCAAGGCCACAAACAAACAAAGAGTTCTAAAGTAAATTAATAACAATTGTAAACAAACTGTTTTGTTACTAGATAAGGGAGTCAATGCATTAATCACGTCACACGCATTGCGCAAGCAAAATAATGGCAGTAAACATGTAAGTGCAGCGTAGTTGTTAAAACAATGTTACTATTATCAATGAAATACCTACTTACTATGTACGGTTGGCTTCATAATTGCAGATCCACAGGGTAGAGCTCCAAAGCGGCTGTTATATGAATGTTTTCAACATAATCAAGGATTCTAGACACCTGCGTTAGGTGAAGTTTAAAGTCTTCTAACTAATCAATTAATCAAACAAAAAATATTAGAATGCAAACATTCCAATAATAGTAATTTTCGAACTCTACCGAGGGCTGCAATTATGCAGCCGACCGTACCTACTTGTCTATTAACCTACTAATACCCAGTGGCGTAGTAGCGTGCCTTGGCGGGGCCCCGTATACAAATTTGTTTGGGGGCCCTTATGAAGGGTAAAGATTTCTCACAAAAGAAAAAAATAAAATAAGATAAAATAAAAAGAAATATTTATTGATCATAATTAATTATCCATCTGTTACTTTTTCCAGAATTTTTACAAACAGTTCAAATTATGTACTTATACACTAAATTTTTGAATGTTTTGGAGACTATTCAATGTGAACAAACAAACAAACAATCAAATTTTTCCTCTAAGTAGGTACTCTAAGTACAGTATGCATCAAAAGTACACTATCAGTGAGCTACAATGATACTATGAACAAGTATTGGACTTACGACCTTCTTCTAATAGACGTTACACACACACTCAAATACTTGAAGTACTTGTACTCAGTGTGATTATTTTCAACATGTTAGCTATGTCTTTAGTTTGTCGAGTGGTATAAGCCGTCACCCGCTACACCAACCAAACGTGGGTTCGATTCACAGGTTTACGTAGTTACCACTGCATGGAATGCTTAAAATAGTGCTGCACAGGACTGTAAATTTTTTACAGGATTGTAACGCTACTAGTGGACTTTTGAGCGCCGATAGTGAAAATGAATGTAAAACTAGGTGTAAAGTAAATTAATATCCATTAGACTGCCACTACCACGAGATAATTGCATAATCCTCTTCGCGATCAATCAGTTTAATTAGCGATGAATAGACAATAGGCTGTGGACCTACTAGTTGCTTTATAATATGTCGTAGACCTTGATGTTGGCTTTGTTATTTTATATTTACTTGTGAATTAACATTGCTAACACTAAGAAAATCTTAAGTTATTGCATTTACTTTTGTACTAGCAAGACCTTTGATTTGTACTTTTAAACAGACTTTAAGAAACCGGCCAAGTGCGAGTCGTACTCGAGGACGTAGGGTTTCGTACCATGTTGAATGGGAGCACCTTTTTAGTATTTGTTGTTGTTGTAGAATTGTAGTATACCTACTTGTTCTACTTTTACAATTAAGACTTCTTTGTGCAGTAAAGAAATAGAAGTAATTTTATATTATTTTGTATTTTGTTTTAACTGTCACTCTAAAATAAACTAGTAACAAAGCAACATCTTTAATTTATTTATAATTAGCTCAAATAGTATTTTACAACACGTTATCAGCACGAAGAGCAAAATATTTTAAAGATTATCAATAGTGCTTGCTGATGTGAATATTTTAGTGTCAAAATCGTTTTTCGTTTGTATCGAAAATGTGTGATGGTGACTCCAATAGTGGAATGAATTATTCTTCGTCAATACCAGCGTCGCTCATACTGTGCAATAAAGATGGCTACATAAAATGGAAAAGATGGGCAGAAGGCTGGTATTAGAAAGGAAGCTATACAGACTCTCACTTGATCATTTTCAGAATATAGAGATGTATATCAATGTGGTTCTTAGTACAGCTCAGGATTTGGCTGATATTGGCAAGGTAATAGATGATGCTTCGATTGCAGCCATTTTGCTTGGAGGACTTGGTCTGAAATATGAACCACTTGTAATGGCTCTTGAAAATAGTAATATAGAGGTTACCACTGATATCGTAAAGAAGAAACTGTTGAACGAAATGTCCAAATGTGACTCTACAATACAAGTTTTTGAAACAACTAGCCAATCAAAACAACATTTAAATCAAAACACAAGTATTGAAAAAGTTGTTTGTTATGAATGTAAGAAACCGGGTCACAAAAGACCACAATGCCCTTTGCGTAAAAAGAAAAACATAAAACAACACGCACTAGGAACGTCTTGTGGGTCTACAAGTGACGTATGGTTGGTCGATTCTGGATGTTCAAGGCATATGACATCAAGAAGAGATTGGTTTAGGGAGTTGAGGACAATGGACAGCGGTATAACTGTTACAGTAGCAAACGGTCATATGATATCATGTAGTGGAGTTGGTGATGTATCTATTGAAACTACTAGTGTTATAGATAGTATTAACGATGTAGCGTATGTACCTGACTTAAAGAGTAACCTTATTTCTGTCAAAAAGGTTGTTGACAAGGGCTTCATAGTACTTTTTGATAAAACAGGTTGTAATTTTTATAAATCTTCTGATTTCTCCTTCAAAGGTAATGCTGTTCTACATGCTTCTGTTACTAGTGGTGGACTGTACTCACTGGATTGTAGTACGAAAATTACTCCATGTATCTTAACCGCAAACGATGTGCAATCTGACTATCTCAGTAGGTACCAACTTTGGCATAAAAGATTAGGACACCTTTGTAGGATAGGAATGGATCAATTAAAAAGAAGTCAAATGGGCATCGACTATACTGCGATGGATAAAGGTAAGTGTATTGCTTGTGTTGAGGGCAAACAGGCGAGGAAGCCTTTTAAATCAGTAGAATACAAAAAGGCTACTTCGAAATTAGAGTTAATTCACTCTGACTTGTGTGGACCATTTTCTGTTTCTTCATTTCAAGGAAATAAGTATCTTTTGATTTTCGTTGACGATTTTACGCGTATGATTTTTCCGTATTTTATTTCTTCGAAAGCAGAAGTTAAAGACAAGTTTGTTTGTTTCCAAACGTTGATAGAAAGACAAACTGGTGCTCAAATAAAAATATTGAGAACGGATTGTGGTAAGGAATATGTAAATAAGGAATTAACTGATTATTTATCGTCCAAAGGAATAACTCATGAGACTACTGCAGGATATAGTCCTCAGTCTAATGGCGTAGCTGAGCGTACCAATCGTTCTATTGAAGAAAAAGCACGTTCTATGCTAGCTGACAGTTCACTTTCAAAAGCTTATTGGGAAGATGCTTTTAGGGCAGCGGTTTACTTGAAAAATAGATCGCCACATCGCGCTTTAATTAGGAAGACTCCATATGAAAAATGGTACGGACAAAAGGGAGATCTCAGCCATTTGCGTGTTTTTGGATGTCGGGCACTTATTCAAGTTCCAGCCTGTCATAGACAGAAATTAGATATTAAAACTAAAGAAGTTATCTTTGTAGGATATACAGATGATCCTAATACTTATTTCTTTAGGGATGCTTCTAACCCTCGGCATGTACAGAAGTCCAGAGATGTGACATTTTTTGAAGATCGTTTTACACAACTTAAAGGTAATGTTGTTGAATCTACTAAGCCAGAACCTATCATTATGTTTGATGACGTTTTACAGAATGAAATGGTGGTAACTGATGATAGTCAACAGGACGATAACACGGTTGATCTTCAAGAAAATTCTGTACCATGTAGTGATGATGAAGTAGATTATAATTCGGCTGAATCTGAGGGCCCTACTAGTCCTGAACGAAATGTTATAGAGGTAAGTAGGTATCCTACTAGAATTCGTAAGCAACCGGATTTTTATGTTGCAAATTTATTATCAGAAACTGATAATATGTGTGAGCCGAAATCTTATTCAGAGGCAGTGAATTGTGATGATGCTGATGAATGGCGTTCTGCGATGAACAATGAATATGATTCGCTCATGAAGTTGAAGACTTGGAAGCTTGTTGATAAGCCTATAGGTAATAAGAAGGTTATACCTTGTAAATGGGTCTACAAAGTAAAGAAAGATGCTCACGGTAACATTTTGAAGTATAAGGCTAGACTTGTGGTGAAAGGTTTCAAGCAGGTAGAAGGAATAGACTACAATGAAACTTTTGCTCCTGTTATTCGTCATTCTTCACTCCGTACTTTATTCGCCTTAGCTGCTGAATTAGACCTAGAAATGAGGCATTTGGACGTCGACACTGCTTTTCTTAACGGAGAACTTGAAGAGGAAGTTCTTATGGAACAACCACAGGGTTTTGTGGAGAAAGGCCGTGAAAGTAAAGTTTGCCTACTGCAGAAATCGTTGTATGGGCTCAAACAGGCACCCCGAGCATGGAATATAATGTTGGACAAAACCTTATCCAAGATGGGTTTCACGAAAACTCCTTCGGAACCATGCGTGTATAAAAAACTTTATGGTCAAGAAATTGTCATTTTGGCGGTATATGTCGATGACATAATTGTCTTTTTCAAAAATGACATGACCTTTCAAAGCGTCAAGAAATGTTTACAAAATATTTTTAATATTAAAGATTTAGGTCCTTTATCCTATTATCTTGGAATCAATATCTCAAGAAAGGATGGTGAGATTAAGGTAAATCAACGTACTTTTATTTTGAATCTGTTAAAAAGATTTAACATGGAAAACTGTAAGTCGTTTGATACACCGTCTAGTTTAAAGAAACTTGATGATGGAATAATTGACGAACGAGAGTCTTTTCCATATCAAAGTTTGATTGGATGCTTAATGTTCCTATCAGTAAATACTAGGCCTGACATAGCTTATCAAGTTAGCTATTTGAGCCAATTTAATACCAAATATAACAAAGAACACTGGTTAGCTGCAAAGAGAGTGTTGCAATATTTGAAGGGTACAATCGATTACACTCTTACTTACAGGATGGTTGGCGATTATCTTAAAGCGTATGTCGATGCAGACTGGGCTAATTGTACGAAAGATAGAAGATCCTATACTGGGTACTGTTTTATGTTAGCTGGTAGTCCTGTAGCTTGGCAAGCGAAGAAACAGTCAACTGTAGCTCTGTCTTCAACGGAAGCCGAGTATATGGCTCTAGCGGCAGCTGCTAAAGAGGCCTGTTATCTTAAAAGTTTCATTTTGGATGTAACTGGTAAGTCTGACACAGTGATTTTGTTTAACGATAGTCAGAGTGCGCATAGTTTAGTGCTTAATCCAGTTCATCACAGAACAAAGCATATTGATACAAAATATCATTTTATAAGAGAAAAAGTGTGTGACAAAACAATTACGATTGATTATGTCCGGTCAGATTTAAATTATGCGGATGTGTTTACAAAACCTTTAGGCAAGGTTGCTCATAAGAGATGTATACATGGTATTAGCCTAGGTTAAGTAATTTCATTTTTTCTTTTATTATGTAATGATTAGGTATTTTTGTTTGTTTGTGTTCTTTCCCAGAGTCTTAATTGAAGGGTGGTGTTGTAGAATTGTAGTATACCTACTTGTTCTACTTTTACAATTAAGACTTCTTTGTGCAGTAAAGAAATAGAAGTAATTTTATATTATTTTGTATTTTGTTTTAACTGTCACTCTAAAATAAACTAGTAACAAAGCAACATCTTTAATTTATTTATAATTAGCTCAAATAGTATTTTACAACATCAAGAAAGGATGGTGAGATTAAGGTAAATCAACGTACTTTTATTTTGAATCTGTTAAAAAGATTTAACATGGAAAACTGTAAGTCGTTTGATACACCGTCTAGTTTAAAGAAACTTGATGATGGAATAATTGACGAACGAGAGTCTTTTCCATATCAAAGTTTGATTGGATGCTTAATGTTCCTATCAGTAAATACTAGGCCTGACATAGCTTATCAAGTTAGCTATTTGAGCCAATTTAATACCAAATATAACAAAGAACACTGGTTAGCTGCAAAGAGAGTGTTGCAATATTTGAAGGGTACAATGTAACTGATGATAGTCAACAGGACGATAACACGGTTGAACTTCAAGAAAATTCTGTAAAACGTCATCAAACATAATGATAGGTTCTGGCTTAGTAGATTCAACAACATTACCTTTAAGTTGTGTAAAACGATCTTCAAAAAATGTCACATCTCTGGACTTCTGTACATGCCGAGGGTTAGAAGCATCCCTAAAGAAATAAGTATTAGGATCATCTGTATATCCTACAAAGATAACTTCTTTAGTTTTAATATCTAATTTCTGTCTATGACAGGCTGGAACTTGAATAAGTGCCCGACATCCAAAAACACGCAAATGGCTGAGATCTCCCTTTTGTCCGTACCATTTTTCATATGGAGTCTTCCTAATTAAAGCGCGATGTGGCGATCTATTTTTCAAGTAAACCGCTGTCCTAAAAGCATCTTCCCAATAAGCTTTTGAAAGTGAACTGTCAGCTAGCATAGAACGTGCTTTTTCTTCAATAGAACGATTGGTACGCTCAGCTACGCCATTAGACTGAGGACTATATCCTGCAGTAGTCTCATGAGTTACTCCTTTTGACGATAAATAATCAGTTAATTCCTTATTTACATATTCCTTACCACAATCCGTTCTCAATATTTTTATTTGAGCACCAGTTTGTCTTTCTATCAACGTTTGGAAACAAACAAACTTGTCTTTAACTTCTGCTTTCGAAGAAATAAAATACGGAAAAATCATACGCGTAAAATCGTCAACGAAAATCAAAAGATACTTATTTCCTTGAAATGAAGGAACAGAAAATGGTCCACACAAGTCAGAGTGAATTATCTCTAATTTCGAAGTAGCCTTTTTGTATTCTACTGATTTAAAAGGCTTCCTCGCCTGTTTGCCCTCAACACAAGCAATACACTTACCTTTATCCATCGCAGTATAGTCGACGCCCATATGACTTCTTTTTAATTGATCCATTCCTATCCTACAAAGGTGTCCTAATCTTTTATGCCAAAGTTGGTACCTACTGAGATAGTCAGATTGCACATCGTTTGCGGTTAAGATACATGGAGTAATTTTCGTACTACAATCCAGTGAGTACAGTCCACCACTAGTAACAGAAGCATGTAGAACAGCATTACCTTTGAAAGAGAAATCAGAAGATTTATAAAAATTACAACCTGTTTTATCAAAAAGTACTATGAAGCCCTTGTCAACAACCTTTTTGACAGAAATAAGGTTACTCTTTAAGTCAGGTACATACGCTTTAAGATAATCGCCAACCATCCTGTAAGTAAGAGTGTAATCGATTGTACCCTTCAAATATTGCAACACTCTTGGCTTGGCAAGCGAAGAAACAGTCAACTGTAGCTCTGTCTTCAACGGAAGCCGAGTATATGGCTCTAGCGGCAGCTGCTAAAGAGGCCTGTTATCTTAAAAGTTTCATTTTGGATGTAACTGGTAAGTCTGACACAGTGATTTTGTTTAACGATAGTCAGAGTGCGCATAGTTTAGTGCTTAATCCAGTTCATCACAGAACAAAGCATATTGATACAAAATATCATTTTATAAGAGAAAAAGTGTGTGACAAAACAATTACGATTGATTATGTCCGGTCAGATTTAAATTATGCGGATGTGTTTACAAAACCTTTAGGCAAGGTTGCTCATAAGAGATGTATACATGGTATTAGCCTAGGTTAAGTAATTTCATTTTTTCTTTTATTATGTAATGATTAGGTATTTTTGTTTGTTTGTGTTCTTTCCCAGAGTCTTAATTGAAGGGTGGTGTTGTAGAATTGTAGTATACCTACTTGTTCTACTTTTACAATTAAGACTTCTTTGTGCAGTAAAGAAATAGAAGTAATTTTATATTATTTTGTATTTTGTTTTAACTGTCACTCTAAAATAAACTAGTAACAAAGCAACATCTTTAATTTATTTATAATTAGCTCAAATAGTATTTTACAACAGTTGTTATAGCGGCAACAGCAATACATAAATATTATCTAGCTATCACGGTTCATAAGATACAGCCTGGTGACATACAGACAAACAGTGATGTCTTAACAATAGTCTCCCCTTTTTTTACCCTTTTGGTACTGAATTGCTCGCGTATATACAGGGTTATTGGTAATTATAGAAGAGTTCTTCTGAACAGTTGTTCACCTTAATGGTCAACTTTTGTTCTACGACTTTTGGAAATACGAAGATGTTTTGGATTTTTTCAAGGTTATGTAGGCAAATTAAAAAATTCTATTGAATGCATTGTTAGAGATTAAGGGCAGAATAATATAGAAGGAATAATAGAATAAGAATAAAAATCGGTGGTGACAGACATACGGACGGACAAGAAAGTGATCTTTTATAGGTCCCTTTTTACCTTTTGAGGTAAAAAGGGACCTATTAAATGGAACCCTAAAAATGTGGGAAAAAAATTAAAATGTGTAGTTTTATTGTGTTGTTTTTACTAAGGTACTTAGTTGATATTCAGATTTTAGTTTATCAAAAAGTCTGCTAAGCAAAGAGTAGCGGTATTTTAATGTTCATAACTTCATAAGTAGTACCTAATTATAAAAAAATTAAAAATAAATGCATTCAAAGTATGACCACAAGGAATTTAACTTATAAACTTATAATTTTATTACCTTTGCCATAAAAGAGTAAAGAACTAATAAGTAATGCACATTTCCTATGTTTGTTTGCTATTACATTGATTATGGGGCTGCTGTTGTACTTTTGATTTTAATATCGTTCTGAGCCTATTGTTTTGTATTGTGCGTTCGATAAACTTTGTTTATGGCTAAATGAACGATAGAAGGTGCGTTGACCTGCCTCAGGAATAGTGAACGTTTTGCGTTTAGATTGTATGTTGATATGCGTGAGCCAAGTCTGATAAACTCCACTTATTGTTGTTGAGATCACGGAAATGCGAACGCTTGTTACGTGAAAGTAAATTCAACCAGTGTAGCCAACCCTAAAGTTTTAACTGTAGATCTGCAGTTTTTTGGAAATTATCTCAGTTTTTAACCAACCAAGACTTCCAAGTGTGTTTAAGTTATCTGCTGTCTTAGTGACCCGAAATGGATTATTTTTCACTTTTGAGTTTTTGTTTTCAGGTTTTTTTTAATTAAGTAATATTTTGGTTTTTTTGAAGTCGGATTTTTTTAGTTTAGGCCTCGAAATCTACAGTTTTTTTGCTTAAGATGCTAAAGCCATCTATTTATTATGGATGGACCTTTTTAGGCTGTTATAAATAAGCTTCCTCAAAAATAGCTGGTCACGTTTCTTTTAAATAGGTATTACTAATTTTATTTGACATAATGTATCTCTAAGACCTTTGAGATTAATTTGATTAAAACTTTGATAATAACATTCATTTAATAACTTTGATTTTAATTCCCTCCCTAAAATGATTCTATTTATTACCATCAATAAATGATAAAAAGATATAGCTGTGGATTTACTGTTTTTTAATTTGATATTTACAGTTTTGCTCTATGCTGAGGTTGGCAACACTGAATCAACTGTTTACTGTCCTGTGCGTAATGCTGGAAGTTTGAATATAAAAATAGACTTCTTTTGACGTGATAACGTCTATAAATCGATGAACACCGGTATTCACAAAAAAGTGTGACGTCATCGCTCACGATACGTAATTGACAAGGTAACCATAGTGACCATCAATGTTTTCGACGTTATCACGTATAAAAAAATGTCACAAAGAAGAAAACGTGCTTTTTAGGGTTCCATACCCAAAAGGTAAAGGACCCTTTTACTGAGACTTCACTGTCTGTTTGTCTGTCCGTCCATCTGTCTGTCACCAGGCTGTATCTTATGTACCTTATATAGCGAGAGAGTTGAAATTTTCACAGATTTTATGTTTCTGTTGCCGCTTTTTAGTATACTAAAAACAGAAGAAAAAGCCTCAGTTGGGCTCCTATACAACATGGTACCTATACGGAACCCTTCGTGCGCTAGTCCGACTCGCACTTGGCTGGTTTTTATAAGACTAAATAAGAGCAGGTATTATTCGTTTTTTCCTAATCCTATCCTAACTTCCTAATTCAATATCATATTCAAAAGTTCGTTTATTTATTTGCTACTAAACCGATTTCAATGAAAATCGTCATAATTGTAGCTTAGGATATGGAGAAGGACATAGGGTAATTTTATTCCGAAATTCCCGCGGGATCGGGAGTTATACGTAGCGCAGCGAATGGTGACCTCTGAAGGAAAGTAGAAGGAGTATGCGCAGAACTCAATTTTCATATAAATATCGAGTTCTGCGCATACCCCTTCCACTTACCGCAGAGGTCACCATTCGCTGCGCGAAGTTATAAGCATGTGAAACCGCAGAACGCTGCAAGTTCGCAATATAGTATGCACAGACAGGGTTATCTTAAAATTGACGTAACTCGACTCGAGTCTGCATCTTATTCAACACAATAGCCGTCTGTGCTTGAATCTATAAATATATTATCACAGTGAGAGATATAAATGAACTGCACAGAAATATGGATAAGGGTCAAGTGAATACGAACATAAACAAGTCAGACACATAAAAAAAAACTAAATCGCAATGAAAAATGTTCTACAAGCTAATGAATCAACTTTCTGGTAACATATAATAAATAACTTAAATTATAAGTTATTTACCTCACGAAAATAATAAATAACTTAAACGATAATATCTTATTTTATTTAGAAATTAAACAAGGGAAAGAAAAAAATTCTGCACAACAATTAAATATTAAAAACTTAAATTAATTAAATTAACTACCTACCTACTTACATTTAATAAAAATTTAAAAACCAAATTTTAAGTAACACCCTAGGAGGAAGTGTGCCCAAAAGTACCTATCTATAACTATTTCGTTTTTACATATTTTCCGAGGGTGATCTCGAATGAACAGTCCGCTAAATTATTATTTATCGTTAAATAATTAGAAATCGAAATCTAACATAATTTTTTGAGTTTTTAGAGCGTAAATTTTCAACTAATAAAACCTATGAGGCTTTGAAATTATGCTAAAATTTTTGTACAAAAAATAGGGGCATAGTCATGGCAGTTATAGGTTTTATGGCACAAAAATATTTGTGCTAGTGTCATTATCCAGGGAGGAAACCATGGGAGGAAACAGTCGACTACGTTATGGAGAGACCGCAGGTACCCTTTCACCTTAATTACAAAGCCAATACAGATTTCAGTAGTAGGTAATGTTTTTGGAGGGTTCCGTACCCAAAGGCTAAAAATGAGACCCTATTACAGGCTGTTTCTCATGAACCATGATAGCTAGACAGTTGAAATTTTCACAGTTTATGCATTTCTGTTCTGTTTTAAATAAATATTAAAAACAGAAAAAATAAGTAGGGCTTCCATACACACAACATTGTAAGGAACCCTTTGTGAGCGAGTCCGACTCGCACTTGGCCGATTTTTGTCACTAATATTTCGTCGTTTGTTTACATAGATGCAACCGACTGAACAACAATTCGATTTTACAAAGCTATAGTTGGTGGCGGGGTGGAATGTTTTCAAAATTTGTTACATTGTGTGTGGCATATAATTCATTTAAAAAGTCAATAATGACTGTTAAATTAAATATGCAACAGTTGTTCAAATATCCGTGAAGTTTTCTTTACTATTTAGTTTTGAAATATGGAGATAGATATGTATGTTGTATTTTACTAAGACCACCTTTAAAACACTACACTGCTGCTTACTCGTACTGGAAAAGCCAACTTTTCATTTTTACCTGATTTAAAAGTTATAAGTACGTAACTAATTTAATGTAAAAAAATTATAATATTAAAAATCGAAATAAACTTCCCTGGGTAAGCAAATTTTAAATAAATGAAACAGCTTCTGGTGCTTAAAAGGCGTAAGCGGCAGAACCTGGACCACTGCGATATTTGGTGTTGGGAAAATACCAAATAATAATACCTTTCTTGTACTATTTTGTACCTAGACTCAAATATATTTAGTACCTCGCTCAAAACGTGGAAATACTATCGATAGTATTGTTGCTCGTAAATATAATAGATACTATCGATACTGGCAATACTATCGATGGTTTTTTTACTTTCGAGCATCAATACTATCGATAGTATTGCCTCGTTTTGAGCTACCGATACTATCAATAGGCTATCGATACTATCGGTTTTTAATGAACTATCGATAGATAGACTATCGATTATTCAGCAATAGTCGACCTATCGATCGGTAACACTAGCTTGAATAACTTGAACTGCGACTCGGTCGGCAACGAATGCAGAGGCTAAGAAAATAAAAGAGGAAACGCAAAAGGATAAAAAAATAAAAAATAAAAATAAAAATCAATTGCTGTTTCATAAGTCTCGCTAAAACTCGAATGGACGAATGGCTGAACCTATGAAGATGATTTCGGTTTTAAAATGTTTGTCGTAGTTCAGGGAAGGTTTAATTAAACAGTGAGAAAGATCGGACTTACGCAGGTGAAACCGCGGGGCGCAGCTTTTTAATTATAAAATTAACCTACAAACTAAGTAAACAACGTTGTTGTGTAACAAAACGTATTATGTATAGAGAATTAACTTCATTATTTTTAGTATTAGGTACCTAAGTTTATTAGATAACATTGTATGTGGGTTACTGCCGGTCTGATAAAACTCTGTACCGATAAATGAGCAACGAGTGCTATATTTTAACCGAAATAATGAAACGGTTAAGAGAAAAACAACATACAGACGAATTGAGAACCTCCTCCTTTTTTGAAGTCGGTTAAAAAGGGTACCGGCGCTCTCTCCATACAAACGTAGTCGACTGTTTCCTCCCTGAATACTGACGCTAGAGCAAATATTTTTGTTGCATAAAATTACTTATAACTGGCATGTCCAAGCAAATCCAAGTTGATAGATAGATAGATAGATAGATAAATTCTTTATTGTAAACACCAATTTCAAATAACATTAATAGTAAAAATTAAAAGCTTAAGTCTAAGTGTTACAAAGGGCGGCCTTATCGCTCAAAGCGATCTCTTCCAGGCAACCTTTGGATGGACAAGAAGTTGAGGAAGGTGAAGGGTAGGGTGCTCAAACTTAGGAAATTAAATAAGATGCAAATAACAACAAAAATATGACAATAAATACACACTAATAATAATTACATAATTAACATTATATATACTTGATGTGTCTGTTAACTCTAATAAACAGTAAATACGTCCTATTGAAAAGGTTAGCCCGTGTGTTAGTCATTAGGTAACTACCTATAGTAGTTACAATCTCTGTTGACCGTTGAGTCACACAATGGGTTACAATAACCTTTAGTGGTGTTATGAGTTATTTCAAAAGTGAACGAAAACTACCATACTTGTTTGTGTAAGTTTGTTAAGGTCTTCTAATACCGCATACCATGGATTGAACATGATTTTTAGAGTTCCGTACCCTTCGCTGTCGTCCGTTTGTCTGTCTGTCACCAGGCTGTATCTCATGAACCATGATAGCTAGAGTTGAAATTTTCACAGATGATGTATTTCTGTTGCCGCTATTTATGAAACGTCACCTGCTAACAAAAGAAGATGATCTTCTACGATTCTGTGACCGTAGAAGATCACCTTTATTTTTCGACCTATATCTCTATAGGTACTAAAAAGTACGAAACCAGAAATGAATGTGGTAAACCAGTATAAAAGTTTTAGCACTCTTCAAGTAATATAAATACTTATTGCAGGACAATCCACACATCGCCATCTAGCCCCAAGCTAAGTAACTAGACTTGTGTTATGGGTGCTAGACAACGGATATACTACTTGTATAATTTTCTTTTGTAAATATATACTTATAATACTTACATAGAAAAAACTAGACCACATACAAATATCTAATCTAAGCATAAATAATTGTCTGAGGCAGAAAATCGAACCCGTAACCCTGTGTTTGGCAGTCCGGCATGGTGACCATTGTGCCAACTGGGTCGTCGACTGGGTAATTAGTGTGCATCGATAAAAAAATAAACAGATGAATTGCGAACCTCCTCCTTTTTTTAAAATCGGTTAAAAAATCATCCTGTACGCAAGATAACTACTTAAAAAGCAGTAGATAGGTATAAGCAAGTTGGAACGCCATCGCCATACTGACTGGAGTTGCGGACTGCGGTTATGCGGTGGAGAACTGGTCTTGCCCCATTAAATTATTTATAGTAAGAACCTGGCCTGGGGGTGAACGGAAAAATACGGCATTAACGATGTTGATTGTATATGTATAGGTATGTATGTGTTACTTTGATTTTTGTATTGGGATTTGGGAACTAAATCAAAACCAGAGAGAGTTTTAGTATTTTCTATTAACGATATCTTAATTATAGTTTAAGATACCTTTAAGAACGAACCTTACCGAGCTGGTTAATGGATGCAAAGTATTTTATGTCAAATCAATTACCCCCTTATTCCAAAACGAGGTTTAAGGATAGTCCGAGATGTGGATTTAAACCTTAGATTTAGACACAGATTTACTCGTAAAATCTAGACAAAACACTATCCTTATAAAATCTTTATGGATAGTGTTTAGCCTATAGTTCCCTTTATAATCTATAGGGATAGTGTTTAGACTATAGTTCACGAGTAAATCTGTGTCTAAATCTAAGGTTTAAATCCACATCTCGGACTATCCTTATACCTCGTTTTGGAATAAGGGGGTTAGGGTTTAAATTTTGTTTAATGTGTGACTTTTTTAACTGACTTCAAAAAAAGGACGAGGTTCTCAATTCGGTTGTATGTATGTTTTTTTTTATTTATGTTCGCGCATGTCTTCTTTGTTTACGTATGGTATTTTTGTTAATTTTGTTTTAATAATAATATGTATTTAGATATAAGTAAGTAAGTACCCTTGTAATTCTGACATTTAATTTTGTGTTTTAAATTGGAATTTGGTTTTCTAGGGATCCTATAGATAGGTACTAATTAGGGAAAGTCCAATGGTTTGCATGCTATGAATGAATAATATAAAGATAAGCGCTAAAAACATTTTTTTCCTTGCAGTGGGTAAAAAGTAGCTTCTAATTATATAACCAAACTTCTTAGAAATTATGTTTCGGAAGTTTTTAGCATGATTCCTATTAGCAACTATCATAATTAACAACCCTCTGGTAGTACATTTGGATGTCTATCTTAACAAATGCTCGATTCTGATACACTTAAGAAAGAAAGAAATAAATAAAATTTAATTTTCTGAACACATTAAAAAAATAGACACATAAAAAAGTACAAGAGGACAGTAGAACAGCGCCCAGAAAAAAGGTTTCATCCTCAGCACGATGCTAGAGCTAGAAGCCCCAGCACTGCACTTTACAACTTGCTATGAAAAGATGAATGGTGGCAACAGATAGTAAAGTTATACGTCTTTGGTATTCTTAGGATGAATCCGCAAAGAGCCCAAAACTCAAAATTATTTATTCAATCATACAATTTGTACGAGATCACTTAGAAGCGTCTTAAAAACTAAGGATGTGTGCCTTCTAAAGCCTCTCTGTCATCCTTAAATTTGAATATTTTACCTATCAAGGTCTAACTGAATAGACTACAACAATTAGGTAATTTGTTCTCGTTCACCGATCAACAATATAAAATAGCTACTAAAGTGCAATTTGTCGATACATCGTTTATATTATAAACAGGAAAATAGTGCAAAAGTTAATTTAATTTTAATGATTGAGTATGAAGTTGCAGCTGCGTCTTGTCGAAACCACTACGCCAACGTAAACCGCATCTTTTTATTGTTCAAAAACTTTCGTTATTTTTACCCTGACTGCGGGAGTTGCACACTGGCTGGAACACGTCAAGTAGAGTAGGTACAGTATGCGTCATAAGTCCACTATCAGTACGCTACCTTCTTCTAATAGACGTTCTAACACACATAAATACTTGAATAAGAACTACTCAGTGTTATTATTATTTTCAACATGTTAGCTTTGTCTTTAGTTGGCCGAGTGCTATATGCCGGCACCCGCTACACCAACCAAAACGTTACGTTGTTATACTGCATGGAGTGTTTGAAAAAATGCTGCACAGGATTGTAAATTATGATCGGTTTCACTTGCCAATTTTCCGTTTTTATAGGATTTGCACATAATGCATACCTTATGTTGGTACCATACCAAGCTATTCTTTATATTTTATTTTACTCTCTTCTCAAAATATGTTGCGGAACCTGTAGTGGATGCTTTGGCGGATGCTGTTGTCTTAATATAACCGTGCTGCCAAATGGTGCCAAAAAGTGCCAAATTTGCCAAAAAGGGTGCGCATGCGCAGCAGGTTAACCATGGAAGATGCGCCAACGAGATTATGAAATGACGATTTTATAAAATCTAGACTTTTCATACATTTTTGCAACGATTCGAAACTCGATTTTAGCTTTCTATCAAAAAAATATGGACTAGGTTTAATAAAATAGAAAATTTTCAATTTTGCTGCAAGTGTGTATCGAAATATACCACAATCTCCTTATTATTATTCAGCAGCGAAGATTTATAGCATATTTATACTTATGTTGTACCTTAGTTAGATAAGCTAAATGCACTAAATGTTATGTTACCCTTACCTATACGTAACAGATAAGTAGGTATACATAGTCGTGTGTGCAAACTTGAATCTGTCAAGGACTCTCTTATCAAAAATAAATACAGAGATGTTTACATATTAAAGGGAGTTTTCGATATAGACAAACACACACTCTTTTCGACTTATGTAAATATGTCGGATTTGGATAAGAACCTCACAGATCAAAGACTGCTTCTTCCTACCTTGTTGACCGAGCGTTTTAGTCTGAGAAAACTTCCTATAATCTGTCCATTCCATACTCTATCTTCATACTCTATCAGTATGTACTTCTATGACGTACTTATGTTTGTTTAGACAGCTTGTTTTGATGATTACATAGATTTTTTTCAACAGGGATTTTTGACAATTCCTTCAAAAAGGGTCAAGAAAAAGGCTAATGGATCTAGACCACCTTCTCACACAAAACTCCTTAAAGTTTGTTCTCACGAGGTCTCCTGTTTTGCAGAACTACAGTTTGTCAATTGTAAGATTTTCTGGTCGCCAAACAATTTATTTAGGTGACCCTTGCACTCGTCTTATATCCCTACAGCCCAAATGAGGAATTTATGTTTATGGTCAAAAAATAATATGTTTCCATCCTTGAACTAGTCCGATAGTGTACCTAATCAAAATGATATTTGGACTCTCACTATCAGAAGCAAAAGAAAAAAAAGTCGTAAAAAGTTTTAGTTGTCGATCGCTTCACACTGATTCGTACCATCATCGGCTGATATTGTTGGTAGTCTGCAGCGCTCACAGACTCGCATCAAATAAAAAATGTTATCGGTTGTCCACTATCATAGTTTAAACGGTTTTTTTTATCTAGCCATGCATCGTACGATAGTAATATATCAAAGCGATATTAGTGTATCGAACGAGACTCGAATTATCTACTAAAATATTATGTAGGTACTTACCTAGGTACATAGTGACTATCGTACCTTGCGTAGGTGTGAATTTCCGAAAAAATAAGTTTTTTTAATGCAAATCATATTAATATCTATGTACTTTAATATGTCCATTTTATTTGTGTTTTATCATCGTACGAAAAAATGCGATAAATTCACTTTAACTTTCTTGAAAGGATGTTTCTGACTTTTTTTAGGAAGGACTGAAATTTTTTAGGCAACCGATTTGCAATGTATTTATTTATTGGCCTATTTAATTTGAATTTGATTTAAATACTATTCATCCATTAAACAGATCGCTGAAGGTCGTCCTTATAGGGATCTCCGACTAATAGGTTAGTATTGTAATGCGAAACAGGATTGTTCAAAACGTCTAGCTAGAACAACTTTGAAAATTATTTTTTTTATATTCGTTCGAAAATCAGCTGTTTCTTGAAGGTAGAGATCATTGACATTGGGGTTTCATTTAATTTTGTTATGCATTTGTTTAAAGACTTGTAAGTATTAATCAATTGTTATTCATCTTAATTTATTATTTTTATTGTTTAGTGTATTAATTTTATTATTAGTTACTAAGAAGTATTTCAGACATTATTTTAGTACTTTCTTAATTAATTTTAAAAACTTCTTAAAGAAAAACATAGCAGGTTGGTTACGTACTTAAGTACAAGTAGGACCTACTTAAGTAAGGTGTATCATCACTACATAGTATAAAACAAAGTCGCTTTTTCTGTCCCTATTTCCCTTTGACTGCTTAAATCTTTAAAACTACGCAACGGATTTTGATGGGGTTTTTTTAATAGATAGAGTGATTCAAGAGGAAGGTTTATATGTATAATACATGCATAATATAGCCGTGCGAAGCCGGGGCGGGTCGCTAGTTTTCAAATAAAAGTACCTACTTGTGACATATTAGGAGTTCCTTGGTTCCGAGCTAGATGGCGCTAACATGCAATTCGTAAAATATTTATAAACTACGCAGGAACTAAGTACTTACCTACTTCTTTCTGCGTTATCTAAATTAATTTGCGATTATAGAGAAAGTGTATAAGGTTGTTGACATTTTACTAATGAACCGGTACCCAAACAACTTGTTGATTCTAATAATCCACGGTGATTTGGCGGTAATTTATGTAATAGCCTAATAAATTGATGTTTTGTTAATATCTACTAGGTAGGTAGGTATATAAGCTAGACAACAAAGTACCTATTTAGCACCCTTAGACAACATTGCTTTTTATTAGCGATATCGCCAATCGACAGTTTTTTTTCTATGGAATTGACATAAGTCAACGACAAGGCACGTGGTCTTGTATTGGACAAATAACAGCCGTTTTAGAGCTCTACGGTGGGTCTGCAATTATGCAGCCGACCGTACATACTTACCTACATATTTAAAGTTTACTCTATTTCAATTTTAAGATCCTGGTCTTTCCTGGTATGCAAAATGGTGGTAAAACCAGTAGTAGGGTAGGAAAGAAAGAAGTCTTGACCGACCTTTTCTCCAGGGCAAAAGTAGAGTACTCGCCAGAACAAATAGCTCTGCTCGAAGGATACTCAGTAAACACATACTTAGGTATACCTACTTACTATATTTTTGACGTGATAAATCGAAGAACACCGGCATTCACAAAAAAGTGTAACGTCATCGCTCACGTTCCGTTATTGACAAGATAACCATAGCAACGTGTTATCGTTGCTTTGCGTATTATCATTGCTATGGTTACCATCAATGTTTTCCTATGACGTTATCACGTAAAATAATCGTCCGTAAGCCGACTTTACAGACAACCAGTAGTTTTTTTCTCTCCTTTATAGTTTATTTCGATTTCCAAGGGTTTTGTTAATTAAGTAAAACTTGACAATATGAAAATATGTCTCTTGCTTAAACAAAACATGCGTAAAGTTAGGTAAGTTCAGTAAGTTATCATCTTTATGATCCTTTGTCCTACAAGCTACCTATTAAATAGAGTATTGTTGGTGTACATTCAACAAACGGGTGTTGCTATTTCGCTCCTCCAAGGCTATTGTTTTCAAATTCTTATAGTACATTAGTAGAAATGTCCGCCTTTTACTAAGACTTCGTTGTCCGTCTGTCTGTCACCAGTGTGTATCTCATGAACCCTGATAGCTAGAGAGTTGAAATTTTCACAGTTATACTTCCAAAAGGGCCGGCAAAAGACTTTTACCCTATTCAGCCTCGTCTGACATACAATATTTTTAGGGTTTTTTGCTCGATATGTATCGATCGTAATGATACGGAACTCTTTTTTCGAGTCCGACTCGCACTTGACCGGTTTTTTAATCTTATCCTATCCCTATACCTACTTTGATGACCTCTGTGGCGCGGCGGGTGAACATCCGCCTGCGACGTCGAAAGTTGGGGGTTCAATTACTACCTCAAGCAAATATAGATATTTTATCTGGTCTGGGTCTTTTTGTATGTGAGTACTAGCAGTGCTCTGTGATTTCACCCGCGTAACTCCCGATCCCGTTGGAATATCGGGATAAAAAATAAAAGTAAGTACCTACACTCCCAAGTCCCAATTAAGTAGGAAGTAGCATAATACATAGAAACAACCAGACCACAGACAAATATCTAAGCATAAATAAATACTTGTCTGAGGCGGGAATCGAACCTGTGTTTGGCAGTCCGGCATGGTGACCATTGTGCCAACTGGGTCGTCATTAATATTTATACATTGTTACAATACCTACTAAATGTTTTAGTAAAGCTTCAGACAATACTACCTATCTCTTGAATATTAATTCAATTTCTATTTATTCAGCTGAACAAATAAATACTCTACATTTAAATATTTCTTGTATTTCCTACTTTTATTCTACTAAAAGTCAATGGAAGTGAAGTCATCGACATAAATACGAAAATAGATAAACCTACAATATTTAAAAAACCTTGATTTTACTTAATTTTTTTGCGTATTTTAGGGGGTTTTCGTGTGAATATAAGTTTTGGCGTGATAAAGTCAAATAAATTGATGAACTCCTGCATTCACAAAAAACATGCCGTCATACGTCATGTACCGGGAACGCGTCATGTTATTTGACAAGGCAACGATAATACGTTGCTATGGTTACCATCAATGTTTTCAGACGTTATCACGTAAAATTATCGTCCGTCAACCGACTTTACAGACAACCATTTTTTTATTATTTAAACTTGCACCTGCGACATGGCCCAGGTAGGAAGGAGTTGAATTTTTCCAAAATATTTTCTTAGCGAATGCCTTCATTTTAACAGCTATCTGTATGTTAAATCTTAGCCTGATCCGACTTTTAATTAGAGCTGTGCGTTAATTTATGAGTCAGTCATTCAGGACTTTGAATTTTCTAGCTCACGTTATGCCTACGTTTCAATACCGTTACAGGCGCCGTGATCACGACGAAAACCCCATAAAATAGACAGTTCAGTGGTAAAATACACAAAAAAATACCTGAATACTACCTAGCTATAGATCTTTGAGACTAAATATGAACACTATAATAAAAACACTAACGCATGTAGAATAGAAGATAGGGGTAAGTACTTACTTAATTAAAGAAATAATTGGTGCGTGTATTTTTTTACACTAATATTAGTTTATAGTCAATAACATTTTGTTTAAATTTCTTAAACTTATTTCTTTAAAATTTGTGTTCATTTAATCGTTTTTTTATACTTACAAAATATACGATACGCAATAATATTAAGCAAACTATAATAATATCACAAGCAGAGCATATCTGGCAGCAAAAAATGTTATCTTCATGTCCGTTCGCCCTTCGGTTGATCCCATAAATAAACATATATACTCACCTACATACATAACAACCGGTCACGCTTGCTTGACTCATAAATAAGTTCCATAAGTTCCTTTACATTAAAATAATCCTTGAAAACACTACTTTCCAAATACTTTCCGCATACAAGGAAGAGGAAGTTGAATTCTTATGTACCTATTTTGTTTGACTGTATTGCGTGTAATACCTAAGTACAATACACTATTCTGCCGTGCGAAGAAGAAAAAACATAAGTAACAATTTTTGGGAAATTGAGTTATTAACACTCCCGGGTTCAGAAAAAAAAATATGATTTTTCTGTTTAAGAATATTTGCGCTAACTAACATAGAACCCCAGATAGACAAGCATAAGTACGCCACATTTTCTTAAAAGTACTTCCTTTTTGAAGACAAAAACACATAACCCTCACATCAGAAGCAGAAAACTACATAAGTGAGCACATATGATTTTTTATGTTACTAAGTGATTTGAACGAAGTGAATTGCTCAGACTAAGAAAAAGCATAACATCCAATTGTTAACATAACCGAAACAGTGTCTGGTCGGAAGAATGAAGACATCATAATCAGTTCTTTAAGAATATTTTTCATGGAAGTCAGAGGACTTAAATAAGAGATATTCGTATTCAAAGAAATATTCGTCAAGTTCATTTGCGGGATCGACAGCGATGTCATTGGCGGGAGGATCTTCCCTAAATTTTACTCTGTTTGGAGGCATCGATTGAGCAAGACGTTGAGCAAGATGTCCTGTTTTCTTTTAGAGTATTGGGGGACCTCAAAGGCACAAGCCTTTGAGCTCCTCTTTAAGCATGGGTAACGGGAGGCTATTTTTTAAACAATTGACTTTTATGAGGTCTAGTTTGGTGCAATCGCCATCAAGAGACGTTTTGTGGTTGGTGTCATAGCATCCTCTTGTAAATTTCGCTTGAACCATACCACTTAAATGGAAGCGGGATCTACTTATGTTAATTTTCTGAGAGGCTGTGTAGTCCTGAGGAGTGGAAGAGTCATTGACTCTCATTTCATGAACGTTTAACTGTGCCACTATTTGCTTTTTCTACTGAGCTTTTGAAGTCTCTGAAGTCGTATGGCTTTGCCAGTTTCTTCATAGAGGAAGGGGCCTGGTGATGGAAGTGATCTGCTGACTTGGAAGGTTGCCCGTGGAATGGTTGACGCTCATGAGATGAGAGTCAATTATTTTTTCTTTTCTTTTCTGTAAGGCTTCTCTGAAAATTGGCATGAATGGACCCTTATTTGGGTGACATGGTTCAGGTACAATTTGCAAAAGGATGTTATGACATTGACTACCAAGCGTCTTTTGATGGCGATTGCATTGAACTGGACCTCTTGAGGGTTAATTGTTTGAAAATTGGCCTTCCGTTACCCATGTTTGAGGAGGGGCCCATGCAGAGACATAACTTCAAGGGGAAAATGGGACATGATTCAATGTCTTGTTCAATTTATGCCTCCGAACGCAGTGGAATTTTGGAAAGATCTTCCTGTTAATGACAGCGTCGCGTCGCTGATCTTTTAAATGAACACGACGATTGAGTGTACCTACGAGTTGCCAAAAGTAAATAAATATTAAGTTATTTGCAGGGTTTTTCGTTTTTTTTTGTTTTTTTGTTGTCGTACCTAATATTTTTTAATTTTAATTATTATGCAGGTATGTATCAGAATGTACCTACCTTTTTTGTGTGATTAATAAATACCTACTTTACTTTAATGAATATGTACCTACTTATGAAAAATAATACATGTGTTTTTATTTGTATTATTTCATTATGGTCAACCAACCTTATACTAAAAAATAAAGCACAACTGTGCACTTGTGTTTTTTTTGCTTCCTAACAATAGCACATACTTATTTTTACGCATCACAAAAAAACACAAGTGTGTAATTGTGCTTTTCTTAATCTTTCATTTATAAAAAAAGGGTGTTATATTGGAGGCAGAAATAGTTTTTTCTAAATATCTAACCAAAAATACACAATAACACTAAAACTAATATACAAAAAAAATCTATGTCAAAAATACAACCTGATACCAACATTTGTTTTTACGTAACTTCTATCTAAGATAATTGAACAAAGAAACTAAGTTTCAAATTTTCAAATCAATTTATCTCGAAACTTATGTATCTGCACTTATGCTTTTTCAGTGAAAGAGGGCAGTATTAGGTACCTACCTACATATCCTTATTGAGGTGGGTAGTAGTTGGTACCTATGTACCTACCTACTAGATGCAAAGTGTGCATTGCAGTAAGTATATGCTATTGAATGTTTTCAAATGAAGCAGGAGGGGGTTGTAAAGTCAGTTTCCCTAGATTGACTTATCTAGGGGTGATAATGTTGAAAAGGTTAAGGCGGCTACAGATCTTTAGTTTTAACTGTGCAGTCAGACTGTTCAGTTAAACCGTGTCTAGGCAAAACTAAGAACTGTACAGTGTAACTGACAAGCTAATCGAAATAACATTTGATAAAACTATGCAGTTAAAATTGATGGTGTGTAGCAGAAAAAACAGTGCAGTTGTCAGTTTTGTCAATAATTATTACAGTATGTTCGAGTACCAACACACCCAACACTGAGCTACTGCCCACTGCGGCACACTGCACACCACGTTTTCAATTTATATTACACTTTTGCATTATATTATAAGTAATTTATTTTTATCATAAATTAGTTGTTTTTTTATAGAATTATAATTAGTATTAGCGATAGTGATACATATGCATGTAATGTGCCTTTGTGTGATGCAATAAATGATTTATCATCTATCTAATTTTAAGCTCTTCCGATTTAGGACCATAGGGTAGTGGGGTAGCGCGTAGTACATCTTTGGTGAGTTACATAAGCATAGGTGTACAACTATGTCAATTTTGCATTTTCAAAAATCTTTCCCCCCTATCTAATCACTGCACCAAACAAATATTAGATAAATGGTGCCCCGTTATCGTAGACATCCAGCAGCAATTATCATTATCACTAAACTAACATCGAAATAAGTATTTACTTTCTTAGACGCGATATGTACCTACCTAATGGTGACTGTTGATAAAGTATGATAAAACATTGTTTAAATTTTAACATTTTGTATGTAATGTGCTTTCTTTAATAAGGGCATCGAAACAATCCACTTATAATTCGCCGATTGTCACATTTAAAGAAAATTAAAAAAAAAACAGACGGACAAGAAATTAATCTTATTAGGGTTTCTTTTTTATCCTTTAAGGGAAGGAACCCTAACGAAAGCCGTTAAGCTGTTTTGTATAATAAACTTGGAACAAATTAATATGGTTTATATACTATAAACTTTCCGAATCAATATTGTAATCTATTTAGGCAATTTTGATCAGAGGGTCTTCAAAGTTAATGAAATGTCTTCTGAATCAGTTAGTTTGCTAGGTGTTGCCTATAGGGAAAACGTTAGTAGGCCTAACATTAAAACCACAAAGCACCTAATCTAAATAAAATTACTTACCTCATACTACACTGCTTTTTTACGTTCCTATTTTTTTAAGGGTTCCGCACGTTAAAAGGTAAATAGGAACCCTTTTTATGACCACTTTCTTGTCCGTCCCTTTCCTTTTTACGTACTTATCTAAGTACCTACCTGATAGAAGGTTCAAAATTGTATTTATTAGCAAAAGATATCTCATGGACGCACGACATAATTCTAATTCTCAAGATCCTAACTTTTTTACGAACTTATTGGTACCGGTATCACTATCACTACATAGTATAAAACAAAGTCGCTTTCTCTGTCCCTATGTCGATGTCGTTATCTCCTATGTATGCTTAAATCTACTAAGTACGCAACGGATTTTGATGCGGTTTTTTTTAATAGATAGAGTGATTCAAGAGGAAGGTTTATATGTATGTATAATACATGCATAATATAACCGTGCGAAGCCGGGACGGGTCGCTAGTAAGATACTAATTCAGGGGTAAGTTGCAGAAAAATTAATTGTAAAATCTTATTTTATCTAAACTTCTCAACACAATTTGAAACTCGATTTTAGGTGTCTGTCAAAAATCTATGAACTCCTAACCAAGTTTAGATTTTGAAATTTTCCTGCGCAAGAGGCTCTAAATGAGTTGTACCTACGTTACACAGCCAGAAGTAGACGAATAAGCTACACAACTTATCAATAATGCGATTAAATGTTTTACTTACTGGACGAATTAGGTGCACGAAGTCCGAAGGCCACTACTTATCTAGTGTTAAGTTGCAATAGACGCCGACACAGCTAAACACGATGCCTCACTAACACAGATCATCTTACTCGCTTCTTAGAACACAGTGTTTACTCTTCAATTTGCTTCGCTGAGTCCGCTAACTGCTTACACGTGATATTTAATAGCATCTAACCTAGCAGTTATTTATAGTATTAGAGATTTGTTACTTCCTATCTCGGTTTTCAGGATGTTTTTGTTAACTGATAAGTACTTTATACCAAACTAAGTTCCTCTTATTCCAAGATTCAGATTTAAACCATAGTTAGTCTAAAATAAACACTTACACCATAGTCTAAGTATTAGGTTTAAATATGAATTTTGGATTATTTTTAAACCTCATTTTGGAATAAGGGTTCTAGTGCTAACTTTTATATATATTTACGTAGCTATAATTTACCTACTCTAAGTACCTACATTTTTAAATTTGTAATACTTATTCGAATCAATAAGGGAACTAAAAAATAAATAAAAAAACAAAAAATTTAACATATTTTGACTATAATTCAAATAAAAAATGCAGATGGGAATAAGGAAAACTTACAAAAAAATGTCACAAGCTTTAACCTTAATTTGTTTTTGTCGATAAGAGAACAGAATACAATGTCGTCAATATTTGGAAGATTAACTTATAATTGGAATTAAATTAAAAAAATTAAATACTTAATTTTAAATGACGTAGGTACTAGTAATCTAAACTAATGCCTTGTTATAATAAATGACTGATGTAAGTAAATAATAACTAAAACATTAAGTTACAAGTAATCTTAAATGTTGGTTTTAAATACAAAAGAAATTAAATAAATCAGTTTAATGGTTTATGTAGCATAATGAACTGATAATAAATAATATTCATGAACTTTTTATGAGAAAAAAACGCTTAAATCTAAGTATCCATATCATTAGGTACAAAATTATTAAATCTTAGTGGTCACCATGCAACGACTCTACAAAGTGGAGAAATCCGACACTAAAATTATATTAAGTAAAAAAAAACAAAGATATCTTGTTGCATCCGTCTACGAGCGAAATTAATAACACAAAACAGATAAGTTTGGTTTACTGTCATTTTATTTGAATTACAAAATCGTAAATCGGACGACTGACAAAACTAAGTGGCGCGAGGAAACAGTCTCTTTGTTAAAGTTGAAAATATTACGTTTCTATCAGAATTTCTCCTAATCACTTACATTGGTCCCTTAATTAAAACTTTTAACTTTGTTATAATATAAATATTATAAAATATCACACTTTAAATTCAAAGAAAAAACTATATACTACGACGTCAAAACTAATCACTTAGCTCTGTCAAAGTACAAAATTAATAACCGTGCCAATTTGAATATTATATTCAAAAGGAGACAATAAATAAACAAACAATCTATTTCGATAAACTAAAAATTAAATATAAATCGATTTACATGTTTCGCAGTAAAGTAAAGGCACTTAGTATTTTTTATAGGTACGGGGAAGAAGACGGCTGGAAGCGCGTGGAGAGATTGCCGTCTACGTTCACCTCGCACCAGAGCATAATTATAAGGGCAAACACTGTACAAGTAGGTGTAGGTACATTGAACAACGTTAGTACACCGCTGCCCTTCATTTTATTATATTTTTTTATATATCATAATATATTATTTTAGTCACATATATCTCTATTACGTTTATACTGATAACGATCTCGGGAGTTCGATGGGTTTCATGTGTTTTTAAAAGCTTTTGCGAGTACATGCACGGACGCGATCTTTTAGAGCGCCGCGGCAGTACACTTCGATACACGGTTCGCTGCGAGGACGAAAAAAACAATCACCAAAACCTCAAACTGGTTTCGGTCGGCTCGTCCTCTCGCAAAACAAAATGAAAAAGTCCTTCGCAGACGAGTCGTGAGAGGGGCGCGCCCCGCGGCCGCCTCAGATGGGCCGATGATTGCGGCAGCAAGCGGCTGCGGTCTGTTCTTACATTATTGCTACAGCGGATGGTACATCAGCTCAAGTGAGAAGTCATATACAGATGCAGTTCCGCCAGTTCAATTAGTGATGATGTTGAATGGCATCAATCAATGTACAATTTTGAACACGAGAGTATGAAACCCAAAGACTTCCCGAGGTTCGGCTGAATGTCGGCTGACTCCGTTCGTTATGTTGGAGTGATTGATAAGTGTTCGTAAGTTGAGTTTGAGAGCAGTAAACGAGCAGACTCAGCCGACATGGCCGAGGTTGAGGTGAGGGAGGATCGAGCGTGAGGATCGACCACAAGCCACGTCCCGTCGACGCGTGCCCCGTCCGTATGCGGTGCAGCATCGTAGCTGCTAAGCTACAAATAATTACAGTTAAAGAGACTCGAAATAAATAATAAATTATTATCTTAAATCCTTAAAAATAGATCACGAGCGCCTTCTCGCGGTACGGTACCGAGCGCGGATAGGGCATTTACAAATAAATAAAGTGTTCTATAAGCTAACTTTACAAGGACCACCGCTC
The DNA here is from genome assembly GCA_907269075.1 of Idaea aversata. NCBI lineage: Eukaryota > Metazoa > Arthropoda > Insecta > Lepidoptera > Geometridae > Idaea > Idaea aversata. The sequence goes on from OU026096.1 coordinate 6,561,214, forward strand.
GGCGGAGGATCGCATCGGGAAGACATCCGCGAGCTACGCTATAATAAATAGGTATCTAATATAATAAGGTGCCATTTACAAATGTGTGCCGATAACTAAACATAATCACAAAATCACACCGCAAACTTTCGAGACGCCAGTACACTTCGTTAACTTTATAAATTACAGGGCGAAGTAGTTAAGAGCATCGACAATCTGGAGATCATTCGTTGAGCGGGTGTGCACGAGGCGCGCGAGCGCTGGGACGTGTCGGTCGCTCGGGCGCGGACTGGAAGACGTCATGTAGGCACTAACGTGACGGAAGATTCTTACGCTATGCTCGGTATATAAGTTAACTTAGGACTAGGCGAGCGAGCGCGCCCGAGTCTAGGCAATGACGAGGTCGCCGAACGCGGACGAGAGCCGATTGAACACCGGTAGTCGCTCCTCCTCGGGGTCAGGAGACTGCGTGCGACGGAACGCGAAGGCGGTGGTCTGCGCTGGCGGCGACATTGCAGGCGGAGAATGCGGCGCTATCGGAGAGTGCGGTGAACGCGGCGACCGAGAACCGTCGCTCACGTATCCTAGCGAACCCCCTGAGGAGAGCGACGCCACCGAGCCACCGGGCGAGGGAGGTTCACGGCGTCGAGCCTCCTCCGCGTTGTGCACGAAGTGGCAACGTGGTCCGTATGGACAGAATCCTACCGAGTGGAACGTGCGGCACAGCTCCGTCTTGTATTTGGGGTGACGCTGGAGGTTACGGAGCTCACGGATGCCGTGCGCAAACTGGCACTTGTCGCCGTACTTGCAAACGCCGGCTTCCTCGAATGGTCGGCAGAGCTCTGTCTTATAACGGCTGGTGGCTGGTGGCGGTGGTGCGGGTTCGCTGGTGGTGCGCTCGAGGCGCCGATGTCCGAGCCGGTCGAGCAGGCCTGCGAGGGCGCGGTGTGCTGGCACGGAAGACGCTCGGGCCAGCACTGGATGCTGCTCCCAGTTAACGCCTCCGGAGACTACACTGTTGGCGACTGGACCCAGGGCGCCGTTTACTGTGCCGGTAATTGTCTGCACTGGCCGAGTTTGGTTCTGAAATAATCAGAAAAAAAAAAACATGTTAATTAAAGTTTATTGACCAAATGTATACTTTGCTAAAATATTCTAATTAATTAATAATTTACTACTTCCTACGTGTGTAGTGTTTCCTAGTGCAGGTAATTAGTGTAGGTTATTTTATCACAAAATTAGAGGAAATTTCCGACGGCATAGTACATAACAATATTATTATCAAAAGGCCCTTCCCTACAAATCTTGTGCCTTATTATTTTTACAACAGGCGTAGTTTTGGTGATTTAAAAAAAATACTTTTCAATAAAATCCAAAGGGTCGGGTAAACTCCGGGTACCTGCCAGTCAACAAAAAAGAGATCCCCTGAGGTTTACGTCTACCTGCTAGGGATCGTCTCGTTTTCACTAATGGTCTTCACGTTTCGGGACGGTTAATACAACCAATTAACCGAGGTTTAAAGTGGTGCTTTTAGAGCCCCGTGATGAAATAAGTTTAACATTTTTTCCTAACGATGCTGCATCCAGGCATCGATTATCATCATGAATTATTTATAATGTATCTGTAAAATCCTTAGTTGCCATCAATATTCTCTTTCGGGTGTTGTCTTGGTTAAAGTATGCAAATGTCTTATGTGATGTTTCGTTTGTTACGAGTGTCAAGCCAAACGTGGCACTTACTCCGGAACATCAGCATGACAATGGTAGCTTACACGCGAGAGGCAGTCGACACGAGCTCGCGGCAAGCATAATCGCCGGTGATTGTGCACTATTGTTCAGGCAGGCGTCGTCGCGTCCGTCGCGTCTAACTCGGGAATAATAATTGTCAACAGGGCATTCGACTTCGCTTCTCTGAGCAGGGGCAACGGTCGCGACGCGCGCGCACTCTCTTACCTAACCTAACAGTACTTCTTTTACTCATCTCTATTCACATATTTGATTTACGTACCTATATCTACATGTTCCTACTCTTCAGTCACGTTGACACATAAGACTCAAACGAATAGACTCTAGCCATGCACCATTTGAATGTTACTAAAGAAATTTCTGTATAAAAGCTTGTAAACAAGTACCTCTATATAAAAATTGTTATTGAGATTGTAGCTAACACTTGCGGAGGGTGCCCTCAATCGATGCGAACGATACGTCTTTGTAATTCTATTCACCTCCGACTACACCGGAGGTCGTAAACACGTATAAACAGCACGTTCAAGATGAATAACAAACACCATCGAACAAAATATGATTACCAAATTCAATGAAATATTTTACAGATGTTTACCATCGCCTTCTACGGTCAGTAAAGTTCAATTTTTTCTGAGACTTAAGTTTTAAGTTAAGCATTGAGTTAAACGTTTGTTTCAGTTTCATCAAGGATTTCGAGAACAATGGAAAAGAAAAGTTTAAGTGCTCAAGCAGGGTTAATGCACTTAATACTAACAATACAACTGACGAGTAAAGTCAAAGGCGAAAGTGTAGCAAATAGATGATCGCGGCATCAGTCGCGGGTGAAATGTTGCCGTGAAAAAGCAGGGGTTAAACAGTTGGCGGGTAAGATGGAAAACGGCAGGCGAGCGGCCAATGCGTAATTAGAGTTATCAGAGCAGAACATTGGTTAAACGTTGCTTGCTTTCCATCGGACGTTATGCTCGCGCAACTGAGCTTCAGGGAAAATTGTAATCACTGTCGATTTCAAATGACCACGGCCGCTGCGTTCGAGGTTCTGAACCAAACATGTTTAGTCGTTCATCATCATAATATAATCACATTTTGGTGTTCACTATTCAGCTCTATGTAACATCAACAGTTTACATTTTAAAGTGTAACAAACTAATCCAGTTGTAACAGTGTTTGTTTGGTAAATATATTTTGGGGTATAGGATGGTGTTATGAAAATTTCCAAAGAGTCAAACACAGGTCACGCCTCTAATGTTTACCGTTTAGGTTAGCAATGCGATGTTGTCAACGAGTATAACACGCCGATACATCTCGTTCGATGTTTAGTTTATTGCTCTTCATTTTACTAGCAGCTATTTGTTATCCCAAATATTTAATTTAAACTTATTTTGGGAGTTCAAGTTTGCTCGCGTCTCCGTAGTATGCGCTAAAGGAGCAGACGATCAAGCGGTGGCAGACCTGAAGGCCAATTCTCGTAAATAATATTGTTTAAATTACATTTCAATATCATCCCGATTACATTTCGATTGCAAAAGATACCTTCAAAGTCATTTTTGTTTTTACAAAAAGCTAACTTTGAGCGTGTTTTGAGCTACTTTGAGGGTATTATTTGTGATCAAAATGCAATCGAAATGATATTGAAATGTAATTTGAACAATGTTATTTACGAGAATTGGCCTTCTGGTCGACTTCTTACACCACCCTCTGGACAAAGTCATGGTGCCAAGTGACTCGTCGCGCTCCATCATGTTATCCAGGCATGCCATTCTCTTTCAAGAGGTCAAATGCCTATTTTGTATATAAAAGTTATAGAAGCATCTTGCAAATATGTATATATTTAAATGGCTCTATGATGATATATTTTATAACAAGTCATCTTCGGTGTTTACAGATGCGACGACGTAAAAGAATGATATAAGCAACGAAACCGGCACCCATACAATATTGGAAGAGTAAACAGCGGAATATAGTAGTTACCAGAAGGTTATAAAAGAAGAGAGGGCATCGACTCGATAAACGAAAACAAATGTGGCACCTCCTCGGTGTTTTCTGATCAAGTTGCTAATTAATGAGAATATACCTAAACGCTATTACAATCTGGCGTTGTCATGTAAATATTTACCTTATATTGTTAATAAAAACTTGTTTGTAATTAGTATTCACTAAGGGTTTACTAGAATTTAAAAAGTGCATGAACTCATGAAGGTTAACGAACTGCGTGTAGCATCCCATGGTTACTGTACGTATATTTGCGCTCGTAATCACAAAAAATTTACACCTCTGTTACTGTTTATGCCTTTTGGAAACGAGGTTTGCTAAATATACCTATGTATTCTCTCATCGTGACTTGCCAGGTTACCTCCGAACAACATTCATAAGTTTTTGTACATTTAGCTACAAAGGTTCCCATTGCCCTTACATTTCTGAAGCATGCTTAATAATGACTATAATATACTAGGTTTATATCCACGGATAACGTGATGGAATTAGCCACTGATCATGAATTTGTATCCACTGATAACGGTTTCAGTTTCCACCGAAAAAACAACTAGATATTTTACTCGCGGATCACGTTAGATGTATATAATAATATTATGTTAGTTTCTTCATTTACTTGCTGTATGTACTGTAGTTAATTAAACGTTACATTCATAATATAAAAATAAAAACTTCTTGTCTCGCAATTGGTCCAACGACAAGAGAACTGCTTAATTGTCCGTTAATTGGTTTTAATCAAATGCGTTCTATATTTAAATGAAATTTTAACGATTTCAAAGCGCGTTTGGAATGGGGCGCGTTGTCATTTGTTTCTGCTAAAGTTATCGTCTCTACTGCAGACATGTGTATGTGTGTATATGTGTAGTTATATCGCAATGATCCATGTTGATGGCTATTATAAGAATTGGTTCATTTCTCCGAGGAGTTAACGGAGGGTCTTGGTGATTGATCCCATCACGCTTTATTGAATGATTGCGCGAAATCGACTAGAATGGTAATCCAGCGTCCCCTCTCCAGACTCGACCAGTGACCACCGATCTTCAAGTAATGACAGCCTAGTCATTAGCCTTTTAGTTTTACGTACGCCCCTTTGCTTTGTCTCTTGTTTACCACAATATGCACTTACGTTTCAACTAACCGCAAGTCAGTCATAACGCGTTCTTTTCCTGATACTAAAATGAGTATGTTTCTCTTATTTTAAAGCAACCTACCGAACAAACATTGTAAATAATAAACTGAATAGTGATTCTGAACAATGGTTGCCATGTGAAACATACCATGTCTTACATTTATGGATATTTATGTGACGCATTTAGAACAATTTAATGTAATAAAGAGGAGCATAGAGTTGGTTGGACATTAGTAATGCTATTATTAGACAAGTATGAATAATAACGATCTGTTCAATGCATTGCTCTCCCGCCGAGAGATAACAGTTACAAACATGTGTGGAAGTAATGTAATAATTTATTTGTCGCAGATGATTAAAATTGCAAATATTTAACCACAAGTATCGCATTGCTATGCAAGGGTCTCCCCTACATCTTTTGATCTTTTGAGTTTTGACTTCTAAGCCTTAGTCAGTGACCAGCCTCAGCCTTCTGAGCCTCAGTTTTGACGTCTGAGCCTCAGTCAGTGACCAGCCCCTCAGCCTTTTGAGCCTCATTCAGTGACCAGCCTCAGCCTTCTGAGCCTCAGTCAGTGACCAAGTTTGAGCACCGGTAGGTTAGGACGGGCAAAATACAAGATGAAAATCGCTCTTCATCAGCTATTTCATAGACCAGTAGCTCTTTCCAGGCATTGTCCCCTCGACTATCTTTATCTAGACTATACAAGATTTAAAATAACGTTAACTTTTTTAACTCACACGATTTGTATTTTTGCGACTATTGCAACATAATCGAAACCGAAGTAAAGAGATACCTACGTTTACCACCCGAGAAAATATTAAAAATAGTTTTCTACAAGAACTAAATGCTGTTAAACCTACTTAGAAACAAAAATAATTCCTTTATTTTTTTAACGGTATAATAGTATATTTACACGGTAATTTGCTTGTCATGGTTATTTTATAAGCCATGTAATATAGTACTGAATCAATAATAAACATAACATTTTAGCTTCATCGTGGTCGGGTAAAAAAGAAAAATGTTGTAACATTTGAAAACGAAACCAATTTTAAAGCAAGTAATCTTAAAATTAGTTTCATCTCTAATCGTCTGTAACTTTTAAGATTTCCTTTGTTAATTGGTAATTATTAAGATGATAGCAAAAATTTAATTACTTTATTTAGAATTTCAATTTACTTTGTAAGTTAATCTTACAATGTATGTAATTAATCCTAATTAAACAGAGATCATGTGCAAACTATAAGCACAGGACTAGAAGTTCTTACAAATCGACTTGAATTATTTACAAAGTAAAAATCGGAGCGTCAAATTTATTTTTTTGGATTTTTGTAAAAATTACCTAATTAGAAATCGAAATCTAGCATTATTTAGTGAAACGCGATTTTAGAATATAATTTTACTAAAACCTTTACTGGGCTTTGAAATTATCCCTTATTTAAATTAAGGTATCGTTTATGAATTAACCGTGAAAGTATTGTTAATGAAGTACTTACACTGTTATTTAAATTAGTTAAATTATAATTTCAATTTAGGTTAATTTCAAAGCCTAATAAAGAATGTAGTTGGTAATTGGAATATGATGTTTTAGCAGCGCGATTAGCAAAATAATATAACACTTCGATTTCTAACTCAGTAGTTTTTACAATAAACAAGATTTATTTTTTAATTGGAGGGCAAGGAGGTCAAAATATACTCAAAGTGAGTACCTAAGAGACTATGCTAAGAGAAGTGAATGGTTCACATATCGAATGTTGGTTAGATGAGTAGGTATGAGTAACACCGGACGCTTGGCGCAACAACTGGCATGTAGATTAGATGCCTTCATAGCGTGATTGCAATGCGAGAACGATCCTCGTATGGTATAAATGCCATCATATGTACACCGAGACTGCCTTTATATTATATTACCAACGCTTACCAATTGTCTTTCAGGTTCATACTAGGTAAGTATATTGAAACAATGGAAATATATTCAAAGACAATTGGTAAATCATTGACATAGCGAAAAGGAAATCACGTAGCGGACACGACATGGGTTTGGAGAATTTTAGTATTTATCTATTTTTCTCAGTAATTTGCGTTTTTCTTTGTTTGAGTTCATTGGCATGCATACGCGACTTCTTTCGGTTACAAAATCTATTGGTTTTGAAACTAAATATTTGATCTTCGTACGTATTTCTTAATTTACTGATTGATGGTTCATGCGTTTGCACCGTGATAGTCTTAGTTAGGGCATCATATTAACTGCGCGACTGATGTTAGCTCTTAAAACCAGTAACTAATAGCGATGTTGGCTTAGTGATAGATACCTCGACTTTCATTCTGAAGTTCGTGGATACGAATCCCGGCCGGCAGAAAAAATTATGTGCGCTAATTGCCATTGCTCTTACGGCAAAGGTAAACATCGTGATGAAACCTGGGGCTTACTAGGCTCCAGAAGTATTGACAAGTTCTCTCCTTTGGACATGATCGACTAAGCTGAGAGGGTAGTAGGTACTGGGCAAGCCAGTTGGCCGAATTAAAAAGGGTCTAATTGCGTAAAACAGCCCGTATACAAGTAACCAGTAAAGCAAATTTTAACGAAAGATCCCCGTTCTCTTGGGCATGTTTACCCCCCGGCCGCTCAAAGCGAAGGAAGCACGTCCCCCGCCCAGAGCTGCTTTTAGCACCTCTTTATTTATAGACGTAACAACAACAAGTACAAATCTAGTCGAATGCTGATTTGCAGATTCAAAACGTAAACATAAAACAGTGACTATATGCAGTCGTGTTTTATACAACGGCTTGCTTATCGTACCTATAAAATTATGACGTTCTCATGTTTATCATGGTCATGAAAATTATTAAATAATATTATACGGTATAACTGCTAGTAGAGCCTACCGTGTGAGCTCGAGCGTCATGATACACTGTCCATTTTCTACGATCATTAGTGACAAACTGAGACCTTACGTCAGACGCGTTTTCTGGTTGGAACAATTCCTTTGTCCATGCAATTTTCATTGTTGCGTCACGCTGCCGCCGCCGGTTTATAATAGGTACACTTTCCCCATAAATGGTAGTTTTGTATGACTCATACGAAGATAACAAAGCGGGAAATCATTTATGTGAGTAATGCTCTATTTGGTGCTTTTCTTACTTAGCAACATATGATATGATTTGACGCGTCTTAGCAACACTAGGCTAAGTCACACATACTAACAATATTTGATTTTAAGTAACATCACTACATAGTATAAAATAAAGTCGCTTTTTCTGTCCCTATGTCCCTATTTCCCTATGTAATCTTAAATCTTTAAAACCACGCAACGGATTTTGATGCGGTTTTTTTTAAATAGATAGAGTGATTCAAGAGGAAGGTTTATATGTATAATACATGCATAATATAGCCGTGTGAAGCCGGGACGGGTCGCTAGTACGTGATATAGATATGATGATATAGGACATAGTAAGTTTATTTATATACTTACCGTTAGAAAATCAAATTGATGAAGGTCATTGAAGGTACCTACCATTTAAGTGTCATTAATTTACGATACGATTCATCAAAGCAATTACCAAGATCGTTATTAAGGTGAAAGGGTACCTGCGCGCTCTCCATACAAACGTAGTCGACTGTTTCCTCCCTGGATAATGACACTAGCACAAATATTTTTGTGCCATAAAACCTATAACTGCCATGACTATGCCCCTATGTTTTGGTTTTTTTCATTTTCTAATTATCATAGAAATTAAAATAAAAAAAATAAAAAAAATCAAAAAAATAGGGACATGGTCATGGCAGTTATAAGTTTTATGCATCAAAAATATTTGCTCTAGTGTCATTATCTAGGGAGAAAACAGTCTACTACGTTTGTAATAGTTTGTATGGAGAAAGCCCCTGGTACCCTTTCCTCTTAAGAAAATGAACTGGCTTATTAAATTTCCAAAATGATTATAGTTAATATCTTCGTTGTACCTACTTAGTGAATTTCAAGAAATAAACTTACTAAAAGTGACACTCCATCTTCATCAAACCCACTCTCGTGACTCACCTGAAAACAAGGAAAAAATTATAATTAACACATTGTTTTACTAGTATAGGTACCTAGAGCAATTAATATTATACTTTTATTATAAGGGTACGGAACAAATTCCAGTTTTGCCACCATTGATAGCCCTAATTATTATATATTTTACGGAAAGACCTATTACAAAATGACCGGTGTTCCCGCTAACTAGAGTCACTCGTATTGCTCGCGTTTGGCCTCAGATGACGTGAGATGTCAACTGATGAACGTAGAATCCTTGCCTCGAAGAAGACTCCAAGTTTTTATTGTGCACATCATGCAGGGAACAATGACACTGGTAGAGAGTTACGCACTAATGATAAGTTAAATGGTGGGAATGATATAGCAAGTCGATCAAATGGTAAAACAGTGATGTGTATGATTAAGGAACCAGCAGTTGGTAACTTCAACTCTATACTCTACCTACTACATTCATAGTGTGGTTCAATAAATGCTATAACTAGCGAGCGCCTTAACCGGTCTCCATCGAAAGCGACAGCACTTCCTACATGAAAGTAAAACTATAGGTACCCACTTGGATAGCTCTCTGGAAAACTCGTGGAGACCGCGGAGTATTCAACTGATTACATTTACATCTTGGCAACTTCACTTAGATAACTGCATCAAATAAGTAATTGAAAATAATTGAACGTTGTAATGCAGCCATTAGATGTTTACTGGCGTTTTATGATGTTTTTATTACATTTGACTGTAGTCTTATTTTATGAGTAACTGTTGATCTATTATGCAAGGGTTTATTAACCAATCATTTAGACAACAATGGTTACCGAATGACCCTACATAAAATACGGATACGAACGTATTCTAATTGTCAATGAATTCTTCTTCACTGTGAACGCAATAACAGATTTTCCAATGGCATGGATTTATGATTTTGACTTAGGTATTGTTAAACATACCCGGAACGAAAATTACACGGAAATTTTTTTGCAAATCTAAGTCGTTACGGCGTAATTCATTACTTTGCTCGTGCGTTACTTATGTGTATTATTGTCTTGAAGTCAAGTTTGTACAAATAAGTTTTTCCTGTGCTATTTGAAGGACATATAGGTAAAAGACACAAAAACGTCATTCGTCATTCTTTATTCGTACTGCAAGGGAATGGAATCGGTTGCCTGCGTCTGTCTTTCCTGACGTGTACAATTTGGGGGTCTGCAAGTCGCGAGTGAATAGGTATCTCCTAGGAAAGCGTGCTACATCTTGTAAATATGTTTAGGTAGGTAGTTTGCTATGATTAGGCACGTTAGCAACAGGCAGTCAACGAAACGGAGTTTCTACCATGACGGAGCAAGCATCGTTCGATACACCGTAAAGTAGCTACCTATGTAATTTGCAAGTGTCCTTCACACGTAGCGATACAAAACGCGATAATGCCCACATTTTCCGCCGCTAGTCAGTTACGGACTACGAATAGGCACAACTAGGCAACAACGCTGCGTTCATTCCACACAATTAACTACCAAGTTACACTGCACGTGGAAATTACTGACAACAATGCTGATATTACGCCATCGCCACCGTGTTGAGACGCACGGTGTCACGACCGACCCGCGCCACATAATGGAGGTGTTCGTTTCTATCGCAATCCGGTGATCTCTAATTGAACCCGGCAGTCTGCGAAGGTCTTGCAAGGATCAAGAACTTTACAGACAAGACCGATGGCCAATTTGAAATTTCTTGTGGCCATGCCTACCACAAATTGTCAAAAAGGTAACTGATTTGATGTGCCATTTGTACTATCATTATGGCTGGTACGACCACAAAAAATGAAGATACTAATAACGATATTAAAGTAGAAATACGCGCCGAATTGAGGGTGTTGTTCTTATTGATGAACGAAGCAATCGGGGCCACTTGTGCTAATGAAACACTTCAATTGAATTGAGGACAATAACTCCGCTACAATAATGCGCGCGACTCGTGTTTACTTTACATCGATCTATTAGTTAAACTTATTGAACTAAGCGCAGGCTTAGGTCTATGAAACAAAACATAAGTTCATACATACCTAATAAATACCTACTGCACCTAGATTAAATAAATGTTTCTTTATATGTATGTATGTCACTCAGAAAACTCTAGTTACAAGAAACTTAAACTTAGCTTAAATCAGGAAGTTTTGATCGTGAAGCAATCAGTTGTTGTTGGTTTAAAAAAGAAACAGTTAAAGTCAAAAGCTTGCTTTACGATGAGCGATTAATCCACTGTAAAGCACTTCAAGGTTTCCGTAGTTAAACCACGGTAAGCCCAATAATTTAGTTAAATCTCTAAAATCTAAATATTTATGAGGAATAGATATTCAGAGACAGGTGGGTATTAATTATTACATGTGTTATGGCATCACATCACATAGATTGAAATGGTCATAGATTACAGGGAGCAATTTAAGTTAGTAAATGACCATTGACCAGGTATTGACATCCGTGGGAACCCCATGGGAGTTCGCTTTCTTTATAGTAATTCTTCTGAACCCGAAGGCAATTCAATGTGGACTGTCTCTTGGCTGTATGAGGATGTGGAAAGATCCTCTAACTTTTTTTTTTATAAGAGTGTCACTTTTATAAAAATAAAAAAATAAAATAAATAAATAAATAAATATTTCAGGACATATTACACATCGCCATCCAGCCCCAAGCTAAGCAACTTAATGCTTGTGTTATGGGTGCCAGATAACGGATAAACTACTTATATACTTTTTTTTTTTTTATCAAAATATTACCATCGTATTTGCCAAGAATTCAGATCCTGAAAAGTTCACTCGTATAAAATTCAGGGTAAATACAAACGTTTAGCTCATAAGTTATACTTTTCTAGAACTAAAGAATTTAACAAACGAAGTTTTTTGAATGATTACTTACCTACTTAAAATATAAGATGTATTTACCCCGCAAAAACTTCAAAATGGACAACGGCATTTATTAAATATTGCTTGTCGTGACCTTGAGTAGATTCACAACCACAAAGAGTTCGCCGGCCAAATTTTAATTAAATATTTATAACATAACTCGTTTGACAGGTCCGTGGCTCGCGTGTTGATTCTCCACTCAACTTATAAGCGAGCCAAAGTATGGACAATTCGACACGACTTTATCTTGGATCGTTTAGACATCTAGCTTTTGCATTAGTAAATTGTGTACATTAATATTAATGTCTGTAGTGCAAGTCCAAATTACGGATGTTTAGAGATGTCATGTTATTATGTGATACATCAGGTGCGGATCTACGGTAGGTAGGTATGGTTGTTTGCGCGTGATGCACGCAACTTTGCAATCGGCCAATGTTGCATCAAAGCACTGCAATTGTCACGCGACCTGCCGCTAATCAATCTAATAATCATCTATGACGAAGGTCCTATTCACTGTGTCAATTGAATGATATGTAGCTTTGTTTGACAGCAATAAAAACAATAACGATTGTAAATAAATAGTAATGTATCCCGGAACTTTTAATGTGAAGGTCAAAGATGTAGGAGACGGCCTTGCCGCTGGCTGTGCTACTTTCTCCAGCGGTTCTTGCGAGAGCCCACGTGCGTTACGTCTCGACAAACAATAGTCTGTTCCACAAGCTTGGCTACACCGACGCACTCGGCGGAACACAGCTGACATAATCACCCCAAATTACGGTGTACCCATACATGGACCAGTTGAGGACAATTTAGATTATATTAGTTAGCGGTATCTTCCACTGCCTTTTTTATTATTAAAACAAACCTTGAGTTGAGCTACACTAACACAAAGGAGCCATTATTTTTGCTTAACTTAATTCGCTCCAGTGCTTTCGATTCTTAAAATTGCATGTATGATAAATATAGGTACAATCCACCAACGCGAGCAGCTCAGATTTTTTAAAAATACTTTAGTATTTGGCTTAAATAACTTTTGAATGAATTTAACTCGTTTAATTAAACAAGCAGAAAGCGTCCTCTACATGGGGATATAAAATAATTATTACTTACTTTAAAAACATTTTATTTATTTTATTAACACTAGAATACACAAAGGCTACGTAATCCACTTGACTTTCAATAATTTTGTAACTAGGTTCGTTTTGCAACAAAGTTGTTTGTTACTACATTCAAACGAGTGTGAAACTGGCGTAACTTTCGTGAAAACTGCCATTTACGTAAATATTTGCGTTCGTTGTGACATAAATTGGTTTTGACGAACAAATGCTACATTGTGTTATAATGGGAGAAATCGAAGGTCATGAAATGCAACGCAATGGTGGGTGGGCACCTCAGCTCAAACGTGAAGATTGTTACTGGTAAACGTTAAGCAACTTTTACACAATTTGTAGAAATATTGGATTAACTAATGGCGAGGACATTCGATCCGCCCACTTATTTAAATTTCAAAGCGAGTTTTGTGTGCTTTACTGATTAACATTAATTCATCTTATATTATGAATGATTAAGATAAATATTGATAGCAAAACAATTCGCATGTCTTCTTCTGAAATCTTCTGGGGTTGAATTTAACATGTGATTTGATTACTTATACTTACACCTATTTTACGGAATAGCTTGAATTTACATGTACCTAGTTCACGGCTATTAGTAATACCCTTTCACAAAGCAAACGTTAAAGTTACCATTCTATTTGACGTCGCGTCGTCATAAAGTCAAGAACCATACTTTACGTAGGTACCATGAACTAAGGTAACTATGTACGAGTCTGTAAGCGAGCGGATGACCTTGCCAGGAGAGGAGCCAGCGAATGGGCTCATCAACGCTCAACATGTTTATTAAAACAACATTAATTAATTTTATTATAACGCATACTAAATTATTATAATGACGAGATGACGCTTGCTCCTCCGATTTAACATTTTATACCATTCGGAATAAAAATACCACAAACCAGTTTTAAAATTGTTGATTTAATTTAAATGTTAATTAAATTGAAACTCATTTTGACGCACTCTGTTGGCTGCTACGAGTCGTTATTTTTTATCGTCCGTATGAGACTTGTCTTTCGTCAGTCAAAGTCGTTCTTCAATTGTTCAATTGTGTACCCAGTGAGTGTACAATAATTTAGTTTATTGTCGGGGGTGAGCGAGCGTGAGGGAGGAGATGGCGGGCGGAAGCGCACAAATGTGCGCGACACATTGTGCGAACATGGTCCTGGTTGACTCTCGAGACATAATCAACCGTCTCCACTGGACGCCATGTAGCCAGTCCTCCCTTCGCTAATTACTTGTTATTATGTCTTCAAGGCAACAGATGTGCTACATCCGTTGTGCGCTCATATTTTTAACAGACTTTAAAAATTTGGAGGAGATTCTTAATTAGCGATTTTTTTAATAATTATGTCTATTGTTCAATTTGTTCACGCCATACTTCGAAGTAAATATGAAGTAATATTTCAATTTATTTAAACTTTTTACTTGATTTCTTATTTATTTATTTCTTAGATACCTTCTTGGTCAAAATCTATGCAAATTGCACTAGGTATTGCAATTGAAAAGTCAACAACCTAGAGGGCACTCTGGACGTAAAATTCTTTTCTTTACTTCGTAATCGTATGTCGATCTCATCATATCTTTACCAATTTTTAACCAAGGAGGAGATTCTTAGTTCGACTTTGCCGTTACGTTGCTAAGTTGCTTTATTTTAATAAAAAAATAAATATTTCTGATATTGTTACAATCGCGGAATAGGGATTTTTGGTACGTAACTACAAAATAAGAAACAATTTATATGACATCTGTTTAAAACGTGCTTTGTTAAAAATTATGTTAAGTACAAGGATAAAGAAGAAAAAACATTAGCGATGTTAAAATCAGTCTGTTATTATTACATACAGTGTTGTATTGAAATTGTAACGTAATTAATTATATTATGATTGCATTGCATGTACTATCTATTAGATATCACAATGTTATGTTATACTACGCAATAGAAAACGAGCTAGGTCGATTACATTCATTTCACTTTCTGTCGAAGTGCATTACGGGTCATTGGTAACAGGTAAGTGGTAACTGCATCAAAATGTCAGCCGGTACGTTTTCTTACTAGGATAGTATTCCAACAACCGACAAGCTTAATGACGATAAATTTAAAGGAATCTATTTATCGCTGGATAATCTGGTAATACTATGGCATGGAACTTAGAAATCTCAGATTTAGGGCATGATAAACCAGCTACTTATATAATATTTTAATGTAACATTAGAATCTCAAAAGTACCCATAATTAATACTATCGCAGCTGTAATATCTTATGACCACATTAGACTTTATGGTTGTATTTCAGAGAAAGACAACTAAACAGCGGATGTAACAATTAAGACGCTTATTTTTAGCCAACCACAAACAGTAGATAATAAATGAATAAAGCAGAAAGATGATTCGTTAAGTTGAACAAACTGTAGTAAAACATTCTCGAGGAAACGCTATCAGACCCTCTCGTCTGCGTCGGGTCAGCTCACTCGATAACACCCAACGACTATGTACTACTTTTGGATAAACTATCAATTTGCGTCACGCGATGATGATATACAATTGTCCACAATAAACAACTATGTGTAATATAATGAAGACAAAACCATCAAAGTTAGTGATGTTATGAGTTTTCGTAATTGCGTGAAACTTGGTTCGTTATCGTTTTCCATGGTTGCCCACCGAAGCGTGGCTTTCCACGTCGTGGAATAAACCACCCCACCAGACTTGTCACGGTGATGGCTTTTCCCTGTGCGTTCAATGAGGGTCTTTGCTCTGGTGGTTTTGCTCAACTGTTACGAAACTTAAGTCGTCGCTCGCGTCGGTTACAATCGTAAATATGATCGTCACGACAAATCGTTTGTCTCTCGTCGTAATGTTCACCAACAATGTTTGTGCAACAATGTTATTCATAATTACGTTTCACTTAATTTAATTTTCTTTAGAGGAAGTTCCGTGGTTAATGTAGGGTGATGAATCTGATCATTACTAAAGAATGAGTCAAAATATCATAGACAAACACTTACAGTTATCATCGATAGAGGGAAAGTACCGACTATGAAGTACATTTCATGGACCCTTGGTCACAGGTACTTCGTCACGGTGATGGAACACGGGGCGATGCGCGACTTGTGCATGTGCACCGATTTGATAATACACAAGTATTGTTGCACTGTTGGGGCTGGCTAGTTACACCTGTTTGCAACCTGTTATTTGAACCACCTCGCTACCACTGGTGGCCGTTTTAGTGGGGCCCGTTGGGAGTATACCTTCGCTATTTAGTTTAATTTTTTGAAACATGGTAATAATTTAAGTCCATTTTTAACTGACTTTAAAATGGAGGAGCTTCTCAATTAGTCGCGAACTTATATTTTTTTATTATTATTTTACATAATATAATAAAAATAGATAGGTATCCGAAAACAGTGTTTAGTTTATTGATAACCAATTTAAGTTTAACTACATAATTAAGTGAACCAAAATAGTATTTTAAGATAACATGTTTTGAATCGCAGAATAGAGTATACTTAATTTGGTAAACATCATTAATTACTTAAGTAGGTAGAATCTTTGTACCTATAGGAAAAAACAAATAAGGTAATGTTAACTATTTAATCCCAAGACCTAATAAATGTAATTTTTACCCTAACAGGTTATTAAGTAATTTGTAAAAGTAATTAAACAGTATTGGGACACACACTGTAAATGTATTAAAGTTGTTAAGGTGCCACAGTCTCACAAATTGTCTCTATCTAGAATTTATGTTTCCTTCCTACAAAAGTCTATAATATTCACAGGGAAAAACTTATAAGTACTTACCTACAATGCCTAGAATTCTTAAGAAAAAGTTCATATAGGTACAATTTAGAATTTCTCTGGGTTTACTTCAAGGGACTATTAAACCGTAGGCAACAATTCCATTTTTCTCGCAAAGTTCAGGTAGATAGGTAAATATTTCGATCTAAGTTTAAAGTGCAAGAAATGTACTCAATCAATCGTCGCTTGTAAGGAAGGACAGTGAACAGACTCAAGACGTCATATCGGAGCATGTTTCGGAGCGCGTTACAAGCAGGAAGTACGAAGTACTGAGAGGCCTTGCGAAGTTCAACGGCTTCAGTGATGACAACTCACAACAAGTAAGTACCATGACATTTTGTACAAGAACTTCCGCCATCGGCATCGGGAAAACTGACCTCCGAACTTTGCGTGCTGCATTCGCAGACATTTTAGATGCTACAGTCCATTATGCAAGCCCACGATCAATTACACAAAGAATTGTGACTTTACGGTCTGTACTTTAAAACAATTTATGGCTAAACTCACAATTGACTAGGTAGTTATCGCTCTTAACATAAATTACTGGGGCGTATGGAGAATATGGTTTTATAAGCGCATGGATGACGGAACAAGAGGGTTTGGTATGGGGGCGTAGTACTAAAAATGCGAGTGCATTAAAACTGATCTACTGGGAGTTTTTTTCTACAGTCGAATTTCACCATGCTCGTGGTGAAAGCTAATATGAAGTTTTGCGACCAACAATAATATTCAAAACACCTTTAAAATAGCAAAATTTGCTTTATGTGAATTCACATTATGGCATTCGTTTTGGCCCACCCTGTACAGACTGACATTGAAAACGATGAAAAAAAGAATCAATTTCGCTAAATACTTGTAAAACAAACTTGTAAGACAGAAAAACGTAAGTATGAGTTGCACCGAAAATGGGTACGATGGATGTCATGACATGGGTTATGTAAGCTGGATCGACAATGACCTACCACCGATCGGTGCCACAGTGCGAGGTGACGACGACCGCTCGCGCCACTTTCCTTTCATTTATTGACACACAAACTATAACATCATCGAGCAAGCACCTACTGACATGACTGCTGGCTGACTTACTATAATATGAAACTGGCAGTAGATTTAGAGTCTCCGTCCAAATTATGGTATCCGTGTGACTGCGCACGCGCGCTGCTCCTCGCTAGCAAATACATTTTATATGAAAACGACAAACGTCACCCGTCGTCAGTGGCGTTACTAACTCTACTGCCCCATAATGCCTGGGACCGATGGCATTTGAACGGCTCCAAAGATTTATGGAAATTCCACTACCTTCGAGCCACTAGAAGCTGGTCAAATGGCTATTACTGGAAGCTGGATAACTCTATCGAGTAATAGCGAATGCCACTTTGTCACCCTTTAGTTCAGCCACTAGTACTGTCAGTCAACGATAAAAATATCGACAAATTAAAATGCTGGTACAGTTAAGTTCCTTTTAAGTATGCTCCGATTGATTTAGGCAGATACTTTTAGAGTGAAAAACGCTAGAGCTATACAACGTGAGTCCTAGATGGAAGTCATAACTTAAAATAAAACACACATCGCATACACATCTCTAAACACAAAAAAGTCGGTTTTTACGCAATAGCAAAAAAAGCGGTCGTAAAAGAACGAAAATGTTTTACTTTATACTTACTAACCTATCTATTGTAATTGGTCTACCAGGTAAGTCGATTTTAAATACCAGTTTGGCAGGAATTCAACACGCTAATTTATTAATGTATTACTTTAGTGTTTTAATTTCGTTCTTGTTTAAATTAACAGAAGGTGAGTCTTAATGGAGCGTGGAGACGTATTATTTAAATTAGTTAATGCAATGACTATACGAATAGTAAATGACAGTGGAACCCGGACACATACATTACAAAACTTAAACAATACGAATACATTGGTTTGGGGTGACGCATCCACCAACCGCGAGGTCGACAGATAGCACTTAAATTGCGCAGCAAATGTCACTAATTGATGCCTTACAGTTTTATGTCTACCACAAAATCATTGAACCATTAACTGAACCCACTATTGTAAACATTTAACTAATATTATAAACTAGCTTTTGCCCGCAATACGAAGCACGTCTTCCAATGTTTATGCAAAATTTGAAGTAGACTGGATCAAGTAATCACGATATCCCATACAAAGTTTGCCCACCCCCTTTTCACCCCTTAATAATTTCGGAAAATCCTTTCTTATCTGATGCCTACGTCATACAAGAACACACCCTCCAAGTTTCAGGTCTCTACAATCAGCTTTAGGTTTAGGCTGTGCGAGTGTGCGTCAGATCTGTCCGTCAGCCAAGACAAGCATTTTATATGTATGGATGGATAGAAGAAAGAGATAAAAAGTTGAATACTGTAAGCAAGCATAGTGTTACCAAGTCTATTATTTGCAGAGATAATTGAGAAACTACTGGAAGCTCATGTTGACATACTTACTACATATAGTGATTATGATAATTCGAGTTCATATTATTATTATTTTGATACTGGTGTTATCTATGAACTTATCGCTGCAGCTCTAAAAGTGAAAGAGTTCGAAGGTTCACTTCCTGCATCAGCGTCTAATAGAGATATCACGGCACGCGCGGATTATAATCGTGATACCTACCTCCACGTTTGTGCAATAGATCTTATGCAAACTGTAATCGAGTGAAACAAGCGTAAATCGCGCCATTATGTGTGACGATTAGAGACGGTATTTCTGTCAAATATTTATTTCATATCAAAGTGAAACTAGATCCGATACAAAGCGTTTACTCATCGATAATATCGCAAATATCAAATAAAAAAAGTAAATTAGGGCAATGAGGTTTATTAATTGTATTTAATCAGATAGGGTAAACCGTCAACATTTCGCAATTATGTTATAGCATAAGTTTGCCCTGTAACTCTTGCTTGACCTTGAAAACAGTAGTTATTATTAAGCAATGGAAAATGAATCAATATTCATATAAGCTTTAAAGTGAACCAGTTCATAAGAGTGACCCCCTTTAAACATAAACAGAATATCAAAATGTTGTGGTGTTGCGTAAGTTGATGTGTTCTTTACGGGCAATTATGTAAAGTTGTTGTAGCGAGCGTCGAACGCAAGTAGGCGAGCGAGAGGCGTTCGCGCAATAGCAAGTAATGGTAAGTGTTACGCTGCCAGTGCTGTGTGCTCGTTTCTGCACCAGCTTGTGATTGTGACGCAACTGCACACTCGAATGTGTGCCAAAAGTGCAGTCGAACCTTCGCAGATTCGGGCTTTGGTTACATTCTCGTTTCTAACCTCGCCCTCACCATTTCTGCTAGTCTTACCTCATTGTGTGAACTTTAATATGCAATTTGCCGCCATCCGCGATGGCCTACTTATAGAATTGGATACAATAATCAATTGAAATCCACTAATTCTAACTACGAAAGGAACAAGACAGTCAAAATCATAATTAGCAAAGAGAAACCCAGTTAGTTGTGAAAGGAAAATTAACTCAGTGAGGTTATACGCATGAATAAATGAAATAACCACGTTGTTTTCACAACAACAAATGTTTCCAGTTGTTATCAGGCGACATGATAAGATAGAGTACAGTACCCTTTGTTTATGCAGTGCACTCCAACATAAGACCTCAGATAATGTATTATCTGAGTACACCGGCTAGTTAGATACTTGCTTACTCACTTTCCACGTCTATTCTTTGTCTGAGGAGTAAAGACATCGTTACTATAAATAACATCATCAAACGTAATAATTTGAACGGCAAACTTTTTAATCTACGGCCAACATTAATGATGATATATTTGACACGGGATTCTTAAGAAACCAATTTCGGTGGTCGTATAAAGGTCAAGTTGCGTCAAGGTAAAGACGGACGGACAGACGTTCGAACAATTAGGTAATAAGATACATAGACCATAAACTAAGCATTGAATAGTATGTGCGAAGACAATACAATATTACCGATGGAGGCAGTCATTTAAATATGGTAGTGAAAGAATTCTATGCT
Source organism: Idaea aversata (assembly GCA_907269075.1). Lineage (NCBI taxonomy): Eukaryota > Metazoa > Arthropoda > Insecta > Lepidoptera > Geometridae > Idaea > Idaea aversata. The sequence goes on from OU026096.1 coordinate 6,581,891, forward strand.
AAGGATTTCTAGTTCTAGAAACTACCTTTTTTATCGAAGATTATGTCCGTCAGTGCCCGATTTAGAATTTGACAGAGCAAGCCAGTCACGCTCGGTAATAATATGTTTGTTTGTATATCATTAACATTTGCGTTATCGTTGTTTTTAACATATTATGCTACGTCGTTTATAGCAGTTGTTCTGACATATCGGGTCTATGTATTTAATTTTTTAATGTGAAAACGTGGCATTTCTGTATAGAAATTATTAAAAACACGTGAGAGCATAGTCAATCAATATTTTATGAGTTGGTACCTAGAGTACCTACCTACTGTGAGTTTATTGAATACAATGTATAGCCAAGATACGGAATATTATTGTAGTTGAAGCTTTGGCCGTGGGCGACGACAATGCCGTTTGTCCGGCAATGAACCCCTCGCATTTACGCTCGCTAGTTGCTGCCGAAACAATTAGCGACGCGTCGCGAACTAATGAGACTATTTACAAACCGAACATCACTTCTTATGATTATCAAGCTATACCTACTTACTTCATTAAACAAAAAACTAGACATTTTAACAGACACTTTAATTTGTACGATGAGTAGAAAACTTATGATAAGTACCTAATCAAAGCCGCGTAGGAATATTAATTAATTATTTTTCAAATGATATAAAGACTACGATTCATTAATGAACATTACCAAATGTTTTATTAATAGATTTAGATATTACATAAGAGTAAGTACACAATTCACCTACATACGTTAATAACAATGATAAAAACGCAGATAAGAATTCTGGATAAGGATTAGGTATAGGAGAGAATATAAATCAAATTGTATGATTAATCTAAGAGAAGATTTAGAACAAATATGTGGTATGAATTCAACAATTTGTTTAGTAGGTTCAAACTTTTTTTAATTATTTCAAAGAATGTTAATAATATGACCCCTTTATAACATTATCCGTAACTAAAACGAACCGACAATAATGAAGGAGTGTCTCTCATTTGAGATTCATCGTTGTGTGGGCGGCATCAGTAAGGCGATTGTCGCTATCGCAACGTCTTATGACAGGCCGCGAAACCTCCATCTTTGCCTCGGAATTACTGACTAGTGTTTATTATAATATTTTGAGCAACGAAGCATAATGGCATCTCTACATTGAGTAACAGAACGTTCAAGGCAAACAGCATATTAAAAAATTTAATAAAGTAGGTAAGTGTTTGTATAATATACGTGCTGGTTAGGAAAGTGATTCTTCAACAGTCAACCATTCTGATGTTGCGGGAGGTGTGCCGAAGCGATTGACGAAGCCGATGCGCTACGAGGGAACAAAGGGTTGACTCACGTCCGGACTTCATCGTCGGAGAAAGGACTCGGCTAAAAATAGTATAGTGGCAGTTACGAGCGCGGCCGTTGGACCAGGCCTACGCAACTCACGACTCACGTCTACGTCTGCCCTCTTGCCCTGCCATGCCGTACGGTCTGTCCAATCATGTACCTACCTACATGCGCTAACGCATGAGCATGAACAATAAACGCTCAACTCAACAAATGCGTCGTTTCAAAATTTTAAAAAGTTCAACGTCTAATAACTTACATGACTCACATTTTTCACATCATTGCAATTGGTAACATTCTACAAAACGCATTGAAAAGAAGCCGCGCTTCACAAACGGTCGAACTATATAAGTAGAAAAGCAACAATTCAAAGGTGCGAATTCTACTTATGGTATTATTGCATTTCCCTAGCGATACGAGGTAGTGCAGCGTAATCACCAGCGAAATACCCGCTTTGATTGTATGAGCATTAGGATCGGCACTTCGGCAGTAACAAACTCCCACGGCCAGAGTTATTGTTTGCGGTGCTCTCTAGACTCAATAGTTCTGCAACTGTTGGGAAACCGCTAGCGAGGTGTTGGCTGCGGAATACAACCGGCTCTATTTAGATTGCGAAGTGTGGAAAGTCAGTATTTACCTATTTGTTTAAACAGCAAAAAGGGAAATTAACATTACAATTTTCGCTCAAAGATAACCCTGAAATCATGTCAACAGAATATAGAACGAAAGCAATACACAACACAAAAATATTTCATTTACTTAGACAGAAGATGTTAAATTTACAACAAACATTCGAAACTGCTAACCAATACCTAGAAGACATGATAAACCAATTTATGGAACCAGTCTAGTACCAATACCATAAAAGTCACATTCAATTCGGTAAGTGAAGGTGTTAGTGGGTAGTATTACAGTTCCAGGCTCATGGTGGCTTATTTGTTATGTTAAACTGAAATACAGCATAGAACGACGTCGTCGATTGCGAGCATGGCTATGTTTTAATAATCAACCTTTATCGGCACGTGGATTGGCTAATCGTGTCACGTGACTTAAACTACAATGCCGACTTGCACTCAATTTTCGCTTTCATATAATTCGGTTTTAAGGGAACAGAATTTACCGAAAACCCTAATCAATAATTTCAACTTTCATAAAATCGGCCAAGTTCGAGTCGCACACGAAGGGTTCCCCGCACCATTATATTCCGTTTTCAGTATTTGTTGTTATAGCGGCAACAGCAATATTATTATCTTTGAAAATTTCAACTGTCTAGCTATCACGGTTCTTGAGATACAGCCTACTGATGACAGACAGTGGAGTCTTAGTAAAGGGTTCCGGGTTTTTACCCTTTGGGGTACGGACCTAAAACCACTAGTTATAATTTCGGTCGATTGCGTGATTTGCGTGCGAACTCATGCAATACACGGTCTGGCGACCCACTTGATTGCAACTGCCTACTGACCGACCGACACTGTTCACGTAATAGTTGATCGCTTAATGACATTACATGACCAAATTTTCAAAAGCTGTTCTGTCCATCTTTGGCAATATGCACTTGGCCTTGTCCCCATAAAACAAATCAATAGTAAAATTATACTACAATACCTATTTATGATACACGAATCCCTAAAGTTCAGGAACAAAGACAGATACGACACAATAGCCCCTTTATGAGAACTTGAGATGGTACAAAAAACATCGCCAACGGTTTTATTTGTAAATAGGATGCAGGTAGACGGTTGTAGGTGTATTCATGAAAATAAACGGTTTAAATAAATGCGAAGGTTTTGGAAGAGTAGGTGTACCTATTGAACGAAAATAAAGAAAAAAAGATGCACCTTTCGTTATTCCCACTGATTTCAATTTATACGTTGTAAAGGTTGGCAAATCAATTTTATATACGCAAAAAATAAAATCGATATGACAATTTGTATAAATGCAAAAGCAAAAATAAGAAAGAAATGACTTAGTTATTCCTGTATTTCTAGATAGTGCCACTTTATTCTAACTAACAAGAATCACCTGAAAGCAATGCAGTTTTTTAACTAGAAATGTTAGAACTAAGTACCTAATAGGCCGATTTGGGCAACAGAAGTTTGGTAAACTTACACACGATTCGTAGACAAATACCTAATTAAAAACCGGCCAAGTGCGAGTCGGACTCGGGCACGAAGTGTTCCGTACCATTATATTCTGTTTTAAAAGCTTTTATTAGTTTTATTTGTTGATATAGCGGCAACAGAAATACCTACATCATCTGTAAAAAAATTATCTAGGTATCCCGGTTCATGAGATACAGCCTGATGACAACAGACAGATAGACAGTGAAGTCTTAGTAATAGGGTTCCGTTTTTACCCTTTGGGTACGGAACCCTAACAAATTAAGAGATTTCTTGATACGTTCTACATACCTTGACCTACTTCGTATATCTAACTATTCTTGTAATATCTACCTGCAACTTTAAATCCTTAATTTTATATGCTGTGTTTATTTATATTTAAAATTCGACCCCTCATTTCGGCCTTTAACATGTCAGCTATAGAATTAAATCCGAACAGAAAAGGACCAACCCCAAGCAACAAGTGCGTCTTTACGCAAAGACAAAAACTTGGAGCAGGTAGTGGGTCTGGATTTAACACATTTACAAACCCAATTCACTTGGAATAAGATTCATTTTACAACGATAGATTGTTTAAACCAGCTTTGTATTTGATTTTGATCCCTATGAAGATAGCTTTAGCACTTTAGTTACGTTTCACGGAATTCACTTTGTTGTATGAAATGCACCATCTCTCATCTCGTAGGTTAGGTTGGGTAGGTAGGTACCTTACCAAACCAGTATATAATATGTGCCAGCCATCCCCTGCAGAGATATTTTAACGATCTATCATGCAATATTGTATTTTACTTTTAAAAAGGTTTTTATTTGTTTACAAAAATATAAAAATTTTGCCTAGAATCGAGCAACAGGTTAGCTAGAAAAACAGCGTCGAATTACGAAATTCTAAGCTGTTTTCCTTCTTTTACATAATATTATTTAAACTTACACGAAAAAAAATGTAAATGTTTCCCTGTCTGTTATATTTTTTACGCCAAAATTTTTGGTAAAGAGATTAAGTAGGTACTAAATTATTTATTGCCAACACTATATTTGTATTACGTACCTACCTACATCAAATATAAAAACAAAGCTAAAGTCTAAATGGGCGGCTTTATCGCTCAAAGCGATCTCTTCCAGGCAACATTTGGATGGACAAGAAGTTGGGGAAAGTGAAGGGTAACGTGTTTAAAGTAAATAGATGGGACAGGCAACTTTTGATCACGATCCTGATTTCTATCCCGGACTTGAAAACCAAAGGGCACATCTTTTATAGCTGGTACCTAGGTAGGTACTTATATTTTGAACGCGAAAGTTAGTTGTCTATAAATGGGTCGATTGGTTAGATATTTCCAGTCGTAGTCGTTCCCACCTAGCAATGTTCTCACGTTGTTATGAAACAATCCCAGTGGTTCCTAATTCTTGGACTTCCTACTGTAGCCACAGAATATTTATGTACAAACTAGGTATAGAAAAGATTTGCAGTATAAAATTTTATACTTAATATTATAAAGCTGAAGAGTTTGTTTGTTTGTTTGAACGCGCTAATCTCAGGAACTACTAGTTCGAATTGAAAAATTTCTTTTGTGTTGGATAGTCCATTTATCGAGGAAGACTTTAGGCTATTTTTAATTTTGATATTCCCACGGGATCAAGACTTACACGGGTGAAACCGGGGAGCGCAACTAGTAGGTAAATAAAGTTAGATGCTAATCCAGTTCATGAGATTTAAAAAGAGTTTAAATTTTTATCTAGGTATAAACTTATGTATGTATAATAGTACTAGCAGAACCCGCGGTTTCACCCGCAAAGGTCCCCCGATTCCGTGGGAATATCGGGATAAATATTAGCCTATGTTAGTCCTAATGAATCAATGTATCCTCGTAACAAGTTTCATCAAAATCGGTCCAGTAGTTTCGGAGCCTATTCATTGCAAACAAAATAAGACAATAATCTTTTCTCTTTACAATATAAGTACCTATGTACCAAAAAGTGTAAATAAGTAATAGGTAGAAGGTACTTTTCAAAATGAAGGTACCTACATCTATCGGGAAAGTTCAAAGTTTGTATCACTATCACTACATAGGTAGTTTAAAATAAAGTCACTTTTCGCCGTCGCTATTATCCCTATGTCCCTTTGTATGCTTAGATCTTTAAAACTACGCCACGGATTTTGATGCGGTTTTTTTAAATAGATAGAGTGATTCAAGAGGAAGGTTACATGCATAATATAGCCGTCCGAAGCCGGAGCGGGCGCTAGTAATATCTAAGAGGAATATTTCGAAAATGTGCTGTGATAAAAGTAGGTAGTGCATAAAACCGCGGGACACAGCTATTAAGGAAAATATGGAAGACACCTATTAGGTACCTAGAGTATGTACTTACCTACTACCAAAATAGCTAACTGCTTTTTATACAACATTTTCGAATTAGTTAATGAGCAAAATCGAAACTTTGGTGCTTAGTACCTAATTACAAATGATGTTTTTCCTCACCACTACTTTTCGTAAGTTTTTATTTTGTAGGTGGGTAGAAAACAAAAAACTTTTTCGAATTATGTAGGTAGGTTATGTACCTGTTTGTCTGTATGTTGTTTGTTATGTCTAAGCCTCTGTACTGAGCTTAGTTAGTTTTTTTTGTGGGTAGCTAGGTCTGTACGTACCTACATGGGTGGCAGACGCGTAAAATAAAAAAAAATACCAACGTAAATCGCACACAGTAAGACAAGTAATCTTTTAGGTTATATGCAGTAGGAAAGTAAGTAGGTAAGTACCTACCTAGATGAGGATTTCAGAAAATATCAAAAATTTAAGTCAGGATTTGAGGGTAGGTAATTAGGTACTTAATAAGTAGGTATCTAGTAATTTTTTCACTAGTTAGTTTGGGAGTAAGTTTGTTCATAGGAAGTTGTTTGGAGGGAAATGTTATTCTTTGAATCCGATAAAAAAAGATCTGCTAAAAATATATAAAACTTTATTCAATAACGTTGTTGTTGAATAAAGTTTAATATGTATAGATAAGAATTCAATAGTCCTATTGTGGGTCATACATATTGCAGTTAGGTTATTTAACAAGCAGGATTATAGGCAATAGATTGTACCTATGTGTTTTAGGTATTAGGCTAAAAAATGTGCTTACCTTCAAGAACAGATCACCAAAGTCGTACAGCGCAGACTGATGCATGATGGCAGTAGACATCATGTAGTTACGACACACAATCCAGATTTTTTGCTTTTTTTCAGTTGAATTTAGGATCGAACTGATTCACTGGACCACAGAATTGAAGGGTCGACGAACTCACTTTTGTTATTTTGAAAATGTAAAAGTTTAGAGCAGTAAACAAGAATTTGAATAGAAATTTCGTATAGTCCTTGTTATTAAATTGTAGGTAAAGATCGTTGCTTTTTTGTTTTCGTTCGATGACCACAGACAGTGTCCCAACTAGATGGCCACGAGCGGCGAATTTTATTTTTAACGCCCCCCACGTTTACGCCAAATATTTTTGAACACAATTTCGCACGTTGCGAAAATGTACAAAACAGTCCTTTGTTTCGAAATGTCTCCTCACTTGAAATTATCGCGTCTATACGGAAAATCACAAAATATTGGTCAAAATTCTGCGCGAACTGTCTCTCTGTCAATTAAAAACAGTGAAAACTTTTTCGATGATCCGACTATACTCCAAAAAGTTTTTAATTATGGACGTATAAATCGCAGAGTCAATGTCCGCGCAAAATGCACCGCACGTTCATTCCGTATCACGCTCGCTCGCGCACTGAGTTTGTTTGAGTTTTGAACCGAGCTTGTTTGTGCCGCGCGCTTGCGTTTCGTTCATACTCGTCTGTCGTCGCGCGATTTGGCGCTGCACAAGCGGTAGCGGGCGCGGGCCAACCGAAGTTTGCTTCAAATCAAGCAAAGCACAGCGGGTTTTGTGAGTTTCGTGACCAATCCGGTGCGTTCGTCAAACGCTCATTATTTATTTTTTGGGACTGTTGTACCTACTATTATAATATTCTGTGGTTCTGTGTTGTTGGAGAAGGCGTTCTCGTTCTGATAAAAGTTCACACACAAAACATCACATACCTACCTACTTAGCCATAATAATAACACATAAGTAGATACTTAGGTATGATTTAATAAGGTCATCACATAACTTTTTTAGATTTAGAATTTATCTATTCTGTGCAGGTAGGCATAGAATCCCACAAAGTGGAAAAAGAGCGCAAAGAAGTTGATTAAGTAGAAGGTATGTATAGTAAGTAGGTAGGTAGATAGGTACTCTACCGGTAGTACGAATAAAAATGAGTGGTCCGGTCCAGGAGTAAACAAAAAGTTGCGATTTTAGAGCTGGTTCCACATGGCTCCACCAATCAAGATGCCTACAACTAGGGTTGCTAAACGTAAAAGTAAAGGTATAAGTATTCATTTTATATAGGTACCTACAGTGTTAAATACTATATTTATTGTGATCTGCATAGTATTTCTTACAAATACTTACATTATTTTTCAGGCATAGTTTCTGGCATCGATATAGAAGTACTTACTAGTAGTTTCAGACATACACGCCGCCGCCCCGCGCCATTTGCTTACATGAGTTATTTTCAGCTTATAATACAACTTTATGCAAGATAGTTAGTGTCAATCGAGGCTCATTTCCTTGTATTACGAATTAAGCTTGCTTCCCTCGCCTAATCTGCCTATAGTCGCAGGATGGTAATTACAACATTAATAATAATTTTGGCTTTATTTTTAATCATAATAGGTACCTAAATTCGTAAAAATACTGTATTTTTTTAGAGGTAGGTAAGTAAGCATTTTATTATATTTCATTTAATTATTATACGCCTTTGGAAAAAATATTGACAACCCTACTTACACGATCGACCACTTGCCTCTTCGGGTGAGGATACATCAGAGAATTGCGAACCTTATCTATATAAAACTTCCTTGAGGGACATGCAAGAGCGACGCGATATTTAATTGAAACGAGGAACACCTTTAGGTATGTTATGTACCTACTCCATCAAAAGTTGCAAAGCAGTAACTAGACGGTGTCAATCAGCGCCAGTAGCTGCGGTTCTTCCTCTTCAATAGAGGCTAATAATTTTATTGCACTTTGCCAAATGGTCATTAGTGGCCAATGAGCAGCAATACAGCTCAATTTGAGATGTGCTTCAAAACTCCAAGACGAGACTTCGTTACGTGAACAAGAAAATAAAAGAAAGAAGAAGAAAATCAGAAGAGCCTTTTGCCTGCCCTTTCGGGGTTGTGGAATAAAAAAGCAGACCTATCGAACTTTTTCGTCGGCTTCCGGGAAAAACTAACAAACCAGCTAGTGATAAAAATAATGATTCGTTTTATCATAGGAAGGAAGTAGTAAACTCTTGACATAATACCCCTTAACTTTAAATTACCTACTTATCGGTACTCAGCTCAAAATACGTACATAGGTGCATTAAAATTTTAACTTATTTTAGGGAAATAAGTTAGGCACTACTACCTAAATAGTACATATTTTAAACGACACTAAATAAATGAAGGAGTTTCCTTGCATTGTTTACGTAGTTTTTTTATAGCTAAATAATTTTCAACGTTCTCTCATGGGAAATAATTTGAAATAGGAGTTGTAACCTGCGACATTTGCTTTAGGGTTCTTTCTTTCAAACAATACAAAATTAGTAGTAGGTATAAATAAGGAAGCAAAACATGTGTTATGTGTTATTTATTATAGCTAATGGCTACATAACAATACAAGTAAAATTAGTTAATTATACATTACCTACCTACTTATTATTATTATTATTTACATACAGATTTCATACAAAGGTTAAAAACTGTAAAGCTAAAAATTGCACCACACTTATTAAGTTAAAGTAATAATTTTCTTGTAGAAAGAGATCAGTCGACGTCTTCTTTATGTCAGTGTTTTTAAAAGTACCTAAATATTATCTTTATGGATAGTGTTTAGACTATAGGTCACGAGTAAATCATTGTCTAAATCTAAGGTTTAAATCCACATCTCGGATTATCCTTAAACCTCGTTTTGGAATAAGGGGGTTAGACTTTGACCTCTTACTACAGACAAATTATAATACACACAATAATGACAGTTTAATAATTTATTTATTAATAATGATTCTACAGTCATTATAATGTATATTATATTATGCTCTAACTAAACTATTGTTCAGTCATACTGAAAATTTCAATAGACAAAAACATTTAATTATTTAAGGTTATGTTTAATTTCACTTTATTTTTTACCCGACTACAAGGAAAGGGTTATGATTTTCTCGACTATCTTTATTCCCTCATGTCTTCCAACTACTCGATGGATTTCTTTAATCTGTTGACTTGTGTTTAAATAGATAGGTTGTCACAACAATTATTTTAACTCACTCTTATTAATTATACTCTGAGATAAAACTTTGTCAATAACAGCATTACTGTTTTACAATAAACATTCTTGTTTATCTCGTTTCTGACTTTGACGTTTCTTCCGAATAATTGTTGTGGCTGTCAGTGTCAATACTGGCAACTTTACTTGTTGTAGTAAAATCTTCGTGTAGATTTAGAAATTTTATTTACATACTACAATAACAAATAAATATCCTTCTTACTAGTAAATACTAAATTTTAATTTAAGAACCTACCTTTCTATTTTTCTTTGAAATATAAAAAAAACATAAGTGGAGTATAACTTGGAAAGAGCCGACAGGAAAATGAAGTTATGAACCCCTCGCAACTGGTAGGTTCCCAAATCAATGGGGCAAACGAAACCCCTTAAAAATAATGCAACGGAACCCGACAAAATTAAATTATTTCACTAAGTCATTCATAAACATAAAATAATATAAGAGTAGGTCAGTGTCAAGTGACGGTCACGTAATGCTTACTACTAAACTTATGGCGCTTGGTAATACAATATATTGTTTGTAGTATGCAAACTATGGTAGGTGCTAATGACAAAAGGGAAGCCGAAGTCGTTTAGGTACATAATTAAAATAATACGATGGTATACTATTACGTAGATACAGACGGCTAATATAAATCGTCTATCATTATGCCGATCGTAAACAGTTGTTACAAATTATATATAAAATAAATTGATATCCTTAACTATAAAATTCAAAGTCCTGACTGATTGATATATTATATGCCAATGGACGATCGAGCTAAAATTTGGCAAGCTAGCTTATGACGTAGCCATCCGCTAAGAATGGATTTTGGAAAATTTAACCCCTACGAGGACATAGTCGCGGATGGAAGCTAGTTGTTTTTATTATGCTTCCGAGGTCGTGTTTACAAGTAGAAACCGCACATTTTACTATTTTTGCAAATATATACCTAAGTTATTTTTGCAACGTAAATAGGTACTATCGATAGTCAATACGTCTCGTAGGAAACGTCACAGAATTCATAAGAGAGTAAATATTGCGAGCATTCTAAATATTATCCTTTCTAGGATAACGTGAAATGTATATTGAATCCCAGAAGTTATCAAGAGTCAAAAGGCATGAGATTCATTAACAAGGTACTTATATTTCGAGACTTTTCACTAGAATGCTCATGAGCTGATAATAATCATGAGCTGGGAATGTATAAAAGGGAACCATTTGAGTTGGTATAGACTATGATGAGGAGAGGGGAGACGCATGTGACTGGAAGAGTGATGTATGAACGTAGAGGGATGGAGAAGAAGAGGACGGTGTTAAGTTAAGTGAGCTAAGATGGATTGCGTGAGACATGGATTTGAAAGAGATAGATGTGAGCGATGAGATGACGACTAATAGAGGTGAATGGAAGAAAATGTACTGCCAATATACACAAAATAAATTGGGATAAGAAAAATAATAATTTAAGAGCTAATAATTTAAATGAAAGTGATTAGATAGGTTACAAAATGGTGCATATATCCGTGATTGATTTGCTAACGTAGCAACTTCAATGTAAACAGTGAATCAACATTTAGACAATCGAATACCTACCTAATGATAATGAAACCTTGAATAAATAATTAATCAATGAACGCAATATATTTAAATAACTCAAGTACTAAATTGAACATAAACTTTTTCATGAATTAAACATATCAAAGGCTATATAAATCCTTTGTTATGGTATCTTAATGCACTATTAGCTTGATTAATTTGACTTCCTATACGACAAACATTGTCTAATTTATACCTATGCTTATATCTAAATGATTTTAGATTTTTGAACACAGAGCGATTGAGATTGTGCTCAAACGTAATTATCTAAATACCTAGTTAAATACAATTTATGCGTAATCTATTTTATTATCTACAGGTTTGATGTTATTTAGTCACAGATAGTTGTGTTTGACACTTGGTTAATCATGTTTAAGACCTTAAACAAAATATTTTTTTTTGTTGTGCAATCGAATCTCAAGATTTTTCCATATTACTAAATCCATTTAGGAAAAATAAGAATGAAATAAGTAAAGAAATTAACATATTCATTTCGTAAACTAGAAGGTAGTAATTTATTCATGTTTTATTCAATAATAGCTCGAGTATAATGAGCCATTCGTTTCTCAAGGTCTCGGCAAATTGACTCGGTTGTGGTGATTATGGTGTACCTTAAGACATTCAGCCAAAATGCTGCCATGTCCTTGGGCGAAGTCAACTGACAGGTGGCGATATCAGCTGCGTCCTATTTACTCGTTTGTACACAATGTCATTTCCAAACATTGTCTTTAATAAAAATTTAAGAATATCACTACATAGTATAAAATAAAGTCACTTTTCGCCGTCCCTATGTCCCTATTTCCCTATCCTTAGATCTTTAAAACTACGCAACGGATTTTGATGCGGGTTTTTTTAATAGATAGAGTGATTCAAGAGGAAGGTTTATAGGTATAATACATGCATAACATAGCCGTGTAAAGCCGGAGCGGGTCGCTAGTATAACAATAAAAAAATAATTTTTCATTTTGATATTCCCACGGGATCGGGACTTATACGCGGGTGAAACCACGGAGCGCACATAGAAATAAACATGACAGATATCTATCAAGCGAAAATTCGAAAATAGAATAATTGATCTACTTAACTTTTTTTGTACAAAATTATGAACTATGTTTAATTAAACACAAACATAGTAACGTTATCTAGGTAAGAATTTTGTGAAATCGATGCGGGTGTATCAGTAAAATTATATGAAAACGTTGTAGAGTTTGTGAGCAGTTGCATAGCACAGGCATCCGATAACAGTTTACTGCTCTCGATTCTTATGCAATAAACCTAGGACAGCATTTTAACAGCTGCTAGGCAGTTTTAGCACTTTCACTTTTATGTAAAACCTAGCTGGATTTATATAGGTGTTACGGGCCAAGTGATAACTAGCAGTTAACAATATTTACTACGCTAATGCTTCGAATATTAACCGAAGGATTTCGAAATAACGATAAGGCTTTGAGTATGGTTACTTTTTACCAGTTGATATTCTAGCAACTAGGTGCTTTCTCATGGGATAACAATACAAAACTAGTTTCGAGGATTTCGAAATAACGATAAGGCTTTGAATGTGGTTACTTTTAACAGTTGATATTCTAGCAACTAGGTGCTTCCTCATGGGATAACAATACAAAACTAGTTTCGAGGATTTCGAAATACTTAACGATAAGGCTTTGAATATGGTAACTTTTAACAGTTGATATTCTAGCAACTAGGTGCTTCCTCATGGGATAACAATACAAAATTAGTTTCGAGCATTTCGAAATAACGATAAGGCTTTGAATGTGGTTACTTTTAACAGTTGATATTCTAGCAACTAGGTGCTTCCTCATGGGATAACAATACAAAACTAGTTTCGAGGATTTCGAAATACTTAACGATAAGGCTTTGAATATGGTAACTTTTAACAGTTGATATTCTAGCAACTAGGTGCTTCCTCATGGGATAACAATACAAAATTAGTTTCGAGGATTTCGAAATAACGATAAGGCTTTGAGTATGGTTACTTTTAACAGTTGATATTCTAGCAACTAGGTACTTCCTCATGGGATAACAATACAAAATTAGTTTCAACTATGAATAATAAGTACCTACTACTTAATCAATTAAAACATAAAGACTTGACTCGTGAACGTGACGATATCGCAACTAACTTAAAAAATACATACATATTTTAGTCATTTTTAGTGCATACCTTTTTCTATTGTCTATGAAAATTCCACTCGATATCAGGCAAAAGGTACTAAATTCTTAAAGTAACCGAGGAGTTTAGTGATGAAAAGGTGGTTTTAAATACTCTTTCTCAATCTTTACCTATTAGTTTAAGGGCCGATTCTAATAGAACATCTTGAAAACTAAGCAATTTGCTGCACGCTCGAGGTACAATTCTCATCATCATCAACTCATCAGATCCTCACCAAATAAAAAATAAAAAATATACGCGACAGATTGAGAACCTCCTCCTTTTTCTAAGGTCGGTTAATAAAAACGGTCCATGTTGAGTGAACACCTCAATCATTGAAGATTCTAACAATATTAACCAAAATCTATTTTGAAATTAGTCTTCAGTGAAGTTCTCATTGTACAAACACGTGGTTGTATGAACACGCACAATGAATGACGCGATTAAATCTATCATATCACGCGCAACACAAAGAATAAGCAATTGTTTATTTCACAAGTTGACTTGCAATAGGGTTGCTACTCTTGTTGAAAGTCTAAAATTAATTTAATCATTTTGTAACGTGTTTCATTAACGGCAAGATAAAGAACAGTTTTGAAACTATAGTTTTGCAACTTGTTGAAAACACACAATCATGATATTAAGTAAATAAAGACTTTATATTATTGAAAAGTTAATGTTTTTTTTGACATGATAACGTCTAGTAAATTGATGGACCTGCATTTACAAAAAAGTTGACGTCATTGTCACGATCCCATTGTGTGACGTCATTGTCACGTCCCGTTGATGTCATGTCAACAATGACGCCACACAGCACGCAGCAATATAAAACAAAACACGACACGCGTGCATTATTATATTATTATCGCTAATCAGGGCTTGCGTTATGATGACGAGTGACAAATAGAAGACTTATATGGGAAAAAAATATAAAGGAATAAAAATAATAATAATTAAATTTTTCATCGGTTTCCTATATGAAAGTTATCACGTAAAATTATCGTCCGTAAACCGACTACTCAGACAACCATATTTTTTCGTTGAATGGACAATTTGGACATCCCTAATTCACCTTCCCTTTTAGGTGTGTCTACAGTTCCAAAAGGGCAGCACACAGATTACCTCGAGACGATGCTTGTGACCTCATCATGTTATTGCCGGGTTCTCGATAATAAATACCGACGAAACCTTAAATAAAAGGAAGTAAGGTTCAGAATTCTTTAACGTTATTCCAATACACGTACAATGTTTTTTAATGAGTTAATATTAAAGAGATGAAAGGCCAAGTGCAACTAGTAGTTTTACTTTCAATAGATGTGCGTATTTGGTTGATCGGGAAGTAATAAGTTTCCTGAGTTACGGGTGTACTTTAACTTATTGATTTTATTGGTTGTTTAAACTTGTTCTCCCTACTTACCTTTCCACTTAATATTCTATGAATTGATAAATAAAACGTGACGTAAATTCAAGAAAAAATTATCGCTGCATTCGCGTAATGTTTATGAATAGGCTTACGTACGTTCACTTGTTTTATTAATTAGCTCAAAAGTGATACGGAAGGTTAAAGGTAGAAAAACAAAAGCTATCGTAACGATTATTAAAAATTTCAATAAAATGGCAAAAACATGAAATTTCTATACTTACATTTACTTTAGAGATTGCAGTTCAAAATAATAAAGGTAAATGAACTTTAAAGATGTACAAAGGTAAACAGATTATTTTGACAAACTATTGGCAGTAATTTATTAATCCAATTTTTTGAGAAAATAACAATTATATAAATGCAGTAAATATACAGATTTACCGGATATTAAACCTTGCATTCGAGTATTACATTCCTTGAGAATCTTGAGATTATATTTCTTACAGCATTGATTGTTAACTTTTTATTAAAAATTTGATCATACATACAATAGAAGAGAACAATAATAGTAGAGTGTAGGTAGAGGTACCTATAAGCTATGTATGTATCGACTTATTGTTTAGATTAGACTATGTAAGTGTTCTATGTAGAAATATTGACCTAGGTTCGAAGACATTTCGTCACGTATTACAATTAAATGTGGAAGTGGGTTACTTTGTTTAGTCCCCATTACTGATAAGTAGACATCGGATTATATGCACTATTAAAATGCCAAAATATGCATGCAAATATGCACTAAAAACGGGCGAAATATTCAAAAACCATTTATTATTAGAATTTACGTTTATTTTCACATTATAAATTTTATGACAATACATAACAATTTTACCAGTATTTTTGGAACAAACTTGTGAAGTTTGTCAATTAATATTAATTTATAAGCTGAAAATGATATTTCGTCGTCAACTGACGTTACCGGACAGAACTTAAAATTTATTTGATGACCCAGTTGGCACAATGGTCACCATGCTGGGCTGCCGAACACAGGGTTGTGGATTCGATTCCCGCCTCAGACAAGTTTTTCTGCTTAGATATTTGTCTGTGGTCTGGTTGTTTCTATGTATTATAAGTTTATATTTACAAAAGAAAAGTATATAAGTAGTATATCCGTTGTCTAGCACCCATAACACAAGTCTAGTTACTTAGCTTGGGGCTAGATGGCGATGTGTGAGATGTCCTGCAATATGTATTTAATTATTTGGCGCCATTTCTGCAGAGATCTCTTCAGGCAGAGTTTGTCCGGTGCCGTTGATAAATCTCGCCGAGTGTGTGCGAGACGGACGTGTCTATGGCATAATACAACACGCCTAACACGTTTAACTGCCAAATAAGCACCAAAATGTACCGAAATATGGAATAACGTTATAAAAATATAATTAAATGGAAATTTGCATATTATACAAACATGCAAATGCATATAATCCGATGTCTACTGATAAGAAAACGAATTTCTGCGGTTATCTCAACGGGATGTATAATTTACGACACATGGTAACATTGTTACTTTGAGATTTAATTATTGGAATTACTTATCGTTTTTTTTTTAAATTCAGGGTAAACGATAAGAAAAAGGAAGCTTATTAATTATGTTGCTGCGCGTACCTACCTACATAATATCATAATATGAAATTAAAAATGTAATATACCTACTGCTAATAAAACTTTAAAAACGGGTTTCATAATTCTTGCAAATGATAGGTAGTATTTTATGCAAACATTAAGGAAATATTATATTTTCACAAGCTACACGCCGCGGTTTTTTTAACCGACTTAAAATAAGGAGGAGGTTCTAATTACCAGTCCTGTCAGTGGAAAAGTATGTGCCTATGCGTTATTTTCAGGATTCTAATTGTTTACGTACCCAGTTTTTTGGAAATAGATAGAAATAATAAACATATTAACACAAACTTTTATACTTATTAGCATGACTTTACTTCGTTTCTGTCTGTAGATTTTGCTACTTCGGGACTTTGCAGAGACAAAAATTATGTCATCAATAAACAGGTGGCTAATAAACCGGGGTAATTATTATAAAATCTATTGAGTAACAGTAACTATATATGTATAAATACAACTTGTACCCACTTCGTACTAAATTCGTGAATCGAGTCGGTTTGCACGCACACAAAATGTGCATAAAAAACAAGTTTACTTACGTGTTTCTTCGCAATTAGAATCGAACGTGCAACCGTAATCATTTCGTCATAGAGTGGCCAGTCAACATTTACTATTGGATAAGGTTTCAGCAACATCAACAAAACTGAATTATGTTACTTGTATTGCTTTTAGAATTTTCCATTAGTATCAAGTAATGTTACTGCACATTTGCGATACTTCGTGGGAACTAAAATTTAATGCCAAACTCTACCTAAACGGCTGAACCTATTTGGAGCAATTTTTTGTGTATGGAACTAAAATTAAATGCCAAACTCCACCTAAACGGCTGAACCGATTTGGAGCAATTTTTTTGTGTATGGAACTAAAATTAAATGCCAAACTCCACCTAAACGGCTGAACCAATTTGGAGCAATTTTTTTGTGTATGGAACTAAAATTAAATGCCAAACTCCACCTAAACGGCTGAACCGATTTGGAGCAATTTTTTTGTGTATGGAACTAAAATTAAATGCCAAACTCCACCTAAACGGCTGAACCGATTTGGAGCAATTTTTTTGTGTATGGAACTAAAATTAAATGCCAAACTCCACCTAAACGGCTGAACCGATTTGGAGCAATTTTTTTGTGTATGGAACTAAAATTAAATGCCAAACTCCACCTAAACGGCTGAACCGATTTGGAGCAATTTTTTTGTGTATGGAACTAAAATTAAATGCCAAACTCCACCTAAACGGCTGAACCGATTTGGAGCAATTTTTTTGTGTATGGAACTAAAATTAAATGCCAAACTCCACCTAAACGGCTGAACCGATTTGGAGCAATTTTTTTGTGTATGGAACTAAAATTAAATGCCAAACTCCACCTAAACGGCTGAACCGATTTGGAGCAATTTTTTTGTGTATGGAACTAAAATTAAATGCCAAACTCCACCTAAACGGCTGAACCGATTTGGAGCAATTTTTTTGTGTATGGAACTAAAATTAAATGCCAAACTCCACCTAAACGGCTGAACCGATTTGGAGCAATTTTTTGTGTATATTCCTTAGGTCAGAGAATCGAAAAACATCTAAGTATTTTTAAGCTATTGCATAGCTTTTATCGCGGGCTTTGAGCGCGGCGACCGAATCAAGAAATTCCGTAACGAAAATAAACCTTACACCCCCCACTCCGCCTACCATGTAGCTCGGCCGAGCGTTCGCTTAATGTGTACGTATACGGTATTTTTTAGTCAATACAACGTTTGCCGGCTAATCTATTCTATATAATTTAGCAGAGAAAGATCCATTATGAAATCTCTGAAATTACATGAGCTACGACTCTGAAACTTCACATATGGGATCCTTTTAGGATAAAAGCTCGTGCAAATATAAGATTTTCATAGTTCGATCCATAAAAGGATAGATAAAGTTTGTAGAAAATTATCACCAATTTAAATCCGAGCGATGTTCCCGGCAATTTAAAAAGTGAATGTATAAAATAACAAATATTATTTATCGGCAAAAGCGAATCACTGGGCGCAACTATAGATTATTATTTGATCACTATCACTACATAGTATAAAACAAAGTCGGTTTCTCTGTCCCTATGTCCCTAAATCCCTTTGTATGCTTAAATCTTTAAAATTACGCAACGGATTTTGATGCGGTTTTTTTAATAGATAGAGTGATTAAAGAGAAAGGTCTTTAGATATAATACATGCATAATACAGCCGTGCGAAGCCGGGGCGGGTCGCTAGTTATTTGATCAAATCTAAATTTTGATTGTAAAAACCGAAATCAAATACCGCAATTTCTTCGAATCAAAATTATACTTACCAAATTTAATGTAAACTCTAATTATACCTTTTACAATTAAAACTCCAAAATAAACCTAAATGTTATAAATAAATATCTACCCACAAAACGTGCGAAACAAATTGAACGGTTTCGTAATGTCGAAGTAATAGCCACAAGCCTACAACTTGATAACGATCGTGAAGTAAGTAAGCGTAAGTAGGTAATAAATACTTATTTGTTATGGTGTTGTCGTAACTTCTAGATAAATAGGTGATTGGTAATTTGGTATATGTATCACCAGGAATTTCCTGTAGGCGATAGGCGTAGGGAGAACTGAAAACTGTTTTAGCGATATTTTGTCCAAATATACAAGACAGGCTTCAGTTTTGACTATAGGTAGTCAAGTATATTATGTACTTCTTAAAACATTATTGACCTTTCTTTTTAAGTATTTGTATTTATAGTAAATAGTAGCACGCCAAATTTAACTGTAAGCAAAATAAACGAAGGAATATTTAACTTTTTTGTTATCAGGCAAGAATCTTAAGTGATGGAATCTTGTTCTACCTGTATCTATAAGATACACGAAGAACTTACGTACGGTCGGCAGCATAATTGCAGACCCACCATAGAGTTTTAATATTACTATTATTGGAACGTTATCATTCTAACAAATTTTATTTGAAAAATTCATGAGTTTAACGACTCTAAACTTCAACTAAAGCAGGTGCCTAGAATCTTGCTTGTGTTGAAAACATTCTTATAACAGCCATTTTGGAGCTCTACGGTGGGTCTGCAATTATGCAACTTACATTAATCTACCTAAGCATAAACAACATCCTCGGGACTGCAGTACGAATAAAGAGCAATAATTATAATTCTACAAGTTAATCCAGTTTACTCGATTGGACACGACGAAAGTGTCTATGAGGAACACCTGGCAAATTATCCTTTTATTCCAATAAGACACTGTCTTGTAGTCGACTGGTTGCCCATAAACAAGTCTTCGTCAGTTATATGCCTTCATATAGACAGGAGGTGACATAAAATGGTATTTTATTGAACTTACTGTCTATTTTACTGTTACCAAGACTTCGCTGTCCGTCCGTCTTGTGTCCGTCCACCAGGCTGTATCTCACGAACCATGATAGCTAGAGAGGTGAAATTTTCACAGATGATGTATTTCTGTTGCCGCCCAACAAATCCTAAAAACAGAAAAAAGTAAATATTTTGTTAGGTATGTTTTTAAGAATTTTGAGTTATTTTGATGTTTACTATTTTAGGCAATATTTTTTTTGTTAATTATACTCCCAAAAGCGCAGGCAAAAGACTTTTAACCTATACAGTCTCGTTTGACATACAATTTTTTAGGGTTTTTTGCTCGATATGTATCGATCGTAATGGTACTAGTCCAACTCGCACTTGGCCGGTTTTTTTAACAACAGTCTCTTGAAAATAATGCTCGTGACAGTAAGGAAAAATCTAGCTCCAATTTTTTTGTTAGCGTAATATATTATCCCACTGTTGGGCAAAGGCCTCCTTAACATCTTTCCAAGCATTTCGGTCCTGGGTCCTAGGTTTAGCAAAAAAAAAACACAGATTTAGTTTTTAATTAAGGTGGCAAGTTATTACTTAATAAGTTGCTTTTCATCACTATCACTACCTAGAATAAAATAAACTTTTCTTCACTTTTCGCCGTCCCTATATCCCTATGTCCCTTTGTATGCTTAGATCTTTAAAACTACGCAGCGGATTTTGATGCGGTTTTTTTAAATAGATAGAGTGATTCAAGAGGAAGGTTTATATCGATGGTTTCCGCAACAAAGGGCGTAAAAGCCATTTTGGCCATATTGAGTTTTTTATGCAGTTTTACTCAGTTTGTAACGCTCTATCGATCCCTATTTTTAAAATGGCGCTACGATGAAAAAAAAAGTTGTTACGACCTACATTTTTCTATTGGCTAAACATTGAAAAGGGGTCATAAAACAAAATTATTTTTATATTGGGAAATCAATTTGATGTAACTACACTGTGTTTTTACTTTTTGAACGACAAACGGGGTAAACACACATAATTAAATCAATATGTGTTTTACGCCCTGCAAAAAAAAATAAACCTAAAAGAATATAGGTTGTATCTCACCTATGTTATATTAAGTACCATTTACGACTTTGGCATAAATAATAAATATGCTAATATTAGTATGTATAATTAGATAAAATTCAAAATACAATTTAATAATCTGTTTTGCGCCGTAATCTATTAGTCTACTTCGAAAAAAAATAGTATTTTTTCCCACAGGTGGTGCTAAATTTCTAAACTTACAAGTGATCCTAGCTGTCTTGTTCTTGCATAACTAAAGTATATTAAAAGAACAGAGACTTAACTATACCTTTATGTGATTGGATAATGCTTGTGATCTTACCGCAAGTATAGCACATGTCCTCGCTTGTTTGTTTACAGCGTAAACGAAATCAGTACGCGGTCAACGCCGTGCCGGTCAAGATAAAATAACTTTGTCATATTAATCTACACCAAATCTGCACACATATCACCACTACGATGCCAAGCCAGCACTTCTTGGCTCTTCCCAATCTCTTTGTTCTCCACGGAACTAGCTGGTTTTCGCAAGACGTGACCGTACCAGCGAGCGTAGGCAACATTCTTGCAATGTATCTGCAATGTCTCGGACATGTAAGCTGCCTCGGATGCGAGAGTTCCTGACGTGATCCTGTCGCGTCACTCCACAAATCCAGCGCAACATCTTCATCTACGTGACACGCAGCTTCTGCTTATGCCGCTCAAACACTGGTCACGTCTTACTACCGTACAAAACCGTTTAGTTTAACCGGCATAAACCTGTCTCTTTAGTTTAAGCGGAATTTTGGGATCGCAAATGACACCAGTCCTCACGACACTTGGCCCAAGCCTCTGAAATGCGTGACTTGACGTCGTAATCGATGTCGTCGGACGATCGATGACGAAGGAACACAGACAAAGGCTTTCTGCAAATCTTTATAAGAATAGAAAACGGCGGAACGGGGTCCGTGACCGGGGTGTTAACTATATGGACACCTAGACACAGTGTATTTTTGTCGAATCCAAGAATCGACTATCCGACTATCTATCGTAGAGCTTCATGGTGTGGGACATGACCCATATACCTACCTCGATAACTCCCACACTCCTGCACCGATCCCTTGCCCTTGAAAACTGGGGTAAAACATAGGGAACTCACCAGTTTAGAGTATGCGGTTACATAGGTTGGTTAAGATACCCACACTACGAGAACCCATCGCATTTCATACTTCGATAGGGCTTCAACTCTTCGTGCTCCTTATTCAGCAGCTCGTGGAAATAAGAGAGCCATCTCTTCTTCACCGCGATGTCCTCGCAAAGCAGATTACCATCGGGACGGGCTTTTACCCTCGAATGTGCCAACTTATAAATAAGCTTCTGTCCCTCAGACGTTTCCAACTTATCGTACAATGACTGTAAGTAGTCCTGTCTGGCTCTGGCTACTTTACTACTACGCTTGCAACTTTTTGAAGAGGGCTTTCTTCAATTTAGTCTCCCTCTGGACTATGTCCAAGGCAATCAATATGACAGGAAAATCAAGTTTCCTTGTCATATTTGCATCCATCTTAAGACATCCCAAACACTGCCTTCGCCGCACCGGTGATCGATGCCTAAATTAATCTTATCGTAGTGGTCCAGGACTGGTTCGTCGATATCGATCGTCCGACGACATCGATTATTTGTCGACACCAGCGAACTTGTCCACCATCTGATTTGGCGACAACACCGCACAGTAGGGTGGTCCAGGCCCATATAGTGAAAAAATAAAATTCAAATACAGGTGTCGCCACCCCCTTGATTTGTTACACCTACCATTCCTATTATGTATAAAAAAATTTAGCCCCCTATCATATATACAAGGGGGTGCTCATTGAATTAGCAGTTTCTGACAAAAGTTCAGGACTTTAAGTAAAACATGTAATTTAAGGTTTATTAATATACAAGTATTTTAATCAAATAAGTATACAAAGTATTTAAATGTGAACAAAATTTGGTAACAAAGTAATATTTAACATAATTATTAGTCGCAACCTTTTAAAACTATGTTTGTTAATTCCTTTTTGGATGTTTCAGTAGAAACGATTTTTCTGTTTTGTTCAACGATGTGAAGTAAAAATTGCTTTTCTTCCTCATTCTTAGTGAGTATCGTGTTGTAATCTTCAAATAGTTTAACACCTTTCTCCGCTGTATCATTAACAACACGCAAATTTTTGACACAGCTTTTGCCTTGAAGGTAATCATCATTGTCATTGCAAGTCTCAGGAGGTAATTGCAAAAATGAGTCCTTGATATGAACTGAACTGAGAGCCTTTTTAACGTTCTTTGTGTTGCAAAAGCTTCTAATATGACCTTTGAGGCAAGCTTAGCAGAATCACCTCGTACAGAACGATTACCGCTATCAGAATTTATTTTTTGAACAATGGCCTGTTTCTCACCATCAGAAAGCTTGTCAGAAAATAAAGCAAATGCAACTAGTTCATCTGACAAATACCATAAGTGACGCTCTAAGACACCCCTAGCTGCTATACCGATTTCGGAATCAATGGCTTCGTACAATTTTAAGCTCTTCCAGAGTAGTAAGTCACCATTGGTGCATCTGCTGCCAAAGGCGCTTCAATCCAAATTTTGGTGTAGATGAGCGCACCAAAACGAACAAATCGAACAATTTGTTTTTTCTTCTCTCGTTTAAATGATTGTAAATTATTTCGAAAGAGAAAAATCTTTAAAGCATGCAGCAATTTCGCCATCCAACGAGCATGATGAATCGGACCTGGAGCGCGCCAATGCAACTTCGCAGGTGGTTTGTTCAAAACAATCATGGTGAGCTTTATTAGCTCTTCGTAATCATCACAAACTTGGTTCTCTCCAGCTAGAGCGGTTGTAAGACTCTCAATAGTATTTTCAGCGAACTGTTCTGCGTTTTTGTCGAGGTCAAGACAATCCTAGTGCTTCTTCGGTAATGTTTTCCAAATATCGCTTAATCTTTTGAAATGTGGGATTTGAGGAGAGCTTGGTGGATGGAGAGAATGATAGTTCTTTTGTAAACAAATACTCTCTTTTTCTTTATGCTTCAGAATTTCTTCCTCTATTTTTCTTCAATAGCAGGCAGTTCTTATGAAACGTAATCAGTTTTTCAATGCAGTGATTTTGTTGTCTGGTCGGAATACTAGATTTGCTCCATACTTCTATAAGTTCTATAAGTACCTGCGCGGAATCTTTCACATTTTTGGATTCATTTAATATGTAGTGATAACGGAGTAAAACTTGCCGAAGAGTAGAGTTGGTTAAGCCTTATCAATGGCTCAACATCTCACATACCAAGTAAAAAAAAAATCGTCTTTTTTTCGAATAGATGAACACATTTTATTACACTGATTCACTTAAAAGTCTACTAAATAAGTAACAAAACTGTTTGAATTTTGTTTATAAAACTCTTCAATAGTTAATTTTTATAAATATTTACTAGTTTAACACACGAAACTGTCCTGTAACAATAACTGAAAATGAAGCATTTTACACAAAAAATTCAAAAACAACACTTGATTGAGCACCCCTTTCTACTTGAGCTATCTTGCTGAAATTTTCCTATGTTATTACTATGAATACATGTAATAAATTCACGGGGTGGCCAAATGAAAAGTAATAAAAAAAAAATTTTGGACCACCCTACCGCACAGGTTGTTTATTTTTGAGTTTCACACAGAGATCCATGACAAGAAGACGGTGTTGATCAGTGAGACTCTCACCAGGAATGACTTTGCAGTTAGCCACGTTGCCGATATGATGTTTCCTAGTGATAGAAATCGATTTGGGTAGCGTGCCTCTCACTCCTATAGGTGATCAAGTAGTCGGGCTTCTTTTTGAAGTAAGTGTTCACGAGGGCCAGGTCGGCAGGGGCACACGTACATAGGATTTCTTCCCCTTCCGCATTTCAACTGCTGTAGCTTCCATGAACACGCTCATCTTGCCCACATGACCGTTCAGATCACCACCCAAAACGATCCCCTGTGACAACAAGATGGCCCCAAGGACCTCGCCGAGTTTGTTCCAAAACAATACTTTATCAGCATCGCTTACCAAGTAGGTTACAACCCCCTCAATAAGCACCTTCACGGCCATATGTCGGTTGCTGGAGCGTTTTATCTCCAAGATACAGTCATGCAACCCCTCAGCGAGCACCATAGCCACCCTGTTCTCTCCACCAGGACCCATGTAGATCAGCTTTTAGCCGCTCCTAATGTGCCGGGATCTGTTGCCTTTCCATCGAGTCTCCTACAGAAACGTAACGGCCACTTTTCGCCTGGAAAGTACGTCAGCCAGCTCCCTCGCGCGTCCGGCTAGCGTGCCCATGTTCCACGTTGCGAAGCGGAGTTAATTTTTGTGAGTTGGGGCTCGCATCTAAGTAAAATATACTCCTATCAGGTTAATATTTTGCTAGTTTAGTCATTTATTAGTATAAATAATACGGCGTATTTACAAATTCTGAAACAAAAAAGGTTTATACTACAAATGGTTTAGGCTTATATGGCTTTTACTGTAGGTACTTTTTGCCAGACTGTATATTTGTGGGGTGTAACTACCAATTTTTTTCATTTTCAGGGATTTACGCCCTAGCTAACTTCTAAACTAAGACTCGTACAGTTCCCTAATTAAGCGAGGCCAAAGCCCGCAAAAAACTAAGAAATTTCTTCCTAGCACATTTTTTTATAAGTATAAAAACAAAAAAGATATTTAAGAAATATTTTTTTTTATTTTGTTTTTTGCTCATTGCCAAAAGTATGCAAAATGGAGATACGCCCTTTGTTGCGGAAACCATCGATATGTATAAACATGCATAATGTAGCCATGCGAAGCCGGAGCGGGTCGCTAGTGCGAAATAAAACCTGACTTTTAATTTATATAAACGAGCGATCAAAGCATTGAATTAATAATAGTGTCATTGTGTTATAGTAGAGCTCAAGGAAACCCTTTACTTTGAATGTAGTTTTCCTTTACAATGTAAACAAGTGATTAGCTCATAGTTAATTTAATCTATATTTAATGACTGTTCCCGTATAATTAAGATTATGGGTGACGATATTTAGGACACATTCTGTTACCATATGTGTAACATTAAACACTTCATTGCTTTTTATTAGGCAGACACCGAGCAACAAGAAAAATATAAAGATGTACTTTTTTACAATTTGCCTTTCGTTCATGTTCGTAACTGAACTTTACGAAACAGCTATAAAAATTGAATTTTGATTCATAGTTCGAATTAGGTTTTTGAATTGCGCCAATTTAGGTTTAGAAGAGTATATACATTAAAAGTTGCTGACTTTAAAATCCGCTGATCTTGTCAGTTTTCTAGAATTGTAGTAAAGGTATGTAGAAGTCTTCTTCTTTGCCTGACCCTTTCCCTTTATTTAGGGTTGGCCTTCCCTTTCCTTTTCTTTCATGGATAGGGAAGAAGAAAAGTTGGCCTTCACGTTTTACAGCCGGCTGCCGCCTGAAACCAAGACGGTACTCCTCCTGGAGGCATGTGGGTGCTGCCCTTAAGCCTCATCCGCCACCATCCCTTATATACTGCCCTGCCTAGCAGTGTATTTCCCAGAACAGCCTGGGACCTCAATAGAATAGGTAATAAAAATAAAAAAAACGTGTGGCACTCGGGGACTGCCACGGTAAAGCTATTGCATCGTGCGAGCTTCGTACAGTCTTACCATATACATACACGTTAAACGAACGCTCGACGCTCGGCCGAGCTACATGGTAGGCGGAGTGGGGGGTGTTAGGTTTCATTTTCATTACGGAATTTCTTGATTCGGTCGCCGCGCTCAAAGCCCGCGATAAAAGGTATGCAACAGCTTTATAAGTAAAATTATTTAAAACATTTATGTATAGAGAGGGACAGGCAGCCTATAACTAAAAGTTTGAAGCCATCAAGCGCGGCGCGGCGCGGGCGCGGCTTGCAAGTCGCTAATAGTTCCAATAACGCAGATCGTTCACGAGGAAGTTAGGACCGGTTTTGCCTCACGACCGACGACGACGAGCGACGCCATGTCGCCAACGAGACACACATGCCATTTATTATAATACCCCCCTTACACTGACACTTTACAACTAGGAAGTGTTGTGCCTGTATGACGTGATCATTGCGATGCATATTATAAAGAAACCAGAACCCGTTTGTTATTATTATAGTCATGACTTAGATTTAATAAGGACCCGTCACCTCTGCAGGGTGCATTTATTATAAATAATTAACTCGGAAAACTGTTTGAGTAGTATTTATATTGCTCCTTTTTGAAAAATAAAGATTACAGACAAGGTAAATAAAATTGAAATTGAAGTTTTCGTGATGATATCTGGTTGCGGATCGTGGTATAATTTTGGAATAATAAATCGTAGCGATGATGCTGAACTGCATTTTAACAACTCCGCTATGCCTGGAGCGACTAATCGACAGAAAGGCACGCCTCGAATTATTACAGCACGCACTAATTTGAATAATGAACAATGTTACCCCATCGGCACCGGTTTGATCACGCGACTCTCTGGCCCTGCGCTGCGCGAACGCAAGCTCGAAACAACTTCGAGGGATGCAGTGAAACTTAAACATTTAACAGCAAAAAAATTATTGAAAACAGATTGACAATCGGTCGTTCTCCTACGTCTATTGGATGACATATTCGGAGACATCACGCTGTGTTGTTTGGCTGCATGACAAGCAGAAATGAGCTCTCTCGCGATAGTTTTGTTAAATTGAAATAGGATAGGACACAATTCATCATAGGAACTTTTTCTGTTGAACACAAAAGTTGTATAATTTAAAAACAAAGGGACCAACGAAATTCTCAACGCCCGCAGAGTTACGTCGAGAACAAAGCAAAGCATTCGCCAAGTTGTTTTTAGGTCCAGTCTAAAGTAGGTCTGACCATTTCAACTGCCACATAAATCGCACCAATGGAGAATGGAAACAAAGAGGGCAGCCATTATAATGTTTTGGTATGTTTTTTGTCGACTCAACGAACGGAATTTATTCTAGCGGAATATTACATAAGTTCGTTTGGCATTTTTATAACCTTTTTAAAGTACGGCCCCGGTCGGCCCACTGACTGACTTAAAATTAAAATTAACTTGATTATAAAGTCGAGAACCTAATTAGCTAAGATATTTTCGACTTTGAGGATCTATTTCAAGCTTTTCAATCGCAATTAAAATGCCGTAAATACACAACCAACTTGTTTATTTTTACTTTGGACGCAAAAAAATTAAGCATCGTAAGGTACCTGCGGGTAAAAAGGGCCACCTTAATTAAAAACTAAATATTTCGTGGGGGAAAAAAAGAAAAAATACTTGAAAGTAGGTCATTAGATAAATACTTGCTATAAAATATTGTCAATTTGAAAAACAATTATGTAATTTGTTTATTTTCTTGTATTTGTAGTGACAATTATTTTCTTGTATTTGTGACGTGGAAAAAGTAAAAGGGAATCGTTTGATTTGGTATGGACATGACGTGATGAGAAGAGAAGAGACGTATGTGACTAGAAGAGTGATGAGCATGAATGTAGAGGGATGGAGAAGAAGAGGACGACCAAAGAAAAGATGGATGGACTGCGTGAGACAAGACATGATAGAGATGAATGTGAACGATGAGATGACGACTAATAGGAGTGAATGGAAGAAGAAAACATACTGCGCCGACACCAAATAAATTAGGATAAGGGCACGAAGATGATGATGATTGTAGTGACTAATACAAGAAAATAACATGGTTTTTAAATAAGCCCTTTCATTTGATACCCCACATTTTAATCATTTTTATTTTTAAATCATGACTCTATGTCCTCTATAGGGCGCCACATTTAATTTATAGTGACGTCACTATGTGACGTAATAACCAGCAGACCATTTTGACGCTTCAATCGATACCTCAATTAAAGTAGGTAAGTAGTTTTGAAGTTAGGTGGGAGAGATGAACATACATACAGGTCAAAAACATAACCCTCCCTTTTGGCTTCGGCGTAGTCGGGTAAAAACTTTTAGTGGCCCTTATTACCCGCAGCTACCTTATTTAATACTTCCTATATTGAATTTAAAACATTATCTACATATAAATATATCCAGCTGCAATGTCTGACACATTAATGACAATATAATATGTAAATTCGTGAATGTATTTTCCTAGCATTACAGTTTTTTATAATAATTTACTACTTACTTCGTACATATTTTGCATAACATCGTATTAATTTGTATTAATATTATATTAACAAGTTTATCTTACGCCGAAACTATTAGGTATATATACAGTGGTTATAGATTGTTTTCGTTTTCGTACTGTATGATAAATAAAAGTAGGTAAAGTATATGTATAAAATTATTATTTGGCTTATCGTGGCACCATTAATTAATACAACGCATATCAACATAATAAGTAGGTTGCGGTTAGCTTGATGAGAAATAATGTTTACTTGCCTATTTCCGTTTTAGTATTAAAGTCGGCTTTGTAATAAAAAACTTAATATGTTGTTATACGTTTGAATGGAATATACTATACCTATACCTCTGTCTAATATATCTCTTTGACTAGCATTAAAACCCCGCGAGCACCTATTTACTGCATTTTGAGGACCTCTGATAATTATTGACAGATCTTCAGCGAATTTTATGTGATCAATTTGAAGTGACTATGTTTCAAAAGAAAAAGGGAATCATTGAAGCCGGAGATATTCAGAAAATCAATTTTTGGGGAAAGTCTAATCAAAAATCACCGACTTCAAAAAATCTATAAATTCGTAAAATCTGTATCATAAGTTTCGCCCAGATTGGTTGTAAAATACGACCTGTAGCATACCAACATACTAACAGACGAAAGCAAATTTTGCCATACTGAAGGAAGAAACGATTCGCTCCCTAGATCAATAATTAATAGAGACAATACTAACAGTCCTGGCAAACGTCGGCAATAAAAAAAAATAGAAGTTGTTCGATCTAACAAAAAAATTCATACAAATCTGTTCAGCCGTTTAGGTGGAGTTTAGCAACTAACACCGTGACACGAGAGTTTTATATACATATATGAGGCTGAAGATGTGGCATATAGTATGCTACATAATAGGTACCTACCTTCTTTCCAAACCTGACTAGCGACTCTAGGTTTGATTTTAAGTGGAATTGAAAATCTGATACTCAGAATAAAGTCAATAGAGATAAGATTTATTTTAATTTTGTTAGACACATTTTTAGGACTGGTTTTAGTTTTAGATGTTATATTTTTTAAATATTTTATGGATAATCTGAAGATAATTAGAATGAGTTGTTCACAGTATGTCGATTCCCAGAACGTCGACGCTGCAACAGCTAAGTCTATCATGTCGATTTCCCTAGCTTGTCGACCGAGCAATATGTCGATTGCCCATCACGTCGACGCATTTATAATATTATTTACAGTCTAAGTTAGTAAATAGTGTGATGAAATTAAGTTGATCTACACTGTAGGTAGAGTATTATAATGAACTTTTTAAACTCACACGATTTGTATTCTTAGTAATTATTTTCCCGGGTCTTAATCGCGTATTTTTTATTTTTATTTCTCTTACCTCCTCGCGACCATGACTATTGTAACATAGTCGAAACGTCGAGGTAAGAGAAATAAAAATAAAAAATACGCGAGACCTTGGAAAATAATTACTATGAGTATTATTATGGTTGCCTACTGGAGCTCTGCTGTTGATCTACCTTACCAGGACCCCATAGCGACGTCCCGGCTAGTATCCAACCACGTCGTATTAAAATGTATAAAAGTTAACTCACCTGTCGAAAATATGGCGAAGAAAATAGCGCTAATTGGTATTGTTCTTACGGTGAAGAAAAACATCGTGGTAAAACAACGCGTCTTAGTTGGCTCCAGAAGTATTTACCAGTTCTTTCCTCTGGACATGGTCTACTAAGAGGGTAGTATGTGCTGTGCAAGTCTACTCCATCCTTACGTAAAAAGGACCAAATTAAAAAGGGTCTAATTGCGGAAAACAGCCCGTATACAAGTACAAGTAGTATTAAGTTTTGGAGTTTGGTTTTGGAAAAAATGTAATTATCAAAGTCTACATTTTTCATTGATAAACGTCATAGTATGGTTATACCTAGATAGCAGTTGGGGTCCGGCCCGATAGCCCCCTTATCTTAGAGCTCGTCGACCCCACCAACTACCGATATGAACTCATTATTAATCTGTGTCTGCTATCGCCCATTGCCATACCCTGATATACGAATCAATACGAGTATGTAGGACAGTTTGCTTCGTGATAAAGATAAATATTAAAAAAACTTAAATAATACTTCTGCTAAAATCAATAAATAGTCTCAACAAAACTAGGACGCAAGGAACAAGGAACTTCACTGATCTGACTGATCGACTGACTGACAGATGATCAACGCACAGCTTAGGGAATGATCGGGCTAAAATTTGGCACACACCTAGCTATCATGATGTAGGCATCCACTATAAATGATTTTGTAAAATTCAACTACTATACGCAGCAAGTGAAACCTATATAGATTGTTAAAAGCATTACCCTCTCACAGTCGAGTAAGAAACACAGGAGGTGGCCGCATCGACACCTACCATCTGGCAGGTGTGATAGTGGTCAAACGCTGACCTATCATATATAAAAATAAAAAATAAATAAAAATAGGTTAAATAAATGGAATCAGTTGCCTCGTTGTGGCCGTCTGGTCTTACGTGTCGTTTCCAAACCGCAAGGGGAAAAGCATCTTTTTAGCAAGGGGGCTACATCTTAGACTCTACTACTCACTTATTTATTACCATAGTGATATGGTCAAACATTACAATAAAACAAAAAGTTAAAATAATCTATACTAATACATATTACATATAAAGCTGAAGAGTTTGTTTGTTTTTTTGTTTGAACACGCTATCCTCAGGAACTACCGGTTCGAATTGAAAAAATATTTTTGTGTTGGATAGTCCATTTATCGAGGAAGACTATAGGCTAATTTTTACTTTGATATTCCCACGGGATCGGGACTTACACGGGTGAAACCGCGGAGCGCTGCTTGTGTGTAATAGTCTCCAAATTGCGAGGGGAAAAGCATCTTTTTAGCAAGGGGACTATTAGACTCCACTACTCACTTATTAATTATAGTGATATAGTCTAACATAATGTTACCAAAACTTAAAATAATTATATGTATGACGTAAGATATTCTTAGTAATAGAAGTGCAGTGCACAAATTGTTAGGGCATCGACTCAGCATTGTCCAGCCGGCACAATTAACCATCAATTGACCCCGGTTGAATTGGAGACGCCACTATACGACCACTTGTAAAATTCTACAGTTTATAAACACGTGATTTTTACTTCTCACCAAAAACGTTTTAATGCTACGTTTTATTGCATTTTCATCGAAATTAAACGTGTGTTTGCATTTCAGTTAAATCGGACAGATGATGGCAACAAGCGTTTGAGAAATGGATGGAGTTTGCCAAGTTTTATAGTTGTAATCTTTAATGTTACAATGAAACGAATAGAAAACTAATTTGGCCATATAAGATATGAAGTCCTATATAATCACAAATGGACAAATAAATCGGTCAAGGTTGACAGTCATCACGTGCTTGTTTCTCTTCTTCATCTTTATGCTTATGAGATTGTTTCGTATTGATCATCTCCATTAAGAGTAAAGGGTACCGGCGCTCTCTCCATACAAACGAACTCGTTATTTTCTAATTATTACTTATAGAAAGTAAGACTTAAAAAAAACAAATTATATATAAAAATAAGACATATAGAGGCATGGTCATGGCCAGTTATAAGTTTTATGCAACAAAAATATTTGTGCTAGTGTCATTATCCAGGGAGGAAACAGTCGACTACGTTTGTATGGAGAGAGCGTCAGTACCCTTTCTCTTAAATGACAATAGCAATATTAGCTACTTTAGCCCCCAACACGGGCTAGGGTTCGTCCATCCGGTGCGTGTCCTAAAGGTGACTGGGCTTTGAGGACCTTGTGGTGACTATTGCACCATAGGTGTTCTCCTTTATCCATAACAGACGGACAAGAAAGTGATCTCATAAGGGTTTCTTTTTTACCTTTTGAGGCACGGAACCCTAAAAACAGCATTACTAAGGAGCGTTGGTCTCAGCTATATTGTCTTATTAAGGTTCCGCTGGTCGATCGTGTTTTCCATACAAATGAATTTAGAGTGTTATCCATTTATTCTTTATGGAATTTGAAAAAACAAAATTAAATTAATTATATTTATTTATATTAAATTAAATATAATTTGTCTATTTCGTCGTCTACATGGGCTAGATATAGACTTGTTATGTAGAGTTAACTTTTGTTTTTTCAAATTCCATAAAGAATAAATGGATAACACTCTAAATTCATTTGTATGGAAACACGATCGACCAGCGGAACCTTAATTCATTTACAGTATACAAGAAAGTAAGAAAAAGACGATAAGACTGGGAACTAACACGACCCCAACTGGATAAGGGCAGACCAGAAGGTTGGTTATTTTTAGAACAAAGATACGCTTATTTTAATTGCGACGTTATTTTAATTAACGAAAAACAATAAATTCCGTTGATCGGCATTAAAATACTAGGTATTTTTATGTTTAGGTAACGCTGATATAATAGTAGGTATGGTTCTATTTTTTCCTTATTTACCGTTAATTATTTGTTGCTAAATATAATCTTAAAACACATAGTTATTTTGTAATTTAAATAGCTTTAATTATTTTGTTAGGTACCTATTGAAACTTTAATTACCAATTTATTTAACTAACAACGTATGTAGTAGATATGTTAGCTAACGAAATAAACATAAAATATGTGTACATATTTTGAATATTAGATGGTATTTGTTACTAATATTTTCAAGATATACTACACATATTTGATATTTCGTTAGCATATCTACGACGTTGTTAGTTAAATAAAATAGTTTGTGTATATGTACCACCTAAATTGATGTTTATTTACTCATGTTTTCAAACTCATATGTACGATTTGTATTAATAGTATTAAGTATTATCTTCATTTCATGACTATACACTGATCGCCTAAAAAACCAACTCATATTATGGTACCTATCGCTGAAAAGGCGCCTTAGTTCATCAAAGCTAAACATCTTCCAGATGCAGGTCTCCACGTCGTCAAGGGTTTATTTAAATTCTTGTATATAACAATAAACAAGCGTATAAATAAATTGTTATCGAATACAAGATCTTTGAAAACAAATAATATGAAGGAGAGGGTCGGTTTTAGCGGCTAAAACCAGTGAGATGGTTGATTCACTAAAATGCAAATAATCATAAAGCGAATAAAAGGTAAATTTTACTTGTACATTGTCTAAAATAAAGTATAATTTAATATTTATTTCTAAGTTAAATATCAATACAATAAATCTTGTCAAATCTTAAATAAGATAGAGGAAGATGGTGTCTAAATTAGGTATCAAAATGATACCTGTATATGTGCCTGTATCACAGATCACCAGGACCCGTAAACTCTAGTTAACTACATGAAAAAGGGACTATCAATAATTATTAATGTAACTTGATTAAGAGTATGTTTAAGCCAATTTACATATTAAAGAATTTTATGTACTTATAGTAAATAAAATATCAAAATGATAGGATTCTTAGTAGGTATACTATCACTACATAGTATAAAACAAAGTCGCTTTCTCTGTCCCTATATCCCTATTTAAGCTTAAATCTTTAAAACTACACAACGGATTTTGATGCGGTTTTTTTTAATAGATAGAGAAAGGAAGAGGAAGGTTTATATGTATAATACATGCACAATTTAGCCGTGCGAAGCCGGGGCGGGTCGCTAGTTGTAAATAAAAAGAAGTCCTCAAAAGTCATTGAAGCAATATGCGTTGTCTGATCTCATCAGAACTTTAAGAACCGGTAGCCATTGTCGTAAACGAGATCCTCGGGACCTGTTCACTAAAATGTGAGACAAACATCACTGAGCTCTTGTCGTTTAAATTAGTATTTTTACCTTTAAATATTGTCTTCTTATTTATTTCTCAAAAATTAGCATTACCATCGAACGTTGTTTTGCCATATAAAGTAAAGATGTTGTTTGATTTTCAGACCTAACAAATATATTTTTTCACAGAAAATTTCATACAAATCCGTTTGGGAGAAGTTTGGTAACTAACAGCGCGAGAATTTTATTTAGGTATATAGAGGTTGGTTACGTTATTTTATGGGAGTTAATTTTTGTTTAATTTTATGTTGCAGCACCCCACGATTTTAACCACGTAACTCCCGATCTAGTGGGAATATCGGGATAAAAAAAGTAGCCCATGTTACTCCTAATGAATCCACATACCATTTATCAAAATCGGTCCAGTAAGTTCGGAGCCTATTCGCTTAAAAAAATATATTTTTAATATTTGTGTAGATAGATACATATATCTAAAAAGAGTAAAATTCGTGGAAATGTCCATACCAATAAAATAATAATAGAATTTAGGAATATTCCTACTTTCAGTGCAGTCCAGACCTTGGTGATCAACTACCCTAGTTCGCTTACCTACTTTATGTGTGTATTTATTCTATATTTGCGTATCAAACTAAATGATTCGTTTCATTCAATCGTTCATTTTATTTTGGTAGCCACTGTTGATTGTTCTCAATTCGATTTTATTGAAAGATCAATGTCCAAATAGTGACTGTAATATTTAACTTCTGTTAATGGAATATTTAAAATGTCTACAAATACTAGCAACACCGAGACATATTAATGATACCTATCTACCTAAATATCAACTAAGTTTTAATGAATAAAAAGTAAATAAGATTTTTTTTCGGTTTTTGCCGCTTTAGTGTCTCATTAAAAGTAATATTAATTTCTAACAAACACAGAATACTTACATAATACTTACTACGAACAACAAACTTATATATCTCTTTTTAGGGTTCCGTAGCCAAATGGCAAAACCGGAACCCTTATAGATTCGTCATGTCTGTCTGTCTGCCGTATGTCACAGCAACTTTTTTCCGATACTATAAGAACTATATACTGTTGAAACTTGGTAAGTAGATGTATTCTGTAAACCGCATTAAGATTTTAACACAAAAATAGAAAAAAAAACATAAATTTTAGGGTTCCCCATACTTAGAACTGAAACTCAAAAAAAAAAATTTCTTCAAACCCATACGTGTGGGGTAACTATGGATAGGTCTTCAAAAATGAGATTGAGGTTTCTAATATAATTTTTTTTTAAACTGAATAGTTTACGCGAGAGACACTTCCAAAGTGGTAAAAAGTGTGTCCCCCCTTGTAACTTCTAAAATAAGAGAATGATGAAACTAAAAAAAAATATATGATACACATTACCATGCAAACTTCCACCCAAAATTGGTTTGAACGAGATCTGGCAAGTAGTTTAATACGTCATAAACCGTAAACCGCCATTTACCCTTCATTCATGTATTTTTATGTGATAATAATGGTACGGAACCCTTCGTGCGCGAGTCCGACTCGCACTTGACCGGTTTTGTCTCTTTAGAGGTCGAGTGTCCAAAAATCCTTTTTTAGTGCGTGCCTACGTTGACGTCCTAAAACGAACACCCATGCATCGCAACACACACAAACAATAACACTCGCACAGAAAGAAAAAAGTTCTCCAGTCAAATAAATTTACTTGAGTCAAGATATTTCCTGTTTCCTATATAAGGAAAATAGAAAATACTCGGAGTAAGATATAAAATGTTTCAAAGTATATTGTTTAAATGAACCAATATAGTATTTGAGACAAAAGCGTGTTAACTCTCTTTTTAAAAAAATAATTATTGAATCCAAGAGCGCAACCGTTTTGGTTTAAAAATAATAATATTTGCATTTAATTTGTACCGTTTTCAAGATAAAATTTATTGACTCTTGATCTTACTTATTTTCATTCTTAGCTTGAAAAACTTTAGATAGAGAGAGGTCACATTCTTGCAACAAAACTTCTTATTTCTTGATTAGGAAATGATCTTTCTTGATTTAATGTTTAAGTGTTTATTCTAAGATCTCGATGATTTTGCGACCAAATATACAGTACTTGACAGCATTAATGTCATTTCTTGACTTAAATATGTGGCTAATTCATTCTAACATTTGGATATTACTTTTTTGGAATTTTTTATTATTTAAGCCAAGCTCTTTGAATTCTTTGTATTAAGAGTAATAGTTACTTGATATAAAAGATTCTGTTATTTCAATTGAAAATTACAATGCTTTGATTGAAATATTTTTTTTAATTTAGGGTTAAACGTCACCAGCAGTGGCGCCACTTAAATAAATTCATAGCAAACATAAATTCTTTCATAAATATTCCGTAACCACGTCAAAATGAAACAAACCATTATTTTAGTACCAACAAGGTATATCATTATTTTGTATTGTTTCATATTGCCGTGGTTTAGGAAATATTCATAAAATGATTTATATTTGCATGAATTTATTTCTGAAAATGACACCAATGCTGCTGAAATTTAACCATAAATACAAAGATATCAAACATACTATTGGTCTATCTGAAAATAGCAACACTTTTCTTAACTAGCATTTGATTCACACAGTACAGTAACCTATAACAATATTATATTACAAAAAGTACATAGAATAAATAAGCAAACGCAGAATCTTTCACTTATCAAGTAACAAATGATTAAAGGTTAATTTCATATTTCTTAGTAAAAAGTCAAAAAGTAGATTCAATTAGTTCTTTATTTTAAATATGCTCACGTTAGATGTTTGACACCATTTTTTTCTTAGCCTAAAGACGAAAACATTACACCATAAATACTATCAGTTACTACTGACTTACTTAGTTACTTACTTAACAAAGAGACATAAAAATAAACATTACAAAGAAAATGAAATTTTGAAAACAAACATTTTCAGTTAAGTACTTACTTATCTACTATAGCAATGAAAATGACAACATAAAAACAAATTTATCAGTCACTACTGACAGTTGCTTAAATAATAATACAAAGAAAACGACACTATAAAAACAAAAAAAAAACAGTTTTTACTGACAGTAACTTTTAACAAAGTAAATGACACCATAAAAACGCTTTTGCTGCGCTTTGAAATTCGTACTTTACGTCATCTATAACATTATATACAACGTTATTTTAAAAATGCGCACGCTGTCTTGCAGGGTGGTTCATATCATTGAGACCAGCTACTTTTGTTCTACGACTTTTGGAAATTCGAAAAAAAAAATCGAAAATTTTGAGGTTATGTTGATTCGAAAATCAGCTGTTACTGACACGGTGAGGTCATTAACCTTATGATTTTACGTATTTTGTAACTTTTATTGATATTTCCAAGTAGTAATGTCATTTATTAAAAAAAAACAGCTGATTTTGTTTCTGGATTACATTGTCAACATCTCCTACATCCTGAAAAAAAAAAACTATGAATAATTGCAAAAAAATACAACTTACTAAAAATATGAAATTGTTTTTTAAAGAAATATAACTTAAATTAATAATGGTATCCACTTTCGAAAAAACAGATAATTCTACAGGATGTACTGCAAACCAACAACATATGGAAAGGTGCAATGGAAGCAGAATCCTTTCCACTATTTTACTAGAAAGCTATTAATTTCAGAACAGCTGGCTGTTTTTTTTTAAAACATAGCTAAGAAAACTTGGTTGCTCGTGTCACAAGTGCTTTTGGAGCTACAATAAATAAATAAATATTGCGGGACAATTTACACATCGCTATCTGGCCCCAAGGTAAGCTACTAGGCTTGTGTTATGGTAGCCCGACAACGGATGTAATACTTATATACCTTTTTTTTTGTAAATAAATATTATACATAGACAAACCACCCAGACCATCACAAACATTTGTTGACGGCGGGAATCGAACCCGCAACCTTCTGTGTCGCCAGGTGTTCGCCGGACGCGCGCCATAGAGGTCGTCTAACAACACTACTATTGTATAGATCGTCTATTTTATACTATTTTATAGAATATATTATCATCTATACAATAGTAGTTTTGTTTACTAAATTGGCAAAAGTATTACTTACATGTGTTTGAACAATTAATCCTTGAATAGCCTCCGAAGATGAAAATTTTATTTTTCTTTTTTAATAAGATAATCTTTTTTTGGGTGGGGCCAAATATCCGAACAGGGTCACTTGAAGTGGTATTTTTTTTGTCTGAAAAATATAAAAGTATAGCATAACTGGTAGTCTTAAAACACAAACAAAGTCAAATTATACCAGCAGGTGTTCGTTCATCCACTGTTTAAATATTATTATCTTACCATTGTCTGTGACAGCATTTAATATTTGTAGTGCATTTTCATTTGATATTTCGGGTTCCTTTAGCCCAATTTTTGTAAAAGTTTAATGACTGTTGTGTATATAATTTTTCGAAATCCAAATTAATCTGAAAGAACAAAGATAATATTATACTTTTGTCAAAATTCAAATTAGTTTACATCGTAGGCCACAGATTTATCGAAATAAACTAACGCATCAGCATGAACCTTATAACAATGGCAAAAGACAGCGTCGGCTTGGCTTGATCTATGGGATCCATACAGAAGTAAGCACTTACAGAAGGTCACATCTAAGTTGGGGAATGCATATTAAGACGGCTGCGGTTGGGGTGCACTCCAACCGGCAACGTAGGTACCTATCGACCTACAACGTACCTTTTTTGGATAGATCTCTCCAACCTTATTTATATACAAAAAATTAACTGGGTTTAACAAATATCTAGATAAAATAAGCAAATATACATGTCGTTTAGTGGACTTACCGCGAAATTTTTAAATAACTTCTCTGGGAACACACCAAGACTCGAGTAATGTCCACTTGTCCATTGGATTGGAGTTCTTATCCACTCAAGTAACAATGAGAATAATATAATCCTTAGATCAAGGACGTTGTAACATTAAAGAAAATAGGAAAACCACTTGTATAAAACCTTAAAACGCGTGCGCATAGATAAACCATTTATCGCGTGCGACACATTACACAAATCAAGCGGTGGTGATCAGTGTTGCCGCCTTGTGAATAATTTTTTCCCTAAGAAAAATATTAAAATCCCACTCAACCAAAAGATCTTAGAAGGAATTTTACGCAAAGTTTGGCGGTCAGCTTCAGCAGCGAGCGCACCACCCACCGTACTAGTTTATTCATATGATTCAATGATATTACATTTATAAAAATTGAAATGATCAAAGATATGATGTAGTGCTGTCCACGATGTAGTGTAAAACCGACTTTAAACTATTGTGAGTTGACTATTGGTGCTTATTCGATATATTATATGCAATGAACTTAATTATTTTTTGGTCTAGTACCTCTCTTTTTTCAATTTCAATAAGAAAAGGACGGGAACAATCATTTTAGTACCGTTTTAGTTTGACATATCAACCGACTTTGTAAAAAAATACTCCAGGAACGCAACTAAACCTGCGACCCGTGTATTCTTAATTTGGTAGGGTAATGTCGTTTAATCTTCTTAAAAAGGCAGAATCTGGCAGAATAGACATAATAGGTACACTGATCGCACGTTTGGCTGCGTTCCTCGCATGATTTTTTATTTATTCGGTAAATACGTCTAACTAAAACGGTGTTAAAAGGATTATAGATACCCGTCCTTTTCTTTTCTTTTCTTATTTTCAAAAATATATTTAGAACTGTTTATGCGACATATTTATTACAAATGTCACTTATAAGTTTGTTAAGGCTGGGCGTCACGCGGCTTTAGCAACACTGGACGGCGTTTCTAGCGTCAAAATTGTTAATAATTATTAAAAAAAATTTAAAAAAATTTCTATAAATTGTTAATGCGGTAATATTATTAATTATTAAATTTACCATAAGTTCAGGGGGAGCTATTATACTGGTAACACTGAAATATTTCAAGATTTATTTTATAAACTTAAATTTCTATTCAAGAGTCATTGAATCTTGATACAAAATATATTTCAGGGTCATATTTAATTGAAAATATAATCACAAAATCAGTTTTAGAACAAGAATGAACAATTCTTGACGCAAAAGACAAGGTTGCATTTAGATTCTAGAATCAAAAAATTTGAATGAAGACTCAAGAATTTTAAATTAAAAATAATGTTTTGGTCAGAGAAACTCAATGTTCTTTATCAAAGACGACAGGTATTTATTAAATTAAATATGCGGTAATGTGTCGTTCAAAATTAAAATTATTTGATTGAAATACGTATTGTTAAGAATGTTCACTTTAATGTTAAGAATTATAGGCAGTAGATTAAAGAAAGTCATTTTCAGTTTAAAACTGTATTTTTTGTACTAATTGTTTTTGAAATTCCTAAAAAGAAATTAAATTTTTTTAAACAATGCGGATTTGTAATTTGAACCAAGTAAAGTATTTTTGGATAAGATATATAATAATTGCTGTAAAAGATACGCTTCAAGATATATTTACGTTTTAAATAAAGATATAATTTCTATCTGTGCGCGTAGCTCTTGTAATTTCAGAGCATCCTTGATGAGTCTTTTTCTCTTAAGTTTATTTAGATTTTTTTCTTCTTCTAGAAGGAATCGCTCATTATGATGATTGATTACAATTTAAAACTAAAACTAAAACGTTAAACCCATTTGCGGTTAAACTATTAAAATTATCTGCCTATGTAATTATTAGTTTTTACCTCTGCTATAAAATGGCTATAAAGATAAAACTAAAAAAAACTCTAAGTTCAACCACAGATTCAACGCGATGATTCCTACTAATTATCTTATTATGTGATGTAACATACCATTACAAACTTTTATCAAATTAAGTTTAGAAAATTTTAACGCGAAAATAGTATATTATTTACGGCCTATTGTGAGCTAAGTTAGAAAATACTAAATCGATTAAAACATTCGAAGTTAGGACAGATGATCTGGTTATGACACCAAACTTTACCAGGTAAGGACGTTTGTTTCTTAATTTTATTATTCTAGCCAATCTTCAGTATCTACTTGCCTCCACATAAATTGATAACTTCGCGCAAAGTTTAATACAACATAAACTATAATTTTAATTCAAAACAAGAATAAACTAATAACTACTAAACCGATCGGAATTAATTGGAGTGCAATAGATTTATAGTTCCAGTTTAGGAATTAGGGCTGGTAGAGTGCAAGTTACCTACAGGGTACAAGTTGTCAAGTAATAAACTGGTTTTACGGTGTCTGGTAGTCGACTACCAACTTTAGCTGACAGCTACCTAGTAGGTACGCACCTTGGTGTTGTAACAATACAACATTAAATTCGCTCATTTCGAAATGGATTACGACAATAAAAAGGAAATGAGCGTTAATGCAAAAAGAATATCTTAAATATGAATACCTCTGCTTTGAAATCATGAATTCGTATAATAGCCATTCTTAGCCATCCTCATCATGAAATTGGTTTAGGTTACCTAAGAATACAAAATGTTTGACCTCATTTCGCAGTAACAAAAGAAATTCTGTAAACAACTTAGCCTTTTATGATTCAGCTTAAAATTTTAAATCTGAAGGATTATTCTGGAATAGGTGACTTTATAATATGTAGGTCAACTTAAAGTTAGAATAAACTGTTGGTCTCCAGGGTTCTATATAATAATTTTATTTATTATAAGAAATGTTTTTTTAGATCTATTAATAATTATTCGTGGAATACCTACTCAGACATGTGAACTGTTGAACCAAAATAGAATAAATAGGAAGTTAATCAACGATTAGAACAATCGCCTCAAGCGTCTAACGTCAGCTGAAGGAAACCAGTTCTGGGTCAAGTCGTTGATAAACGTAAGTTTGTGTTGTATCTATAGGTAGGTATAGGTTAGGTTGCAGTTGTGCGGATGCTGAAGCAAGCTCCGTGCAACTAGTGTACCTTTCACTTGCGGGTAGCGGAAGCTCTGTTATGTCACAGTGGGGCTCAGTGGG
The DNA here is from genome assembly GCA_907269075.1 of Idaea aversata. Lineage (NCBI taxonomy): Eukaryota > Metazoa > Arthropoda > Insecta > Lepidoptera > Geometridae > Idaea > Idaea aversata. The sequence continues at coordinate 6,624,832 of OU026096.1, forward strand.
ACATCGAGTGACCGTAATGGTCGCCGGCACACTTACCCACGAAAACAAGCGTTGCGTCAACTCATGACAACACATTGCATAATATCGCCGATTTTTGTTCACGATCATACTTTATTGAGATGCGGGTATTCCCACACTACCACGTGACTTATTGTTGTTCAAATAATTTAATATTTTTGTAGTAGAGTCTTTATAAAAAAGATAACTGTTCACTTTCTAATAACTAGTAAAGACGGTACATGTTTAAAGTGGACTATTTTTAATCACTTTAATCTATACTTAAAAGAGCTACCTAACTGAAAAATCGCATGGGGGTTCCTTTTACGACGTGGGAGAGAAGGTACTAAGAATGTTATAAAATTATCCCTCCATAGGGATACAAAGGGCTGATTAAATTTGCGTTATAAATGCGACGGTTTGTGAGTATTTTTACATCTAATTGAGATAAAACTTGGTATGATGATAACTGAAGCCCTAATGTCTCTAGAAAGTTTCACTGGATTGGGGCATTACGGGGGTAAAGCCGCTGAGCGTAATTAGTACAGAGTAACATACCTTACCTACGTACACCTATACCTACAAGATACCTATGAAGCAGAAATAGTTTGGTGCTCTCGAATGTACTTATTGGATAACGTAGATAATTTCTACTGTTTTGAAATCAGTAGAAGATCTTCTTTGAAATCTATAACATATTTTCTTTTCTTATACCTTTTTGGGGAACTCAATTGTTAATCAAAATCAACAGAGCGTTAACAAGGCGGAGTCACTGTCCATTTAGTTGAACTTATGACAAAGAAATACAAAACACTATTTTGTAAACATAATTTTTTTCCGAAAGAATTTCATCTTTGCTCTAGGAGTGAATCGTGTGGGTAAGGTGTATGATCTGTAAGTAGCAGGGATTTACCTCGTGTTGATTCCGTTAATGTATTAGACCAGTAAATAGGTCGTATATAAATCGTCTATTTGGTAATTCCATTTTAATATTAAAAGGCTTAGCATCGTTTGCAATTTTAAACTGATCCATTTTTTATTTTGGTTTCGAAACTTCAGCTGTGTTTTTGTGTGATTGACACGACTCATGACGTATTAATTTATTTTTCTTTTTTTCGTTTGCAGCAAGGTCCATACAACCTACACAAAGGCCAGTATCCAGACATGTCCAGGGGTGTCCAGGGTTTTGTTTAACCAGTGAAAACCGGTGAGTAAATACTAATACCTGGTAATATGTTTGTTTGTACATATATGAATAAAACACAGAGAGCCATGGCCACATGACTGATAATTTGTGCTAAGTAATAAGAAATATTGCGACCCATCTGATAAAGATGTAGACAGTAGATGCACTATTTATCAGTTAAACTGTATTTTTTTACTATATGAAAGATTTCTGAAAATTATCATTTAAAGAAGAAATTAACTTGTTGCTAAAACCCAAATAAAAGAGAGAAAAATTAACTTGACGCTGGCTACTGTCGTTAGACAAGCACAAACAATATTCTCAAATCGGGTTTTTATGGGTGTTTTTTCTCGAAAACTTCTAAGGTTTTATTTCGATTCAACTATCAGCAAATATAATAGAATATAGAACTAGAGTAATAACAAAAGCGTAGAGTAAACGCGAGTATCTTAGATTCAGATCCTGTCATCAGTAATTAGTTTCTATATTCCTTAAAAGCCAAAGGTTCATCACTACCTCTTCTACATTGAGGTAGACAAACATGTTTTATTTGTTCACAATTGAATACAGCAATACTGGTTTTCAACGAAGACAAATATTTTCCTTACCTATTTACCTACTTATTTATTTTAAGTATAATTGTTCAACGGAGGCTGGCCAAGTTTGACCCAAGACCGAGATTCTTAGAAGGGTGTGAAGGAGATCCTTGCCCAGCTGTGGGACAAAATAGATTAACCCAAAAATAATGTTTTCTACCTTAACCTAATCCACAAATTCTGAATTCACAAATTATTCATGACAATCAGCACTCCGCGGTTTCACCCGCGTAACTCTCGATCCTGTGGGAATATCGGGATAAAAAGTAGCATATGTTATTCCCAATTAATCAATGTATCCTCATACCTTAGTTTCATCGGTCGGTCCACTAGTTTCAAAACCTATTCGTTACAAACAAACAAAAAAAAATTCCACTTTATAATATTAGTGTAGATGATGATCTTGAACTACTTGATGCAAATTCGTAACGTATACCTACTTAAATTATCTTATTTTAATACTAAAATTTCATTTAAAAGGCAGAGAGATTATGGAGAGATTATATCACTTCACGTCATATTAGATTGCACTTAAATGTGTGCTCAGAGCTTTTTGGAAAATACATAGCGCCATACAAGCACATGTTTTGATATCATCATTACGTAATAGAAAGTTATGTCTTTTTCGAAAACCGCACATTCTAAATAATTATCGTGGAATTTTATACATCCGTAGACTTAGATATCGCCACGAATCTTGACCACTGAGTCCTAAATAGGCGCAAGATTATGCTAGTTACGGTAACCGTATTAGATAATAACAAACACACAATCCGATTTCGTCATTATTTCGTAGGTTTATAATGACTCTGATTTATTTTCTCTCCACCAAATTGTAACTCAGCTAATGCAGACTTAAGACTTTCGCACGGTCGACCGTGGAATTCGTTGAACACTAGTCGTCGTTATTTTTTATTTATTTGTCGTATAAAACTGATACTATCAATCGATTGAAAGTCCGTAGTCTACGAGGGTCTAAGCAAAAACTAAGTAATCTGAAAATAGTTGTTCGGCTAACCGTGACTACGAAAATTGGACAGTGCGTGTCGTGGCTCCAGTCCAATGCGCAAGAGTTTGTAAAGTCATCGTCTACAATTTGGATACGGGATAAACTTTTAAAAACTTGCAACTAGATTTAATAACCTTGAAAATGTTGACCTAATAGTCTCATTCATTTCTATAGTATGCTTGGGCAACATTTTTTTATTAAAATGTATTTCCAAAAATGCTCTGCGACGAGGTTTTCGTCACTTTTAAAGCTGTTGATGCTCACTCAATTCACGCGGTCAGCTCACGTCTTTCAAAATAATTTCTTAGATTATAATTATTACTTATCTCAACAATTTCTCATGCTTACATTATAATAAAATAAAGTAGTACATACTGCATCATTCTTAATTGAGGAAAAAACATCTCATTTTTTAATAATAGCTCCGATACATTCAACTTCTTCATAAATATTTATGGCAATCTACAAAAAAACACGACTTGGATTAAAATTAAATGTTAATTTTTTATACATATGTATACATAAAATATGAACTTATAATACTTATTTGCATGTACACACAGTGCTAGTAAATCAGCTTAATACGTTGTAAAAAAATATGTACTTACTATAATTAGAGTTAAACATTACGCAATACCGTAATGTCATCCAAAAGACTTCAACGCGTTTGAAACGTTTTCTGAAACAAATAAGTGATGTTTCTGAAAGATAAATCTTAAATCACATTAAGTACGAGTATATTTCACTTAAATACAAAATTAATAAGCTGTCAGTTAAACTTCCCGGTTTAGTTGAATTAATATCAACATCATTTTATATCTAGTAGTGTTGCCGATCGATAGTCGATTATCGCTGATCTATCGATAGTTCATTAAAAGTCAATAGTATGGATACTATTGATTATATTTGACACTGTCAATTGTCTGCTAATTTATTTAAATATTTATACAACCAATTTATACGATCAATAGTCGAAATCTATCGATACCTAATCAAAACCAATTGATACTATCGATAGGTTTTTAATTAAGAGCAAGAATATTGTCGGTAGTGTTAATACTATCGATAGTTTATTCTTCGCGAGCAACAATTGTATCGATAGTATTGCACTCAGTCGATAGTATTGTCTCGTTCTGAGCTATCGATTCTATCGATAGGCCAACCGAAAGTAATTACCTTTTCAGATGAAAACTATCGATAGTGAAACTACCGATATTCCGGCAACACTAGTACCTAGTGAGAGTGGAACAAGTCGCGGCGCCCGCGCACTCTGGCATCATTACGTCACTACCGCACACACTCGCACTTTCACTGTTTTACTATTAGATAATACACCAACACATAGACACTGGCTTACTTACACACTTACACACAATAGGAAGCCGTTCTAATGCCTTGCTCGGATAATGAAGATGTAGAGCTGTTTCGAATTATTTTAAGTACAATCAACAATGGTTTTATAGTTTTATAACATTTTAATGACCCTCATTATTATCATTGATTATCATTTGTGGTTTTTTTATATTTTGACGCGTAAACAAGTATTTTTAGTTTTAACTCTTTGCGAATTTTCCTAAAATAATTGTAAGGATTTGTTTCTGTATAATATTTAAATCCAATACATTTACGTCAGACGAGCATACTTTGTGAACAAGGAAAAAAACCTGCTAACACTTTCGTGGGAAACAATTTATTTTTGTTAATAAGTTAATGGTTACTTTTTGAATGGATATTTGCATTTTATTTAGTTTTTGGTTTGTTTTCTTATTTTTTTTTAACTTTCGGTTGGTCTGAAATTATGACGTTAATTTTTTTTATTCTAAACTAGCTGCGCCCCGCGGTTTCACCCGCGTAAGTCCCATCTTTCTCACCATTTAAACCTTCCCTGGACTTCCACAAATAATTCAAGACCAAAATTAGCCAAATCGGTTCAGCCATTCTCGAGTTTTAGCGAGACTAACGAACAGCAATTGATTTTTATCACTATCATCACTAATAGTAAAATAAAGTCATTTTTCGCCGTCCCTATGTCCCTTTGTATGCTTAGATCTTTAAAACTACGCAACGGATTTTGATGCGGTTTTTTTTAAGTAGATAAAGTGATTCAAGAGGAAGGTTTATATGTATAATACATGCATAATATAGCCGTGCGAAGCCGGAGCGGGTCGCTAGTTTATAGATAAAACAAAATTACCACGCGTACGAAGTCGCAGGCGAAAGTTAGTAAGAAATACAACAACTACAAAATAAAATTGAAAATGTAATATCTAACTTGTATTTTAGGAATACATGACTTTGTGTTCTATAGAGGGCGCCATAATAAACTACATAAATACCCACAAACAATCATACCGGGCTAAAAACATAGCCTTACCTTTTGGCTTAGCCGTAGTCGGGTAAAAGTACCTTATGAATTCGACAAATAACTTACCTAAGTTGAAAGGGTTTCCTCATGACATAATTATTAATTATAGCGACCCGCCCCGCCTTCGCACGGCTATATTATGCATGTATTATACATATAAACCTTCCTCTTGAATCACTCTATCTATTAAAAAAAACCGCGTCATAATCCGTTGCGTAGTTTTAAAGATTTAAGCATACAAAGGGAAATAGGGACAGAAAAAGCGACTTTGTTTTATACTATGTAGTGATAGTGATTTGTACTATAAATACATATCTAATATATTAACGAGAAATTCTTCTTGTCTATATAATATTTATGTGTAATCAGGATCTCGAAAACGGCTCCAACGATTTTCATGAAATTTAGTATGCGGGGTGTTTCGGAGGGAGGTAAAAAAAGTAAAATAACCGAGCAACGCTCAATCATCCATCAGGCACTGATATTTAAAGTGACGTAACTAAGAAGGTACCGTCGGAGTCAGAACCGCATACCCATCGTAGAGTTCCAAAATTACTATTATTGGAATGTTTTTATTCTAATAAATTCATCAGCTGAAAGACTTTAAATTTGAACTCGAGCAAGACCTTAGAATCCTGCTTGAGTTGAAAACATTCTAATCATAGCAGTTTTGGAGCTCTACGGTGGGTGTGCAATTCTGACTCCAACCGCGTACCATACCTACTAAATTTTAGTTTTGCAATAACTATAAAAGTAATGACATCTAACCTAGTGTTACAAGAGCTAACAAGAAGTAGAATCATAAAAATATTATCTGCGATCTACCTACCTTTATTAGAGTGTTAGGTAGATGTTGTAACAGATTTTCCTATTAATTTATATGAAGTAGGAAACTTCGTAACTGGTTATTGTACAACCTGTGAGCGATAACATGCGGACGTCTCGTTCGATTGCGTTACATTTAACATCCGTCAACTCCAATATTTATGTACGATCGGCTGCATAATTGCAGACCCACCGTAGAGCTCCAAAACGGCTGTAATAAGATTTTTTTCAACACAAGCAAGATACACCTGCTTTGATTGAAGTTTAAAGTCTTCTAACTCATCAATTTATCAAACAAAAATTATTAGAATGAAAACATTCCAATAATAGTAATTTTCAAACTCTACCGGCGATGGCTGCAATTTTGCAGCCGACTGTACATATTAATTTATTCTTAATTACATACACTTATAAAAATATTTCCTGAAGCAAGAAATTCCTCCTCCTATAAACGCTAGAGAATAACTTCTTCGATTTCTATCAAAGGAGATAAATCAAAGAAGATACCTATTTACAAACATGATATAGTGGGATAGTGGTCAGCGTTTGACCACTATCACACTAGCCTGATGCTGACGATGGAGTACGCTTTCTTGAAGACCACACATCAGGGAAGACAGACGCAGTCAACTGATTCCAATTCGTTACTGTACCAATGAAGAAAAACAAAGCAAAACGCTTAGTGCGGGTATCTGACTTTCCTTCGGGACTTTCCACCATGAATCGGTGTCGCTATTCTATATCATTTAAAAAACGACCTATGCAATATGTAGGTTATTTAAAACGATGAAGCGTTCGTTTACTTGACATTCATAAGATCTTCAACAAGTCACTGTGAACTTATTGAACAAATAACAATCAGGTCAAAGTCAAGCTCATAAATTAAAGAATCAATATTTGTAATTGCGAAACGCATGTATCAGTCGACGGATACATTTGTTTCGTGATTCTAACCTATCTATCTATTACAGGATGATTTTTTTTAAAAGGGCCTTTAGAGCCATTTCCTAAACTATGAGAGGTAGCGATAAATGAAAGGAGTCGCGTACTCGTTAAGACAAAAACTAAAAGTGAAGTACTTATTAGGTTTTTTGGAAAAAAGCATTATCGTAGCCTCTTGGCTAGGGGTAATGCTGGCTGGCTAGGGTTATTTTTAACCGACTTCAAAAAAGGAGGAGGTTCTCATTTTTACCAAATACAATAATCCAACCAAATACAATAATATAAAGTTACAATAATAAATCCAATAGTGCAAAAAATAAACTTTAAAGATATTATTGTGAATCGATAGAGTTGCTGATAGAGATCATTTCCTAGAAACAAACATAGTATGGCAAATCAAAGGAAGTTGCTCATTTTTTCATTTCAGCAAAAGGTTTAGATTTGTGTCAAAATCGGGCTCGCAACTTCTTTCAGCATTTTTCGCTATATCTTATTAATCATACCGGCTCCGACTTTGGTCAAGTTCAGTTCGGTGTTTATATTTCGATTCGTATTGATTAATATTTCACGATATGCCGCCCAAGACTAGCGGAAAGGCCGCCAAGAAATCTGGCAAAGCCCAGAAGAATATATCCAAGACAGACAAGAAAAAGAAGAAGCACAAGAGGAAGGAGAGTTACGCTATCTACATCTACAAGGTGCTGAAGCAGGTCTATCCCGACACCGGTATCTCATCGAAGGCCATGTCGATCATGAACTCGTTCGTGAACGATATCTTCGAACGTATAGCGGCGGAGGCTTCGCGTCTCGCTCACTACAACAAGCGATCGACTATAACATCGAGGGAGGTCCAGACTTCGGTCAGGCTGTTGCTGCCCGGCGAGCTCGCCAAGCACGCAGTCAGCGAGGGTACGAAGGCCGTCACCAAGTACACGAGCTCGAAGTGAGCGCGCCCTAGCTCCAGCTGCGGCGCGGCGTTAGCGACGCGGCGGCGCGGGTTCACTCCGCCCCGCTTAGCAAAACACACACGACGAAAAATTAGTTAAAGACCTATATTTTAATACTCGCTTGCATATCAATATCCAAGTTTTTACTACGTTTAATATATGCGATATGTATTACATAAGCTTCCTTCCCGCTTTTAATCTAGACCGGTCGGACGCCTCTGACAGCCTCAAGCGACTTAAGAACTTTAAAGCTCCCAATAGATACTATTAACTAATCGTGGGCTAGTAACAATCTAAATTAATATTCGGTATATCCGCCTGTTGAGAATGGCCTTGGTCCGTTCAGTAATTTTATTCTGTAGTTAGTGTTCCGTATAATGAATGATGTTTATTAGACGCAACAGGCGTGCTTTAGTACCTAAATTGGGGATTGTTGAATTCAAAATCGTGAGTTTGTAGGTACAGTAAATCTAACCGTATTGTAATGATTTTTGAACCGAATTCTAATATTTACATGGATTATCACTACTACTACGTATAACTGCAGGTTACTAGGTACATAATCGTGCCCATACAATCTCATAAGACATATATGGTCTTATAAATAAAAATTAGTTAGTCCTAATACACCGTTATTTTAAAACATACAAAAAGGTATTTGATTTCAAAGAGTAAATGGGTGTTTGTTTACCTAGTATGTTCCCTGGAAGACATCGCTATCAGCGTTAGCCTGCCAATTTGTACAACTTAGATTTTCTAGCAATTACTTTGCTTTGTGTAGGTATATTGTGTTCTACGTTCCTTACTTGGTTTTTTTTATATAGTTATATATCTATCCTACTAAAATTATAAAAATGAAAGTTTGTGTGTGTGTGAGTGTGTGTGTAGGTATGTATGTTTGTTACTCCTTCGCGCAAAAACTACTGGACCGATTGCGATGACACTCGGTATCTAGATAGCTGGAGACCTAGATTTACACATAGGCTACTTTTTATCCCGATATTCCCACGGGATCGGAACTTACGCAGGTGAAACCGCGGGGCGCAGCTAGTAATATAATATGTAGAGGCACGTAGAGGTAACAGTAAGTCCATTAACAAAACATTATAGTAGATTGTATCCCAAGGGGCTAAAATAATATTTTACGGCGATATTTTGAATCCAGAGCGACGAATTCTTTAAAATAGAATCCCAAACGCAGAGAGATATTCAATCTACGTATCTCAAAGACCATTCAAAAGAGTATTATTAATTAATTAATCGTTCTAAATTTATTAATTTAGAATATGTATTTACATAAAAACTCAGCAGGTATATTATGTACATATTTCATTTTCTTAGATCTATTTAAAATTACACGCATTTTTTCTCATGCTCAGACTTAAGTCACGAACGTAGACAAAAAACTTTATACCTATAAGTTACCTTGATATTTCGTTAGTCATTTAATTATATTGTATCGAATCCACGTGGTTATTGTTAAATACATAATAATAGGTACGTTTAAAAATATTATTCGCGGTAATTAACGATAGGTTAAGGAAACTGAGAAAATAACTGAGTGATAGGTATGTACATTGTACACGCAATAGGTACATCCATAATAAGACGGAACTCATACTATTCACAAACAAAAGAATTCTCGGAAGATTCACTACGCCAAGACTCTTCGGAACTAGACTTCAACTCACAGACGAGGTCAAATACCTTGGAATAGTCCTGGATAGTAAACTCTCCTGGAGTAACCACATAGACTACCTTTATAAAAAAGCATGCATCTCCTTCTGGCAGTGCCACCGCATGATTGGTAAAACCTGGGGACTTATCCCTAAAATAGCGCTATGGCTGTACACATCAGTGATAAGATCATGCATCAGCTATGGCGCTGTCGCTTGGTGGCCCAGATCGGAACTAACAACTACACAGACTAAACTGACTCGCCTTCAGAGGATGGCTTGCATGGCCATCACCGGCGCTATGCGCACCACACCCACGGCGGCGATGGAAGCCATGCTCAACATCCTTCCTATCCATCTATACGTCCAACAGGAGGCGGCTGCAAGTGCTGCAAGACTGATCTCTTTAGGCCTGTGGAAAGAGGATTTGAAGGCCAAACATACTATGGTCCTGTCCAAGCTTTCAGCAGAACAACCCATGCTGCTAGCGATCAGTGATAGGATTCCCAAAAGACATGAATTTAAAAGACACTACACCATACAAATGACTGAAGGACAACGTGACTATCCGCAACCCAGTGAAACGTGGATATACACCGACGGCTCAAAAACTGACACGGGCACTGGATCCGGGGTCTTTTCGGAGGACCTAAACATAAAACTCAGCGTAACTCTAGGCCCCCACAACTCAATCTTCCAAGCGGAATGTGTGGGTATAATCAGGGCAGCATGGGCTGCGCTGGATCGCGATGTCTCGGGCCATGGCATTAGAATCCTGTCCGATAGCGCGGCGGTGCTAAATGCACTGAACAGTAGAACTATAAGTTCTGCCCTGATTTACGAATGTTACGAGACACTCAACAGACTAGGAGAACACAATAGACTGACCTTACAATGGGTTAAGGGACACAGCGCCTCAAGGGGAAACGAAGCTGCGGACGAGCTGGCAAAGAAAGGAGCGGAAGCGGTCAGTTACGGGCCTCAGCCCTCCGTCCCGATCCCCTCAAACCAACTCAGAGCCTGGATCCGCAACCACGCCAAAATGCGACACCGTCACCTCTGGGCCACGACGGAAAGCTGTAGGCAAGCTAAACTAGCACTCCCCGATACAAACAGCAGACTCACGAAACGCCTTTTGAACTTAAACCGATCGCAAATGCGCTTGGTTACAATCGCTTTCACCGGTCACGGCGCTTTCAACAGACACTTTCACAACCTGAACATAACGGACAGCCCACTGTGCAGAGCGTGCATGGAGGCCGAGGAGACGACCGCGCATGTGCTGCTGGACTGCACGGTTCTAACGGAGATTAGACTCAGGACTTTAGGTGACATCAAAAGCCTTCCAAAGATTTTTGAAAAACCACACCTTGTGGCAAAATTTATGGAAGAGCTGGGCTGGTTCTCCCCCTGACAAGTAGAACCTTACGCAAAGGGGACCCAACTAAAGAGGTCTGATTGCGGAAAACAGGCCGTATACAAGTACAAGTACAAGTAGGTACATCCATAAAGAACATACCAACATTCTGTAAAAAAGGATATTTTTTAAGTCCTTGAAAAAATATACAGGGTTATTGGAAATTATACTAGCAAGCCGTTGAGGGCTGCTTCTGTGCACCTTAACAAACAACTTTTGTTCTACGACTTTTGGAAATTCGAGTAAAAAAATGAAAATTATGAGGTTATGTAAATTCGAAATACGGCTGATTTTTCAAAACAAAGGTCATTCAGACTAAGAACAGTAGATAAAACTTTAAAAAAAGTAAAATTTTAAGGTTAATGACCTCTCCGTGTAAGGAACAGCTGATTTTCAGATAAACCTAACCTCAAAATTTTCGAAAAAATGTTCGAATTTCCAAAAGTCGTAGAACAAAAGTTATTCGTTAAGGTGCACAGAAGTAGCCATCAACGGCTTGCTAGTATAATTACCAATAACCCTGTATAACTTTCATGAAGTGAGCCCTATGAAATGAGTCATCGACTGTTTTCAAATTAATGAAGAAATATGCATTATTTGTTGATAAAACACCATTTTTTTTGAAAAAAAAAAAACAGTTAATTGTTATAGGTTCATAATAATAGGTAAAAAAACATTTGCGACTTTTAAAATACTAACTGGAAAAAATGAGGTTTGTAGCTTATAATTATAGTTTTAGCATATTATTATTTTAATTACTATTTTATACTTTTTAAAATTTGATGGCCTCTAAATAATACGTTTGCTATTGAGCCCACACTAGAAAATAAGAAATAAGTCTAGGTAGACTTATTTCTTATTTTCTATAAGTAGGTACTTATTTGGTTTTTTTATTTTTATTAATTCGACTTGTATCTCAGGAACACTACACATTGCTACACTTTTTACACTTTTTTTTCACTACACTTTTAAGCAATTTGCGTTCTAGTCCCAAACAATAAGTGATGATGCTGAAATTAGACGCAAAGTTGTTAAATCATTAGAGGTACCGTTCTTCAGTGTGCACTACATATTGGCACTAAACAAGGAAAGTGTGTGCTAATTTTATGGTGAAATTGTGGTAACTTGTTTCAGAGCATTTTCACATTTTGGTAGGTATTATTTTACAGCGGAAGACGACTATAATGTCCCAGTAGTACTGACACTAAGGTGAATGAGGAACTGGTGGAGCTTTTAGTGGGTAGGTAACACTCTGGATGATTTTCACCTTCAGATTGAGACCTTATAACTTCGCTTCTGCCTCTTGCATATAAGGGTGCACTTTTTACACCTTTAAAATTAAAAAAAATCTACTTACCGTAAAAAAATTCGAAACAACCAGCATAACATTTCAAAATCCTTCGAACGTTTCAGCAATTCTAAAATTTTCCAGTGATATGTTGCGTAAAAAAATCGTTTTCCCGTTGAATATCAATGAATTAATATTTATCAGTTCTCAGATATAACAATAACAACAGATCAAGGCATCAATGTATTAAAGATTTTATGAATATAAATTGTATTTATACGAATACTTCAGCCTCATGCATTGATGTATGAGTCCGTCGAGGTGGCAGGATTGTAGTGATGGAGTCAATAGTGATTGACTGTGATACTCCATCCGAGGTCATCGCACGATAACTCCATTGAACACTTATCAACTCTACCTAATACCTATCTGTTCACAAGTTAAGACAATGACCTACTGCTGCCTAATTACTCCGCAAACATAAATTAATACAAATTGTTGTTATCTGGCGTTGACCTGTAATTTTTTAAGGTACCTACTGTAATTGAAAAATACCCGATCAAAACAAAGTAATTCTATTGTTTTGAATAATAATATGTCTGGTGTAAAAATCAATAAAATAACTAAAGCTTTAAGGCTGCCTAGTCTACAGGAGCGGAGCGAGGTATCAGAGTGACGTTTCCACCAATAGAATTCTTAGAAAACTCTGCGTGCGGTGTTTTTATGCAATTCTATTGGTCGAAACCACTCCGCTCCTCTCTGCCCCGCTTCTGTGAACAGGCAGTATGCTCTATTGGACATACAAATGCATACAGGAAAATCAGTTCGGAGATTGTATCTCTATGCAGCGCAACTACCGACAAGATGTAGAAAAACATTATTTATTTTGTCCCAGTCCGTTAGTCATAGCTTAACTCGATTACTTTAAGAGAAATATTGATTAACTCACGTAAAATGCAGAAACAATAAAAATGTTTATAGTGGAAGAGAATTGGCCCCGAGAAATACCATTCAATATACCTAACCTCGGTCGGTTTATCGTCGTGTTGTAACAATAAAGAATTCTCATAACGAAAACCGCAAGCCAGTATAGTTTACAGTCGTACATCACCCCTTTTTACGGTCCCACAGAACATTATGAGTCGATGGTTATTTGCGAATGAATGTTTCAAAATTTCTCCCTCTTTGTTGAGAGATGCGGGCCGGTCGCGTGCTTCACGCGTGTCCCTCATGCGATACAGAACTCGAGTGCAATAAAACCCCTCAAATTGACACTCGGAACACGCTCGCACTTCATGATGGCACATTTGAATAACAGTGGCTTCATGTCGATGGGGTTGCGAGGGAAGGTGCGAAAGATCAAGGCTCGGTCGTGAACACAAATAACTTTATTTGCATAATTAGGTGGTTTTGCTAAGACTTCACCGGTTGATATTTCAAAACCGGATTAACAGCAACACTATTATTGGGTTTGATTTTAATATAAAAAAAATATAAAAACAAAAATATAATCTCTTGACCGGTAAACAAATATCTATGTTATTAAGTTGCAATAAATTATGAACGGATTTATACTAATTGGATAATTGAATGCATTTGTAATAAAATAGTCGTAATTCACAATAATTTAGATAAAACGAGATTTTATTAAAACGCACAGGAGGGTCATTCTTGACACCCTTAAGGTAGAAATCTATAAACTATCTATCAACGACCAAGGGTTAAACTTACATTCTTTAAAAGTTTTATTGCTATAGAAAAGCTTAAAAAAACTGACATTTTAACCATTGTTCGTTGATTGATATAACATAACACAGCTGACACAAAGTATATAAGTATTACATACGTAGATATATCTACCTACCTAGTCTTCATCTCCTTCTATATTATCTTCTTTTTTATACATATAAAATGCTTTGTCCTGACTGACTGACTGATTGACTGACGGATCAACGCACAGCCTACACCGCTGATAGAGACCTGAAACTTGAAGGGTGTGTTCTTTGTATGACGTAGGCATCCAAAAAGAAAGGATTTCCTAAAATTATGCCTATTAGGGGGTGAAAAATGGGAGGTAAAGTTTGTATGGGACAACGTGATTGTCTTGGTCCAATCCTATTAGAACCATTTTCGACTTCTACGCGGACGAAGTCGCGTGCAAATGCTAGTAATTGCTTCCAATCATGATCGATTAATCACTCGAAACTTGTAGTAATTAAAGTTATTTTAAACTGAGTAAGTCTTAGTACATTCTTTATATTTTTTATTGCTGTCACAGAATATATTATAGTACTTACCTACAATTAGTCGACTTAAGAGTGATCCATGAACTTGCCCCATATACCTACGGCCCAAATGGGAAGAATTTAGAACGGTGTTGGTCTAGTGGTAGATAAACTCGACTTTAATTTCGAAGGTCGTGGGTTCGAATTCTCGGTTCGGCCGTGCACCAATGGATTTTTCTTAAGATAAATTTATGTGCGCTAATTGACATTGCTCTTACGGTGAAGGAAAACCATTGTGATAAAGCCCACGGCTTAGATGACTCCAGAAGCATTGACAAGTTCTTTCAGCTAGTTACGGGCGACTAAGCGGAGAGGGTAGAGTAGAGGTAAGTCTACTCCTTCTCCACGCAAAAAGAACCCAACTAATTATTTTTTATTATTACATCGTTTATCATAAGTACATAAATAATAATAATATAAATATAATAGGTACAAAAATAAATCACACAAAACTAAAAAAGGTCTAGTTTTGAAAACAGCCCGTATGGTATACGGCGATAAGGTCGCCTGTTTGTACAATTTCGTAGTTAAAACTTTCTCGTCATTTTTGTTATTTTCAATGTTTTGTGTGTTGTAAAATAAAGTGTTTATCTATCTATCTATCTAGACGAATTTGAGGGATAAAAAATAATATCCATCCTTGAAGTCGTCCCTTAAAATGAACCCTCTTCCGTTACAAGTTAATAGCTAAATGTTAAGTTGATAACTGCATACGTTAACCTATTGTCCCCTAACTGGGGAGGTTTGGCCGTTAACGCAACCCTTAGCGATTTGTAACGAATATTTATCCATTATCGCAATAACGGTATCATTTTCTATTTAAAGCCGCACTAGTATAAATAAAAGTTATTTCAGACTACAGACAAACGATCGACTGACAACTTGTAGTCAGTCACATTTGAAGGCAAACTAAAAATTCGGGTAAAAATCGTTTAGTGTTTCACTACACAATCAGTAATACTATCAGTCAATTCTAAGTTTTAAGCCTGCTTTCACCATATTAATAACTTATACCTAGCTAAATCGCAAAAAAAGACAATTTACATTATAATTAATCTAATATATTTAAATTACGTGTCACGTTGTTTGTGCGCGATGGACTCCTAAACTACTTAACCGATTTTAATTAAATTTGCACACCGTGTGCGTGCAGTTTGATTCAACTTGAAAGATAGGATAGCTTTCATCTTAATTTATCCCGATATTCCCACGAGATCGGGAGTTACGCGGGTGAAACCGCGGAGCGCAGCTAGTAACCTATAAATATTAAATTCAAACTCAAACAAATGGAAGGATCGGGCTGTTTGGCTCACTTATAGTTATTATGCCGTAGGCATCCGCTAAGAAAGCGTTTAGAAAAAAAACCTATATATACGCGACGAGTTGAGAACCTTCTCCTCTATTTAAAGTCGGTTAAAAATCTAACGCGGATTAAGTCGCTTGTAAAATAAAGCTTACTAATTAGCTTATAAAGCTACCTAATTTTATCTTAGACTAGCAGCGCTCGGCAGTTTCCCGCGTAACTCCCGATCCCGTTGGAACATCGGGATAATAAATAGCCTATGTTACTCCTAATGAATCAATATATCCTCATATCAAGTTTCATCAAAATCGGTTCAGTAGTTTCAGAGCACTCGTTACAAACATAAAAACAAACAAAATATAAAAAATCTTTTGTCTATATTATAATATAGTGTAGAAGATAGATAGATAAAGATAAAGATTAGTGTAGATGTAGGTTTTACCTTATTTGTTCATATTGCAATATATAAGTATAAAAGAATACTTAGTTTATTGCTATGATAACTTATCAACTTACGTCCTTACGTCACGAATTGTGCAAAATGGCCTAATCGGAATCTACGTAATTATAACATAGACGTGACTGACGTAAAACGATTGCATACAACTAAAACATGTTCATAATATTCACTTCCTTACTTATTAATTGCTTTGTCAACATAAGAATCGTAATTATTCACTTAAAAAAGGTTTTAAGAGGGTACTTCAGACCGATTTAATAATTATATTAGGTGTTGGTCTGCAATGTTATGAGGATCGGCTTAGTAGTTCAGTGGTTCAGTTACTGAATTTTGGCAACTTTTTTGTTTTCAGTTTGGGGAGACAACATATCTGTTGGGACTATTTTGACCCAGTAGTAGTTCGGTTGGTCAAATTACTGCAAATTTTCAGTTATTGATGGAATAAAAACAATCACATTCCAATGACATTTTGTGATGGAATTTTCGTTTTGGGACATACCTGTTTTCATCTATAACTAATATTTGATTATTTGTTTGTATTGAATAGGCCCCGAAACTACTAGACAGATTTTGATGAAACTTGGTATGAGGATACATTGATTCATTAGGATTGTTATAGGTTACTTTTTATTCCCATATTCCCACGGGATCGGGAGGTACGCAGGTGATACCTCGGAGCGCTGCTGTCTCTATAATGTCTCTATGATGCAATAAAATGGTATGTTATTGATATTTGTATAGTTTGTATTCTAGGCCTACAAGTTTTAATATTAAAAACAAAGTACAATTTTTCCTTATTATTTTTCTTTAATTAAAAGCGTAGAAATACAAGTCTAGTTTATAATTAATATTAATTCATTAATTATAACAACACAAAAAAACACTGTAGTCAAATTATTAAGGAGAGGAAAGAGCTGTTTGCTGCTGTAAAAAAACAAAAAAAACCCTGTTAAGAAACATGATAAAAGTAAATATTTACGTACTTACTTAAAATTAACCTCTTCAGTCAGCATCGCGGATTGAACCCATAACATTTGAATTGAAAACACTGTCCTATTTTTTTTCAATATTTACATTTAAACTGTTTTGTATGTGAAAAAATTAATAGATATTATTAAGGAAGAACAACAAAAGGTTATCAAAATCCCACGTCCAGTTCCCATGACATCAATCTCCCTGTTTTGATTTCTCCATTTGAAACAGATTGCTAAAATTATTCGTTTTAGTAATTTAAAAATCAATCATAAGCTTAAAGTGTTAAGGTTCATAATAATTTTACTGTTTTCAGATTGAATAAAAAATATTAGTGTTCATCGCACGTCCCACACGCCCGCATGTTTTCCCCAAAGATTAAATTCATTGAAGGGTGGTAGACCCTCTAAATAATTATTTGTGAAGTAATTTTACTGGTAGAAACACATGACAAAATACTTAATCATTATTTAAATGTAATTGTTTGCATTTTAATGAGTTGAAAGATGTATTTTTTACTTACAAAGGACAACTTGAAGGAATATTTAAATCTATGTTTGAAACTTTAAAAAAAAATTGCCTGTAAAGTCGGTTTACGGATGATAATTTTACATGATAACGTCATTATCTTTTGTATCGTTGACATTTTGCATACTTCAATTCGTTGCTATGGTTACCTTGTCAATAACGTAACGTAACGCATTACGTCACACTTTTTTGTGAGTGCAGTACGGTGTTTATCAATACGTCGTACCCATACCTGTTCAGTGTTCACATTGGAGACGATGTTATCGAAGTTGTTGATCACTATGTCTACCTAGGCCAAATGGTCCAACTAGGTAAATCCAACTTCGATAAAGAGGTCAGCCGACGAATCCAACTCGGTTGGGCAGCGTTCGGGAAGCTTCGCAATATCTTCTTGTCACAAATACCACAGAGCCTCAAGACGAAAGTTTTCAACCAATGTGTGTTACCAGTGATGACATACGGATCCGAGACGTGGTCGCTGACTATAGGCCTCGTTCATAAGCTTAGAGTCGCTCAGCGGGCTATGGAGAGAGCTATGCTCGGAGTTTCTCTACGTGATAGAATCCGAAATACGGAAATCCGTAGAAGAACCAAAGTCACCGACATAGCTCTCAGGATTGGTAAGCTGAAGTGGCAATGGGCAGGTCATATAGCTGGCAGAACTGACAACCGCTGGGGAGTAAAGGTTCTCGAGTGGCGGCCACGATGCAACGCGAAACGGAGTGTTGGGAGACCAGCTGCCTGGTGGACCGACGACATTGTGGCGGTCGCGGGTAGTCGGTGGATGGAGGCGGCTCAGGACCGCTGTTTGTGGCGTCGTATGGGGGAGGCCTATGTCCAGCAGTGGACGTGTATGGGCTGATGTGATGATGATGATGATGAAAATGTTATGACGTCAAAGAACTAAACCTGAATTTGATAAAATCGAGATTTAAAAATTTTCTGCAATCATCACTACATAGTCACTATCACTATCACTACATAGTATAAAATAAAGTCACTTTTCGCCGTCCCTATGTCCCTATGTATGCTTAGATCTTTAAAACTACGCAACGGATTCTGATGCGGTTTTTTTAATAGATAGAGTGATTAAAGAGGAAGGTTTTTAGATATAATACAGCCGTGCGAAGCCGGGGCGGGTCGCTAGTAGGTACTCCATAAATTGGTTAGTCAAACAAAAAAACAGTTCTACTAAGAACATACCGATTTTGTTTTGTGAGGTCTAAATTTAGTAAAAAATATTTTTCCCGCCATAAAGAGTTATTTACTAACATAGAGTTGTCCCTACCATTAATTTTACTCGTCGGAAATCAGAAACCTTTAATGTATACTGCACATTACTGCACAATAGCTTATTATTTTTAAGAACTTCATTAAAACCGCTATAAAAATAAAGTTTTCACAACGAGCAAACTTTTTAAATGTTGACGTACTTATGTTTTGTAAGCAACTTGGTATAAAGTAAACTCTTTATAATTTTCCATTTTAGCTAGTTTCTTATAGACGTTAAATATTATTAAACGCTTTTCTGGATGACTGTACTTCACTGTTAAACACCAAACAAATAAAATATGGGAACCTACAAAAATCATCCAGTCGATGGAAAATATTTAATTTTTATATTCCACAATATATATAAATAAATATTGCAGGACATTCCACCATCATTCCACACATCGCCATCTAGCCCAAAGCTAAGTAACTTTTTGTATATATACTTCACTTCACTATCGCTATCACTATCACTACATAGTCACTACATAGTATAAAATAAAGTCACTTTTCGCCGTCCCTATGTCCCTATGTGCCTTTGTATGCTTATATCTTTAAAACTACGCAACGGATTTTGATGCGGTTTTTCGTTTGTTTCCGTTACGACCGTCTTTTGTTTATTATTTTCGATCGTCTTTTGTTTTCCTTGGAAATTCTATTCTAGTTTACTAAATAATAAAAAGTGGTTGAAAATAATTATCTTGGTCCTACTCACAGTAAGAGTAAAACTGAGTGGTAACACGGTTATTACCCTGGTACTACTTTACCACCTGTGGTACTACGGTTATTTTTTTATAACTGTGGTACCACCAGAGGTACTACTGGGGTACCACGGTAATGAAAAAGTAACCGTAGTACCACTAGTGGTACTACTGGGTGTACCACGGTTACAAAAGGGTTTTTTTAAATAGATAGAGTGATTCAAGAGGAAGGTTTATATGTATAATACATGCATAATATAGCCGTGCGAAGCCGGGGCGGGTCGCTAGCATACTTATAAAACATAGAAACAACCAGACCACAGATAAATATCTAAGCATAAATATTTGTCTAAGGCGGGAGTTTGGCAGTCCGGTATGGCAATATCGTCCCATTTGGGCCGTAGGCATAGTTATAGGACCAGTCCATGGGTCACTCGTCTATAATATTAAATGTCTTTGCTAACGGTCAATGGGTTCAAGTTTAAAAAAACTTACGTCTAAATGAGGGGAGAGGGGGGTAAAACGAATCGCCCGCATCGTTATTAGCGGTGCGCCAATTTAACTGCGCTTCCCCTTCGGTGGGCTATTTAAAACGATAGGGTGGTGAACTAAAACATAACAGCTTTAAGTACTATCAAACTTATTAATTGCATTATGGAAATTTAAATAAAAATATTTTTATCAGACATAAACAGTTTTTCTAAAAAAAAACCGGCCAACTGCGAGTCGGACTTGCGCACGAAAGGTTCCGTCCATATTCTGTTTTTATTTGTTGTTATAGCGGCAACAGAAATACATCATCTGTAAAAATTTCGACTGTCTAGCTACCTCAGTTCATAGACAGCGGTGTCTTAGAAATAGGTATAACGGGACCGTTTTACCCGTTGGAACCCTAAAAACAACTTAGTAGCTACTTAGCACGAGTATTATCTATTATTACTTTTTTAAATTGTTCAAAGTTCAATAAAATGAAAACAAATCAAAATGACAGTAAACAAACAATGGCCAACAGTCTGCCAAATGCCTACCTGTTCCGCGTTCATCACTAATTTTATTTCCAGACACCTGTGAAAGATTTATTTAATGTAAACAATGTATTTTTACTAAGTGATTTTCTTTATAACTATTGAGAGTATGAAAAAAGTATGATAACTTTTAAACAGAGAAGTGAAAAAGCAGCTTAAATGGAACTCCACTTTTAAAAGTTTCATCAATGCAAACACCAGTGCAATACGTCAACGTGTGAAATTGTTACTGACACACTGACACTCGAGTTTATAGTATTGCTAACGAAAAGGTTGATGGCCTCTCTATTCCGCTGTAATTTTAAATAGCTTTGCTTCGTCTTGTTGTTGCTGAAAATATCTTTTGAGTTTAGGTGTACCTATGTGGGGAAAAGGTCTATTTTTAGGTAATTTGCGTGCATCTAAAATGCAAGTCACGTTCAAAAACAAAGGAGAGCGCGACCACCATCGCTGTGCTTTCTTGGAAATACATTTCGAAGTGAATGCAGCGAACTTTGAACAGCAGTCAATACTCGTATAGTACATAGTTTTATGCTTGTTTGACAGTTAGAATATTAGTATGCTCGCCTAGAAGATATGTTTTTACACCTATTAAATAATATATTTATTTCAGCTCTTCGAATTTTATGATTGATGAATATGTGAGAGATGATTGTCAAGGTCAATATGGTATTTATAAAAATATATGTACTTCTTCAAATTTATATTTGACTATAGCTGTTTTGTTTTGTTTAGAATACCTAGCATTTCTCGCAACTTTGTTGTGACTAACTAGGATTTTTATAAAAGAATGCTTCTTTTTTATATCTGATGCTAACTAATGTCTGATCTATCTTATAATATGTTTCTTAGGAAATTATTTTTGTGTGTTATCCATAAATTAAATGCTACAAAAATGAGGTTATCTCCCACGAATTCCTTTTCACGCTCTTTAAATAAACAGGGCTTCATGTAAATTAGTTGTTATTTATCAATCTAATCACAGCCATATTCATTTATTTTTCTAACTGTAGTTTTTTTAATGAATATTAGGGGAAAAACTCATAAACCGTATCCTTAATAGATTTTATGTTTCTGGTATATTATGTACTTACCTACTGCATACTTTATATACAGTCTTTATCAATGTACTAACGCAGGATAGGGGTTCACAACTTCAAATTCAAAATATTTTCAAATTTATTTAAAACTCTAAAACTATGTTAATAAGAGTTATCTTCGTTTGTATTATAATTTGGGCTGATATGTGAGAAACAGGGGAAGAGGTCGAGGTTATCTGCTGATAAGAACTGAACTGTTTATGTTTGACTAAGTCTAACTGAACACACTAAACCGATGAATTGGGGGGTCTCTCTAATATTACTAAACTTTAAACTTTAAAAAAATGGACTAGTTTTAGTAGTATTAATCGCGTTATTTTCGTGGAAACTTTATGTCATAGAAGTTATAATTTGTTTGAATTGTTATTTTTTATTTTGTGCTTGTATACCTAAATATTATAAATGGGAATATACGTACTTATATCTACCTATATACTAATATTATAAAAAGTTTTTTTGTTTGTAACGAATAGGCTCCGAAATACATTACACTACAAATAGAGGATACATTGATTCATTGGGAGTAACATATGCCACTCTTTATCCCGATATTCTCACGGGATCGGGAGTTACGCGGGTGTCTCAAATAAATGTATAATTTTATTTCATTCTTTCTATGAAATAGTTGCCACCGCAAAAACCTAAGATAATGGAATGTTAACAATGATCTAAAGCAAGTTCTATTTATTATTTAAATACTGAGGTACTTATTAACTCAGGTCCCTACTTAGTCCAAATATAATTATTTAATCTAAGTTTATTTTAACACGGAAAGAAAATTCCACGGGCTCATGTTTAACTTTACTGTAATGCGTGTAATTTGGGTATTATAATTAATTTACGACCCAGCACATTCATTAATTATTCTAATTAAGTATCATATTACTTCCATAATATTATCTGATAATAATGCAACCTGCATAAAAGTCAAGCTGCACTTGTCAGCTACTTTACATAATCTTATTACCTAATAAGTATTGTGTAAAGTATTTTTTTACCTTCTTTACGTAGGAACACCTACTTACTAACAAATACGAAATTGTTCACGTAATAAAACTCTCGTTTATAAGTTCTTTGTGCTAGTTATTTTTGTCCCTCTATTGTATATCTTCAAATATTTGTTATCTTGACCTTTATGTGAGCATGTTAAACCCATGAGTTTCTTGTGCCTTCTTTTCATTGGGCTTGTCCCGAAGGCAAACATCCTAACTAAATTTTTAAGACGATTCAATGTGATTTCATGCAAATGCAAATTGTGTGATTCCAAATGAATGAAGTATTTTGATTTTAATTTTTCGTCCCTTCGAATCGTCTTAAAAATTTAGTTAGGCAAACATCCTAACTAAATTTTTTAGACGATTCAATGTGATTTCATGCAAATTGTTGTGTGATTCCAAATGAATGAAAAATTTTGATTTAAAATTTTCGTCCCTTCACTCGACCCGGTCTATGCGGGGGACGAGTCGAAAGATTGTTAGTTCCACTGCCCTCTTCCTACCATCACTGCCCCTGTTTATTTGAGGGTCTTTGAGTCACGAGCGTATAGGTATCTTCTAGGAAAGCGTGCTATATCTTAGAACGCATCGTCACTAACCACCGTGTGACATAGTGGTTAAACGCTGACCTATTTATTATAAAATTTATATGACTTTCTTTGTTAAATTTCGAGGTACGGAACCCTAAAATCTGCCCAGTCTTTGAATGGTAGTTCGTCTTTCCATCCTCGTCTGGGTCTGCCATTTGTTAAAACGTTTTCTAGGACCCAAAGTTGTCATATAATTTGAAATGTTAAAATTTATAATAGGAGCTTTTCAAGCCCTTCAATTAAATTACTTGGGTATTAACATTTTAAAACAAAGTAGGTAAGTGTAAAGGTCAAGAGGATATAATGAAAACTAAGTTTTGTTAAATTATCTTTAAAAAGCTCTCATTGTTAAAGTAAAACCATATTGCTGCATAAAATATTGCTCTACCAACACAAAATATTACGACCAGTATCTCAGTGGCAGGAATTAACAACAATAATCAGAGTAAACAAGCCGTATTTATCTTTACAGCTGAGACAAATTAATAATTTCCTTATTATCAGTGAAAACAATAATAGTATGAGTTTAATTTATATGATAACCGAAAAATAATGTTCAATGTTCACCAACAACATCGTAAACTCGTAAGTTACAAATGTAATAATCTAGAATAGCGTTCACTTTTACTTTTGTTGCAACCGCACGGTTCTCACTTCCCTCTAAAAAGAGGATCATAAAGTATCTGTCTCTTTCACACTAATATAAAACTTATATGTTCATCCTTCTCTTATTTTCTGTCTTTAGCATCTTCGTTTAATACCAGTTTGGTTCGCGCTTAGTCATCTCGGGTCAGAGATAGTGATTTAAAATGTCATTATCGTTTATCATTTTTATAACATTCATACGTACTTACTTAATATGCTTTGATATATACGAAATAACCTAATAGAATATTCTAATGCAATATGGGTTTCGCCTTGACTGAAATTACATAAACCATGAGTGTTGTATTACAAATTACAATCCACTTGAAAATTAAGGGCCTTTTGCAACAGCTTGGCGCGCCTTGTCCTCAGGTCAATCAAATGTTTTTTAATGAATATAAATATTAATTTAGTAATTTTAGCACACCATTAGTTAATTACGTTGTTAACAACATGGTAGGTTTGATTAAGTAATGTCATTTTGACTGCAGCCGTCGACCTAAAGGTTTTATTTCGACATTTTATGACGCTGATTAAGTAGTAACTTCAAATAAATTAGAATAAAACCATGGGAATATGTGAACAATCATAAATTTAAAAAGTTGACGCGAGTGTTTACGATTATAATAAGTATATCGATTACAATCAAATAGCTTTTATTGCTCTGAAATTAAAGTTACTTAGCTCATCAGAAGTTGGTATAAGTTCTAAATAAGTTTAAGTTAAGTACATATGTTATTGTTTTTGAAGCGAAGTTAGTTAAAGTTCAAATTGCGCAATGCGCAACACAGTGTAAACGCTTTTTAAAACGGAAAAAAACGTATCTATCATTCATTATAGATAAAACTCGAACGAAATCTGAATATGAAAATACAGTAGTAACATATTTGCCCATACCTACACAATACATGACAGTTGATAGAGTATTATCACGTTTTATTCAGTCAGTGGTAATGCAATCGTATTTCTATTTTAAATTTTAAATCATGTAACGGCCGTGTTACATTTATTTCAGTGTCGTTTATGATAAACTAAATCAAATACTCATACTTACCTAGTAGAAGTATTTTTTTGTTTGTAACGAATAAGCTCCAAAACTACTGGCCCGATTTAGATGAAACTTGGTATGACGATACATTGAAAATAAGATAGGCTACTTTTTATTCCGATATTCCTACGGGATCGGGAGTTATGAAACATAATAATGCTCTAATGAATCTGCTGCTTCTTTAGCTTAGTTAAACATCTCGTTTGGATCTTTTGTTACATAAAACATTTATATTTGCATAATCCTTTCATCTTCACTCTGAAGGAATTCAATTATTATCCGATGTGTTGGTACCTACTTATAAAACTTATAATATAAACTTAACAGTTATTTTCCTTACCTAAACTACAATTCTATCTTCAATACCTATTACCTACTATAACTTCATGCACATTGCACATAACGTTGAATCTTTAATTGTTATATGTTTCGAATGTATTTTCAGAAGCAAACCTATTTGATTTCAAAATCAGTGGTGTCTAAGCTATGTCCGAAATCCATTCTTACGAATTATTGTCAAGCAATAAGTTACTCGTAAGTAAGACAACAACCACAACAAATAACCTTTACATTACACAAGCCTCTTGACATGATTTAAAGCTGTAACCGGGAGTAGGTACCTACCTAAAGGGCGACAATGGTCCTTATAAATGTGGCTACATATAAATAAAATTTGTTAAGTTTGAAAATACGTATCGTAGGGATTGGACTTAGATGGCACTAGACAGGCATCAGTAAAAGTCTCCCTCCTATTGGAATGGGCTAAAAATATCTATACTAATATTATAAAGCTAAAGAGTTTGTTTGTTTGTTTGAACGCACTAATCTCAGGAACTACTAGTTCGAATTGAAAAAATATTTTTGGGTTGGATAGTCTTTTTGTCGAGGAAGGCTATAGGCTATGTTATATTTCGATATTCCCACGGGATCGGGAGTTACGCGGGTGAAACCGCGGAGCGCTGCTAGTTATATTATACAGCTGAAGAGTCTGTTTGTTGGTTTCTTTGTTTGTTTGAACGCGCTAATCTCAGGAACTACTGGTTTTAATTGAAAAATTATTTTTGTGTTGGATAGTCCATTTATGGAGGAAGGCTATAGGCTACTTTTCATTTTCATATTCCCACGGGATCGTAAATAATAATAAGATTCAAAATGGGTTGGATTGTTGAATATTGAAGACGCTGGACCCTCACTCACGTTAAATATCTTTGTCGCAGTGTAAATAATAATATTTAAGCGACACAAGCAACTTGGAAGCATTAGTAGGCAGGCAACGCTCGCACGAAGGTCAATTGCTACACTGGTAACCATCACTTCCTAGTTGGCAACTCGGCAGCGGCTTGGGCAATGCCTCTCACTTGAATTAGGCTCCCGATTACAACACAGCGAGTTGCAACGCTACTGCCTATTCAGATGATGAATCAACATTGAAAAATTTATGTTTTTTCATTGATGTTAACAGTTTTTCGTTAATGATTCCAATGACGAATGCATAGTTTATGTGTCCCATATCACGGGGCTACGAAGCCCCGGACCTTTGGAAGACGTGCGTGGAGCCGAAGCTAACGCGTAGAGGTACTTTACAATAACACGTTTAATAGCAAAGTATGATGTAAGAACCAAATCGGCGGTTATCCCTTCTGCACCATAAAATGCAACCAAGAACAACATCTGATTTGGATATAAAAAAATTGATAAACTACAGGAGAAAATTACTTGGGCTACTGTGATGTGATTGTAGTGGACTGGCTACTGGGAAACTCATAGTTTATTATTATTAAGAGCCTGCAGGGCAAAGATATCTCTGCCCTTCTTCCATTGATCGCGATCTATTGCACACCAGTCATTCCTATAGGAGTCAAAGTTTTCTTTTCGCATATTCGATTCTTTACCAATCTACAAATGTGTCTATTCCATGTAAATTTGACCTACTTATATAAGCAATAGACAGCCAATGGATATACCTACTTCACATATTTTTTTATCTTTCTCAATTCTTTCAACCGAAGTTAATTCAATTTATCATGGCATTGAGGCAGTAAGATCATCTACCTATTAATATATTGAAAAATATATACAAGTAGAACATATTTTTCCTTATTCGTAAATGTTAATAGAACCCATATCATACGATGCGATTTCCTTATTGCACCATAATGAAGCATGGTTGTACGATCTTTGTCATATAGATAGGTATGTAATGTTATGTAGGTAGGTATATACCTATTTATAATGATATTTTATAATACCTCTTAATTACTGACACTGCGTTAATTATTGTAAGAAATACAATCAACTGTCGAAAGTCTCTGCCACCGTAACGTTTACAATCCTGTGCAGCACTATTTGAACATTATAAAAACCTAACCTGTGGATCGAACCCACGTCTGTTGGTGTAACGGCCAACTAAAAGACGAAGCCATGACGAAGCTAACATGTTAAAAAATAATAATCACACTGAGTACTCTTAATTCAAGTATGTATGTTGTGTGTAACGTCTATTAGAAGAAGGTCGTAAGTCCAACACTGGTTCATGGTATTATTGTAGTAAACTGATAGTGCACTTATGACGCATACTGTACATATATGAATACCTTGCTAATAAAATTGTTCTTTCGTATTATTGATGTTATTATTTCTTTTTATATCATTTTTGTTAAATTAACTATTATTATTTACTAGCGACCCGCCCCGGCTTCGCACGGCTGTATTATGCATGTATTATATCTAAAAACCTTCCTCTTTAATCACTCTATCTATTAAAAAATAGTTGTGGATAGATGCAATGCAACAGTACTAAGGGATTCTTATAGGGCAAGGTGGCATCCGACGACGGCTATTCACTGAACGACACGAGACGCGACACTTTGAGATTGTCTACAGAATTAACTCTCTGTATTTTTCTTGTTTCATACTTTTTAGAGTGCGATTTTTATATAGGTACCTAGGTAGTTTGTTTTTTAACTATACAATTTTTTTACGTAGTCGGGTTTTAGTTTTTTTAACTTTTTTTTATACTATGTAGTGATAGTGATTATGATTATATAAATAACTTACTTACCTATCTACTTACTATACATAGTCGAAAAATACTAAACACTTAACTTCCAATGCGTTTTTTCAATGTATTTATTTATCACAATTTATTCCACCCAACACGAAAGAAGTCAAATAATTCTGTTTTATTTACCCGGAAAGAAGATATCTATTCCGTATTTGTATGTGTTACTAATCCTACAAGCACTTTATGTGCGTCTTCTGCACATAATACTAGGCACTAACTGCCGGTTTTATGTTTGTTTAAGTTATTGTAAAAACTTAACTCAATACTCTTTGATAGTTTAATAATTATCACCCACGGAATCAATAAAATAAGTTCTTACTTCAAAGCAAAAAGGATTCAAATAAAGAGTCCGAATCGAATTACTTTCTCGAAAAGTAGATTTTTTTAATTAAAATTCTTTACCATAACTTTCATATTCATAACAAACATATTAAGGTGAAAGGCTACCTGCGCTCTCTCCATACAAACGTAGTCGACTGTTTCCTCCCTGGATAATGATACTATCACAAATATTTTTGTACCATAAAACCTATAAGTCTGCCATGACTATGCCCCTATGTTTTGTTTTTTTTCTTTTAATTTTCTAATTATCATAGAAATTAAAATATTAAAAAAAAAAAAATAAGGTCATGGTCATGGCAGTTATAAGTTTTATGCCCTAAAAATATTTGCTCTAGTGTCATTATCCAGGGAGAAAACAGTCGACTACGTTTGTAATAGTTTGTATGGAAATAGCCACTGGTACCCTTTTCTCTTAAATACTAGCTGCGCCCCGCGGTTTCACCCGCGTAAATCCCGATCCCGTGGGAATATCGGGATAAAAAACCTATGTCTTAATCCAGGTCTCCAGCTATCTAGATATCGAGTTTCATCGCAATCGGTCCAGTAGTTTTTGCGTGAAGGAGTAACAAACATACACACTCACACACAAACTTTTCTAATATTAGTAGAATACTTACAGAACACTTATTAAAACGAACATTTTAACCCCAGAAACATTATCATTTTAGTATCGGCAACCAGCTTGAACCATTTAGTATCAATGACCAATTTATTGCTTTTATATTCGAGTTAAATAAAAAGTTTATGACGTCACATAATCCAATAAAAAATCTGCAGAATGACTTTTGTACCTGAATGTAGGCACTGATACGGAATAAGTACCTACATTAACACAAAAAAACACATGAATTGAATGAATCTGATAATAGAGTGTTGTAAAATAAATTTGCATAAAGTCCGCATTGAAACATTAGTTGGCATTTATCTTTATCGACTTACATTTGCTTCGTTATACAGGGTTATTTGTAATTATGTATAACTTCACCGCCGTTTTCGGCTACAGCGTCTGCATTTCCGTTAACTTAGTTTAAGAGTCCGTCTAACATTATGAGTACTCACATGAGTTATTGATGGAATAAATCAGAATCGCAGTATTATTAAGTAATATTTAACAGTTGATCGAACGAATACGAATGAGTATTCTGGGTCACGTGGGGTTCAGCTAATTGGTAATGTGACTGTACATAAGTTTTACAATATTAGATAGCATAGCAACCATCCAACACTTCCTCTCAAGCAACCATTCAACATCCTAAGACACAGCATCTTTAACCACTAAAACATTGCCCCGCATTAAGTTTTAGCCACTAAAACATTGCCCCGCATTAAGTTTTAGAAGTGCGTGTCTGGTTTAGGTTTAGGTGATGGTGTACCTGATGGAGTAAATCAGATTTTTGAGTAATATTTTATTCAGATGGTTGACGGTTGATTGTACATAAGTTTTACATTATTAGATAGGTTATTTCTGCAGTAAAAGTGCGTACACGCTTGCTACATATGAGGACTCTATTCACGTAGTTATAGAAGATGTTGGTGTGTTCTCGTTTAGTGTCCAGATGACACTAAACGAGAACGTCTCTGATCATCAAATTTATACACTTTCTTGTGTACATTCCTTTGCCATTCAAGGCGGTTTTTAGCTTGAGTCCCCCAAGTGCAAAGCTCAATCCCACACCCCTTAATGTGCCTCTTGAGCACATCTTTGTTAGGTAATTACATAAGCAAGTGTTTGAGCTCTACTTGTGTGCATCCTAACAATCAACTTTTGGAACGTTTGGAAATTTATGAATTTAAACAAAAGAACAACAATTGATGGTTTTGGTGCACAGAAATAGCCCTCAACCGCTTTCTCATATACCAATGACCCTGTATATAAATTATAGCTCGGTCTGACTATACCGGGTGTCATGTTATACGAGTTGATAAGCGAAGGAACATAATATTGAACTAATAGTTTGCAGTTTAGAATTTATCGCTCATAAGCATGTGCTGAATTAAATAAGCTTTGCAATTGCTATAGTTACTGGTCAATTGAAATATCTTATGTATATTTCAATCGAATTGAAATTACGATTTTAGAGAAACGGTCAACGCATTTCCGTAAAGATAAATCTCGATGAGCCTTGTGGGCGAATACCCACCTGCAACGCTGTTAGTTGTGGGTTCAATTCCCACCTCAAATAAATATTTTTGCACAGTATTTATTTCGGGTCTAGGTGTTTTTGATATGTACAGTCGACTGCATAATTGCAGACCCACCGTAGAGCTCCAAAACGGCTGTTATAAGAACGGTTTAGTCGAAGTTTAAAATCTTCTAACTCATGAAATTATCAAAAAAAAAAAAATTGATTGAAAACATTCCAATAATGGTAATTTTAGAACTCTACCGGGGACTGCAATTATGCAGCCGACTGTACCTACCTAGTATTTACAAAATAAACAAAAAATGGTTGTCTGTAAAGTCGGTTTACGGACGATAATTTTACGTGATAACGTCATAAGAAAACATTGATGGTAACCATGGCAACGATAAACGTTGTTATAGTTACCTTGTCAATAACATGAGGCGTTCCAGTAACGACGCGTGACGTCACACTTTTTTGAGATTGCAGGTGTTCACCAATTTATAAAACGTTATCACGTCAAAATAGGTATTTAAGTATTCTATCCGTTCTCTAGCACCCATAACAAAAGCCTAGTTGCTTATCTTGGGGCTAGATGGCGCTGCGTTATGTGTTTTATAATATTTATTTATGAGCAGAAAGAATTTAGCGTAGAATTTCCTACTTCAATTTAGAGTAACGTAACGAAATACTTTAATCTCGAGTTAAATTGAGGTAAGTGGGTTATTTTGATAAGCGGAAATAATTCAAACTTGCCTTTGTTTTTGAAATTTCGTGACCAAGATTCAAAATGAGCCTGTGGGGCAGAGACTCCTATTACAATAAATCATTATTTTATAACCAAAATACTTTATATCGAGTTATTTACGGGAAGGATTTTTAAATAATATCGAACTGGTTTTAAAACATAGTCATGGACATGATAAAACACCACGTAGGGCAGCGGATGTTTGTTCAAAACAAACTGTGTCCGAAATAAGCTACGATTTGCTCCTAAATATGCGTTCTTTGTTGTCCGCCTTGGGTGTTTTGAGAAACTTAAATCATGTTTGTCTAAACTCTAAAGGTCTACGCTCAATGTATAATAGTATACATACAAGGATCATAATTATCACTATCACTATCAACACTTCACTATCACTACATAGCATAAAACAAAGTCACTTTCTCTGTCCCTATGTCCCTGTATGTCCCTATGTATGCTTAAATCTTTAAAACTACGCAACGCATTTTGATGCGTTTTTTTAATAGATAGTATAATTCAAGAGGAAGGTTTATATGTATAATAATAATAATTCATTTATTTCAGATCATATAAAATAATACATGCATAATATAGCCGTGCGAAGCCGGGGCGGGTCGCTAGTAATTATCATAAAATCGACAAATATTTTTTCATCGTTAACTGTGTCAAGATAAAATGTAGCTTATTAAATACTTACCTCCAGCAATGCCCATAGCGGTTTCACCCGCATAGTGCCCGATCCACTGGGAACTTCGAAATAAAAAGTAATATGTAGGTAGGTACTTATATTAATGACGACCCAGTTGGCACAATGGTCGCCATGCCGGACTGCCAAACACAGGGTTGCGGGTTCGATTCCCGCCTCAGACAAGTATTTATGCTTAGATATTTATCTGAGGTATGATTGTTTCTATATGTATTGTAAGTATATATTTACAAAAGAAAAGTATATAAATTGTATATCCGTTGTCCCATAACCCATAACACAAGTCTAGTTACAAAGCTTGGGGCTAGGTGGCGATGTGTGAAATGTAACATTTATTTATTTATTTAATTCTCAGGATTCAAAACCAATACCTATTCATATTTGTTAAAGCTTTTGCCCGCGACTTCCTCTGCGTAATGTTTTATTTGTCCGAAATTCTTTCTTAGCTGATGCTAATAACTTAGATGTATTAGTTTCAGAGATTAGGTATACTGACTAAGTCGCTGAGTTTTAGCCTGGCTATAGACACAAATAAACATTTAATAAATAGAACCGCCTATCAGGCGATTTAGAACTAGTTTAGAACAAAACCCGCCATAAAAGCTATGCAATAGCTTAATATAATTTCCAAACCAAACATCTTATTAATCTTCATTCAGTACTTACCACTTAGGTACACACAAATTAATCTACTAACAATTTAAGTAAGTACTTATAGCTAGGTAGTTATTTATAAACAATATTTTTTGTTTTACGTAAATCGCTGATTATAACTAATCAAATCAATAAATGCTTACGTAAGTACCCAGAGTACTAATCATTTTATAGCTTAAAAACACCTCAATTATGATTACATTGGGCAAGGTCAGTTATTTATTGATTAGTGTATTTTTATTTACAGAATAACTTTTCGGACATACAGGAAGGAAGTAGATAGTAAGACATATTTTGCTTCACTGTATTTGGTGAGATATTATGGATGAAAAATATACTAACAATACAAGTAGGTAATAGTAATTTACTTGCAAGTATCGACAAACATGATTTTACTTTTTAGTGGGCAAAACAAATATGATGTTCGAAAATATTTCTACATTTCATTTTAGTAAACCTACTTATATTTATTTCTTGACAGTTTAACAACATGTTTAGAGAACAAAAGATTAGTATTTGGGTCTAAAAAAAAACAAAAAAGACATGCGCGAACATCCATAAAAAAAATACGTACAACCGAATTAAGAACCTCCTCCTTTTTTGAAGTCGGTTAAAAATATGCCGTAAATTGATACTTATAGGTAGCGAATAGTGTATAACTTTACTAGTGATATAGAAGCATTTATACCATTCAACTTCTTGTTTTTTTAATAAATACGTGCGGCAGGGGCGGGCAGGTGACTTATAATTATAACCGGTAATCTTGTTTATACCATTATTGGAGAACGATTGATATGTCGCTAAAAAACCTATTCGCATTCAACTTATGTTAGTAAACATATCCTACGCAACGCGGGCTGCGTAGTAAATGCCTTAATTCGATCATAAAGAACAAAGCATTTTAAATATTCAAGGTCGACACATACTATTATTTTGCGACTCTATCCGGTGTGAATTGATGTCCATTTTATTAAAGCCTTAAACATGAACATAAACTAAAGTCCACTGTAAAAGTCAGATGCTCTAAAGACAATTTTTAAAAATCCTCGCAAATATTTACTTACGTTAGTTTTACGACCCTGTTGGCACAATGGTCACCATGCCGGACTGTCAAACATAGGGTTGCGGGTTCGATTTCCCCCTCAGACAGGTGTTTATGCTTAGATATTTGTCTGTGGTCTGGTTGTTTCTATGTATTATCAGTATACATATATTCACAAAAGAAAGTATTTATTTATGTAGTATATCCATTGTCTAGCACCCATAACACAAGTCTATAAACTCTTGAACATTTTCAACCGATTAACCAACCGTCAAAGTGTCAAACATAACAACCTGTAATTAAAAATAAATATAATTTGTTTTATTAGGTACTTGTAAATGGTATTTAGCTAATAAACTATAGCCCCATTTATTCCAAAATGAGGTTTAAGGATAGTCCGAGATGTGGATTTAAACCTTAGATTTAGATATAGATTTCCTCATGAACTATAGTCTAAACACTATCCCTATATAGTCTATCAGGAACTATAGTTTAAGCACTATCCCTATAGATTATAAAGGGATAGTGTTTAGACTATAGTTTACGAGTAAATCTGTACCTAAATCTAAGGTTTAAATCCACATCTCGGACTATCCTTAAACCTCGTATTGGAATAAAGGAACCAGAGCAAAATTAAACTACTACCAGTTGTTAGATCAGAGATTGATTGATCAGAGAGCAAAATATTACGAAAAGGTCCTAATTGGCTAGTTTTCCGTGTGAAAGGGAAAAAATGTATTCTAAAAGTATAAGTTCCTAATTTAATCAAAACCTGTTCAGCTGATTTGGCGTGGCACTTATACGAGTCTCACATCTTTGGACTAAAGTTGAAATCAATATTCCTATCTTACTTGCTCCAGTCAGTCGCTGATATATTATGTCATTTTCACGTCTTTATGAAAGCTGTGGTCCAAATTGAATGAAAAGCGCTTACAGTGCCAACTAAGAGTGTACTGAAATTCTTACATCGCATGTGGCTATATGTCTATTTCGGATCGTATCAGCGACTGACTGGGGCAAGTAATATAAGGATATCGATTTCAACTCTAAACGCTTAGTTATCCATTAATTCTATTAATCTATTAATATTAATATCCAAGTAACTAATAAGTATTGTCCTAAAATTAAACTAAGCAATTTATTCTCAACAAGAATCCTTGAAACGGATAAATATCAAACCTATTTAATTTTTACTACTCCATTCTCTTCCTTGTTTTTTATGTGCATAAAATGAGTGATTTTTTTTAATAACAGGTCTAAGATGATTCTATTCTTATAAGGGCTGACGCAGACAACATACTTTTCGATCAACCGACTGTTACATTTGAAGGAAAACAAGAAAATAAGAAAACCCCTTCAAAGGCGAAGTTCTTGAAAATAATAAACATTAAGTATTCTAAATTTGAAAATATTGCTTTTTCTTTTTAATATATACTTTTTAATAAAAACAAGAAATTATGTATAGCGTTTATAGGGAGACTAGCGACCGGCATGCATAATATAGCACGGCTATATTAAGCATGTATTATACATATAGACTTTCCTCTTGAATCACTCTATCTATTAAAAAAAACTGCATCAAAATCCGTTGCGTAGTTTTAAAGATCTAAGCATACAAAGGGAAATAGGGACAGAAAAAGCGACTTTGTTTTATACTATGTAGTGATGATTATCTCTTGCTTCAAGAATCTTTTTTTCTGTGTACTGAAACAAAAAAGTTGGATCAGTCCGGTAACCGAACTATAGTAACTGAAATTCAGGTACAAAGCTGAATAACCGACAGAATTGTCTGTGGTCTAACTGCTTCCTTAATCGAACATCCGGGTCGTGTTAAGCAGATAATCATTACATTTGTTACAAAAACTACACTTTATGTTTTTGTGAGAGGAGGAACCATATTGGTGTTAATTGTATTGATGTTCATTCATTTCATTCTATTATATTCGTTCTGGTTTATCTGTGGTCTCCTAAAGAAACAAATAGGTATAGGAAATTGAATTCGGTTAATGTATTTTGTATTGTAGCTACATTTTATAGGGCTATTTCACTTGTTGGCGACAATTTAGTATTATTGAAGGACCTGAGAATAGGACTAACTGCATCCACAGGTAGAGATGACCAATCGATCAATTTAAAGTTATCAAGCACATAGAAACTTCTAATGACGACTCTACCACACCTTAGTCGGTTTTGTGTGACATATTTTAGCTATTGTACCTAATAATTAATTGATTTTTAATCTAATATTGCATACCTCATGTATATGTCGAATAGAGTGTTCTTTATTTCATTAATGTAACACCATACTATGCACCTTTATTCGCAATAAATGAATTGAATTTGAACAAAAAATATACTTCTTATGATAGTGTTACGTCACATACATACATCTTTATGTAAGTACCTACTAAAACTATAATAAAACAATTGTAAAAATAAAGTCGGGCTGAATTCGGAACATTTTTTGAGATGAATTGATATTTT
This sequence comes from Idaea aversata, assembly GCA_907269075.1. NCBI lineage: Eukaryota > Metazoa > Arthropoda > Insecta > Lepidoptera > Geometridae > Idaea > Idaea aversata. Next base: position 6,661,164 of record OU026096.1, read on the forward strand.
TTTATATAGCATGAAATTCTGTTAAAAAATTCAAAATAAAGTCGTTTTAAAAGCTAAGTAAGGATGTCTGTCTGTCTGAATTGGTTTAAATTAGGACATAACCCTATACCTAGGCATAGATAGAGGCTACTGTCATGATTGAAGGGTAACAACGTATCACCAAGCGGACTTGTCCGTGTTCCGATACGTAGGCCGTTGCAACCACAAAAGGAGAAAAGATCGGAAAAGTTCTCCTTCGACTGTCGTCTTCATACCTACACTCGCGTCTCTCAAAGGTCCCTGACTATATGGGGGTCTTCAATTTACGAGTGTTTAGTTATTGTCTAAGCGTGCTACATCTACCGCTTCGTCACTTACCATTTGGTAAGATAGTGGTCCAACGCCGACTTATCTATCTTCTATCTATATAAAATAAAATAGAGTAGTCGAAATGTACACGTATAACTTAAATTCCGAACGACTGCACTTCGTTATTGTCATTGCAAGCAAATTCAACAGAATACTGCAGTGCAGACAGTGAAGGGACTTTGGTACTAGATCAATCACCTATGAACTTATCTGAAGCTATAAATCGGTCATGCAACATCGTAGCAAAACCCACAAGAAGAGACAACGATCATAAAGTGTAGGATTAACGACATGAAAACAGGTACCTGCATCTGGCTAAGTAGGTAACATTAAGTTACAAGGCGTATACCTATACAGATTTATTGTAAATTATACTAGCAAGCCGTTGAGGGCTACTTCTGTGCACCTTAACAAACAACTTTTGTTCTACGACTTTTGGAAATTCGAACATTTTTTCGAAAATTTTGAGGTTAGGGTTACCTGAAAATCAGCTGTTCAATACACGGAGAGGTCATTAACCTTAAAATTTAAAAAAAGGTTCTCTCTTCAAGGTCAAATTGCTTGACTTCGATGAAGATTGGGTTTTCCAAAGTGTTCAGAAGAACATAGCAAAATTTTATAGTGTCGTTTCTGTCTGTTTCATGGGGGATTATAAAGAGGAAGGCTTTTTTGTTTGTTTGTAAATATGAAATAACAATAAAACACAAAAAAATTTATTAAAATTAGGTTTGGTGGGAATGTAACCCATTACCTTCTGATTCGCAGGCGGATGTTCGCCCGTCGCGTCACATAGGTCGTATTTTTTTTGCAATAATTTATTCTAACAGTTTCAATTTACCTATACATCTGCAAGTTATTATCACAATGGTATCACATGCCCGAGGGTCTTATGACTTTATTGCATTTCGTTTACGTTCATGTGAACATGTTTTTATAAGCAGTTTTAAACAGGTAGATATCAAGTTTCAGTACCTAAAAAGTACCTATCATACTAAAAGTTTAAAGCCGGTCGCACACGCAAGGTTTCAAACATGTTGGATTGGCGGCTTGTCGGAACTCCAGTAAAGGAAAAGATAACAAAACAAAAAAGTTTTAAATCAAAAAGTTTCTTTAAGCATTCAACGAGAAAAAGCATTTGTTTTGTACACTCTTTAAAAATAAAGATTTCTTCATTTTTCACTGTGGCTCATAGCTGAGGTCAACCCATTTGTACTCGTACTCAACTTTCCTGTCTTTTCCTTTTTAATGTTTTTAGGGTAAAAAGGAACCCTTTTATGATCACTTTCTTGTTTGTTTGTTGTTTTTCTTGTATGTCCATGTCAATTTTTGTGTCTTTTTCTTCTGTAATTTTGTGTTTGGCGTGTGTTTCGTCTTAAAGATTCTATTCTTATTTTTTACAAATTATATTATTGTTTACTTACAAGTCTGTAAAAGAGACCGACTCGCACTTGACCGGTTTTTTATTTGTTTTTATACGTAAGCCCTATACTATGGTTACTTCATCATACCTTTATTAATATTTTTCATACTCTTGTACAATCAACGGTCAAAAGTCTCTGCCCACCGTAACGTTTACAATCCTGTGCAGCACTATTTGAACATTATAACAACGTAACCTGTGGATCGAACCCACGTCGGTTAGTGTAGCGGGCATGGACGTATTATTACTAGAGATGGGCCGACTAGTTGCCGACTAGTCGGGAAAGCCGACTATTCGGCATATTTTATAGTCGGCGACTAGTCGACGACTAATCGGCAAAATATGCCGATTAACTTAACCTGTAATATAAAACAATTATTTATATGTAGAAACTTTAATTGTTTCCGACACCTAACTATCTGAACTTATTTTAATTTTACATTATTTAAATAAATGTACTTATACCTAGTAAAGTACCATAAAACTTAGTTCGGAACTTAGTTGGAAATCAGTCAGTCATTTTATTTGAGTAGCATTACTCAATAAAATAGTTGAAAATAAAATGTAAACAAAACACACAACACGCTCGGCGTGGTCGCACGATCACTCGTATGCGTGCGCGAACGAGCCGAGTGAGGACGACATAGTCCGAAAACCTCCGAAAGGCTAGTATTAAAATGATCGGCACTGCCGACTAGTCGGCAATTTGAAAACCGATTAGTCGGCTGATCGGCTAGTCGGCAAATGTCATAGTCGGCCCATCTCTAATTATTACCTACATTAATACGTCCATGGTAGCGGGGGCCAACTAAAGACATAGCTAACACGTTGAAATTTATAATCACATTGAGTACTCTTAATCCAAGTATTTATGTTTGTGTGTAACGTCTATTAGAAGAAGGTCGTAAGTCCAATACTTGTTGATAGTATTATTGTAGCAAACTGATCATTTACTTATGACCCATACTGTACACAAAGTCCAATATAAACTCTGTAAATACAGTCTATAGTCTGTAATTCGAATAAATATTCGAATTATAAAGTCTACAAGACCATTAAAAACAGACTGAACAGGTTCTGCGCGTCCGTATCGCCCGCAAGTCTGCCTCGCCCAAACAATGTTGTTAAAACAAAAAACAACAAAAAATACCTTTATCAGCGAATACTAGTTACCTACTTAACTATTGGTGGGCATTTTTTCTCCTTATTTATTCATATTTTTTGTACGGATTTGTAAGTACTTGTTATGCAAAATAAAGCCTAGAGCCTGCTGACAGACAGACAGACGGACTGTGGAGTCTTAGTAAAAGCTATCCCGTTTTCACCCCTTGGGTACGGAACCCTAAAAAAATTGTAAAACCGGTCAAGCGCGAGTCGGACTCGCGCACGAAGGGTTCCGTACCATTATCATCACATAAAAATCACGTCTGTTAAATAGGAGTCATAAAAAAATAGATGGCGCTAGTGGTAAAAATACATGAATGAAGGGTAAATGGCGGTTTACGGTTAATGACGTTTTAAAAAAAAACTACTTACCAGATCTCGTTCAAACCAATTTTGGGTGGAAGTTTGCATGGTAATGTATATCATATATTTTTTTTAGTCTCATCATTCTCTTATTTTAGAAGTTACAGGGACACACACTTTTTACCACTTTGGAAGTGTCTCTCGTTTAAATTATTCAGTTTAGAAAAAAAAATATTAAAAACCTCATTATCATTTTTGAAGACCTAACCATAATTTTTTTTTGAGTTTCAGTTCTACGTATGGGGAACCCTAAAAATTATTGTAATTTTTCTATTTTTGTGTGAAAATCTTAATGCGATTCACAGAATACTTACCAAGTTTCAACAGTATAGTTCTAATAATTTCGGAAAAAAGTGGCTGTGACATACGGCAGACAGACAGACATGACGAATCTATAAGGGTTCCGTTTTTTGCCATTTGGCTACGGAACCCTAAAAATGAAACTCATTTTTACGAAATACAATGGGTATTTTAAAAACCCATAAGGAAATGAATAACCATATATCTTCTTGAATTTATCATTCCTGTGCTTAGAAGAGGTTTAGAAATATGTTTGTTTTCCTATTCTCACTCGAAAGAAACCTTTAAATATCAAGCGGTTTCTTATTTCAAATGCGAAAATTATGAAATGACCACTTAACATAAGCATTCGTTACCTACTAGCCCACATTAGTCAATATTATCGTCAAGTGAAATTCTAAGCACCTTGACATTGTCCTTATTTCTACAGGTTGTTAGAGATATTACATCACCGAGGTGGGTAACACTGTGTGAAACACGTCCTATCGCCTTACAAAACCTATGGCTGTACCTCTTCACTTGATACGCTTGCTACAAAACGTGCTTCGAACACTAAACTAACCGGCACAACGAGAACTCGACTGCATTTATAACTTTTCCATACACTAAATCATTCATATGAAACTTTAACTCGTTTTTATCATCAAAACACGCATTGTGTATTAAATTTCTTTATATTTCCAATTTGTTAGTTAAAATAAGAAAACCGTGCACCTTATACGTCTCGCATACTAATTTGTTTAAGACTGGTAAAGTTAAATGCTGGAGTCGATAACATCCTTAAACCTTATAACTGCTTGCATAAGACAATGGTGTTTTATAGCTTTTCCTATTAACGTTCTTCTTCTTCTTCTTCTTCTCGTATAGTGGTATGGCTCACCTATTGTTAGAGTTTTCATATCGCCCTAATCCCTCTAACTTGACCTAACGACTGCTACTAGAGGTAGCAACCGGGACCAACGGCTTAACGTGCCTTCCGAGGTACGGAGGGACTCACGAAAACACATTTTTGCCACACTACTAATTGGCCACCCATCGAAGTAATGACCGCGCCAGGCGTCACTTAACCCGCACGACCGTAAACGATCAGCGAGCGTCGTTTAGCTATGAGTAACATTAAAACGTCAGTTAATATTGTTGTTATATCGTAAGATGTTAAAGATTTATTATCTATTTAAATTAATTGTATTCAGAGCTAAGAATTTATTATCGAACCGGTTTTCACACCCACCAAGTTACATTTTTTAACACAAACTTTATCTCGTAATATAAATGAATGTACATACGCTTTTAAATAGACTTTTGCACTTACTCTGAGTACTATTTTATCGACAGAAACTTAAAAAATTGTAAAGAAAGAAGATTTTCAACAAAACGCAAGTAGATACTTATTGCAAGATCAACTAGAGCAACATATGAACAGGTTATTTATCACTTATAAAGTTATAAAAGAAAAAATGTTAATTTTTTTTAACTGGTGAAATATGCTGTTTGAAAGAAACCAACCTTGATCATAAAACAGTCAACGTTTTTAAACCTCTAGACCAAATAGAATAATCAGGACCAACAAATGTTTGGAACTGTATATATCTACTGTAATGTCATCCAGTTTGCATAGCAACATCAACACATGTGGCCAAGATATCTCGGTGTCTCCAAAAATATAATCGCCTTATCAAAACCGGAAAAAGATTATTTACACATGAACCACATAGAGGTAATAAAATAGTTTTATCATTAGAACCTCTACAGACTATAGACTATCTTTTAAACTATAACATGATTATTTTTACTTGGTTATTTTATATTTTTATTTCCATGCCTTTTTGTTATACATTCTTTATTAAAAACGGTATATTTTTGTTCTACAAATTTTTCTAAGTCCCTTAGAGTCATTTATTTTAAATTTGCTTCCTAGTACTGATTTTTTGTCCTCTCTCTCCCCCTTTATTATAAGTATAGATTACCCCACTTCGTCCAAATTACTTGTTACTACATAGGTATTCATATGAAACCTTTATATCGAGAACTATAAAATAATAAATAAAAAACAATGGTGAATATCCCGTTTTAAACCACTTCAATAGAGACACAATTTTTGTCAGCTGATAATTATCATTGGTATCAAATCGACGATTCTAACTGCCTTTCAATTCTTAAAATGTTAAACTATCTCTTCTTTCTCTATAGTCTTCAATCTGCGAGAGCCTCCATTATCAAACATGCGTGTTGTATACAAGTAGTTAAATTATTTAGGACAATGATAATATTGTGTAATACATACTTAACTTACTTTTCAATTGCAATTTGGTCGACAACGCGAAAGTGGTGTAATATCGAGTAATTTTCCATTGTAGCATGGTTTATGATTATGACGAAGCAATATTACTAACTTAATTCAAGTGTAACTTATCATTACGTCACAAGTACTTATTACTTTTACTTTATAATTTAAAACATATACATATCCAATTAGCTGATTCGTTATTCTCCAATTTATTTAGGCGGTATTCATCCCCTTTTTATCAAATTAAATGCAGGATGCCAATAAAGGCATTATAGCTAAATGGGAGGTTTGCCCGAAAGCTGTTCGCCCTAGATCACACGCCATACAAAAAAGTTTGACCAAAACATAAAAATACCATCTAATGCAGACTAAATTCTAAATTACTCTACACTATTGCAGCGTGCAGTTTGCACAAGACACCCAGCTGATGGAGGGAGCACTGTTTACGCAAACAACCGTATTGACTCGCCTTCAACGACAACTCCGTTTAGATTGTAGTCTGCTCACTACAGAGATGCACTCTAATCGCTGATCCTTATCTAAATTACTGTCAGATAATTAAGCCGATAATTGGACTGTAAGGTTATAAAATAATACCATTAGGTTTCCGTACCATTATATTCTGTTTTTTAACAAATGCAAAAATCCTAAAAAAAAAGAATATTAAAAAAATATACTTATTGTATGTCAGACGAGGTTGTATAGGTTAAAAGTCTTTTAACCGCCCTTTTGGGAGCATACTTACAAAAACAATATTGCCCAAAAAATAGTAGGTAGGTCATCATCATCATGTCAGCCCATACACGTCCACTGCTGGACATAGGCCTCCCCCATACGACGCCACAAACAGCGGTCCTGAGCCGCCTCCATCCACCGACTACCCGCGACCGCCACAATGTCGTCGGTCCACCGGGCAGCTGGTCTCCCAACACTCCGTTTCGCGTTGCATCGTGGCCGCCACTCGAGAACCTTTACTCCCCAGCGGTTGTCAGTTCTGCGAGCTATATGACCTGCCCATTGCCACTTCAGCTTACCAATCCTGAGAGCTATGTCGGTGACTTTGGTTCTTCTACGGATTTCCGTATTTCGGATTATATCACGTAGAGAAACTCCGAGCATAGCTCTCTCCATAGCCCGCTGAGCGACTCTGAGCTTATGAACGAGGCCTATAGTCAGCGACCACGTCTCGGATCCGTATGTCATCACTGGTAACACACATTGGTTGAAAACTTTCGTCTTGACGCTCTGTGGTATTTGTGACGAGAAGATATTGCGAAGCTTCCCGAACGCTGCCCAACCGAGTTGGATTCGTCGGCTGACCTCTTTATCGAAGTTGGATTTACCTAGTTGGACCATTTGGCCTAGGTAGACATAGTGATCAACAACTTCGATAACATCGTCTCCAATGTGAACAGGTATGGGTACGACGTGGGCGTTCGACATGATCTTTGTCTTACCCATGTTCATTTTAAGACCCACCTGTCCGGAGACGGTGTTGAGGTCTCTCAGCATCCTGCTGAGGTCCTCCAGCGATTCTGCCATGATGACTATATCGTCGGCAAACCGAAGATGAGTGATGTAATCGCCATTGATATTGATGCCATATCCGTCCCAGTCCAAGAGCTTAAATATATCCTCCAATGCAGAGGTGAACAGTTTCGGGGAGATAACATCTCCCTGTCTCACCCCTTTTTGCAATGGGATCGGATTTGTGCTCTGGTTCTGAAGCCGGATAGACATAGTGGCGTTGCTATACAAACACTTCAGCACTTGGATATACCGATAGTCAATTTGGCACCGCTGGAGGGACTGCAGCACTGCCCAGGTTTCGACTGAATCAAAGGCTTTCTCGTAGTCCACAAACGCAAGATATAACGGCCGATTATACTCCTCTGTCTTCTGTATAATCTGCCGGAGCGTATGAATGTGGTCCACGGTACTAAAGCCTTTTCGGAACCCGGCTTGTTCGGGAGGCTGGAAGTCGTCAAACCTTCGAGAAAGACGGTTGGTGATAACTCTCGAAAACAGCTTATAGACGTGGCTCAACAGTGAGATGGGCCTATAGTTCTTTAGAAGGGCTTTGTCACCCTTCTTATGGAACAGCACCACCACGCTCCTGTTCCACGCCTCTGGCGTTTGTCCCTCGAGGATGACGGAGTTGAACAGCCTCTGAAGGACTTTAAGTACCGGTGATCCACCTGCCTTCAGAAGTTCTGTCGTTATTCCGTCATCACCCGGTGCCTTATTGTTTCTGAGCTGTTTGAGAGCCGACCTTATCTCGTACAGGCTGACGTCCGGGATATCTTCGGTATAGTATCGGGTTAAACGGGCTCTTGCATCGCCCGCCGTGTTGTTTGCAGGGCATTGCTATGAGGTGTACAGCTGTCCATAAAACTTTTTAAGCTCTCAAGATCTCAGACTTAGAGGATATGATGCTGCCGCTATCGGTCTTAAGCCTTGTCAACCGGTTTTGTCCCATAGACAGATCTCTCGTGAACACCTTGGAGCCCTTGTTCCGCTCTAGTAGGTAGGTACTTAATTAAAATAAACTAAAATTCTTAATAACATACTCAAAAAATATTTACTTCTTTCTGTTTTTGTATTTGTTGTTATTGCGACAACAGAAATAAATACATTATTTGTGAAAATTTCAACTCTTGCTTTTATGGTTCATGAGATAGAGCCTGGTGACAGCCAGACAGACATACAGACGGACGGACGGACAGCGAAGTCTTAGTAATAGGGTCCCGTTTTTACCCTTTGGGTACGGAACCCTCAAAATGTTCTCATTAGGAAGACAATTGAGATTACTTACTAACTTATGCTATAGGTAGAAAATGGAATGACTACCTAAGTATGTATATAATAAAAAAATACAACCTAAATTCTGGAGAAGCTTACTGCGAAAAATGTTCAAGTAGATACTTACCAACAGAAACCCTTAAAGAAAATTTAATACTGACCCGTCCATTTCGTGGATAAATTCGTTTAGGTTTCCAATTTCATAAAAGTTTCTCGGTATTCGGTAATAATCCCCTGAGAGCTTGTGAAAATCGATCAATATCTTACCGACAATTTACGATAAGGTACTTATAAATTCGAATTGAAGAACAAATCAATTTACTGGTTTTTATTGCAGAATACGTCTCTGCTAAATACGGACAACATCTGGAGACCGGTTTCACTCGTTCTTCAGGCCCACGCAAGTTCTTGCCTCTACCAATACATTATAAAAGCTAACTTAAATACTGGAACTATACATTGACGCGTAAGTTAAGCCAATTTTACAATCCGTGGCTGTATAACCTTCATGCTATAATAAAAAAACTTTTAGAATCATAGAAGTCAGTTTGGAGAACGTTTTATAAAAGCAATGGTTCTTTAGTGGAGGGACACCTAATAACAGCAAGTTAGTAACCAAACTATTTGCATCGGACGGTATTTTTCCTTGAAGCAACTCGACCCGCCTTATATTTCGCTTGCCTTACCAGAAAAGTTAACGGTTACTTGGGACTTGACTATAAATTGATGTTGAAATAGCAATGTTGCTTATCCTAACCGCCCTCTGACAAATGGATGTAGAATGGAGACAGGACTCTGCCAGACATTCTAAGAATTACTTTATTGTTTTTCTCGCAAAAAGTATTATTTATCACCGTAGGTTCTTTTCCATTATCTCTACACGATTACTTCCTTTGGTATTGGAAACAATTAAAGGCACTTAGTTTACTTATATATTCAGGAAGTTTTTCTTTCAATTTATCTCTTCTTCCTTAAGAGTATGCTGTGTATGGTATGTACGAGTAGACGTATGTCGGAAGTGACGTAGGTAGCTGGCCGGGCGGCAGCGTCTGCGCATGCTTCCGCTCGGAAGCGACCAGCTTCCTGACACCTCCATGGTCAAGTGACGTTCTGCTTTTTAATGACAATCTCTTTGTCTAAGAAGATAAGCGACTTACTGAACTGATTACATATTTATCTACACTATCTATCTATATAAATTCAGTAATACATTCATACACTTATATACATAGCTACATCTTTAAATCTATTCTAATCTACACTAATATTATAAAGAGGAAAACTTTGTTTGTTTGTTTGTTTGGTTGTAATGAATAGGCTCAAAAACTACTGGACCGATTTTAAAAATTCTTTCACCATTCGAAAGCTACATTATCCACGAGTAACATAGGCTATATTATATCCCAATACTCCCACGGGAACGGGAACTACGCGGGTGAAACCGCGGGGCGCAGCTAGTATCTATACTAAAATTATAAAGAGAAAAGGGTTTTTTGTTTTTTGTTTGTAACGAATAGGCTCCGAAACTACTGGACCGATTTTGATAAAACTTGGTATGAGGATACAATAATTATTTGGGAATAATATAGGCTACTTTTTATCTCGATATTCCCACGGGATCGGGAGTTACGCGGTTGAAACCGAACCGAAACTATCCTATAAATACATTATTATAAATGCGAAAGATTGGGTTAAGCTACTTTTAAGCTATTGCATAGATTTTATCGGGGCCTTGGGGGGCGAATCAAGAAATTCCGTAACGAAAAAAACCTAAAACCCCCGACAAATGACGGACGATTATTAACGGACGACTATTGACGGACGACATGTCGGAATGTCGGACGACAAATGTCGGACGACAATTTTTATTTTTTTATTTTTTATTATTTTATAAGAACATTTACTAAGACAAGAAATTATTCTCGAGCGTTTAAAGGAACTATAGGAAGAGGGATTACTTCTTGCTTCAAGAAACCTTTTTATGCAATAGCTTTACCGCGGCAGTCCTCGAGTGCCACACGTTTTTTTTTATCCAAGTACTTACGAGATTGAAGCCAACTCTGCAATTGCTCATTTAATTCACAATGAATGAGCAATTAGAGAATTGAACGTTATTTTTCAAACAAAAATCCAATTTTTTATTATTTCGACGATACTCACGATCGAAACGAGTTTATTATGCAAATTGGTTGTATTCAATTCCAACTAGATTTTTGAAGTTGCGCAAGTGTTATGCAAGAAAACTGACCCCTTGACCAAAATACATGACGTGGTCCAAATTAGGAGGTTTATTTACATCTTATTTTTTGTGTTATTGAGGTGTCAAGTATAGGTTATGGTGTATTACGTCTAACATTAAAAAAGGTCAAAAGGAAACAGTAGCTAACTCATTTCTAGGGGACGATCCAGTTGGCACAATGGTCACCACACCGGACTGCCAAACACAGGGTTGCGGGTTCGATTCCCGCCTCAGACATGTATTTATGCTTAAATGTTTGACTGTGGTCTGGTTGTTTCTATGTATTATAAGTATATTATATTTACAAAAGAAAAGTATTTAAGTAGTATATCCGTTGTCTAGCACCCACACACAAGTCTAGTTACTTAGCTTGGGGCTAGATGGCGATTGTGTGGAATGTCCTGCAATATTTATTTATTTATCTACACTTCATTACAAAACAAATTCACTTTCCGCTGTCTGTCCCTTTGTTTGTATCTTTAAAAAACGTGTAACTCAAGAGGAAGGTTTATATAACCATGCATAATATAGCCGTGCGAAGTCGGGGCGGGTCGCAAGTATATTATAAAGAGGAAAGATTTTTCTGTTTTCGTTTGTTTGTAACGAATAGGCTCATAAAATACTCGACAGATTTTGATAAAACTTGGTATGAGGATACATTGATTGGAACTTTTTATCCCGATGGGATCGGGAGTTAGTAGGTAAACAAATAAATATTGTAGGTATAATATCACATATAGCGCCATCACGCCCCAACCTAAGCTGCTAGGCTTGTGTTAGGGTGATCAGACGATGAATACATACCTTCTTATATACATATAGACACCCAGTCGAGAAACAAATATCTTAACGTAAATACTTGTTTGAGTCGGGAATCGAACCCGCAAACATATGCGTCGCAGGCATGGTGTTCACCCACCGCGCTACAGAGCTCATCAATACTTTAAAATAATAAATAAAATAAATAAATATTGCAGGACATTCCACACATCGCCATCTAGCCCCAAGCTAAGTAACTAGACTTGTATTATGGGTGCTAGACAACGGATATACTACTTATATACTATTTCTTTTGTAAAATAATAATAATTAAATATACTAACTTAATTAATATTACGAAGATAAAAGATTTGTTATTTTAGATTTTAGTTTGTGATGATTAAACTCCCGATTTTGGTGAAACTTGTTTTAAGAGATTGGGTTATTTTAAACTCCAATTATTTGTACAGGATCGGAACTTATGCGAATAAAACCGCGGGACACAGCCAGTTTTGAAATGAAATGCCGACTTGCCTAATTAACAGGTAGGTTATGTAAGTACTTACTTTCATGATTTGACAGTTTATTTTGTTATGTCTACAAGCGAAGGACTCAATATCAACAGTCACTTAAAATTTCATATTTACTTTGTAAGACTTTGTTTTCTTTCAACAACCGGCTGCGCTTTTTCATACCATTTTATTTTGTAACTTTTGTATACCTATACAACGCGGAACGGCTTCCGACTAAGGTTGCTGGATGTCGTTGGGGGGCATGCGACGAGTGGGCCCGTTGTTTTTATGTATTTTATGTTTATTTATATAGATAAGAAAAATATATAAATAGTAGGTATATCCGTTGTCTAGCACCAATTAATGTATTTTAAATTTATACGTTTTGTCATTATGTATTTAGTATATTATTTGAAACAAATTTTATTTATTTCGATTTTATATATTTTGATCATTATGTATTTTGATTTTCGGTATTTTAACTTTTAGACCAGGGTCGATTATTTTTGAAACCAAAAAAAATCACAATAGGATGAAACCCATTAGAAAAGGAGGGGAATATGATAAAAATGAAAGGAAAAATAAATTACGGTCGATCCAAGTTCGGGAAGTGGGAGGGGGGGGTTTTTAAGGGTAAAAAATGGTTTATCTTGATTTCCGGCAAAACTACAAGTCCTATGGAAAAAAGTTGAATGGCAAAGTTGTAGGTAATAAAAAGATCTACAACTTTTGTTTTACAATTTTTTCACATAACCTCAAAATTTAGGTGAAAAATTCAAATAACCCAGTTTTTGGTTTTTTATTTTTATCTTTTTCAAAATTTTTATTTTTTCTACGAAATTTGGTGAAAACTAACCTTATTATGTCCCAAATACACTGTAATTTATTTGATGAAAAATATTTATTTTTTCGCCTTATTTTAACTTAATATCAAAAAAACACCCTAATTTTCAATCGAAAATTCTCACGTCAAAATATCAGCTTTTTTCAAAAAGTTGGTATGCTTTCTGTTCGTTGAAATCTCTACTTTCCGATGGTCGATAGCACATTTATCCTGGAATACTGTCCAAAAAACAGATTGGGATAATTCCTTCATTTGCAGTTTTGGCATCACAAAACATAGAGAACGGAGTGAAATTTTAATTTTTTTAAAATGGCGGATATCTCGGAAACCGGGGGACTTTCATAGAACATAATTTTCGTTTTTCTGATCCGGCACAGTGTCCTCTATCCGTATAGGTGCCCGTTTGGCCATTCATTACGGAACACCCTGTATTTATACATAACAATAACAATTTTGATGGGATTTTCCTTCTAGGGCACATTTGATCCCTTAAATTGCAACAAAATTTTATGTAACTGATGTTAATCGCTTTTTCACTTTTAATAGTTTGTATTCTAGGCTTACATGTTTCATTATTTTTAAAAACATATTAGTTTAACTTATAACTTCAAGTGATTTGCAAAAAAAATAAAAAGGAACATATACAAGCCTAGTTTATAAAGAACTAGCGACCCGCCCCGGCTTCGCACGGCTGTATTCCGCATGTATTATATCTATGAAACTTCCACTTGAATCACTCTATCTATAAAAAAAACCGCATCAAAATCTGTTGCGTAGTTTTGAAGATTTAAGAATACAAAGGGACAGACAGCGAAAGCGACTTTGTTTTAATTACTTTTGTGGAAGCTCGGTCCCAAGAATCGAGACCAATGGTCCAGCAGCCACTTTTTGAAAAATAAAAGGCGAAAAATAAGCCATCACACAGAAAAAATCTTGGACAGTTAATTAAGCAAAAAACACGGCAATCTGAGAATATTAAGGTGAGATAAGAGCTAAGGAATCTGTAGATTCGAAGATCGTGGAATCGTTCGCACATAAATGCTACCTCTTTAATACTTACACGTTTTTTCTGCATACTAAAAGCAATAATTAGTAGTTATCAGTGTATCTGTATGCTGTTAAATGAATCCATCATCCTACTTCCTACTAATATTTTAAAGGTGAAAGTTTGTGAGTGATTTGTTACATCCTCACGCAAAAAACTACTTAAACCGATTACGATGGAACTTGATAAATTATGTATGTAGAGCTGGTCTAACTTGACTACATTTAATCCTGACATCTAACAAACAAAAACAAATATCTTGATATCATTAAAATTTGTGGGGCTGTCCATTAAACACGTGAGGCTCAAAAGGGGTCCCCCCCCCTTTTGAGCCGGGGTCCATAAACAATCACGAAATATCACAAGGGGGGAGGGGTGTAGTACATCACATAATAAATGTATTTATTTTTCGGCAAACGCCCGATATCCAACCGAAAAGCGGCTAAAATACTTATACCGGTATTTTAAAATTATTGAAAAAAAAATAAGATTCTTTGTAAGTAGGTAAGTACTAAAAAAAACACGTGATATAGTTGGAGGGGGGGTCTTAAACCTCACCATGTATCATCAAGGGGGAAAAAATGCTTAAAAAATCATCAAGAAGCTAGTATTGAAGCACATTTATCGAATTATTTTCGTCTATATTATGTATCTATATCTATACTTATTATAAAACGTCCCCTGGAGAAAGATAAACAGTCCCCTGGCCGCATCTGTCTGCCTGTCTATCTCAACACGATAATCTTAAAATCCACTTAACTGATTTTCATAAGGTTTTCAGTAGTTGACGGAGTGATTCATGAGAAAGGTTTATTGGTAGGTATTTAAATAACGAATTTGTGTAAATTAGCTGAATAATAACGTTAATTATTCACTTGGTATTGCCCATTGGTAGATTAATAGGTATGTATTAAAACTACTCGTTTCCTAAAATCCTAATTACGACAGCCTGAACCCATTATCTTCGAGAATGCGTCACGGCTAACATTTGACGAAACACCATCTGCGACTTGCAAATATTTGCTCTGTGGCGCGTCGGGCGAACACCCGACTGCGACGCAGAAGGTTGCGGGTTCGATTCCCGCCGGGAACAAGTATTTATGCTGACCATAAATTCTTGTTTCTGGTTCTGGGTGTTTCCTATATGTATAATATGTATATATTTACAAAAAAAAAGTATATAAGTAGTTTATCCGTTATCTGGCACCCATAACACAAGCATTAAGTTGCTTAGCTCGGGGCTGGATGGCGATGTGTAATATGTCCTGAAATATTTATTTTATTGAAGCACATTTATCGAATTATTTTTGTCTAAATTATGTATCTATTATAAAGGACCAGGTATTTTAAGCAAATCTGAGTGTAGGTTACGTAAATATAAAGGCACTTATCGTCAGAACATATTTTAATCATATAAATTACATACCCATCGGCATTATTTTACCACAACGCTTAATCCACTCACTAAAAGGTATTAAACTAATTAACTCAAATAAATGGTACGAACATAAAAAGGTTCGGACATCATGAAGCTACTCCGACAGACTGAACCACGTTCCGTCATTTTATTCCTATTTATAGACACAAAACAGTAGTCAAGATGGCGGCGCCCTGACGTATCCATCAAATGAAGCACTGTATTGTTGACTTCCTTCAGTCGTTTTCGTTTTGTTACTGACACGGCCGTCCTGCAGTCGTGTTCGCCCTCGAACACCCTTGTAGTCGAATGCGGAAGCTGAGAACAACACAATAAAGTCAGATTCTACAACTTTTGATCGTTTTGATATAGAAGAGCAAACAGAATTTTGGAGGAGTTGGCTATTCCATCGCCGGCCAACCAACCCAACCAAAAGACATCAAATGATTGCAATACTTCTACATTCATACACCAGAGCAAAAAGGACAGAATCTTGGAAGAGCTAGCTATCCCATCGCCGGCCAACTAACTCAACCAAAGATATCGACAGTTCGCAATACTTCCACATCCACACACCAGAGCAAAAGGGACAGAATCTTGGAAGAGCTAGCTATCCCATCGCCGGCCAACCAACTCAACCAAATGGCTTAAACCAAGTGATGTTCAATATCAGCTTAGTTGTGTATCGCCATGTATTTAAAGTACCAGTGTTCACCATGGATATCTGTTACTATACACAATTCTGTCACTCTACTTCTGTTGGAAAAATGTTTGAAGTGACTGCAACTGCATGGGAATCTCTAATTTGAGTTTTATTTCTTTTTCCTGCCATTAGAACCCATATTGCAACGCCATTTCTTTTTTACATTTACAGATCTCTTCATTCTAGATTTCTCGCTACACATCTCACAAAGAACATTTCGCTTCACTTGTGAGAGAGAGACACCCATATCTGAATGATTTATATTATCGGTTTAAGAATGACTTGCGTTCACAGCGTATCGAGTTTATTTCAAAACATCTTATAGCATGTACACCTTTACTAAAATAAATTCATCTGCAAATTCACACTCTCGACTAATTGGTCAAAAATATGAATCTACCCATGAATCCACTTTTTGCGGCAATTATCTACTCTGACCAAAACTGTTCAAAAACTAAAATATTTCTATGCAACATATAAAATATCTGAATTTAATCCATTTCCATCGCTAATTATAATATGGCATATTTCCTTGGTATATCCATACTAGCGACCATTACTAATTCAAAACTTTCATAAAAACAACATTTCAGACAACCATGTAAAAGTCTAGATTTAATCTACTTGCATCACCAATTTTGATAAAATATTTCAGAACTTAATTGACTTCATAGGCCTCTCCTGGCTCTTAACTTTTTTTAATCTAGCCTTAATTGTAATTATACTTTACAACAGAAATATTCAGCTCATTATACAAATTATAAACGATACAGCTTTAAAAAAATCTGAATTTAATCCATTTGCATCGCTAATTATATGGCATATTTCTTTGTTATATCCATACTAGCGACCATTACTAATTCAAAACTTTTCAGAAACAATATTTCAGACAACCATGTAAAAGTCTAGATTTAATCTACTTGCATCACCAATTTTGATAAGATATTTTAGCACTTTATTGATTGCATCGGCCACTCCTGGCTCTAAATTTTTCAAACCTAGCGATATTTTTGTAATTATACTTTTTTACGAAAGTATTCAGCTCATTATACAAATTATAAACGATACAGCTCACCATTTTCCACCACAGTCATTTTACTACATCCTCGTGCTGTTTTCACGCTGCATTTGAGCCCAGCATTTGCGCCCATCATTTACGCCTGTCCATAGGCCAACTATATATAACAAAAATGAACACATTAAATAAAAAATCTTTAGCTCATTATTTTATACAAAATGCTTACGAAACATTTCTGCTAACCACGTGTTGTCCCCGTGCTGTTTTCACGGTTTTTCACCTGTGTCACCATCTACAAGTCATCTACATTCACTCGCTATTCAATCTGCAAAATTACTAAAAGCATCTTCAAATAAACAGATGAAGAAGGAGTAATATGTCTCCCTCTTCGCTACTTGAATTCAACACAGTAATTTATGAAGCCTCTGTATGTTTTATTGTTTTTCACCGTATAATTTTTATCACAATAAAAATATTTAGGTTATTTAACCGTTATTTTAATTATTGTCTTACCCACAAATTTCAACAATAGCTTTGCGTTTTTATATTTAATCACAATATTTCATATCACAATAATTCACAATATTTTACACGCTCCTTTTTTTTTAAAAGATTTAGATTAAAACCATAAAACACTTATTGTCAGCAAGACCGAAAGGTGCCACGTGAAAGTTCGATTTTCACTATGTCATCGCACTTCTGATATAAAGGACCAGGTATTTTAAGCAAATCTGAGTGTAGGTTACGTAAATATAAAGGCACTTATCGTCAGAACATATTTTAATCATATAAATTACATACCCATCGGCATTATTTTACCACAACGCTTAATCCACTCACTAAAAGGTATTAAACTAATTAACTCAAATAAATGGTACGAACATAAAAAGGTTCGGACATCATGAAGCTACTCCGACAGACTGAACCACGTTCCGTCATTTTATTCCTATTTATAGACACAAAACAGTAGTCAAGATGGCGGCGCCCTGACGTATCCATCAAATGAAGCACTGTATTGTTGACTTCCTTCAGTCGTTTTCGTTTTGTTACTGACACTATATCTATACTTATTATAAAACGTCCCCTGGAGAAAGATAAACAGTCCCCTGGCCGCATCTGTCTGCCTGTCTATCTCAACACGATAAAATTAAAATCCACTTAACTGATTTTCATAAGGTTTTCAGTAGTTGACGGAGTGATTCATGAGAAAGGTTTATTGGTAGGTATTTAAATAACGAATTTGTGTAAATTAGCTGAATAATAACGTTAATTATTCACTTGGTATTGCCCATTGGTAGATTAATAGGTATGTATTAAAACTACTCGTTTCCTAAAATCCTAATTACGACAGCCTGAACCTATTATCTTCGAGAATGCGTCACGGCTAACATTTGACGAAACACCATCTGCGACTTGCAAATATTTATCCAATATTCTCGTAGCTAATTGGCTGAGGCGCAATAGTCGCGCAATTTTAATCGGTTCATTCAACTTTACATGTTTTACGTATTAAAATAAGCGTCATAGTAGGTAGGTAAGTTCAAAAAGTTTATTGGAAATGTCAGAAGTTAGGAATACTTATACCTACCGACGTGAAAATCGGAAGTGGTTTAATATAATTAAAACTACATCTGTTAGATTCGTCTGACCACAGGAATTTGAATTTAGGCGATAAGGTCACTCATTTGTATTCCGTTTTTTTATTATAAATAGGTCAGCGTTTGACCACTACTATCTCACACTATGCCGATGGTTCGTGTCATTGCGGTCTAAGTTGTAGCACGCTTTCCTAGAAGACCTTTATACATATTATAAGCTTCTGACACAAAGACCAACAAATAAATAAATATAAATAAATATTGCAGGACATTCCACACATCGCCATCTAGCCCCAAGCTAAGTAACTAAACTTGTGTTATGGGTACTAGATAACGGATATACTACTTATATACTTTTCTTTTGTAAATATACTATCCTACTAATATTATAAATGTGAAAGTTTGTGTGTGTGTGTGTATGCATGTTTGTTACTCCTTCACGCGAAAACTAGACCGATTGCGTTAAGACTCGGTATCTAGATAGCTGGAGACCTGGATTAACACATAGGCTACTGTTTATCCCGATATTTAAACGGAATCGGGACTTACGCGGGTGAAACCGCGGGGCGCAGCTAGTATATTTATATGGTGACCATTGTGCCAATTGGGTCGTCAAAATAAACCTAGGTATACCTACATTCTTGCAATTTCTTTACTTTGTCTTCTACTATGGTTTCTATGTTCCTTCCCGTTTTATACAAATAATTCACAAAAATTTGTATTATTTAACATTAAGTAAATAGAGTTCAAAAATTACTATTATTGGCATGTTTTCATTCTAATATTTGTGTTTGATAAATTCATTAGTTAGAAGACTTTAAACTTCAACTAAAGCAGGTACCTAGAATCTTGCTTGTGTTGAAAACATTCTTATAACAGCCGTTTTGGAGCTCTGCGGTGGGTCTGCAATTATGCAGGTGACCGTACATGTTCCAGCGCCCTGAATAACATGGATTTTGTTGCTGGAGCTGCATTAATCATCTAGATGGGATGTAATATGTTTGCCTTCTTTCTTCCATCTTTTTGTCTCGCTAAAGCCAGTGACTTTCTTTCACAAAACCTTGTCGTGGATCAGCGAAAAGTTTAATTCGAAAAATACAAGTTTCATATTTATATCACTTGTACAGAATTAAGGTAGTACTTAATAAATGAAACATGGCAAGCGGGAGCTTTTACACTACAATAAATAATAACATTCAGATCACATAAACTTGTATTCAAACAATGCTTAATAATCATGAACAGAATAACCTTTGATAACAATAGACCTACTGATACAAAATCGAAAAATATTCTAATTTCATGCAGAACAGGTTTTAGTTGATGCTTCCCTGAAATATCTATTCATATTTAAGCCTGACGATGATGACGGTTGAAATGGCCAGATAAAACACCCATTTGCCACATCCTTATTCCAAGGACAGGCTGGCGGCGCGGGCGGCGAATCGCCAACGAAATGCTAATTCGTACGCTACATTGAATACCTTATGCGAACTTTAAAAAAAACTGCTTTATACTCGTGACTGCCAGCCGTAGGAAAATGCCATAGATTAATACGTGGAACGTCTTTTATATATTGTATAAGTATAGGACATGACAATGATGTCCAATTACTCTTTGTAATTATTTGGACACGTAAGGAATACGGTTCGACCGGTATTGTACTGGCCAATTACAATAATATATATACGTAGTTAACTATTTATAGTAACACTAAAACTACCGTCACAACTTCTATAATTTAGGTAACGTTTATAATGTCAATATCAAACACAAAGTAGAAACAATTAAAGTTATCATCGCAAAGGAAGTCATAGATTTTAACGACTGTATTTTTAGTTTTCAGTTTATGAATGACGTTAGCGTAAACAGAGATACTATGTTTACTACGAGTTCTAAATCCATTATTACCACCTCTGAGAAGATCAGACGGAGAAAGATAAACAAATGGGAACGTTCGAAATACTTCGAAAGCGTTGGCAACATACATACATCACGAAGCTCAGCATCCGCCAAAAATAAAGTCCTTGACCTTCCTTGGAGTTTATCACGTTTAAAAATAAAAGTAGCCATGAACTTCAAAATGTAAGTGCGCGTACGTTGATATCGTATGTAGGAAACTCGTCGTCGGGCCTGTTGGCCTTCGGTGGTTCACGAACAAGGCCCCTTTGTGTCAACTGCACGGACTGAGACACTGGCTCAGCCTCACAACATATCGTTAATATCAAAGACTATTTAAAACATAAAAACTCATTTATTTCAGACTTCATGGCCCATAAATATATATGAGTAGGTATATAATGAAACACACTTAGCTGCTTAAAAATATTTAATAAAACTTGAAATAAATAGGCGAAGGCTACGAGCTACAGAGAAACTAAACTTCTCACTAGAGACTGCCATGACGAAGAATCAAACCTATCACTTCTATCTAAGGTAATTTCAGTTAGCACTAGTTTGACAAAATCAGTAATACCGGTCAAGAACCTCGCTCGCTAACTAGCATAGATATGTAGATAGTAGGCATTTCATAGGTTCTTTACCTAGTCATAGAAATGTTTAAAAAACAATTGCTATGAATTGATTGCCAACAGCCAAAGAATCTCGGTAAAATCCCATGAATGACAATCGAAGTGATTTTAAGATGTTGAAGGCAATGTAGTACCTACTTACTTATAAAATTAGAATAACAATTTGCATAGTAAATGTAAAACTAAATACATATTAAAAATGCCAACAAGATGAATCGATGAGTCCATGATAAAGCTACTGTAAACGAGCATGAATCACAGTAGGAGTTTATTAACTTTAACTACCTACGATACATTCTAAGAAATAAGAAATCTTTGACATTTTGTCTCGCCATTGTACCTACGTATGAGACGCTGGTGACCTTTGGGCTTACATATTGAGTAAAGTCAAACAATCTTCATAAACGTACCTACTATTTAAGATTTAGCTTTAATCGTTGTAGGAAAAGAAAACCATCAGGTACCTAATACCGTGATAACAAGTAATAAAGAACTCGAAAATAAACTGTTTAAAAGCTTTGTTTCGATATTGCGTCGTTCTCGGAACATCTCGGTCGTGGCACCAATTAACTTCGAAAGAGCTCAACAACAGGCAACTCTTTGTTTCTTGCGAAAATTTGGCACGTTTCAGCTATTTGTGTCGATCTGATAATGCCACGGATTTAGCGTTAGCATATTATATTCCTTAAACAGAAACACGATTTAAAGGCAGACCTCAATTTGGGTCTAAATATAATGTTCTCTTAGGTTTTTGCCTAGAGTCAAACACAAGACCATTGTCTCATTTTAATACGATAATGGGTATAAACTGTGTAAAAATATAAACAAGTACTATAAAGTCGGTTTACGACGCAACCGTTGTAATTAATTTCGAAAATAAGCTTCATCAGACTTAGGCGAAAATTAGTATTTTGCTATAGACTAAAACTGAACAAATTTAGAACCTTCTCTTATTTTGAAGTCGGTTTAAAAAGCAAGATGCATTTTGAATCAAATTCTTTAGGATGATAGGGTAGATAGATAGTCCAAACGTATATACCTATACTATAGAGCGCAATAAGCTTCTTTGCAAGCCATTAATGGTATACTTATTTTACATAATAATCTGATTACATTCACGGGAGCTATGTTTGTTTGCAACGACCACAATAAAAAAGCTAAGAAACTGATTAAGCAAATGGAACTCGCGCTTTTCAAGCGTGTGCGAACACTAAAGAAGGAGGCTTCAAAGGCAGCCGCAAGTGGAACGACCCGTTTTTAGATCCTCACTCTGGTTTGAATAACATCGCTTCGGGCTGCAAATGTTGCAAATACGCAAACAAAACCTTCGAGTTGTTTTTAAAGCATTTTTAGTAGTGGGTAAATTTAGTATAGTAGTTCGTATTTGCGTAGGTAAATTATGTGTTTACCATATATTATGATAAGAACCTACTTAAAAAGTCATAAAACTAGGTGAGTACCTACCTGCCTAAAATGTAGATTTAAAACACGTCAGAGTTAGTGTTAGCAGTAGGTAATAAATCAATAATTATACCTACTGCTAGGTAGATGAGTAAAGACAGGACAGGGCAATTGTTCGTCTTTGTCCACATATTTTATACTTGATTAACAAAGAAAAGCACAACTAACGTTTCAGAGCCACTGACTGCCACTACATTGTAACACGCATATGCAGTAAACAACGAAGCTTATAGGTATAGCCCAGAGATAATTAAATTACCTTCATAGAGGGAAAGATGAAAGCTAAGACTTACGAGTAGCTTACGAGTAGAGTTTTAGCTTTTGGCTTTCAGAAAGCGGTGCGGCGCCCTGTGGTTTTATCCTTGGAAGTCCCGATCTCTTCTAAATATCGGAATAAAAAGTAGTCTATGTTACTACTAAGGAGTCTCTGTATCCTGACATCAAGTTTAATTAAAATCCATTATTCATTACCAACAAAAGAATACAAATCTTTTATCTTTATATTAATGAGAGTTGTGGGTAATAGAGTAATAGATTTAACAACATATCTTGAAGAGTGACTGGCGTGATACTTTTTTTCACAATAAAAAGGGAGGTTAAGGGCAAAAAGATGAATGAACGCGGCCTTGACGGGGAATAGAGTGGAGTGGGGAAGAGTGTCATGTTGTGCCGACCGACCCCGTAGTGACTAGGTACTGGGAAAAGAAGTAGAAGAGACCGACCCCCTTAGAAAAGACTGCTTTTCGTTAGCGATATCGCCAATCTACAGTTTTATTTCTTATTAATTTTGTATGATATTGACATAACCAATAAAAAGCCGTTTCGTTGCTAGACAAGTTTCATCATAAGCCAATTCCATACAAACAATTATGTTAATTAGCGATATCGCTAATAGAAAGTAAGTCTAAGGTGGCAAGATAGAGATATATTTCCCCTTATGATATGTCACCATCACATGTGAAATCAAAGCTTTGCTTAAATGTAAATATGCTATAAAAAGCTACGATAAACCAGTGAAAAGTCACATGGCGTTAGATAATTAAAAAGTGGAAGACAAGTTTTATCTTACTTATTTCAATTTCATACAATACCTACTTAAGTCAATTTCATACATAAAACACTGTTGATTAGCGATATACTAATAGAAATTAATTCTAAGAGGGCAAGATAGAGATATATTTCCCCTTATATGTGTAGTCACAACTCTATTGAAGTATAGATATTTGATATCTTTGGTGTACCCACAAACAACAAAGTTAATAACAACATTCACACATAATAAGGAACGTTAAATATAGGAACTGAATCGGAATGCTTCCTCGTCCGGACTGCTGCAACGAGGTCGTTTCATCTAATCTTCCTGATTGTTTTAAACGTATCAAACATTCCTTTTGAATATTATAACATCACTAATGGTGTTTGCATTGTTCTTGATGACGTCGGTTAATGTAAATAATGGGCATATGCCTTTGTTAGTATAGATATTGTTTAGTTTGTTGCAGCATCAGAATAGATAATTACTGCTTTTTAAAAAACCTTGGTAAAAATTGGTAAATTGAAAATAACAAGAACATAATCTAATTGTTTTTTTCAGTTAAACAAATATTTATCTAATGACCTGTTTAAGTCGTTTTATAGAGGAAGGCTATAAGGCTACTTTTTATCCCGATATTCCCACGGGATCGGTAATTACGCGGGTAAAACCGCGGAGCGCTGCTAGTAAAATAATTAAATAATATTAAAGATCTTAATAAGTTTCCCTAGGTAGGCTAATTATTAATAATAGGTATTTAATTATTAACAATAGGTACGATTGCTTATTTCACTTAATTTATTCGTTACTTTATGTTTAGGTTCCCAGTTGTAATGAAACTAAATTAAATGGCTAAAGAAGTTCCCAGAACTCCTATCTATCTCCTCTTAACAAGGTAAGTACTTACAGTTAATTCTAAAATAAATTTAACTTAGTTACTTTACAAAATTAGTCGTCTACGAAACAAACATAAAAAGCTTTTTTACGCGACAGACAGAGACGAATCATTTTAGACCGTAAATATATTTAATTATAAAGTTTATTATTATTTGTTCTTGTTAATTTCAACAAACTAATTCTATTTACTTTGACATAACCCTTCGCTTTAGGGGGAGGCTTTTTGCTCTTCTATCTACTATCTATAAAGATAAAAATCAATTGCTGTTCGTTTGTCTCGCATATTTCAATATACCCTCCTCACTCAAAATTTAATCAAAATCAGTTCAATATAAGATTATATAAACTTTCATGGTCATTTTCACTTCTAATAATTCAAAGGGTAGGTATATTTCATGTTTTTTTTTGTTTTAAAACATGGTAAATATCCCTTTTTAAATAATTTAATTCATTCAGTAAGTACTTTCAGAGCATATTCATTATAAACATAAATCCAGCAGAAACAAAAAAAATGTCTTATTATATTACTAAAGTTTGACAAAACAACTGAGTAATGTGTGCATTTCGTAGCATTTTAATTAGAACGCTACTACTCTACATTAATATTTAAAAAGTAAGAATAAAGCTTTAAAATACATCGTGTTAGTCATTATTCTGTAACGTTAGGCAGACAATGCCGGGACGCCTTTAGGGAAGTGCGTGAGCTGCCTCTCAAACTTACTACTAAGCGCCAAAGTTAACTTGATACTTCGTTAGAAAAGCACGCATTCCCCTCAGGTATCAAGTAAACTTTGGCGTGTAGCACTTACTTCGCGGACAAGGACGTGCTTAAACGAAACTTTACGACACAGTTTTATCGATAGATTCATAAAATTAACAGTCAGTGTTCGTTGTATAGACAATAAATTGCCTAATTTACTTAAATACCAAGTCGGTTTTACGGAATTTATTTCTGGTGACACTACGCTAAGTATTTTAACAAATTAAATATTACTAAGTCATTATGAATCTACAAGCAAATAAGTTATTGTGAAACGTTTATAC
The DNA here is from genome assembly GCA_907269075.1 of Idaea aversata. NCBI lineage: Eukaryota > Metazoa > Arthropoda > Insecta > Lepidoptera > Geometridae > Idaea > Idaea aversata. Next base: position 6,686,949 of record OU026096.1, read on the forward strand.
TTGGTTATTTTTATTCTAGGAATACCTCTTGCCTCTTGTCAGAAGTAACGGTTTTAGATCCTTTTATTTTATGAATTCTTATCCTATTTTACTTTTTACTAATATTATAAATGTGAAAGTTTGTGTGTGTATGTTTGTTACTCCTTCACGCTAAAACTACTGGACCGATTGCGATAAAACTCGGTATCTAGATAGCTGGAGACCTGGATTAACACATAGGCTAATTTTAACCCGATATTCCCACGGGATCGGGACTTACGTGGGTGAAACCGCGGGGCGCAGCTAGTAATACATATATTTTATTTGCTCCGTTAAAAAACCGTTACTGCAGATATTTCTGATTACAGCGTTTAACTTAAGAGGAAAGGGTACCGAGGGCCTTCTCCATACAAACTATTACAAACGTAGTCGACTGTTTTCTCCCTTGATAATGACACTAAAGCAAATATTTTTGGTGCATAAAACTTATAACAGCCATGACCATGCCCCTATTTTTTGTTTTATTAAATTTTTAATTTTTTTAAATTATAATTTCTATGATAATGAGAAAATGAAAAAAACCAAAACATAGGGGCATAGTCATGGCAGTTTTATGGCACAAAAATATTTGTGCTAGTGTCATTATCCAGGGAGGAAACAGTCGACTACGTTTGTATGGAGAGCGCGCAGGTACCCTTTCACCTTAAAGATGAAGTTAATAAAGCCAAGGACTTGTCAAAAAAAGCCGCTGTGGTTGGGAATATGTATTTAACCCCTATAAAATTATTAATTCCAAGTATCGACGTAGATATTAATATAACAACAATAAACGGAATTACGTAACAAATTTTCTTTTGTCCATTTATTTCATCATAAACACGAAAATGCTTAATTTACATGCAGTACTCGATCCTCGAAGTTGGCTTCTACGAAACCAAACAAAGGGAACGTGTATGATGTGATACCTACACAGGAGTATGTACCTATTCTATAACTGATTAAACTCTATCGCTCTATCGCTGATCGCTTTTAGCGATAAGGCCGCCCATTGTGCCATATTTTTTCATTTTTAGTTTTTTAGTGTCTTATAATTTTCTAATTTTTATTTAACTACATTTTTTATTTTTATTGACGTGACAACGTTTTATAAATTGGTTTGCCGGGTGACACTTCAAGAAACTGCGTTACGCTCCGCTGACGTTATGCGCTCACAATGAGAGCGAGTGAGAGGCACGCGTCCCTTCCACTCGGGCATGGTTAGCCCGCCTAAGAGCGAGAGAGACAGACATAAAAAGTGAAAGGCACGCGTCCCTTCCACTCGAGCACAGTTGTTGTCACGTAAAACTTTCGCCCGTATACCGACTTTACAGGCAACCAGTTTTTTTTTAATATCATGTAAGTATACTTTGTTAGAATTAATTTTGTGTTTTGTTTTTATGGTACAATAAAGTGTTTATCTATCTATCTATCTCTATTGACTAGTAGAAACCATACGTTATCTATGAGTTCCTGGGCGACTAAACTTTACTCAGTTATTTAAGTTTTTTTTATCTCGCCCCCGAAACTTTATGATAATCGTTGGAGCCGTTTTCGAGATCCTCATCATCACTACATAGTATAAAACAAAGTCGCTTTCTCTGTCCCTATATTCCTATGTATGCTTAGGTCTTTAAAACTACGCAACGGATTTTGATGTGTTTTTGAAGTGAAAACTTCTTATGGCGCGTTGGGCACTTTTGTGGGTGAGCATTTTCAGCCGTTCTCGCGACAGATTTTGACGCGACAGATGAGATTTGACGCGACAGATGAGATTTTATTTGTGTTAGTCTTTTTGTTTAACTTATACTGCCATCTATTACACAAATTGAGAAACTTAGTTTCTAGAAAGACCGCTATTCGAATGTAGATGGCGCTGATTTAAATTTTTTACTGCCATCTAGCGAATAAAAAATAAACTATATTTGTTTAAGTGAGTGCTAATAGATGGCAGTAGCAGATCGTTTCAAGAAATATTCTATGAGAAATAACAAGTTTATTGTTTTCACTTCTGCCTGCACTCCCGGAGTGCGCTGTTTTTTTTTAATAGATAGAGTGATTCGAGAGGAAGGTTTATATGTATAATACATGCATAATATAGCCGTGCGAAGCCGGGGCGGGTCGCTAGTTATATACCTATAAACAAGAATTGTTATTTTAAATATATTAGATATAACTATATAGATTAGTAGGTATAGGTAGATAAGTATAGATTTGATAGATATCTTTACCAACTTTTGCAAGTAGGTAGGTAATAAAAGTGTAATCGATAAATATAAGATTTAAAGTCTGACACATCGACTCTCGAACGATGAACGGATCGGGCTATTTGGCATACAAATAGCTATTATAACGTAGGCATCCTTTATGAAAAGATTTTACGAAAAAACGACAAAACTCCTGTCGAGCTTAGATGTTATCTGACGACTATACATTCACTCGGGAATTAAACTATTCGAGATGTCCTTTTTCGGACAATCGTCTATTCGGGATTTCATTTTTCAAAATATTACTTACTTAATTTCCATTTTGACGGCTCTAGGCTGTTACAAATAAAATATTAAATGTCTCTGACGATTGGACAAAAAGCAATAATTTAGGCAACCGCAGTGAACGATGACTTAACATGACCAGTCTCATTTCGTGACGAAATTACGACACTCATTAGATAAAAATCACATAATGGGCAACTTGTGGAATGGAGACATATTTTTAAACTTTGAGTTGGCTTTAAACTTACATAATTATAATAGGGCTCTTTATATGCTGCCAAACGCAACGCCCCAGAAATACCCGTCGCTTAGTAAGTAAGTAAGTAAGTAAGTAAGTATTTATTTGTCCAAGAATTCGGTAATTACAATGGGTCTTAATAGTAATATAAGTACAAGCGAACTCTGCCATACAAATGGCGTTCAAATATTAATAGCTAGAGAACTAAACTGACTAGGTATAACTAGTAATGTTATTTCTCTATATTAAGTGCTATAGTAAATATCTAACTAAACTATAATTTTAATAACATTAGATTATAACTTTATTATAAACTAAATATTCTTGTACTGAATAAAAACAATTTAATAACAAATATTCTTGAAGTAAATTTTTAAACTTATTAATAGGAACTACTTTTAAATTTACTTACAACTAGTATTGTTGATTGTAACGAATGTGTTTTGTTTTTCTCAAAAGTGCTGAGATAGAATTGTAGGTGATATTTTTACCGATATTTTGGGGTAATTTTGAGGCGAAAATTCTTTGTCGTTTCAAAGCTAGACTAGTTTTAATTTTTAATTTTAGGATAGCTTCAAAACTATAGGAAATTTTTGGCTCAAAATCACACCAAAATGTCGGTAAAAATCTCACCTACAATTCCATCTCAGCACTTTTGAGAAAAACAAAACACATTCGTAACAATCAACAATTTTCACCAACGAAGGCGACCGGTCCCAATAGTAACTATTTAGTAAGCTGTGTACCAAGGTCGTTGGCATATGGACCCCCCTTATGTAGTTGAATAAAGATTTAGAAATATATTTTAGTGTTTTTTAACAGTTATAACAACATGAATCATCGATTTCAACAAAATCTGTTCGAAGATAAGTGATTCATTCAACTTTTAACATATTAATTTATGTAATTGTAATACATAATGATTCCGAAATTAAGCATAATAACATAATAAATTTTCAAAATAATTACCTTGCTCAATATTTATTACTTTTTAAAACATTCCAAATTAAAAAGTGAACGAAATGGAAAACAGAAAAACCGGTTCGTAATAAAAATATCGGTTGAGAAATTAAAGTCATTATTGAAGTAGAGTTCTCTTTGTTTTGGTTTCTTTCCAGTAGTTTCCACACATTAAGGGCGAAATCAGACTAAACACTTTCGGCCGATACATTGAAGATGTTCCCGTTCAATCAAATATTAAATCTCAAAAAATCTCAAAAACAAAAAAATTTAATAAACCAATAAACGAAAGTCTTATTAAATAAAAATTGTACAAATAGGCGACCTCATCGCTTTTAAAGCAATTTCTTCCAGGCAATCTTGGGATGGAGATGGTCTGTTTAGTTTAAACTTTAAACATTTATAGTTACTTCCATCTAAACTAATATTATAAAGCTGAAGAGTTTGTTTGTTTGTTTGTTTGAACGCGCTAATCTCAGGAACTGCTGGTACGAATTGAAAAATTCTTTTTGTGTTGGATAGTCCATTTATCGAGGAAGGTTATAGGCTACTTTTTATCCCGATATTCCCACGGGATCGGGAGTTACGCGGGTGAAACCGCGGAGCGCAGCTAGTTAAGAATATACCTAAACGCTTTTCTTTTTGACTTTACTTGAAAAATATGTGATAAGTTTAAAGATAGATTTTTTTATAGATCCTGTTTTAACCGTAGCTATAGGTTTTGTACGAATCCAGGGTCACCCGTTTTGCATTCAAATTGAACGGTCGGTGAGCTGCCGCTGTCAGCCAACCGAAATGTCTCTTGTCCATGTTCACCCTGAACGTTCTTGCCAAATATCCACTTTTACGTGGATTACACGGTTCATTTCGAATCAACGGTCAGACGGTGGACGGTAAATCAAACCACGTACGTTTGCAATCAAAAGTGAATCGTATTTTACTCGTATTTACGTAAGCCCCTTTCGATTCTTTAACAATTTACCATTATAACTCCGAGCCGAGTTTCCAGCTTATATTACCTACGAAATAAAAACACAAAAGCTCGCAAAGTTCAGCTTACATTTTTACAACGTCCCAACACGTGTGTGGGTCAGACCATTCATTATTATGTACTAGTGGCCCGCCCCGGCTTCGCACGGCTATATTATACATGTATTATAAATATACATATAAACCTTCCTCTTGAATCAGTCTATCTATAAAACCGCATCAAAATCCGTTGCGTAGTTTTAAAGATCTAAGCATAGATAGGGACAGACAGCGGAAAGTGACTTTGTTTTATACTATGTACCTAATGATTACCTACAGATTTTTATAAAATGATGTAGCTTTGAGTTTCCTGGCATTTGTTTAACTACTAAATTGTATATTTTTCTTCTTAGTTGTCAGCTTCATTGCTGAAGGTCGTGTCTAGGATGAATTGTCGTCGATCACTCGGTGCACTATGCCTTTCCAAGTTTTCCGGTCCTCGGCGGTCTTAAAAGCTTCAGGATTGGTGGTAGGCTAGTGAGTTTTTTGAGTAGATCTGACCAACAACGGGTAGGTTGTATGTATATTACAATTATATATTATGTCCTTTTAAATAAATAATAGGTAGGTACTTGCTTTATAATTGCTGCATTTACAAAACAGGAGGCAAAGCATTGTTTCACTAATACCTAAGTGGTATTACCGGACGCAATAATTTGCGTGGCAAAGCACTTAAAACTATTTCAAAGCTTTTTTGTTGCAATTCACTATCAGCAGTAGGTAAGTACCTTAACACACTTTACGGTAGATTTGCCCTCGATAGAGCAAAATATTTTAAGTATCGCGTATATGTAATATGAACTCAAAAGAAAACAGCAAAAACAATTTCAGAGACCGTCAGCTGGTTATTTATTCTTAAGCCACAAAATATTTATGACCCAAGGGTCCTCAACCATCCATAAGAGTGAGAAATTCAATACAAAAATGCTTCAAAAGTTGTTTTAACATGGGACGTAGAAAAAGTAGAAATTATTCCGTTGTCACTGCAGCTAACCCGTGTTTTTTGTAGGCACACCCGTCAACCCCACTTTTAAAATAGGTACAATTGTGCTGGGACTCATATTCGGTTAAAATATCGATACTTTTCACGTTTTTAATATACTGGAACTACTTTCGAGTGGGAGAGAAATATTGTCTCAAGAAAATGACCTAGAGATAAAAAAATAATCTTCTTCTCGTATAGTGGTGTGGCTCACCTATTGTTAGAGTTTTCAGATCGCCTTAAGGCCTCTAACTAACTCTGACCTAACGACTGCTACTAGAGGTAGCAACGGGGACCAACGGCTTAACGTGCCTTCCGAAGCACGGAGGGGCTCACGAAAACACATTTTTGCCACATTACTAATTGGCCACCCATCGAAGTAGTGACTGCGCCAGGCGTCGCATAACCCGCATGATCGTAAACGGTCAGCGAGAGTCGCTTAGCTGTGAACCTCTTTAAAAAAAACTTAGTAAAAAGGTACTTATCAACTACAGTAAATTTGTGTTTTTAAGTACGCGTTAATATGAACAACCTCTAGAGGCCCATTTGGGCATTAGTATTAGCAAGCTTTGCTATAAGAGTCGGTCTAAAACTAGTCTACAGCATCAAGGATTAGATAAGATACTTCTCATTGGTAGGCGCGTTCCGAAGGCACACATACTAACTTAGTTTTTAAGATGTTTCAGTGTAATTTCAATACAGAACAAAGAATTTGGCCATTTAACTTACTATTGTTATTTAATTATGACTTTGACCACAGCTTTGATTAACTAAAGTTATTTAAACGTGATATTTACGTTGATTTTATTTTGTGTAGCTCGATATTTCGATGCTGTTACAAGCACCATTTTCAGGAGCACGCGGAGTATCCCTTTTTAATTAGTACCTAGTGAATAACCATTACAAATATTATATGGTAGATGCTACAGGTATATACTACAACACAAGCTTAGTTGCTTAGCTTGGAGCTAGATGGCGCTGTGTAAAGTGTCCTTTAATATATTTTTATACCTACCTAGGCACGTTAAGCCGTTGGTCCCGGTTGCTACCTCTAGTAGCAGTCGTTAGGCCAAGTAGCAGTAGTGGTTTTAGGGCGATCTGAAAACTCTAACAATAGGTGAGCCACACCACTATACGAGAAAAAGAAGATACCTACCTAAATACGGAAAACGATAACTATTTGACAATATTTTTCGTAACGTTTCGATAAATCGATAACAACAAAACATTTAATCTACATCACTAGCTGTATCTGGAAGACAAGTGCAGGGTTGGCTTAGGTCAGGTGGCACACAAAGCCATGCATGCACGACGCTCAACACATAAATATCACATATTAATGTGATTTGAAAAAAAGCATAGCCCTTACTTGTCGTATTTTTAAAACTTCAAAAGCTGGGAATAAATCGTAAATGAATATACCTCTAGGTTACGCAGGACTTTGCCCAAAATGAAAACTAGCCTCAACCTAAGCTAGGCTTTTTTATAAATAAATAAATATTGCAGGACATTCGACACATCGCCATCTAGCCCCAAACTAAGTAACTAGACTAGTGCTATGGATACTAGACAACGGATATACTTTTCTTTTGTAAATATAATAAGTACTTATTAAACATATAAACAACCAGACTACAAATATCTAAGCATGAATACTTGTCTGCGGCGAGAGTCGAACCCGCAACCCTGTGTTTGGCAGTCCGGCATGGTGACCATTAAATTGTGCCAACTGGGTCGTTTTTGGCAGTCCGACATGGGTACTATTTTGTGGGTACCAGATAATAGATAGAATACATTAAAATATTTCTTTTGTACAATAATACATACATCCCAGAATAAATATAATATGTACCTATACCAGCCCTATAAATATTTGTTTGAGACGGGAATCGAACACCCGCCCTGCAACGTAGTCGTGGTCGTCGGTCGGTCGTCGCCGCGACATATTAAAGGTATGCCGTCAATCATGAATCATAGTTACCTAGAAAAACAAGTATAAAAAACTGGCAAAATTTAGTGGTCAGTTGGTCCACCAAAGTCTCGCCATCAGTGGTCAGTTGAGACTTTGAGACTAATAATTTCCCTATTAACTACTGGTCAGTTGGGACAAAAAAGTCTCACCACCAGTAGTCAGTTGAGACTTTAAGACGAATCATTTCCCTACTAATGGTCAGTTGGGAGCAAATTTTCCCTTTATCATCATCATCCTAATAGCAACAGGTATCCACTGCTGAAAAAAGGCCTCCCCCAAAGACTTTCAGAGCTATCGGTCGCAAGCTCTCTGCGTCCAATGACTTCGCGCGACCTTAATTAAGTCGTCCGTTCATCAATTTTTTTTTCATAACGTTATTTCGTCTCCACTGACCACCAAAATACCTGTACCTATCTACCAAAGTTATTAATATCAGTAATATTTAAATCTTAAGTAGGTACAGTATGGGTCATAAGTAAATGATCACTATGCTACAATAATGTATCAACAAGTACATATTGGACTTACGACCTTCTTCTAATAGACGCTACACACAAACATAAATACTTGAATTAATTAAAAGTACTCAGTGTGATTGTTATTTTCAACATGTTAGCTATGTATTTAGTTGGCCAAGTAGTATAAGCCGCCACCCGCTACACCAACCGACGTGGGTTCTATTCACAGGTTACATTGTTATAATGTTCAAATAGTGCTGCACAGGATTGTAAACCTTACGGTGGGCAGAGACTTTTGACCGTTGATTGTACGTCTGCATTACGCATTTTCCTATAAATCACGCGAAAGTGAAATTCTACGAATGAATTTGGATATCTCCCAAGAAGGTAGGTGATCAGTCAAAATAAATCGCCTTGGACTTGACTTTGTTCAATGACTTCTTTTATTGAAACTATTTCCCCTTGCCAGCTCGAAGTCAACCTGTCGCTTATCTCGCCACGTAATTATATAAACAGACAATAATTGACGTTAAGGTGAAAGGGTACCTGCGCTCTCTCCGTACAAACGTAGTCGACTGTTTCCTCCCTGGATAATGACACTAGACCAAATATTTTTATGCCATAAAACCTATAACTGCCATAACTATGCCCCTATGTTTTGGTTTTTTCATTTTCTAATTATCATAGAAATTAAGATTTATGAAATGAAAAAACAACATGGTCATGGCAGTTATAAGTTTTATGCACCAAAAATATTTGTTTTAGTGTCATTATCCAGGGAGAAAACAGTCGACTACTTTTGTAATAGTTTGTATGGAAAGAGCCCCCGGTACCCTTTCCTTAACAAATCCTGAACCATCTCATTTATTTAACAAAGACATTGTATAAGTATAAGTACCTACCTACTTCGGTAATTGTACTTACGAAAAAATGTGCGCTAATTGAAATTGTTCTTACGGTGAAGGAAAACATGGTGATGAAACCCGCGGTTTAGTTGGCTTCAGACGTATGACTAGTTCTCTTTCCACTGGACACGGTCGACTTAATTGTGATGGTATTATTGGTGCTAGGCTACTAAATCCGCATGCAAAAAGGACTTAATTAAGTGGTCTGTTTGAAGACCTCTGTGGCGCGATGAGCAAAAATCCAAACAAGAATTTGTATAAGTAGGCTATAGTACCTAGGTACTATATTTATTTTTCTAAACAAATATTTGCAGTTGTCAGTTGGAGTGTTTCTTATGTGTAATAGGTACCTAAGTAAAATATTGTATCGGTTATGTGGTCACCATAACACAAGTTGTTGCTTAACTTGGAGCTAGATGGTGCTGTGTCCAATGTCCTGCAATATTTATGCTTATTTATAACACAGACAGACAGCCGTATACCTTTTGAGGTACGGAACCCTTAAAAAGATAGAGTTTAGGTACTTGAATTAGGTGATTCAATAACACAGACAAAAGAAATATTATTATAGTTTAACCTACTAAGAAACATATTACCCACAATTCAACTGTAACCTATAATTTTTGAATCATTAGTCTAATGTATTCATTCAAGGCGAGACTATCATACTTAGGGTTGCCAACACTTTTTATCAGAATATAGTATTTTCTGGAAAAAATGGTACCTACACGTCAAAAAATACAGTACCTAAGTTCCAATATACCTAAATGCTTATTTTGTGCAATTTGACTAGGATTAAACACGTGCACGATTGGTAAATTAAACGAATGATTGCGAAAAGAAATTTAAAGTGTAATTGTATGGCGCACAAAGCAATATTTTGATAATTTTAATAAAAAAAATGTTTTAATCTTACGCCTAGTATCCCACAGCTGGGCAAAGGTCTCCCCCATCTCCCTCCATCGCTCGCGGTCTAGTTGCGGCCCATGGTGACGGACTCCTGGGCTACCCTCGGCCAAGCACGCTCGAGGCGGTCGAGGTCGTCTCGCCAACGATTTCGTGGCCGACCTCGACGTCGCCGAGCACCCGGAGGTGTCCAGCTTGTTGCAGGTTTAGCCCATTTAGCCCCGTCCATTCTTGATATTTTCTTACACATTCTTTCAGTACACAAAAAGGAACAATATTTTCCAGGCTATTGTCGGAAAATAGTATTTTTGCGGACTATTATACTATTGGACTATTATTGACGACCTCTGTGGCGCGTCGGCCGAACACCCGACTGCGACGCAGAAGGTTGCGGGTTCGATTCCCGCCGGGAACAAGTATTTATGCTGACCATAAATTCTTGTTTCTGGTTCTGGGTGTTTCCTATATGTATAATATGTATATATTTACAAAAAAAAAAAAAAGTATATAAGTAGTTTATCCGTTCTCTGGCACCCATAACACAAGCATTAAGTTGCTTAGCTTGGGGCTGGATGGCGATGTGTAATATGTCCTGAAATATTTATTTATTTATTTATTATGTTTTTCCAACAGTACATAGTAAGTACATACATAGAGGGGAAATTTACCTACTATAAATACTATACTATAGTACGATTGGCAACCCTAATCATTCTGTGGGCTCAAACATGACTGCTAACGACTATTTATAACTTAATCTAAATGTGCAAGTGTGATCATTACTAGCCTGTGTCGGTTCAGTTAACTAAACATTTTTATTTATTATCCACATCGCATATTATTATGCATGGTGTAAGATAAACCTGCGGTCCATATGTGCGGCTGTGTTCCCACGACGAGTCGAGACGGCTCGCCCTCTGCCCCCTCAATGTTACACCATGTGGCATTAACCAATGTACCCAGGCCTACTCCTTACAAACTAGTGATGCAGAACTATCGATAGTTTAGGTAGAAAATCAGCTACCATATCTAACGAATGTTGCGTAGTAATACTATCGATATAATGTAATATTATCGATCGATATAGATAGTATTGAATGTTAACATTCGAAACAATCTATTGCTCTGTAAAATCGCTTCCTGCCTATGTTATAGAATAGGTGAACAATAAATACTATCGATAGTATTGCATGATAAAATTCGATAAGTACTATTAATTACTCTGTAAAATCGATTTATGCCTAAATTACAGAACAACTGAACAATTGATACTATCGATAGTATTGCATGATAACATTCAATATTATCGATTGCTCTGTGAAATCGATTTCTGCATGTATTACAGAACAACTTAACAATCGATAGGTACTATTCGTTAGTATCGAATGTTTTTATGCAATACTATCGATAGCTCTGTCAAATCGATTTCTGCCTATATTACATAAATCGATAGTCCCTATCGATTGTTCAGTTGTTCTGTAATATAGTAGATAGTATTTGGTACATGATAATGCAATACTATCGATACTATCTATAGATTGATTATTGATTTGATTTCTATTGACTATTGATTTTAATTAACTATCGATAGTCGACTATCGATCAACAACACTATTCCAAACTATATTTTGATAAAAATATTCAAGTTTCCCTGGTAGATGTTTGTCTACCTCTCGGGCTTTCGTGTCGATTGTTCACACTTAAGGTTTCAGGAGTGACGTTGTGACGGTTAATAATAATTGATCGACGCTTCAGTAATTGACTAATGATATTATGGTACCTACGGTTAAGCGCATTGTCGGTTTTGACGTGTTTACCATTTATAACAAAAAGTGGGATATGTTGAGGGAAAGGATGATGAGGGGTTGATGAAAAGTAATTTAAAAATAAAAATATAATAATTATTGCAAGACATTCCACACATCGCCATCTAGCTCCAAGATAAATAACTAGACTTGCATTATGGGTGTATTGTATACATGCATTTTGTGATTATTTTTTTGGAAAATGAACAGGTTCGATTCCTGGCTGGGTAACGATTTTCTCAAAAAGCCAATGACGCAGTTTTGATTTTTATCAAAATCGAGCACGCATTTCCTTTCAGAATTTTTCACTATCTCTCATAGTTTAGGATATAGCCCTGAAGGCCCACATAAAAAAATCACCCTGTATACTACTTATATACTTTTCTTTTGTAAATATTTACTTATAATACATAGAAACAACCAGACCATAGATAAATATCTATCTCATAAATATTTGTCTGAGCCGGAAATCGAAACCGCGACCCTGTGTTTGGCAGTCCTGCATGGTGACCATTGTGCCACCTGGGTCGTCAAGTCGTAAATTTATATGTTGAATTTGAATAAGTAGTTGGAATTATAGTTTACATGGTATCTACACTGATGTCTTTTCTTGTCTATGTGTGGGGCTATTCGCTTCATTAGACTCAGTGAATACTAGGCACTATATATGTGTTTCAGCGAAGTGGTTCTTATACAAAAGGGGGTTGTCCCAGACGTCTAGGCAAACAACTTTTGTTTTACGACTTTTGGAAATTCGAACATTTCTTTCGAAGTTTTTGTATGAAACAGTTCATTTTCAAGTAAAAATTCCCTTAGAATTATCGAAAAAAAAGTTCGAATTTCCAAAAGTCGTAGAACAAAAGTTGTTCGCCTATACGTCTAGAACAACCCCCTTTTGTATTAAAACCTCTTCACTGAAACGCATTAATTTTACACTTATTAAATATTTTGTTTCAAATTGAAACATGAAAAAACATGAAAAGCAAAATAAAAACATGAAGAGAAAACGTGGTAAATATTCCGTTTCAAATTATTGAGGTATAACCAGGGTATAACTTATTTAAATACTTAAGTTTAGTAATAAAAATAACCATGGTAGGTTAATTAAAATCTTTTATTGACTAAATTAATTTTCAAAATGGTTTTATAGATATAACATTTTAAACTAACATACTTAGTCATTTTCGGTAAGTAGGTACTAAAGCAAGTTCCACAAAAAAACATAGTTAAAATCCCGTTTAAAACAACTTTAATAGTGATTTTATAGACAGATATAATTAAAACAATTCACACGATGTCCGTAATTTTATTTGTTTTTACTTTAGACTGAATCAAAATAATAAAACAGCAAAGAAATACACGCATCGTGTCACCATATGGGACAGGATATAGAAATTACACCAAGAACTTAGATACGATTTTGCAACATGAGCCACCATGAGCTTATACATAAGAAATCGAGTCAAGTGAAGCATACATCCCTAGTAGAGTAGGTACCTATAATTACTGATGACATGCATTTTTAAAATCACTATACTTATTTTTATGGCTTCGTTTTCAGATTGATATTACACCTGCCACGTGCAATTCAATACCTACTTGAACATTTACCCAGATAATAAACAAATATGCAGCGATTTTATAATAACAGATTTTAGCCGCGACATTAAAATCGGTGGAGCTTTTTTCGAGTTCTAGCGTATCACACGAAAATTATTTTTTTTCCAAAATCCTTAATCAAAATTTTTTGTCTGATTTGTAAATTAGATTTAGCTGTACCTAAGTTGATAGGTACGGTCGGCTGCATAGTTGCAGACCCACCGTAGAGGTCCAAAACGGCTATCATGAGAATGTTTTCAACACAAGCAAGATTCTAGACACTTGCTTTAGTTGATTTCGCTTTTCTTTACTTTACTTATAGATAGATTAGTTACTAGCTGAGCCGACATAGGACCTAAAACGCCATAGAGGATACCTATCCACTTAAACACAAAAAATAAGTATATCAAAATCGGTAAAGCTATTTTATAATTTTAACAATACGCATTAATTGATATACATTCATGTAAAGATAATTTATTTACACTCTCTATACAAAAAAATACGTACAGTCACATTACCAATTAGCTGAACCCCACGTGACCCAGAGCTCATTCGCATAACTATCTGTAAAAAATATATTATTTATCTATCTATTTTGTTATTTTTTTATATTGTATATTGTATTGTACCTATAGTATTTTGTTTAAAAAAAAACAGAATCAGATAACATTACTTTACAACCTTACAGATTTGAGAGTGAGCTCTGGGACACGTTGGGTTCAGCTAATTGGTAATGTGATTGTACATATTAAAAATAAATTATTAGGTAACAGTTATATAAAGTTACATAATATATTTCGCAATATAAAGTGAGAAACTTGGCAATATGCCCTTAAATACTAAGAATGTCAATTTTACTACAATTTGCTAATCACTTCCATGAAACTGACTCGCTTCAAATGCTTTTATGAACTAGGGTAGCTATTTAAATAACCTGGACGTAATCTTATTCTGGAATAAGCAACCTGGACCTAGGATTCGTTTAGGATTCATATTTATTTATTTACTTATTAGTTTTTGTCAAACTACGCAAGTTCTGCTTTACTTCATAATGACCAGATTACTAAATATTAACCTATTGTTGAGCAAAAACCTTCGTAGATTTGAAAGAAGTTTCGAGCAATTACCGTCCATTAACTATAATCGGCTTTGCATCAGATGTTTTTGTTCCATTTTTCGCGAAGCTATTTCGTTCAGTTCAAGCCCGCAAACGAATTTGCAGTTGCCATAAAAATACTCCCTTCAACATAGTACCGAAGTCAGATACACAATTCAAATTATTATGAATGATTTCCTACCTACTTCTTTACTCTTGCCATTAAGATTTATCAGAAGAATCTCCATTAAGTACCTAATTATTTATTATTTTTATAACCTATGGAAATCTTTCTTTCACTATTGGATAGCTCTATTTTCAGAGAAGATGTTCACATTAACAAACAGCTATAGAAATACTAATAATCGAGTCGCAAGTAAAAGTAAAGTCTTTTTCTTTTGCCTGCCCTTGACCTAATTTATTTGGGGTCGGTGCAGTACTTACCTAACTACGTCTTGTTCTTCCATTTTCCTCTATTAACCGCCTTCTCATCGTTCACATCCATCTCTTGTCTCACACAGTCCAGGCCATCTATCTTTTCAAAGGTCCAGCCCTCTACATTCATACTCATTTACTCTTCTAGTTGCAGATAAACACAAAAGCTGGTTAGTATTCGGTAAAATTAAGGTAAGTATAATAAGTTTACCATCCGTATAAGATCGGACATCGGACAATGCACTTGCACTTTCGGTCTCATGTCGATCGAAGTGTTCGTCGTCGCACGTGCGTAGTTCAACGTCCCGAACCTATGCCAATGCCAACTAATGCCTGCCAATAACTTCATTACCTACGTAGGTGCATAATATACACATCTAGATCATCTACTTATACCTAGCTAGATACCTAAACACCGATCTATCTAAAAAGTACGGATTTTTTCGTCTGCAAGGCTATCTTCACATCTTTCTAAGACTAGATTTGACCAGTCTCCGTCTAACCCAATCCAGTAATTCCCAAAATGGTCTATATCGACCCTCAGGGCTGGACGGCGACCTCCAAGTGGTCTACGTGAGCAAACAAAATTGGGGTCTATAGGATCTACTAACCTTACTAATCTTAAACTAGCAGCGCTCCGCGTTATCACGATTCCGTGGGATATCGAAATATAAAATAGCCTATAAGCCTTCCTCGACAAATGGATTATCCAACACAAAAATAATTTTCAATTCAAAGCAGTATCTCCTGAGATTAGCACGTTCAAACAAATAAACTCTTCTGCTTTATATAACATTATAAAGCAGAAGAGTTTATTTGTTTGAACGTGTTAGTATAGATTTAATATTAGTTTGTATTCATTTGAATTTGTTTATTAAATGCAAGAAGTCAGAAAAAAAATCGATGAATTTGCAAAAATGCAGTAAGTAGGTCTAATGTAATATACCAACACTATCACCTCACTCTTTAGGGTCCACTCCGACCCCAGTGATGTCCGCCTTCCGGTTATCTGGCGCTCATTGCGTGACAATTTTAGCTCATAAAAAGCACCAATTAGTACGGTTTAATATCACAAGTTAAATTCTATGAAAATGTTTAATAGGTACATATAATGGTTAGTTTATTAACATATTTTGTATGTACTTAACTAATCCTGTATTATAATCAAGATGTAGATAAATATTATGCAAACAATCATAAAGACAAATAGCACGCAGTGAAAGTTTAGAAGACAATAATTATTTGACTGAATACGGAAATCGAAAAACAATGGATGTTGTTTTTATACAAACAAATTATGATAGCACAATTATAAAGTCGTATTTTGTGATTTACTATTTGTTGCGTAAGATGTGATCGTGATGAAGGAAACGCTTTATAATAATGTGCCTAAAGTTTATAGAGACAAAGGAGTTGGTTAAAATAATTCGGTAGAAATGGTTTTGTAGAATTAGGTACTTATCTACATAAAATACCAACTCCAATTTTAAATAAAAGATGTCTGTCTATAGAGACTGCTGAATAAACAAAACTATAATTATATTGAAGACACAGCGAGCAATCTTTTCAAGTGTTAATAATAATTTCGAAGTCTAAAATTATGAACAGGTGAGCAAACGTCTCGGGAAACTGCGAAATTGTCTTTTGAAGTTGTTAAAATAATCGTCCCTAAAGTTTCCTCAGTAGGATGATTTGCCAACGATGCGGAAGGGTGTGGAGTTTGGCTTTGTGCCCGATCCTCAGCAGATATATCGTGGCATTGGGCCAGCCAGGGTCAGGAGCGGCCGATGCTCTCACCATCGACACGCATCTAATCAAACACTTAGCTATTGACATTCTTCTAACTGCGATGAACGAACTGAAAATATATCCATCGACTTACAAAATGAACACATTTAGTCACTGGCATACTGGCACCACAGCCCGTTCTTAATCTATTATAATCTAACAATAAAGATCTACACTTTATTTAAAATTGTATGAAACTCGAGATGAAATCTAAACATTAACTTAAGCTTAGAGTGTCTGCGGATAAGATAAGCGAGAAGAGTTATCTCCAGCCCCAAGGACCGAGGAGACGAAACAATATTTAGAAAGCGTTGGCTAAAAAAATATTCCTAATAAAAACTTGTGCCTTTTACAACACAGCAGGTAGTAAAGTGACTTATAGTTTCTCTCTGTTAAATTGTTCTGTAAGTGGATGGCAGACATTATTCTTGTGGTAATAAATATAGTTTTTATGACGGTAAAGTTGGTTCGGCGCGGGCGCACAGATTGCCAACATTAGCGAGCGACCAAACACGTGTTTTCAAAATGTTTATTTAGGCAATCCTCGTAAACTCGCTGACAGGATGTGCTTTGAACCCTCAAGGTTGTTTAGGTTAGCCACTTTAAATAACTTTACCTACCTATTATGTATGAGTATCATACATTGACTTAGAATCAATGGTATCCATACATACCAATCCGATAGTACGTATCGACTCAAGCAAAGTATCTTATAAGAGACTCACTTGCATAGAACGAAGATATTTGTTCTAGTCATTAAAAAAATACTATACATACATGTATGTAGGTACTAGGTACCTAACTCGAATGGTTTATAGGCCAGCCACCCAGCTTTAATCCCTTCAAGGCCATATCAAAAGTTTAAAAATCTTCAAATAAAAAGTTCTCATAAAGTTTGTTAAAAGGCGTTTAGAATACTTAACCAGTAACTAAAGTTATTTATAAAATAACATTAATATAAAACGTAGAATTTTTGTGGTTCATATGCCAGCTTTGAACCCTTTACAGTAATTTCAAGGGTTTAAAAACTACTCAAATATAAATAAATAAAATATCCTTATAGTGTTTGTTAAAAGGTGTTATGCATACCTACCTAACAAAGTACTTTAGTTACTGGGGTTTTACCCCAGTAACTAAAGTAATTTATGAAATAACTTTAAAATAAAACGTAGAATTTCTGGGTAACCGTAGCGCAAGCATGTTCCCAGTCCGTTCCAAACCGCTAAGCACTAAATTTGTCGAAATCTACGCAAAGAGAACAACTGCGCCCATGTCATGTGCGTTTATTTAATCTGGCCCTCTTCCAGAACCACCGAAATAGCTCAAGTCATTGTACTAGAACCGGCCCTTAGCCTCCAGCGGACTTATGACTAAACAATTAATCATTTATAGGAACGTCCAAGTTTGCTCAATGCTCTCGCTTCTCTACAAACTGTATTTAAGTTTGACTAGGTACAACTTCGATGCTAAATGTATTTTTTTTATTTTTAGCCTATTCCGTCCCACTGCAAGGCAAAGACCTCCCTCCCCTATTTCCACTCTTCCCTGTTTAGTGCCAGCTGGGTCCACTCCAGTCCCTAGATGCAAGTCCAACTCGTCCCGCCATCTCCTTCTGGGTCTGCCGTTTGGGACCCAGTCCGTGGTGATTTTTGCCCATATCTGGTCGAATGTATTTTGTATTAAATAAATGTATTTATTACTTAAGTACTTATTAAATGTATTTATTACTTATGTACTTATTAAATGTATTTATAAGTGGAAATTGAAATGCAGTGCACTATTACTTGGTCCATTAGTTGAATGGTTAGATGTTTTTTTTTTATTTTTCTGATGTTGATTAATTGATTTGGTCGTCGTTTTATATTTATTATGTTCTAAATAAAGAAATACTAAGGCAGGTAGGTATATGACCAATTAATGAAAGACGATTACATAATAAATTCAAACTATCATATTGTCCTTAATTTAACGTGCAATAAAATTTAACTACTTCGATAGGTCAAGAGGTTGATTAGTATGGTTTTGAAGTAATATGTAAGTAGGTAGGTACTTGAATAACCGATCTGTTGCAATGAATGACATTTTAACGACACTGTTTACGAACGAAAGGTAAATATATAAAGATCGTTAAGCTATTAGGTAAGCAATTTCTTGTCTCTTAATTATTTTCGTCTGACGATTCTTACATCAAACAACCAAAACAAAATAAACATCAAGCGTTCTTATAAAAAGACGCGGAACTGGAGTTCACTAAAATGGAATATCGTGTTGTGTGTAGGAACCTTGGAACTTATAACTAGGTATAAGGGAATCGAGATAACAGTCGTCTCTAAAAAAATGAAGTAGAAAGGATGAGCGACCAACAAAAAGGAAGAACACGACTCGATCCAACCCTTTTATTGTTGGCTGTTCCCTTTTTTAGTTTTATTTTAAAAATATCGCATTCACAAACCAATTTCGAAAGGAAACGTGAGTCTGTCCAAGGTCAGTGGAATTAGTATTCTTGCAGAGTGTTCGGTTTGACCGGCCGCGGCCGCAAAAACATGTTAATGCGGTCTTTGTGGACGTTTTTCTAAACTTGATTAGATATGGCTGCGCCCTATCCACTATTTTTATACGCTTGAATAATTTTGGTAACGGAAAAACTTTGGATTCGTGGGCGGTAGTTAAGTACGTAAGTAGTTTTTGGTAGATTTCTGAATTGTTACATGACGGAAGCACGATCAAAAGAATTCGCCGAAAAATATAATATGAAGAAACACCAATACGTATAGCCAGTTTGTAAGAAGGATTTATTTGCATGATTGTATTTTCACTTATGTATGTAAATGAATCACGCGTTATCTTTTGAAAACAAAATCTGAGCAAGTCTATAGTTTCCCCTATAGGTACCTATGCTATGTAAACGCTATCTAGGCATAATCCGAATAAAGCTAAAGATATCAAACGATCTAAGTAGGTCGACCTACGTCGTAGGAAAGTCAAAAGCAATCTGTAAAGAATATACATACACTAGGTATCCTATATTATTGTGTTGTAAGGAAATTGGAACTTTATGTGGATGGATCCTACTGTCTGTGGAGAAACTTATATTGATCGACGTCGTCGTTTTTCTAGACTAAGAAAATGAGCATGTTGTCTTACAGACGGACACCGAGTGATATACGGTTGCATAATGTTATTGTTATTGTATAGCAACGTGCTTAGATGAGATGCCGGCTTTGAGAGATATAACCTCAAAGCTACGACGCGACGAGCCAACGAGCCGTCTCGTCGTCGTCGGCGTCGGGGAGGGCGCATCCGCTCAATGTTGTCGCGCATGCGTACCAACACCAACCCTTACATCTTACACGAACCACCAAACGTAGCACAAAGCGCGAGTAGCCGCGATGTCTCGCACTGTGAATCCCCGACATTGGTGACTCACCGATACGCGTTATAATACCCAAGCACTCTCTCTCTCAGCTCAACTCGAGCATGTGATAAGGTTTTCCGTAATAAAACACAAAGTAGTTTTTCCTCCCGTGGTCAACTATCGACAGCCAACATGTACAAGACAGTGAGACACGGAGAGAACAGCCTTCAATACACTATTCTTCCGCAAACA
The DNA here is from genome assembly GCA_907269075.1 of Idaea aversata. Classification (NCBI taxonomy): domain Eukaryota; kingdom Metazoa; phylum Arthropoda; class Insecta; order Lepidoptera; family Geometridae; genus Idaea; species Idaea aversata. The sequence continues at coordinate 6,707,239 of OU026096.1, forward strand.
GAAGAAGTGTTGAATAACAGCGGTGTAAAGGGTAAAGGAAGGGATTACAGCCCTTCGATCCACGTACGCAGGTGTCGTAGAAAATCAAATGTGAAATTAATATTTGCTCTCGGACTCGCGATTCTGGCGACGGTAGGAATAGCGTGCATTCCAATCTATTTAATAAACCATGCATTGATAGATCGATGGCTGAACAATCAGGCGGCTCGGGACAATATGGTGACCAGCGCACCGATAACACCGGTCGCAAGGGAACCGGTTAAAACAAGGAAAAAGGAACTGCAGATGATGCCAGATATAGTCGCGACGTTAGAATCGAAAGAAACGAGTTCAACTCCGTCGACGACCACTTACGCAACGTCGACGGCTGCTCTACCAGCTGTTACCTCTACTATAACATTGGATAAATCAACTACGCCACCGTGGATAATGCCCGCACTGAAATCATGGAAGAGTCCGAGTACTATTCAAACCATCCCTACTGAGGGTAACGAAATACCACCAATAGTGAAACCGAACAGAAAAGAACTAACCGCAATCGACAACATGTCGATAAAACCTTGGGAAAAAGACACAATTATCCGGCCGACTGTTACACCGGAATCTATTACGCTGAACAGTGTGATCAAATATACCCGATCGACTTCGGAAAAACCTTTCGTTTCTAACACAAAGGTGTTCGATGACGTTCTCATAACTACAAAAAAACCGACAATGATACCGGTTACGACAGAAGTATCTAATGAACAATCAAAGATGAAGGATTTGAAAGACGCTTTACTATCAGTAGACGATGATGATGATTTCAAAGAGTCTTTGGAAGTAGACGAAGTGTTCTCACTGCCTCCATTAAAGCCGGAAGCTCCTGGAAGCGACTCTGACGAAGTGACAGTGTCTAAAGCTGAAGCAGGATGGTATGGCAATCGGTGGCCATTTGTTGATACCTCATCATACTTCCAATGGAACGTAAGTATCAACCTTAGCTACGTACGATCCATAACTTGATATCATTCAATCGCAACACTTAAGTAATACGTATAGAATTACGATTTCTTCGGTAAGAGCCGTAGTAAGTAATGCAATTTCAATTATGAAATCGGATGTGGAAAACAATTTATGCATTTATGAAATGTGGGTATTACCGATCAATCCAGTCCTTATGTAATGATAATAAGAACTACAACTTTCTTTGTTGACGCAACTGTACATACCTGCTGGTTGCTATTACTTATCTACGCTACATAATCAACTTATTACTCTATTACCTATCTAGTACAATCATAGATCGTAGAGTTTTGAAATTGCTTTGTTAAATTAAACATTAAAGTACTTCCAGCCCTAATAGTAATTTTAGAATCCTCCACTTTAGCTGCGGACTGTACCTACCTATAATTTGTTTCTATACATCTATCTATACTTAATATTATAAAGCTGAAGAGTTTATTTGTTTGTTTGTTTGAACGCGCTAATATCAGGAACTACTGGTTCTAATTGAGAAAATATTTTTGTGTTGGATAGTGGATGGTCCATTTACGGAGGAAGGCTATAATACTTTTTACTATCAAACACAAAAATATTTTTTCAATTCGAACCAGTAGTTCTTAGGATTAGCGCGTTCAAACAAACAAACTCTTCAGCTTTACAATATTAGTATAGATTACACTATCAAAGTAAGTAAAACCAGATTTAGATGCAGTTGTAGAAACCGAAAGTGATAATATGTAATTGAATAGAAAGTGGATTTGAATGGGTTCTCAATCTCTTTTAGGGATGTGGTTATGACCACTGGTAGGTAATTGTTTAACCATATTTGTACCGTAGTACGTACCTAAAGTACACAAACAATTAAATATATTACTACGTTGACATAGTTATTCTAAGCTATACCTACCTATTGAAGAATTACCTTGGTATTTGTGGTTTGTTTCCCTTGACACTACTACATGGCACTACTAGTAGTGCAATGGGAGACTCTATTCTCATTGACAGATTGACTCTTATAGTAAAACTAGCTGCGCCCCGCGGTTTCACTTGCGTAAGTCCCAAACCCGTGGGAATATCAAAATAAAAAGTAGCCTAAAGCCTTCCTCGATAAATGGACTATCCAACACAAAAATATTTTTTTAAAGTAGTTCCGCGTTCAAACAAACAAACTCTTCAGCTTTCTAATATTAGTATAGATTATTCCCTTGGATTTAAAGTTCATAATAACATACCTAACTATATTATACTAAAGTAAAGTAATTATTGAAAGTGTAGTGCAGGCATGGCTGTTGTTAATACCTAAGTGTTTTACACATGTTAGGTAATATTCTAAAAAAATATCTGTAAAACACACAACTGTGTGTTTTACAGATATTTTTAACTACTCTACTCAATAAATATTTCTGATTTCTAGAATGAAACCTGTTTTAAGTAAAATAACTGGACAAAAAACATATTAAAAACTAAAAATTTAATGTCAAAAGCATATCTGGTAATGTCAAGGGAAATCAAATTTACTATGACACTACTGGCGAAGGAGTAGTGTCATCGGAAACGTTGTTCTACCCATGGCACTACTGTTAGAGTCACGGGGAAGGAAATCTCCCACGGCACTACTAGTAGTACCATGTAGTAGTGTTAAGGGAAACAAACGGTATTTATAGCGTAATCTAAAAATAAACCCAGGTATTTACGTAATTGTTTACGGCCACCAACAGCAACACTACTAAGGGATTAATCACGTATTAGAGAAAGGATTGACCGCCATTATGATTCAATGTTTGTTTAGGGGTACTTATTACAAATAGTAAAATCCTACATTACCTACAAGTAACACGGGTGTAAAATAATATGCTATTGCTTAGGTACAGTCGGCTGTATAATTGCAGACCCACCGTAGAGCTCCAAAACGGCTTCTAACTCATGAATTGATCAAACAAAAATGATTGAGAATGAAAACATTCCAATACTTAATAGTAATTTTCGAACTCTACCGGGGGCTGCAATTATGCAGCCTACCTACAACAGAATGTTCATCGAACATTGATTTACATTGATTTGATGAAACTCGGTATGTCGATAGCTAAAGACCTGCCTACTTTTTATCTCGATATTCCCACAAGATCGAGACTAACGCGGTTGAAACCGCGGGGCGCAGTGAGTTATTAAATATTGGGTCATCAATCCGTGATCCAGACACGCATATCTGAAAGTATTATCATTGGGTTGAGAAAATATTCTGTTTCAACAGCCAATCCGTTAAAAATCTTTCGTTAAATTAAGGTTTAGTATTTTGTTCCTTAGGGATATTCTCCAGGAGACAACCTGCTGCTGCCGCTGTTGGTAGCGACTCTGTCGTCCATCGCGCTCGTTCTCTTACTTGCTTTGGCTGTTAAGCGACGCAAGCGCACGCACTCTTCATCCGCACAAAATGCGGTAAGTAACTACTTTATACCACTAATACTAATACTACACTAATACCACTTCTAGTTTTCATCCTTTCTCATCAGATACCTACCTACGTCATAGTTAGCCAAATTTCAGTCCGATCCGTTCATTTGTTTGAAATGATCAGTCAGTCAGTCAAGGCTTTGAATTTTATATTTAGAATCTTTTTTGTATGTTTGTATGCTGACTGAACTTAACATTTTAATTAGTAATTTGACAAACACGACTTCTCGAAGAAAACGTGAGGCAAAGCAAAAAGGAACTGTTAATTTGCATGACACAGCAAAACGTAAAGCACCTGTCTAATTCAGAGTAACTTCCGAAAAACACAATAGGTAGGTACTGTAGGTACTAACTTAGATTAAAATAATATGTTTCAGATCGCATCCGAATTACAAGCTGATGACAACACGAATTTGCTGACTGCTGAAAACGGGGAAGACGTAGAGGAATAATTTGCTTCCCTCGCCGCGCTTTCTAGCTTCTTAAACAAATATGCCTATTGTACAATTTAGGTGCATATCTTTTTACATAGCGTTATTCATACTCACAACATAATATATTTGTGGGTAGTGGCCAGTACCAGGCCAAATAGAAATTAGTTTAAATTGGTTAGACGTGAGTAGACAAAACATTCCAGGACCAAACTTCATGATATCTTAATGATAAATATTTTTATGCAATTATTTATTACAAAAACTTCTAAGTAGGTTTATAAAAGCCAATATTAAGCTAAGTATATCGTGTTAGCATGCCCTTAATGTTACCTGGATTGTACATTATGCATTCCACGCACATTGAAATATTTAGCCGCAATAGTAAATCTCATTAGGTAAAAAAACTCTCCATCACAAATCAATATTTCATACTTTCAGTGCCTATTATTTGTAAATAGAAAACGTTAGCTGTGCTTTACGCTCGGCAAGGTGGATTTCATGTTCAGAGATACGATATAAAAATAAGAAATATTTTGTAACACTAGAATTAGTATTATCAAATGCCAAAATTGCTGAAATCTTTTTGTTAGAAAATATTAATTTACAATGTTCATATTCCATACGAAAAATAATTTTCTTTTTGTCTGAATGAGACGTAATAAATAAGAATAGGTGTTTAGTATGAGCTTGTTACGGACTAAGACGTATTATGCATACAATTATTATTAAACAATCGCCGTTGCGGTGTTTTACTTTACGACTATAGCCCATATACGAAGCGTTTTAGATTAAAATCTGTAGCATAAAAATGCAGCTTAAATTAAATACGTATTAACTATATCATATCTCTGAAAGTACGTACGGCTCGTCAGTATTAAAATAACCCTGTGGTATTATTGTTCTATTCATAAGACATACATAATACATATTTTTGTGTAGTCGATTAGTGTAAGATGAAATATCAATCTCGATGTAACATTAACTGTGTTTTATTCGTCTTTTATGTGTATTTCAATTAACTTTGACATTTCCATTGAATGTGTATTTATACAACATAGTTATAAGACTGATTGTAGGATTGAGTTATTAGGGTTAGCTAGACGGTTTTTAGGTATTTTTATTAATGCTTTTTTAAATGGCACTATTGCTTTGAAACATTATCTTTGTGAGCTACTATATTATGTACCAAATATTCATTAATCAATGTTAGTTATAATGAGTGGGGATAGTATAGTCGGAGATCCCTTTGAGAACTACCTTCGTCTAACTGTTTAATGGATGCAAAGTATTTTATATCAAATTAAAATAGGTCAATAAATATATTGCAAATGGGTTGTCTAAAAAAATTCAGTCCAGAATATGATTAATTAACAATTTAGTTTTTTTGTTTTGTTTTTAACCTTTCACTGATTATGAGACAAATTCCATACCAATAGAAAGTATGAAGCCTATAGAACATGCAAACGTTAGGTTGACTATTTTTCCCGTCACAACTCTTGGGTAGATAGGTAAATCGATACTAGTCATTTGCACTGGTCTAGTTAATGTATTAAAGTTAAGTTAAAGTAAAGATTATGTATTTCATTGGTACGGAATTTGTCTAATGACCATACCTGTAAAGTCTAAAAACAAAATAAATGTGATAAATAGGTACCTAAATAAAAAAATCATTCTAGACTAAAATTTTTAGGCAACCCATTAAATTATATTTATTGACCAATTTAATTTGATGTATAAAATTCTCGTGTCACAATGTTAGTTACCATACTCCTCCGTAACGGCTTGACCGATGTTTATGAAATATTATATGCATATTCAGTAGGTCTGAGAATCGGCTTCTATCTATTTTTTACTTTGTTTCCTTTAGTTTTTTTTTGTAAATGGCAATACAACGTTTGCCAGGACAGCTTAGTTTGATATAAAATACTTTTTACAAATTAAACAGCTCGATGAAGGTCGTTCTTATAGGGATCCCGTACTAGTAAATAAATTGTGATACCATTAGTATCTGTGCGTATATATGTACCCTAGTAGGAGGAAATTGTATGTAAACATTTCTTGAGCACTTTCCTTTACATTTAACACCCGTATTCACAATCAACCCTATGAGATTGCATAGCCTCCTTACTGGCAACTGACCAATTATCGGACGTTCGCCATAGTGCGCGCGAACGCATATTGCCGCAAATAAGACGCTGATTCGCTAGGAGTAGTAAAGAGAGCAGCATATAATTGACCAATCATAGAGTCGCATTTAGCGCAGTGCGTTCACTTATCTAAGAGCAACTTAAGTAGGTACTGTTTGTGCATACGGGCGTAAGTATCGTTATACAGGGCTATTGGTAATTATATATGAAACCCGTTGAGGGCTGCGCCGTGCGCAAACTTTTAGAAATTCGATAATTTTTTGAGGGTAGATATGTTAATTAGAAAATCAGCTGACTTTTTAAATATTCAGACTTAAGAGGAAAGGGTACCGGGGGCTTTCTCCATACAAACTATTACAAACGTAGTCGACTGTTTTCTCCCTGAATAATGACACTATAGCAAATATTTTTGGTGCATAGAACTTATAACTGCCATGACCATGCCCCTATTTTTTGTTTTTTCTTATTTTTAAATTTTTTAAATTTTAATTTCTATGACAATTAGAAAATGAAAAAAAATCAAAACATAGGGGCATAGTCATGGCAGTTATAGGTTTTATGACACAAAAATATTTGTGCCAGTGTCATTATCCAGGGAGGAAACAGTCGACTACGTTTGTATGGAGAGCGCGCAGGTACCCTTTCACCTTAAAACAGTCGATAAAACTTAAAAAATCAGTATAAACTTAAGGTTAATGACCTCTACGAGTGATTAGTAACAGCAGATTTTTGGGGAAAACTAACCACAATATTATCGAAAAAATGTTCGAATTTCAAAAAGTCTTCAAGTTTTATTGTTATGGTGCACAGAAGTAGCCCTCAACCGCTTACTTATGTACTTACCAAAAACCCTGTATACAATACATACCTTATATGTATCTCGTTTTGCGTGAAAAAGCTACATAATATTTAAACAATTTTGAATTATATTATCATAAGCAAGTCAATACTATCATGCAATAGTACACACAGCACAAAATTAGGTAGGTACCTATATCCATTTGTGGCATAATTGGTAAGCGCATCTGGACGACATTCAAAGGGTGCAATTTCGAGTTTCGTGTCAGATGCAGTTTTTGAAGACGCATTCTTTCTTTAAAAATATTTTCAGATTTAAAAATGTTTTACATTTTTACTGTAAAACCATAAGTTTGTTTTATTTATACCAAGCTGCGCCACACAGCTTCATCTGGGGAAAACAAAGGTCCAGTACCTAGTGTTTGCTAAAAAAAAAAAGACGAAGAGACAGACAGCCATTTCTATATTAAATTCCTGTTTTACTGCTTTTTTTTAGCCCAATTTTTCGTGTTATTTTTATTATTTGCTTCCATGTAAGCATAGACTTTTTGTACTTATTTCCTTTATAAATAAAGATTTACTGTGTACTTATTTGCCGAAACATCACCATGTACATAAATACCTAATAAAATAAATTATGTTTTCCCATCCACAACAAGCAGTTGTTTACTTTCAAATAAGAATCTTTAATAGGTAGTTATATGATAGAAGTTAATAGGTGAACAATGATTCCAGCAATCTACAGCGTGTAAAGAAAACACTTTAAACGGTATAAAGGTACCATTTGGTACCTCAGAATATTATCGAAAAAAAATGGAAATATATAAAATAATTATTTTAATTTAAAATCCAGGAAAATGACTAAAATTTAATTTATGGAGTTTTCTAGATGTGGCAACAGCCCATAAGGGCAGGGTAAATAATGGTATTTTCCAAGCTCTGGGTAAATTAGGGTTATTTTTCCCAAAACGAATGCAGTTTTTAAATTGTTTTTGGGAGGTCCGTGTGGTGCCTGAACCAAATAGGGATAAACTTAAGGTTTTTGTTACAAGCTTAAAACACCGTAATTTACCCTAGTCTTCTAAACACCGCCTAAAGTTAAAAAAGTGTCACTAAATTCCAAATCGTAATAATCAAGTAAAAATAAACAACCAAATAGTAATTGTTTTTTTGTTCTGTAAATATTTTGCTGATGGCAACCCAGCTAATTCGTTTTTTGACCCTTCAAACTATCATTTTAATAAGACTGGTTATTAATCGTTAGAAAAAATATTTTTGAATTACTGATGCCCTGAATTGGCTATGATTTGAGAAACACATCAGGCGATGTTCGGGTGTCTTACGGAACTGTAAATATTTTGAAGTGACTTCAGATACAGATACAAAATAAAGGGACTTTAATTCCCCTCCGGTAAGTACCTAGATTATGTTTATAAGTTCACAATTTTATCGAAAACTAACTTTCGTCTGCGTAGGGTTTGAATTTTCCAAAATCTTTCTTAGCAAATGCCTACGTCATACAAAAAACACACCTGACACCTTCCAAGTTTTAGGTCTCTACGATCAGCAGTTTAGGCTGTGGTTTGATCCGTCAATCAGTCATTCAGGACAAAGCATTTTAAAGTATAGACTATCGGTCTGCGGCACGCAAATATTAGACGGAGTTTTCCAAAATGCTTACGTTAGTTAATAGCAAATCGGTCGATCTAGGCTAGCGCCTTCCTATATTTTAAAAGCAAAATGATACTACTCAACTCAACTGTTTAACACCTATTTAGGGGTCCCCAAAATATTTAAGACGCTACTATTCTATTGAAGCATACACTTAAGAGGAAAGGGTACTGGGGGCTCTTTCCATACAAACTATTACAAACGTAATCGACTGTTTTCTCCCTGGATAATGACACTAGAACAAATATTTTTGATGCATAGAACTTATAACTGCCATGACCAAGCCCCTACTTTTTATTTTTTTTTAAATCTTAATTTCTACGATAATTAGAAAATGAAAAAACCAAAACATAGGGGCATAGTCATGGCAGTTATAGGTTTTATGGCATAAAAATATTTGTGCTAGTGTCATTATCCAGGGAGGAAACAGTCGACTACGTTTGTATGGAGAGAGGGCAGGTACCCTTTCACCTTAAATGTCAATTTAATCGCCACTTAGCAGCCTTTTAGTATTCGGGCGTAAAAGACTCGAAACATTTAAGTTTTTAACAAGATTTTTACTAAAAATATACTGCAAAGATCCATTGATGAACGTTTTGCAAACTTACAAGATTTGTATTTATAGTAAATTTTTCAAACCTTAGGTTGACTTGAACAAAATATAAATTCGTTTAGGACCTTAAACATAATTAATCAACTCTTTTATAGTGTCAAACTGATTTAATATTATCAACCTTGATTGACGTAGAATTTGATTTAAGATAACCCGTTATATGTATTTAGCTTTTATTTATGCACAATCTCATGCAAGATGCCCTTTACCGCTTATTTTAATTACCGAATGGTTTGTTTGCACAATTAAAATAAACATGATTAACCAATTCGCTTGATTAATCAAATAACCTGTATTTAAACAATACCAATCGGCCCTTAAGACAATCATGAGTTTTCGATACGCAGCGCGAATAGGTATTTTCAAAAATGACCCTTATCGTGCGATAGAGAGAGTTTAAGTTCGGACGTAATTGCATTCATTTTGCTTTCAAATAATGTTACGGGCCGTAACGTTTTTACCCCCTTTATCCTTCACAAAATGACATAAATTTGGTCTCATTTAATTCACTGCATCTTATTCTAGGTTTATACGTTTTTCTTTTTTTGGTAATTCAGTTTAGTCTAATAAAAACAATTGAAACGCTCGATGAAGTTTTTAATTAAAAAATATAGATATTTAGAAACTAATAACTTTTAATTTCTTTAAAATAAAAACGGTTAAACCTAGTTTTCCATTAGATCTAGAACATTTTCAAAAATTATCAAAATCGGACTTCGTTTATGGGGGAGAAAACGTTACCGCTTTTTGTATGGAAATTTACAGTCTCACACTTGCCTTAATAAAAGATATATAAATATTAATAATTATTATTGTCGAGTCAATAAATAAAACTATTATATCATAGCAATAAAATTTACTTATAATCATTGAAATCAATAAAAGAAATCAGACCTATTATGATACAACATAAAACTAAGTAAGTATATTATATCGACGGTTAAAAATAAATAGGGTATAACCGCCAAAAACCAAATTGTTCAGGAGAGCAGTTTAAAGTTTGAAATTTTAGAAAAATGATCACAACTTTTTTATTTATTGTCGTAACGTAAAAATGAAAACAGCTCTAAAATCGAGAAAAATAAAAGCACTAATTGGCTTTTTTACTTATTTGATTCGACGTTGTTTAACGTGGTTTTTTGTCGCTTAAATCAATTGAGCTTGTTCTCCATTTGAGGTAATTCGGCATAAGTAACATCTGCACAGAAAAAAACAAAGAGTAAAGAAGACTTAGCTACATTTCATATCCGTACACTAAGAGGTATTAGGGCATAAGACACATCACTATAGAATATCTTAAATGGGTAAAGAAGGATACGTGACAACTCACATCATTATGCCAAAAGGTAATGGAGCACAAGTAACAGTGCTTAGCAAAAACATCGTGAAGATATTAGACATTAGCAACACTATACTTAGGTTGAAAAGAAAGGTAATATGCTACTTCCACTCATCAAGATTTCTATACCAAGAAGAAAACGAGAACATCCAACATACAGCATTATCTTGGCAAATGGTAACGTGGATTAAACGTCACGTCTTAAAAATAATAGATTTACAAGCAACATGCTGCTCCTTTAAAATAAGACTTAAGTAACAGCTTGCTTTTAGAGTGTTAGCGCTACCCATCAGTATCATCGTTCGAACTAGATTACTTACCTAAATTACTAGTTTTATGATTATACTCTGACCTAATTGTTGATGTGATAAGATAAAAACAAAAGTACACTTTTTCAATATTTATTAAGAAAAAATCTACAGATCTTACACTAAGCGCAAGTATCAAAGGCATTGAAAATGTAATTAAAAAGCACACGATAAAATTTGTCAAAAATACGATAAAGTGAATGGAGCGTAGACTGACCTCTCGCGTAGGGGCACAGCCTACAGTTTTTATCCACCTGTGTCCTAAGATTGCTCAAGCTGTAGCTTGATTCAATACAGAGAACTATTTTTTTTTATAACAAAGAATTACACTCTGAAGCCTTCCGGCAAACGAACATTTTGACATATTTTATGGCCAGGCAAATCACAACTTCTTAAATCGGGACACTATACTCGATCACGAAAACATAAACATGTTCAAAAAATGAGGTCGGCCTGGGTCTGCCAAGGCATACCCAGGTGGGGTGTTCGGTGAGATCATCATCTTCCTGCTCTTATCCCAATTTATTTGGGGTCGGCGCAGTATGTCTTTTTCTTCCATTCACTCCTATTAGTCGTCATCACATCGTTCACATTCATCTCTCTCATGTCTTGTCTCACGCAGTCCATCCATCTTTCTTCGGTCGTCCTCTTCCTCTCCATCTCTCTACATTCAATCTCATCACTCTTCTAACATAGCTCTTATCATCTCATAACTCATAACTCTTTTAACATAGGCCCGAGATAAATAAAAAAATAAATTTCGGAAGGGTCTTTCGCGACCAGTCACCCCAGGGGGAAGTTGTATGTGAAAACAGTTCCTACTTCCTTCTGGATTACGGTGAAGAGAGGGACACCGAGGAGTTTTAGTGGGCAAACCTCTGGCCGCCTACCATCTCAAGCCAGCATCCTCCTATCCTTATCCCCATTTATTTGGGGTCGGCGCAGTATGTCTTCTTCTTCCATTCACTCCTATTAGTCGTCATCTCAACGTTAACATTCATCTCTTTCATGTCTTGTCTCACACAGTCCATCCATCTTTTCTTAGGTGGTAAGAAGACCATCTATCTAGGATAAATCGTTTCTGAGATATAGCCGTTTTAGGTCTGACAGCTGTCACCTGAAATGAAGATCTCAATGAGATCTATCGCTTCTGAAAAGATATCATTAATCTACAATCAATGGTTTCTGGGATATAGCCGTTTTAAGTTTGCCAGCTGTCACCTGAAATGAAGATCTCGATGACATCTATCACTTCTATAAAGAGACCACCAATCTAGGATTAATAGTTTCTAGGTACTATACGTACTTGATAGTACGCATACTTCCGGGAATCAAAAAAGCTGATAAAACGACACCCCACCGAACATACCATTCACCCGACTGGGGACCGAGGGTATATCTCAAACTGAATAGGAATTCACCTCCTCTGGGTGAATTTTACTTTTTTCAAATAAAAATTGTAAATAGTGCCAGTTCAATTTTCGAAATTCTAAAATCATACGATACTTTAGGCCCATGCGATCATTTTGACACCTCTCGCGACTCGTATCTCTAAGATTTTAGAAAATATGGTTGATTTTAAATGTCAAAAAACAGAATTATGAAAGTACTAAAATTGTAGTAACAAAAATAATAAAATAACATAATGTAGGTATGAAGTAAGTTTTTTTTTACATATATGATCAGGTCAGCGTTTGACCACTATCACACCTGCCTGATGGTAGGTGACGATGCGGCCTAAGATGTAACACGCCTTCCTAGAAGATACCTATTCACTCGCGACTTGAAGACCCCCAAATCGTACACGTCAGGAAAGACAGATGCAGGCAACCGATTCCATTCCCTTGCAGTACGAATAAGGAATGACGAAGCAAAGCGCTTAGTGCGAACGTCAGGTATGTCCACCATGAATCGGTGCTGCACACCAGTCTGCCTGGTTGTATGACGAAAGAATGGAGATGACAAGATTAGGTCGTGGAATTCTGTTGCGCACTCCTCGAAATGTATCCGATAAAATGCCGACAAGCTCGCCACCTTGCGACGATGTTCCAGGCTCTGAAGCCTTTTGTTGGCAAGCTTATCGTCACCGATGAGTTTCCTGGCTTTCATCTCAATTAACTCCAACGCCCCCAGCTGATACTTCGCCGAACCGTCCCAGAGATGAGAACAGTACTCCATACACGAGCGGACTTGTGCTTGGTATAAGTTGAGCAACTGTTCCGACGTGAAGTACCGTCTCACCTTCGCCAGAACACCGAGCTTTTTTGAAGCTAGTTTGGCTTTGGACTCAATGTAGGTGCCAAAGTTTAGAGTTGGTGTAAAACGAGATGCCAAGAAGCTCAAGATGGCCAGCTACCGGCACGGACACATCTCGAAAAGTGGGAGTCAGGTGGAATGGACTCCTCTTAGCGGAGAATAGACACGCCTGGGTCTTAGACGCGTTGAACTTGACCAGATTGGCGTCACCCCAATTAGAGACTGCTTTCAAGGCCAAGTTCATGCGCTCGACCATCGCCTCCCTATGACACCGGATCTCCGCCATACTAGTCCGTGCACTGGCCGTGTACCTCTTACAACTGTGCTGTCATCTGCGTACCCATATATACCAGGCTTCAACAGATCGTTGATATGCAGCAAAAATAAGGTTGCAGAGAGCACGGATCCCTGAGGAACCCCGGCATTAATAGCCATTTGGTCAGACGCGCAGCCATCAATGACTACTCGCAGTGACCGATCCCTCAGGAAATCCGAAATCCAGGCACATAGACCAGTTGGCAGACCGTATGATGGAAGCTTGTCTGGCTGTCGTAGTATGTATAAGTATTATAAATTTTATTAATATTAAAATACATTTTTTTCTGATTTTGTACGCCCGATGTCTGTCTCTTCTTATCGACCTTTTCATTCCATTTCAACCTAAAACAATACATTTAAAATAATAAATTTATCAGTATAGGTACGTTTTTAGTAAGTAATCATTCACAAGAACTTATTATTTGAATTCCAAACAAGTTAAGAGAAATAAATAACTTACCGTTGGCAGATACTTTGCACACTTTTCGCAAAAGTTTGATGTGCAAACGCGGAAGCTCTCGCCGTCACAGCACGCAGTTCACTGATTTTGGAATAAGCGACTCGCTAAATAGCTACTTGAGTACGACAGGTTAATAACCTGTACGACACAAATTGACATAAGCATCAATTAATAAATTATCATTATTAAGTAATACCATTTAAGCGACAGAGTTGTATTAAAATAGTAAATGGTAGTAAGGTATAACTGACGTACCAATATCAAATTCGATTTGGGTAATAGCGTATAAGCGACAACTGTATTGTAAACTTTTCAATAGTAGTAGGGTATAATCGACAGTCTCATAATAAATTAGATTTTAGTAATTGCGTATAAACGACAACTGTATTGTAAATCTGTGAATGGTAGTAAGGTATTACCGACTTTACATTTTTTTGACGACAAAGGTAAAGAGGCATTAGTTCCAACTTTTAAAACAGGTGCTAATAGTAAAGAGCCTTAAGCGCCTTATATCTCAACACCAGTAAGAAGTAAAAATACATAACCGACTATAAACCAAAAATAATGCCATTTTTACAGGGGTACAAGCTCCTTTAGGGTAAAAAAGCCCTAAAATTCAGTCGCTTACACGAAATGACACCTCGAGAACGCAGTTTTTTGCATGTGCGTAAGCGACACAAAAATCATTGTAGAGGCACGGGAGTAAGCGCATTCGAAAGAGCAGAAAATTTTAAGTAGAATGGCATTCAAAAGTCATTTTAGACTAAAATGTCGCTTATGCCCTATATCCTTTTAACCGTCGATATAATTTAGATACATGAAATTATATACTATTCTATAATCTACAGAACGAAAGCGTATACCAATTAATTGGTAAATTAATAAGTAGGTAACTATAGTTCAAAGTGCAAATAAAGTGAAATAAATTGATATGTCCCACTACTGGGCAACGGCCTCCTCGAAGGACGTAAAGAAGAAAGAATAACGAGTCCTGGGCCATGATTCCGTAAGACTATTTGATGATGTATTGATGTGCGAAATACGACTTCAGAAATATAGTTTACTAGCGACCCGCCCCGGCTTCGCACGGCTGTATTATGCATGTATTATGTCTAAAAACCTTCCTCGTTAATCACCCTATCTATTAAAAAAAACCGCATCAAAATCCGTTGCGTAGTTTTAAAGATCTAAGCATACAAAGGGACATAGGGATATAGAGACAGGATAAAGTGACTTTATTTTATACTATGTAGTGATTACTAGCTGCGCTCCGCGTTTTCAACCGCGTAAGACTAAGTGTGCCAATAGCTTGTGTAAATTTTTCAGTAATTTACAAAAAAATTAACCGAATTATTTAGAAAAAGATTACGTTAAAAGTTGGCTTACAGAATTACGGCCTTGAAGACACAGAAAGACGCCACGGGTGCAGCCTACTCCTATGCCAAATTCTCATCGCTTTGAACCGTGGTAAGTTCTAGACAATTTTCGTTCAGAAAAAGAAACATTGATGGTAACCATAGCAACGATAATACGTTGCTATGGTTACCTTGTCAATAACATGACTCACGACGGGAACGTGAGCGATAACGTCACAATTTTTGTGAGTGCCGGTGTTCATCGATTTGTGGTCCTCGACCAGCTTCGATATTTGAACCCACGACCTTCAGATTGCTAGTCAAGGTATCCCCCACTAAACCAACACTGCTCTTACAAAATACCCTATCAATAATATTGCCATAGTATAATAATATCTAAGATTAACAATAAAACTTGGCATTTATTTTCAAGTAAATTAAAGATTGATTTTAATTTTACGTACCTATTATAGAGAATACTGTTTAGGTTCACTGGTTGAATTTTTAACAGACTTCAAAAAAGGAGTTTTTGAATTCGAAACCTGTATTTTAAGTTTGTTTTTCCTTTCTCTTGTGTCTCACCTAATGTTGAACTTAAAATTTACCTAATGACTACTAATAAGTAGTTAGTTAAACCTGACGTAACACCATCAAGGCGCAAATAGGAGCTAAAAGCAAAATGCCTTTCGTTTACTTAAAACATTTTTTTTTATTTTTCGATGGAACATTGTGGATTTGTTTTTTATGTACCGTTTGTAGGTGAAAGATTTTCTACATTTTGGTATAATTTAAGGAAGATAATTACATTTCGTTTCTAAGCTTATTCAAAATCGTGAAAGACGGCATAGGTATTTTTAGGGTTCCGTACCCAAAGGGTAAAAACGGGACCATATTCTAAGACTCCACTGACCTTCTGCCCGTCTGTCTGTCTATCTGCCACCAGGCTGTATCTCATGCACCGTTCTAACAAAACAGTTTTTACAAATATTGTATTTTTGTTGCCTCTATAACAAAAAATACTAAAAAATAAAAATAAAAATTTAAGTGGGGCTCCCATACAATATGGTACGGAACCCTTCGTGCATGACACCGACTCGCACTTGGCCGGTTTTTACATTATACAAAAATTTAGGATAAGATTTCACTTACAAACGGTACACACAATAACAATAATAACAATGTTCCATAGAATAATCAACTATTTCATTTATTGGCGACAGGCTTTTGCATTTGGCCCCTACACGCAGCTTAAAAAAGATATCAATTGACAATGCCGTATCCTATTTTAATCCCACTAAATGTTATAAATGTAAAAGTTGGTGTATGTTTGTTACATATTTTTTGGAAATAACTGCTGAAACGATTACGATGAAACTTAATATAGATGGAGTCCTGAATAACCCCCTTTATCCAAAACGAGGTTTAAGGATAGTCCGAGAAGTGGATTTCAACCTTAGATTTAGACACAGATTTACTCGTGAACTATAGTCTAAACACTATCCCTATATAATCTAAAGGGATAGTGTTTAGACTATAGTTCCCTCTATAATCTATAGGGATAGTGTTTAGACTATAGTTCACCAGTAAATCTGTGTCTAAATCTAAGGTTTAAATCTGCAACTCGGACTATCCTTAAACCTCGTTTTGGAATAAGGGGGAAAGGCTTTTTATCCTAATACGTTCGCAAGGGATTGAGACTTATGAGGGGTAAAACCGAGGGACGCAAGCTAGTTCATAATAACTGAAAGATAGCCTAAATGTCCCACTATAATGGGTTAATGGGGCACGAATTAGGCAGGAATAATATTAATAGTAAATTACTATTGCACTGAACAAATTAAAATATAAAACTGTTACCTACTACTGTCTTATTAAATTGAAAATTCTATACAAACAATTTGTATACAAATTACAACTACTGCCACCCAAACTTAATTCCTTATATCATACATTTAATACTATCTAATTATTTACATATAAAAACCGCAATTAAACAACATTTTTAGTTCGATATTGAACAAGAGATTAATACGTCTATTTGAAACTCAATGACGAATACGTCAATGAGTTATGTATGAAGTCACATTTAGGCTTAAAAAAATGGTTTAACAATCCTTTGTATTAGTCGTAAAATAATAATTATTAATTCTTTAAACCTATTCCTTATCCAACTCGTTTTAACAGATAGCAAAGAAATACGTTACGTCGTACGCAATTTCCGTTCGATTTAACTTTGTAAAAGCTTTGCAACGTATTTCTAAGTGAAATATTTGGAGGGACGCTTGTACAATGTTACAATTAGTATTAGCTTGTTTGTATGAGTTTTACAATTCTACTTTACTAAAGGCTCAGTAAAAGGCTTTGCGCGTGTTTCTTGACAGCGAATCGCACCGTTTCAGTATATTTAAACATGTATATTCATTCATTCTTTGTCAACGACAAAATATGTATGGGCAAAAACAAACCGTTCTTAGTATGCTAAGGATTGAATCGCCTGCCGCTAACTTCACCCATATCATCTAACTTTATTCGGGCTAATTTGTATAAAATACGACTTAACTGAAGTTAGCTTTCCCGTTCTGGGCAGCGTCAAAATAAAGCGCTTGATCTATTCTGTTAGCAAGTAAACTGCATAGTAGGCATAGCCATAAGATCTCTACACCTCGAGTAAGAGTCTCAGTATTCCAGCCAAGACGTCTCGGTATTCAAAATATATATAGCCAGTTATAAAAGATCTCTGCACCTGTAACTTCTTTCGGGTAACATCACTGAGGCGGCGGATGCGCGGGTCTCAATATTCTGGCTAAGACGTGTCGCCCTCCAACGAGCTTCAGCTGTTGACCATCCATGACCACGCTTCGGACGCCAGTCGGATTTGTCACATTAGCTGATGATACAGTCTGTGAAAAGTATAAAAAAGTATTAAAAAAGAAGGCTATTTTTGGCAAATAAGAGAAAAAAACAGTTTTGTATTTTGTTGCATTTTCACCAAAATCCAAACGCGTGCACTAATTTAAAAGATAAGTCCAAACTGGGTTATTTAGAGAATAATTCATATAAATATTGCAGGACATTCCACACATCGCCATCTATCCCCAAGCTAAGTAACTAGACTTGTGTTATGAGCGCTAGACAACGGATATACTACTTATATACTTTTCTTTTGTAAATATATACTTATTAAACATAGAAACAACCAGACCACAGACAAATATCTAAGCATAAATACTTGTCTGAGGCCCTGTGTTTGACATTCCGGCATGGTGACCATTGTGCCAACTGATGGGTCGTCAAGATTTAACCTAGTCAATCATTGTTAAGATTTTGTTAGTAGCATTCAAGTTTTTACTTTGCAACAACGCAGCACAGGTTCTTTCACATTGTAACACGTATCAGGCGATATACCCGCTATATTACTAGTAATGCATGTAACAGTCGTTCTTCTTAACAATCGTGTTATATGTCTGTTATACATTATGACACTCGTGTTATTTAGCAAGTTGGCGAAATAACCCCTTGGACGTTCAGACGTGTGAACAGCCTAGTCCCGGAAGGCATAATTGTGCATTGCATTCGTTCAAGCTGTGTTATTATTTAACTCCACCTCTTACAATAAAGTAATATTTAATGTGTTATTTTAATAAAAGCTAAAGTAGACGTAACATTTTGCAGCGTCATAGTCGTCACAACAAATCTAAGAGTGCGCAAGACCGTATAGCCACATATTTAGCGTTCATCGTCTGATGCTAAAATTTGTTTTTTTTTAGCTATTAGTAGTTTTTTTTTAGTATGTAGCTGCTGCCCGCGACTTCGTACGCGTGGTAGTGGTTTTATATACTCAAACCTTTCTCTTGAATCTATCTATTAAAAAACCGCATCAAAATCCGTTAAGAAGTTTTAAAGATCTAAGCGTACATAGGGACAGACAGCGGGAAGCGACTTTGTTTTATACTATGTAGTGATCATGCAGTATTATCATGCAAAAAAAGATAGTAAATATGCCTTTTTTTACGCAAAAAAACTTCATGCAGATAATTTATCATCACCTGCTGTAATTTGATTCCTTGTGCGAGTTTAACTTGATGTATTGGATTTACCTAAAACGCAAGGTTAAAAAAATAATAAACTTAATAAAAAAACTGAAACACAGTCCTTAAAAGAAGTCCCGCAAACGCATCATTCTCGGACATTTAAAACACGAAAGAAAAAAGATAGATGTCATACAGATTAACCATTAAACACTTACATAGAAAATGTTTTTTACGGAAAGAAGACTACCAACAGAAAAGCAAACCTATCGCTCTTTGAAATAGTTTTTTATATTACATATTTCCATACTAGATAAAAAGTATCCTATGTGTCCTCCAACCTCCATGTGATTAAAACCTCATTGCCATATTTATCTATCTACCTAAAATCGTGGCGTACAACCGAAAGAACAGATCTGTATATCTTTATTATCTAAAAGCTACATGTTACCTTATTTTAGCGCAAATATACAGCCCTTTAACACAATAATAATTACCAATACCAAGTGGTACGTTCACAGTAACATTTTCCAATCTATCAAATGACTTCCGCGGGACTTCTGTAGGAAAATAGACTTTATAAATAAGGAAATAAGACTCACCTGTTGAAGTTTTAATACAGGTGTAGATGTTGTAGGCGTGGTCACTGTCTGAGCAGCTGGAAAATAAAAATAAACTGTATAAATATAGTATTTACTAGCAGCGCTCCGTGGTTTCACCCGCGTAACTTCCGATCCCGTGGGAATATCGGGATAAAAAGTAGCCTATGTTATTCCCAATGAATCAATGTATTCTCATATCAAGTTTCATCAAAATCGGTAGTTTTGGAGCCTATTCGTTACAAACAAACAAAAAAATCCTCTTTCCTCTTTGTTATATTGTAGATGTAGATTGATAGTGAGGCCAGATAAATAAAATAAATATTGTGGGATATTCCAAACAGCCCCATCTAGCTTCAAGCTAAGCAACTAGGCTTGTGTTATGGTAGCTAGACAACGGATAGAATACTTATATACTTCTTTTGTAAATATATCTATACTAATATTATAAAAAGGAAAGATTTGATTGTTTGTGTGTTTGCATTGAATAGGCTCGATTTTACTGAATATACAGGGTTATTGATAATTATACGAGCAAGCCGTTGAGGGCTACTTCTGTGCACCTCAACAAACAACTTTTGTTCTACGACTTTTGGAAATTCGAAAAAAAAATGAAAATTTTGAGGTTATGTAAATTCGAAAAACAGCTGTTTTTTTATAAAACAAAGGTCATTCAGACTAAGAACCGTAGATAAAACTTAAAAAAAAAAAATGAGTAAAATTTTAAGGTTAAGACCTCTCCGTGTATGGAACAGCTGATTTTCAGGTAAAGCTAACCTCAAAATTATCAAAAAATGTTCGAATTTCCAAAAGTCTTAGAACAAAAGTTGTTTGTTAAGGTGCACACAAGTAGCCCTCAACAGTTTGCTAGTATAATTACCAATAACCCTGTATATACAGAAACACCCAGATCAGAAACAAATGTGTGTACTTAAATACTTGTCTGGGACGGAAATCGAACCCCCAACCTGCGTCAGAGGTCGTTGTTTGATCCTTCAACTTACCGATGTTACTAATAACAAGTGTTTGCGAAGTGTTCGCGACTCCGGCAGATGTCACCCGGACTGCGGTACCGTCGCTTTGCTATAAAATACAAATAACAGTTTTATAATTAGTTTTCTGTCTATAAAAACAGCTTTTTTTTTTATTTATTTTATTTTCGAATCTAAATTCAATACTTATTTGATTTCTTTACACCGAAAACCATAAATACGACACTAATCACTAAACAAAATCTAAGAGCAGCAAAATTGGAAAAAAAAATTAACCTACATACTTTTATGACAGACAGCTAAAATCGAAAGAAAGTAATAGTGATTTTGCAATAATATATTATCACTATCACTACATAGTATAAAACAAAGTCGGATTCTCTGTCCCTATTTCCCTTTGTATGCTTAAATCTTTAAAACTACGCAACGGATTTTGATGCGGTTTTTTTAAATAGATATAGTGATTCAAGAGGAAGGTTTATATGTATAATACATGCATAATATAGCCGTGCGAAGCCGGAGCGGTTCGCTAGTAACTTATAAAGTAACTAAACTGACCTGTAATAAAATATTGTGTAATGGTTTAGCCGAAGTCAACAACAAAGGTCTCGTTAACCTCGTGGCCGGCGATATGACTCTAACAGCCGGCCGCGGTCGCATTCCTGATACGAGCGTACGACCAACACCTTCTAGTGACACCATTTGACCCTACAAATATAAAATAAAATTATAAAGAGGAAAGATTTTTTAGTTTATTTGTAAACGAATAAGTCTTAGACTATATCGCAGTATTTTAAATGTCATAATACCTCTACACATAAACGAAAAGGTCGTCAGCTACAAGTGGAACAAATTGTTATTCATATTGCTAAAGTTAATACTCCTGTTACTGAGTAAAATGTCAAATTGTGTCAGAATACAAGCGATAAAACAGTGGCAAAGGAAGGAGCTAGATAAGTTTTGCAATATTCAATATTCGTTATATTTTGCAATATATTTGTGGAAATTGTTGGAAAGAGAAACATTGGCCCAAGCCAAGGTAAAGGGACGGTGAGTCCGACATAGAGGCAAAGCAAATGCAAGTTTTATACTGACGTAATAAGATGTTTGCATTATTAAATGGAACATTCATGTTGTTACGTACTACGTAGTACTTTTTACCTCCATGCAAATAAATCGGTTTTGGTATCAATACTTACTTGAGCATTCGTTAGTAGTTTCGCAACAATCGGTTGGCTTGTGACAGGTTTATCCACTTGAGTTTGACTCCTCACTACTTGAGCTATAGATTTTGCTACTTGATTAGCCAGTTGAACAGTTTGCCCGCTAGCCAATTGCAATGTCTGACCGCTCGATAATTGCACAGTTTGCCCACTTGGCAATTGCACGGTTTGGCCACTCGGCAATTGCACCGTTTGACCACTAGGTAATTGAATAGTTTGACCCGAAGGCAATTGGACAGTTTGTCCTCCAAGTTGCACCGTTTGGCCCGACAATTGCACCGTTTGTGAACCCAATTGTACATTATTCGGTAACTGTACACTTTGGCCGGCTAATTGCACGTTCGATCCCGCTATTTGGACTGTTTGCATGTTTCCGCTAGCCAATTGAACTGTTTGACCACTCGGTAGCTGGACGCTTTGACTGGCGACTTGCACGCTCTGTCCGCTCGGTAGCTTGACTGTGTGACCGGTCAATTGCACACTTTGGCCGGCTAACTGGACAGTTTGGCCTCCGATTTGGACAGTTTGACCCGCTAGCTGAACAGTCGAGACCGGGATCTGGACTGTTGGCTGCGTTTTTGTTGAGGAAGTTAGTTGAGGGCGAGGATTTAAAGAGGTTTTTAGAGGCGTAGCCGCTTTGAGAGCTTGCATAGTTTGTGGAGTGGCGAGTTGGACGGTTTGCCCGCTGGGTAGACGAACACTGTGAGTAGAAAGTTGAAGCGAAGATAACTGTAAAGTATGTCCGGAACTGAGTTGGACAGATTGTCCTCCAGGCAGATGTACAGTTTGGTTGGCAGCCAGTTGGACGGTGCGCCCGCCTGCGAGCTGTACAGTGCGCGTCGCAGCGGGCACAGCCGCCGGCACTGGCAGCGACGCACTGCTCGCTACCGTTGTCGTGTTCACTGTATTCTGTAATCCAAACATATCCAAAGAAAGATAATATTTATTCACACAAGCACATGACTTACATACCAAGACACATTAAGTAATAAAGTACCTAACAAATACTAGTACAAGAAACGAAGAAGTTATAGAACCTAGTTATGTAAATTAGAATAGAAACTATAATATTTTCTTTAAAGATTGAAAGTGCAGAATGATACGTACTTGCGCTAAAGTAGTAATTGAAGTCGTCGTTGTCGAAATGACTCGCTTTTTGTTTGCTGGATTATCTGTAACAATAATAATTATTTATTATATTAAGGCTGCTTATGAATACCCGTCGCCTACAACTAATATTGTTGATTGTAACGAATGTGTTTTGTTTTTCTCAAAAGTGCTGAGATGGAATTGTAGGTGAAATTTTTATCGATATTTTGGGGTAATTTCGAGGCGAAAATTCTTTGTCATTTCAAAGCTAGACTAGTTTTAATTCTTAATGATAGCTTCAAAACTATAGGAACTACTATTTAGTAGGCTGTGTACCAAGGTCGTTGGCGTATGGACCCCCCTTAAGGCGAAGTCTCACGACTATGCGAGCTAACGAGTCTCGTTCAGTTGTCAACGACAAACCACAATAATCAAATAAGAAAATGGCGGTGTAACCATAGACAATTCGCTGAGCGAAAAAAGGACGATTGTGAGAGAATAAGAGTAGCTGATATCAATAAAATGTCGTTTACCTTGTAACAAAGCTCGGGGCGATATTAGAGATTTGCCAGCGGAAGGATTCGCTGGACTCAGTACCCTAACGACACCTCTTCTTGAGCCAGGTGCGGTCTAAAATTGTAACAAAATAATCACATTTATAATTATGAAGGGTATTAGATTAATCTTTAACTCAATATTATGTAAAAAAAATAGTAACCTGTGTTATAGGCGTAGTTAAATTTGGTGTAACCGTGGTTTGCACGTTTGGTGATCTTATCAGCAAAGATCTTGTACCAGGAACCATCTGAAAATTATTACAACGAAGAAATTATGCCCGAATATCGATTAAAACATATGCAAATAATATTATATTAATAACGACCCGTCCCGGCTTCGCACGGCTGTATTATGCATGTATTATATCTAAAAACCTTTCTCGTTAATCACTCTATATATTTTAAAAAACCGCCTCAAAATTCGTTGCGAAGGTTTAAAGATCTAAGCATACAAAGGGACATAAGGACGGCGAAAAGTGACTTTATTTTATACTAGCGACCCGCCCCGGCTTCGCACGGCTATATTATGCATATATTATATATAAAAACCTTCCTCTTGAATCACTCTATCTATTAAAAAAAAAACCGCATCAAAATCCGTTGCGTAGTTTTAAAGATTTAAGCATACATAGGGATATAGGGACAGAGAAAGCGACTTTGTTTTATACTATGTAGTGAAGTGATAGTGATAGTGAAGATGTAAAGCATCTAATCTAGATAATTTTATACAGCCCTTTAATTCATGCTATATTAGTGTCTGGGTCGTGTATGAGATAGAGTAAACCACCAGAGGGTGGTTTACTCTATCTCATACCTGTTTTTAATTAACTTCATTAACTAACTTAAGTTAATTAAAAACAGGTTGCGCCAGGCGGTTATACCTGCCTAAGTCTCTATCTCGTAGATATAAAATCTCCTTCTCCACCCTTTAATTCGTTTCTCCATTCAAATGATCCGTTTGACCACAAATAAATCGCCATCTAGCCCCAAGCTAAATAAACAAAGTATGTTTTATTCTCACCTTAGATTGATTCTGCAGCATCGTAGCATTAATGACTGGTTGAATGATGGTGTGCGATGTTGATGCTTGTATTGTAGCACTCGTTGTTACTATCTAAAATGACAACATCTGTTTATAAGTAGACTTGCTTATATAATAAGCTTTTGCCCGCGACTTCATCGGCGTAAAAGTTGAAAATAGTTCTAATAGGATTTTTTATTGTTTTTACGTTGAATTTTAATATAATACGCAGCACGTCTTCCATCGATTTTGTTAAACAATGTTTATGCAAATTTGAAGAAGATTGGACTAAGGAATCACGTATTCCCCTTTTTAACCCCCTGAGGGAAGTTTCGGAAAATCCTTTCTTATCGGATGCCTACGTCATACAAAGCACACTCTCCAAGTTTCAGGTCTCTAAGATCAGCGGTTAAGGCTGTGGGTTGATCTGTCAATCTATCAGTCAGTCATTCAGGACAAAGCATTTTATATGTATAGAAAATAATAGATTTGGCGACTTTACATCGCATTTAAGCTGTAGTTAATTTGCTAACAGGCTAATTTTACCTATGTGAGCAGACTTAGCCGAAAAAACGAGAAGATTGTATAAGATTTAGGTATAAGTAAGCATTGATAAATTAAAGTTCAGCACACAAATAGTTAAATACAATATGGTAAATTGAGATTTGTAATTTCTCTAGTCATTAGGACATAATGCTAGCTCAATTCTGTTAGCAAATTAACTGTATTGTACTGTTTTATGTGCTTCATATAAACCAGTTAGAAGCTATAAATTATAGATACTTACAGGAGTGACGGTAGAAGGAACATTATCTTGTTTCAACGTAGATCTCTGTTTGATTAGCGGAGATTTGTGCGGCGTCGCCACAATCGTAGGCAAAGATTTCACCAACGACACATTCGATTGAGTCACTTTCGGTACACTCACTGGCAAAACTGTCTCAGTTTTTGTAGCTGGTATTGTTACTAACGGTTTTATGATTGGAGTTGCTTTCGGTGATGGCGGAGTCTGTTTCGTTGAGGCGGGAGGTTTCGGTGACGTCAATGGTTGCGTTACTTTGGGTGATGCAACTTTAGTTGGTGGTTGCATCGTGACAGCCTTCGGGGAGTTTACAACTTTAGGCGATTGAGCCGGAGGTTTTACAACTTTCGGTATTGCTGGTTTCTTTGGCGTCTGTTTGGGAGCGTTAGGCGCCGTCTTAGGGGCCTGGATTAACATCGTTTGTTTCGCTACGTTGTTCTTCACCGGCGTTATGCTCGTTTTCGGTGGTAAGTTCACTTGTTTCACAGATTGAGCAAGAAGGTTGGCTTGTTTTACCGACTGGGACATTAATGCGGCCTGTTTGGTGGGCTTCGGAGTCTGTTTCGGGGGAGGTTTCTTCGGTTGTGGAGGCACTAATTTCGGTTTCGGCTTTGGTGGGGCGAGCGGTGGGGGAACTTGCACATTTTGCACAGGTTTTTGTGATTGTGTCGCTTGCATCAGGAGTTGGGCGGATGATAATTGATGAGTGGAAGATGGTGTATTGCTGTCATCAACGTCGACGTCGCTGTCTGACGCTTCTATCACTTCTTCGACGCCCGCTACTTCTAACTCCATCTGTGGAAAGAAGCAAAAAGAACCTACTAGAATCTCACTTAACAAAGGCGGGCTCAGGCGTTATTGAACGTTCTACAACTATGTATGTACAATCTGACGCTACTCGCTCTCATCCACATAATTATTTGCAGGGTGTTTTCATCAATTTTCTTTACCACTTTCTTTTTGCAATGAACTCTACGATATTATGATAACCGAGCTTTTACCCACGACTTCATCCGCGTAGGATGTGTATGTATTGTATTTGTTGTCGGCCTGTTTTCCGCAACTCGACGTCTGTGCGCCTATTTTGCGTCCGGGTGGGAGTTTAGTCTCCTCCACTCCACTCTACTCGAGCCATCCCAACTCCCCGAGGAAAGCCAAAAGACCTTTAATGTTCTAGAATATTCGAGATATAGGAATTTTTATATTGATGTACTTCGAAAAGTGAAAAATTCTTATGACAGAAAATGCATTACTGAGAACCTTAATAATCCAAAAAAACTATGGCAAACATTGAAAAACATCAGCCACACTAATAAAACTAACTCAGATGCTTCAGAACTTATAGTGAATAGAAATTGTCCAAGGATATCTTTAGACATATGTAATAGTTATTTTACGTCTGTTGGCCCATCCCTTGCAAACAAATTATTAGATTCTCTGAAAGAGACACAGAACTCACTTGCGGAAAAAGTGCGACTAAATCATTCACCCTCTAATTCATTTTTTATGTACCCTACAGATCTTAATGAAATTTCAGACATTATTAATAACTTAAAAACTGATAGGGCCCCTGGAATTGATAACATTACAAATAGAATTATTAAATCCATTAAAGACAAGATAATCATTCCGTTAACTTCAATCATTAATCTTAGCCTCTCTACCGGAGTAGTCCCTGATCTCTGGAAAATTGCAGCAATCGTTCCAGTCTATAAAAACGGGGATAAGAAAAGTCCTGGAAATTACCGACCAATATCGCTCCTAAACGCATTTTCCAAAATATTGGAGACAGTGGTAAACAAGCGACTAATGAGCTACATGGAAACAAATACCCTGCTATCAAATTATCAATTTGGCTTTCGCAAGGGAAAATCAACTGAAGATGCAGTTTGCCAAATGACCAATCAAATTGTAGCATACCTAGATAATGGCCTATCCTGTATCGGTATATTCCTCGATCTTAAGAAGGCGTTCGATACAGTCTCCATACCTATTCTGTTATCGAAATTAGAACAAATGGGAGTACGTGGAACGCCGCTTGAATGGTTTCGAAGTTATCTGACAGGAAGGTATCAGTGTGTTAAGGTGGATGGAAAATTTAGCAGTAATAACCTAATCTCGTATGGAGTGCCTCAGGGCAGCGTGCTAGGACCTACTCTTTTTATAATATACCTCAATGATTTAACGTCTATGGATATCTCTTGTGCCGACATTTATTGTTACGCTGATGATACAGCCATTCTTGTTAGAGGTACATCATGGGAAGCATCTAAAATCAATGCTGAAAAGGTGATGAATCAAGTAGCGTTATGGTTGGGCAAAAATCTATTGTCCTTAAACCACGACAAAACGAAATTTCTTTGCTTCCACAAGACTGCACACTCTGGTCCACCTCCTTTAAGCATTAAAATCCATTTGTGCTCACGGAAAAAGGCTGAAAAAGATTGTAATTGCTGTGGCATAGAAAGGACAAAAACAATTAAGTATCTAGGCGTCGTATTGGATGAAAGATTAAATTGGGAAGAGCACCTAAAATCACTTTCAGGTCGTGTGAGGAAGATCATTTATATTATACGTGACCTTAGAGATGTGGTGGATAAACCTTTACTCAAATTAATTTATTCCTCACTTTGTGAATCAATTCTAACCTATTGCATTCTTGCCTGGGGTGGCGCTGCGGCTACCTTTTTGTTACCACTCGAAAGAGCACAGCGATCAGTGCTCAAGGTTATGCTTAAGAGGAATTTCAGGTATCCAACAGCCTTAGTATATAGGGAGGCTGAGGTGTTAAGTGTGCGGCGCCTATACTTCCTTAGAGTTATCCTTCAAATGCAAAAATCATCGCGATTGCCAGAAAAACATAATCCCGTACTGAGGGAGCGAGATTTTG
Source organism: Idaea aversata (assembly GCA_907269075.1). Classification (NCBI taxonomy): domain Eukaryota; kingdom Metazoa; phylum Arthropoda; class Insecta; order Lepidoptera; family Geometridae; genus Idaea; species Idaea aversata. The sequence goes on from OU026096.1 coordinate 6,735,574, forward strand.
GACTGCCAGTTCCTAGAACAAAAACAGTTTTTGCCAAAAGGTTCGGGTCTTATCTAGCCCCATTTATTTACAATAAAATAAACAAAAAGTATAACATTAGTTCTGGAAACGTGTACGAAGTCAAAACGAAACTAAAAAGACTCCTTACCGATTGGACTTATAAGGAAACTGAAGATGTGCTTTCAATAAGTATTTGATCTCATGATAGCTCAACCCGGAATCCTCTCCAATCACAAATTCTTCCACTCCCACCCTTCCTCACTTAAGCACGCACACTCACCTTCTGGGCGAGGGTAATCCCGCGTACCCAGAGTCTTAAGATCCTGGGGTAACGTGGTAATTCCTTAGTCCAGAATCCTTTGCAATCACACATCCCTCCAAATCCATTCTCGCACATCCACCCTTCTCACACACACATCTACACATTCACCCATTCAGCTCATACTTCACCCTCACTGTAACTGTATGTAATTAAATTAAAGTTAAATTTTAAATAAAATTAAATTCATAATTCAATTTATAATTAAAAGTTCTAAAATGGAAAATACAAACTTAACAACTAATTAATATCGTATAATCTTTTGTAATAACGCTTTAATATATCTGAGTACCTACCTACCTAATGTTTATATCGATTGTAACTAAATTAATTTGGATTCCACGATACAGGCATAGCCTAGTGTGGAATCTACCGCATGTTCTGTATAATGTAATTTTCTTTTTTTGGTTAATAAATTTATTATTATTATTATTATCTTTGTTACCTCGAGAAGAGACCTCGGCGAGCCGAGGTGAGTCGCACTGTATGTGGCCACGCTGTTACATTGAAAGATTACATGCGATCCGCGTAGGATGTTTCATAATCCTTTCTTATCGGATTCCTACGTCATACAAAGAACACAACCTCCTAGTTTCAAGTCTCTAAGATCAGCAGTTTAGGCTGTGCGTTGATCCGTCAGACAAAGCATTTTATATGCATAGATAACAAAGATACTAACCGTATGAGGTTGCGGGGCTTGTTCCTTAGCTTTGCTTAGCGGAGGTGCGGTAATAGTTGGAGGTGGAGGCGGTGCGGGCGGTGCGAGCGGTGGTGGTGGTGCCGGTTGTGCTGGGGTTACAGAGGTTGCAGGGGTTGCAGAGGTTGTTGGGGTTGCAGAAGTTGTTGGGATTGCAGAGGTTGCTGGGGTTGCAGAGGTTGCTGGGGTTGCAGTGGCTGCTGGAGGTGACGGCGGGAGGAGCGCGGGGATTGTCGCTATGGTCTTGGTGGCGCGACCGCGGTTACCCGACGTCTTTAGCCAATCTTCTTCGGTCCTAGAAAAAAAAAATTAAAGGCTTACCTAGAGATAAAGTCAAAGTTTAAAAACAAATATAAGCCTTTACAAATAATCTACCCAGTTGACACAATGGTCACCATGCCGGACTGCCAAACACAGGGTTGCGGGTTCGATTCCCGCCTCAGACAAGTATTTATGCTTAGATATTTGTCTGTGGTCTGGTTGTTTCTATGTATTATAAGTATATTTCTATGTATTATAAGTATATTTCTATGTATTATAAGTATTTTTCCGCGCTGGCAACACTAGAGCGAACAGCTGAATTGAATTTGTCCCAAAATATTTTATTAATTTATTGGTTATTTTGTGTATTTATAGCCCAATTACAATTTCATCGCAACTATAATTATAGTTAAATCAATATCTAATTGTTAAATAGTGTGAAAATACGTAAATAATACGTGAAACTTATGTCGATCAGTTATCGGATTGTCAACATTGTTTACTTGTGTTCTTTTGAATATTTTGTGGAGATATTCAAAGTGATTTAGTGTTTGGTGGATTTGTTTACCGTTTGTTCTCCTGGATATATGTTATAGTATATCCTACGCTGATAACAGCCAGGTAATTAATACAAATTCCATGTAAGTACAATAGTTTGACATACCGGTAACCTATCTACCCACTTGCTTGGGGAACTTCCTGCTCGTTTTTCCAGACGTATTTTACCTGTTATTTCTTCAAAATGCAGACTAGGAAGGGTTTCGCTGTCGCTTCTCGTCAGGAAGCGACGAAACTGCAAATGACTTTGCAACAATTAAAGACCGCAAATGAGCAGGTTGTTCAATTAAACAGCGAACGGGACGATAACGAAAGAGAACTTATTAGTACAATAGAACAAAACGGGAAATTAAAAAACCAATTGTCACAAATTAATGTTAAGTTGGAAGATGTGACTACAGAGCGGGATAACCTCCAACTATTGTTAGATAGGTTTGATAGTTGTAGTGCAGAGTACGAGCAGGCTTTACGACGCATATCTGACCTGGAACAGGAGCTCTGTGAGGCCCATCGACATATCTCACACCTTGAAGCAGCCACCCAGGAAATTACCACACAACAAAATCAATCATTATTTGACGAGCTCGTAGGGAGGTCCCCGCAGTTGGTTGCTGCTCCAAGGCCTATGCACACAGACATTATTGATCTCACTAACGACACTCCCCTACGCCATTCAGTGTCAGCCAAGGTGCATTTGGACTTTTGCAGCAGCAAAAAACTTAAAAAATTTGTAAAAATTAATAAATTTATTAGAAAAAATAAAAATTTAATCAAAAATCATAAAAAACTATCTAAAAACGTTAAAAATTGTAAAAATAGATTGGAACTATTAGATAAATTGAGTTTATGCACGTTAGAATTAGAAAATTATCAAAGGCAACATGCAGCCGATACGAATAAATTTCAAATTAAGCTTAGACACTTGCAAGACTCACTCGAATCAGTGACTATCATGTATGATAAATCAAAGCAAATTATCAGGGAATATTCAATGGCAATGGGTAAACTTATTAATTCAACATCTGACTATGTGGACCGTTTTGACTCTTTGGCAGACAAAACAAGTTATGGCTGTGACCGCTGCAGCCAGCCCGAGCCTTTGAATACACCTTCCTTATCGAGTGAGCAGCTGTGTGACCGTTCACAGCTATTATGTAAATCTTCTAATTTAAGTTCTCAAATAATTAATAATAAAAATCAAACAATCATGTTTAGCGATGAAATTGGAATGGACATGGGCTCAAAATTAAACTTTTATTCAAAGGGACAGTCTTTTATAAATTACTGTATGCCTTCTGCATCCTATCACCAAATTATGAAAAGAATAACTAGCTATAAATTTGAAAAAAATGATAATTTAATTATTTTTATTGGAAATAGGGGAAGTGTCAACAAACAGGAAATGTTGAAATATTGTGATACTTTGTGCTCCTTGAACATAGACAATATTGTAATGTTTACACTCCCCTACTGTAAAAACTTGCCAGCTGCGGAAAATACACTTAGACATAATTTAAATTTAGCATTGAACACTATATCATGTTATAGTAAAAAGTTCAATGTTATTGACACTAACCCTATTGTTAGTAATACTTATTATTTGACGAAGGGAAAGCACAAGCTTCCGGATTCAATCAAAAGACAGATAGCAACTTCGCTATGTTATTTTTTTAATTTTACAGCCAAGAATTTGGCTACATATACTGCGCCTTTTGCGCAGTTAAATGACATAAATATTATTCAGACTGCGGATAGTTGTCTTTATCCGATTAATTTAAATTAAATAATCAGACAAAAGAGGTACGCTCTTGCAGTAGTTTTAAGACAATGGAGATATCCTCTAGCACATTACCAAGTAATAATAATAAAAAAAATTGTTCAGATAACAATATAAGCCAATTATTGATTTCATTATCTAACGAGTCAAATAATAACGATTGCTGGAATAAATGCCCTAAAATAAATAAAGTAAATAAAAATTATGATAAAAATATTACCCTGGTGCATCAAAATATCAGAGGGATGACAGAGGGCAAAATACTAACACTGGAATTGTACATGAACGCTGAGGATATTGACATTGTATGCATAACCGAACATCATCTCCGGGCTCACCAGCTCATGTTCAATTTCAGCAACCACCGGGTTGGCAGCGCATTCTGCAGGGTAAACACGGCAAAGGGGGGGTCTCTTATAATACTGAACAATAAATTAAAATATAAAGAAAGAAAAGATGTCGTGTCTATGTCTGTGGAATGTGTAACGGAAATATCTTGTGTAGAACTGGAGCAATTAATAGTAGTATGTGTATATAGACGACCTGTTTTTGAAAATTTTAAAGAATTTATTGAGATATTGGATGAAATGCTAACAAAATTAACTAAATCAAAAAAACAATTACTTGTATGTGGGGATTTTAACGTAGATTTACTGAAAATAAGCACCTTTTCCACGAAACTTCTGAATTTGTATAAATCACACAATTTATCTAACGTGTTTCTGGAGCCTACTAGAACCACTGACACTACTGCGACATGTATTGATAATATTTATATTACCGATAATATATCCACGATTAGCAAATCTATCATTAATAAATTAGAATCAGACCATAGTGGTCAGTTTGTCAAATTTGCTATTGTCATAAAATCGATACCAAAAAGGAAAATAAAGTACGTACCGGTGACTGCTGCTCGTCTGGAGGAACTTAGATTGAATTTAGCTAACGTTTTACCGTTTCTGCCTTGTGATACGGATCCAAATGTATTATATAATAACTTTTTTTCGGTTCTTAATAACCAATTTCAGTCTATCTTTACATCCAGATCTATGGTAGTCTCCGACAAACGCGAGTTTAGTGACTGGGCAACGGTTGGTATTCACCGCAGTAGACATAAACTATATGAGTTATACGCGGAAAGACAGAGTAATACATCAGAAGAGTTTGGAGCCTACGTTAGAAACTATTCAAGGATATTTAAAAGAGTGTGTATTTTGGCAAAATCTCTCTTCATTAAATCTGTGATTAAAACTAGTGATGATAAAATAAAAGCTACATGGAAAGTAATTAACGCTGAAACAGGGAGAGTCGCAGCCAAAAACACCGAGTTTAAATTGAGTATTAATGGAAATATAACTAATAATGATCAAGATATCGCAAACGAATTTGAGATTTTTTTCGGTAATGTAGCTATTACTTTGACGAGGGCTTTAAATTCTTCTACCCCCATTGCAGAAGCTTTGCTAAAAACGAATGTACCAAATTGTAATAAAACATTTAAATTCCAATATGTTAAAAATCATGACATTATTGTAGTGCTTAAGCAAATAAATCTCAAGAAAACTAAAGATCTATGGGGGATGTCTGTCCCGATTGTTAAATCAATTATTGAACTGATTATACCAGAACTAGTCATTATATTTAATCGATGTATAGATTGTGGTGTGTTTCCTGATTTAATGAAATTGAGTAAAGTAGTTCCACTGTTTAAATCTGGTAGTACCTCAGACCCCTCCAATTTTAGACCAATATCAGTACTACCCACGTTAAGTAAAATTTTTGAAAAACTTATTTTAAAGCAACTACTGAAACATTTCCATGATAATAATATCTTACATAATAAACAGTTCGGGTTTAGTAAGGGGCGCTCGACTACTGATGCGGGTATAGCGTTAATTAAAAACATATTTGATGCTTGGGAGGAGTCACATGATGCGTATGGCATATTCTGTGACTTATCCAAGGCATTTGATTGCGTTCAACATAATACATTGATCATGAAACTACACCACTACGGTATTAGGGACGGCGCCCTGGATCTTATCTCTTCTTATTTGAGCGGTAGGATCCAGAGTGTTGATGTTAACGGGAAACGATCCCCCGGATCTGCGATAGCAATGGGGGTTCCTCAAGGATCCATATTAGGACCTTTCCTGTTTTTAGTTTATATAAATGACTTACCTTACCTTGTAAGGGACAACCATGGGATAGTGTTGTTCGCAGATGACACCTCCTTGGTGTTCAAGGTTAAAAGGCGTCAGTCCAACGTTGACGATGTGAACAATGCTCTCTCTAGAATAGTTGATTGGTTCAATTCCAATAATTTATTACTGAATGGATCCAAAACTAAATTAATTCGGTTCACACTTCCAAATGTAAAACAAGTAAAAACTGTTGTAAAAATTAATGATGAGGAAGTTGAATTAGTCAGTAAGGCTGTCTTTCTAGGTATAACTTTAGATCCTAAGCTTCAGTGGGGCCCACATGTGGAAGCATTGTCCAATAGACTTAGTTCTGCCGCTTACGCCGTTAAGAAAATTCGCGAATACACGGACATTGAGACTGCTCGCCTAGTCTATTTCGGCTACTTCCACAGTGTCATGTCGTACGGCATCCTACTGTGGGGGTGTGCTGCAGATATTGATGCTATTTTCATATTGCAAAAGAGAGCTGTCCGAGCTATCTACAAAATGGGCCCCAGGGAATCACTTAGAGAAAAATTTAAAGAGATAAATATATTAACGCTCTATTCACAATATATCTACGAAAACTTGCTCTACGTTCACAAAAATCCTGATATTTTCCGTAAAAACAGCGATATTCATAATTTCAATTTAAGAAATAAGGGTGAACTTACCGTGCCCGGTAGCAGGCTCCGGAAAATAAACAGGTCGTTTAATAGTACATGTGTGCTCTATTATAATAAATTACCTAAAGATGTATATGACATGTCCATTAACAGGTTCAAAACTTTTATAAAGCATAGATTGTGCAGTAAGGCATACTATGATACTTCGTCTTATCTTAATGATAAGAACCCATGGACATGACTTTAGTTGCTCCATTTCAAATAATACTTTCAAATACTGTAATATTGACCTTTGTGAGCGTGACCACATGAAAAAAAAAACCCCATGAGTTTCTTGTGCCTTCTTCTCATTGGTGGGCGCGTTCCGAAGGCACACATCCTAACTTAGTTTTTAAGACGTTTTTATGTGGTCCTGTATACTTTTAAGTATTAAGTATCCAAAGAAAATAAAGATATTTGATTTGATTTGATTATATATTTACAAAAAAAAGTACATAAGTAGTATATCCGTTGTCTAGCACCCATAACACAAGTCTAGTTACTTAGCTTGGGGCTAGATCGCGAGGTGTGGAATGTCCTGTAATATTTATTTATTTTTATTTTATTTATTTAATCTAAATGATTTATACAGCAAAAACAACTTATATTATTTAGGCGATGTGGTGCCTGGGATATGTTATTAGATGGAGTAGGCATGTCTAGCACCTATACCACCCTCTCATCTTAGTCGACCGTATCCAGAGGAAAGAACCTGTCAACGTCTGGAGCCAACTAAGCCGCGGGTTTCATCACGATGTTTTCCTTCACCGTAAGAGCAATGTTAATTAGCGCACATACATTTTTGTAAGAAAAATCCATTGGCGTACGGCCGGCCGGGATTCGAACGCATGACCTTCAGAATGAAAGTCGAGGTATATACCACTAGGCTAATACCACTCCAACTTAAAGTCAAACTTACTGGTGGCTCTACAATTAGCTTTGGCTTTACTTGCGTACTGTCGTCGGCGTTAGAGCACGTTGGGGCGGGGATAAATAGGCTATATGAAGAATATTTGTCTTTTTGTTTTGTGACTATATTTGTTATGTGTTTAAACTATTTTAATTTATTTAATGTTCTTTAAAATGTTTGCTGTTTCGCAGTGCTCTACGCCTAACTTTAAAGCTATATTTTTACTTATAAATAGTACTAACCTATTCCTAAATAGATAAGTCCAAATAGCCGTTCTTTGGTCGTATCTAACGACGGGGTCCCGCTTGGCCGTGTGAAATCTTTCCAATGCCGTAGACACGGCGCTTAGTAAAGCCTGATCGCTACACTGCGCTATGTATTGGGACATTCTGGAATAAAAAAAATGATTAGGTAGGTAATATACTTAGTCTAGTCATAAGAACTCTAAAGCTGGAAACAAATGATCGGACGCGGCTGACGGACGCGACTGATGGGCGCGACTGACAGCCGCAACTTAAAGATATCTGTGTAATGATAAATGTATGAACTGTTCAAACTATCGGACGTAACCTTGGGCCGCCTTTCGGACGTCCCATAGCAATCTAGCCCGCGGCGTCCCAGACGACCGTGCATACCTATCAGTCGCGGCTATCAGTCACGTCCGTCAGTCGATATTGTGTTTCCAGGTTAATAGTTCGTTATTGCAAGTTGCAAGTTCAAGTTTTTTCAGTTTTTTATTTTTTCAATCATCCCTCTTCCATGCGAATCTTGCATACAACGGAAAATAGGGGTGTGTGTAGGTAACATACTGTGACCTACTTATTGCGATACATACTATGACTGACTTGACTTGCTTGACATTATTTTTTATTTTATTTTACCTTTTTTAATGTATTCATTTGTTTAACATAATGTAATTTTTATGGATAATAATGGTACATTCGCGATACAACGCGAAACGGAGCGTTGGGAGACCAGCTGCCCGGTGGACCGACGACATTGTGGCGTCGTATGGGAGAGGCCTATGTCCAGCAGTGGACGTGTATGGGCTGATATGATGATGAATGGTACATACTTGAGCAGCGTCAATACGTCATGCCTCGTGCCCTCCCCGTTGGGCAGCCTCGCGATGGCGTCACGCACAATGGCCGCGAAGGTGGCGTGTCGCGGCCGGTCGGCGGCGAGCAGAGCGCCGCCTGAACCTCCGCCTCCGCCGCCGCCGCCGCCTGCCGCGCTCCATCCGCCGGCTCGACCGCACGGACCGACTACTGCCCGGTAACTGATACAAAACAAACATATTGTACTCAACACCCGTCGTACGAGTTCAATCGAGTTTACTTTGCGCACAAAGAAAACAACAAATAGAGAAATAAATAAATACTTAAATAGTTTAAATGAACCAACTTTATGAATCGACATAGATGTCAAAATGCACTGACGGTGACCAACTCCTATTTATAGAGCCACTAGCTTTAGCCAGTGAATATTTAAAAATCCTTTCTTGTCGGATGCCTACGTCATACAAAGAACAACAACAACCCTACAAGTTCCATGTCTCTACGATCAGCGATTTTGTTGATCCGTCAGTCAGAACAAAGCTTTTATATTATTTATTTATTTACACACTATCACACTATTCTACCGATGCTGTTCTTGGCTCTGATATATTCATAGTGCCTCAATTATGACTGTAAGTAGCTACCTTAATACTACTCTACTTGCTACATTTATTGATCGTCACTTACCCATGTTGCAGATACGTAAATGGTTTAGCAGCGGACGAAAATCTCTTTCGTTCTTGATTGCGAAACTCTGCTATATCCACCGAGGTAGGCGGCCGTACAGTCCAAGATGTCGGATACCTATAATTTAGGATTAACGATATAATTAGTCGGGTACTAGTTTGACGACCCAGTTGGCACAATGGTCATCATGTCGGTCTGCCAAACGCAGGGTTCAATTTCGTATTTTTTGCTTAGATATTTGTCTGTAGTCTGGTTGTTTCTATATATTATAAGTATTTATTTACAAAAGAAAATTATATAAGTAGTATATCCGTTTTCTAGCCCCCATAACACAATTCTAGTTACTTAGCTTGGGGCTAGATGGCGATGTGTTGAATGTCCTGCAATATTTATTTATTTAGATAAATAGCGTTGACTGTCAGTAAGTAACTTTGAACAAACATACTTGGTAGGTGGTGGTTCTTTGCAAGGTGGTTGTGGCGATGTAGCACGAAGCCATCTCTCGCATAATCTATTTAAAATGGCATCGCAATCCCGGCCCGCACCAATCCACTGATAAACCTAAAACAATAATGAATTATTATACTAATACCTTAAGAAATTGAAAGAATTAACGAGCGGTATTGGCTTAGTAGTAGATACCTCGACTTTCATTCTAAAGGTCGTTGGTTCGAATCCCGGCCGGCCATGCACCAATGGATTTTCTTACGACAAATTTATATGTGCGCTAATTGACATTGCTCTTACGGTGAAGGAAAACACGGTTTGGTTGGCTCCAGAAGTATTGACAAGTTCTCTCCTCTGGACATGTTCGACTAAGTTGAGAGGGTAGTAGGTGCTGGGCAAGCCTACTCCATCCTTACACAAAAAGGACCCGATTAAAAAGATTACCTAATTGCGGCAAAAAGCCCGTAAAAAAGTAAATAAAACTTTGACTAAAATTTGATTTTATTTAAATAATTACCTGAGTTTCCGGCATGTATTGTAGGTAAGGTACAAAGTCTTCCGGATTCGTTCCTCTTTCACCCGCCAGAAAGTCTAGCGCCGAGTCTAATTCGCCGCACCAGTCGTCAGATACTAAGGAAATTTTGCTGGTCTACATCATTAAATTACATTTTTATAAAAACTTTAATTTATTTTTAGGGTTCTGCACCCAAAGGGTAAAAATGGTACCCTATTACTAAGACTTCGCTGTCCGTCCATCTGTCTGTCACCAGGCTGTATATCTCATGAATAATGATAGCTAGAGAGTTGAAAATTTCACAGATGATGTATTTCTGTTGCCGCTATAACAACAAATACTAAATACAGATAAAGTAACAATTTTTGTGTATGTTTTTAAGAATTTTAGGTTATGTTTACTATTTTTAGGCAATATTTTTCTTGTTAATTATACTCCCAAAAGGGCAGGCATAATACTTTTAACCTATACAGCCTCGTTTGACATACAATATTTTTTAGAGTTTTTTGTATTTGTTTTTAAAAACAGAATATAATGATACGGAACCCTTCGTACGCGAGTCCGACTCACACTTGGCCGGTTTTTTATGTTAGTACAAGTCTGATATTCCCCATAATAAACAGATATTACATTGATAAAGTTAGTTATGTTTTGAATTTCAATAGATTGAATTAGACTTACGATTGTACCAATTATTGAGCGGAGCTATAGGTGACTTCATAACAGCGGAACACCTCGCATGCAACTGTTGTTTCGATGCCCTGTGAGCGTCTCTCGCAGGGAACAATGCTCGGACAAGGGACAAGAAGTTAGCGTGAGTGGTTTCCGTTAATGATTCGTCTATTTCAACCGAGGGCTCGTCTAACAGTTCAGATGAGGTATCCACTTGGATAACTTCGCCTGAATCGTCTGCTATTTCTATTGGTAAAGCCATCATATCTGAAAGTTAACAATGTCAAAAATTGTCATCATAATGAGCTTAGCTTACTTACATACGCTAAATGTCTAAAGATCTAAAAAAAAAAAAAAGAGAAAAAAAGTTAAGTAGAATATCCGTTGTCTAGCACCCATAACACAAGTCTAGTAACTTAGCTTGGGGCTAAATGGCGATGTGTTAAATGTCCTGCAATATTTATTTATTTAATTTTTTTATTATATATAACTTTTTAAACCTTTTAATAAATTCTTATTTTATAATAAGTAATTTAATTAGTGTATGTGTCAACCGCGCTATGATTGGAAAGAATTACAGCAATAGATGAAAAAATGTACAAGCTTTTGGCATAATTCAGTCAGGTGTAGGATTTGTGTGGCGCTCGCGCTGCGTAGATGCGTCTTGATTGCAAGTTCGAATGAGTAGTTAATTTTTGGAAAGTAATCCCAATGATTAAAAGATTATTTTAATAGTAACTTACCAATGCCATCCAAGTCTTCAAGTTTGATGGGCACAGGTTGGTAGTTTTTATTCAATGCAGGATCTAGAGGTTCTTGTTTGATAACACATTCCAATTTAGGATCATAATTTGTACTGAAATATACACCATTATTATCATTAGTTGATAGAAGATAATCCTACTATCCTACTTCTTACTCCTACTAATAATATTAATGTGAAAGGTTGTGTGAGTATGAATATGTATGTTTGTTTGTTACTCCTTCACGCAAAAACTACTGGACCGATTGCAATGAAACTCGGTATCTAGATAGCTGGAGACCTGGTTTAAAACATAGGCTACTTTTTATCCCGATATTCCCACGGGATCGGGACGTACGCGGGTTAAACCGCGGGGCGCAACTAGTAACTTATATACTCGAACATCCATTGGCAACACCTCAATTACCCAATGTAAATAAGTTTATTAAATTACCTCATACTGTTAGGATATTTATCAATAACTTCCTGTTTTATTTCAACAGTGTCTGAAAGTCTCTTAGCTGGATTAGGACTTGCTACAGGATCTACAAATGAAGAGGTCTCCGAGTCTGATTCTTCCTTTTCCTGTTTTATCTTTATATTTGGTAGTAAAGGTTTGTGTTCTATAATTTCAGTTTCCTCTTTAATTTTCTTAGGTATTTTGGCTTCTACTTGTTTAGGCTGCTTTGAACCGGGCTCCTTTTTGGGTCTTTTTAATTTTGGTACAGGAGATGCAGCTTTCTGACCCCCAAACATTAGTTTCTTTGCACCGTTGATAAGTGCTACTCTTTGTTTTATATCATCTAATGTAAGACCTGTTGTGTTTAATTCTGGATGGTTCTGGAATTATATTCATTTTATATACACAAATGAGAGCTTACCTATTTAAAGTCGCAGTACAGTTCTTGAAATTCACGGGTGCTAATATGACAAATGATAAACTGTCTATTTGTATGTTTGTTGCTTAATTTTAAACTCAAACTCAAAATTCTTTATTCATTTGGAATTACACAATTTTCATAAAATCACATTGAAAAGTCTTAAAAAATAAGTTAGGATGTGCCTTCCAAACGCGCAGACCAATAAGAAGAAGATACAAGAAACTCATGGTTTTTTTTTATCATTATGCTCACAAAGGTCAAGATTTTAAAGGAGAAATTAAAGTCACATCCATAGGTTCTTATCATTAAGGTGCTGCTGGTCGATCGTGTTTCCATACAAATGAATTTAGAGTGTTATCCATTTATTCTTTATGGAATTTAAAAAAACAAAAGTTAAATCTACATAACAAGTCTATATCTAGCCCATGTAGGCGACGAAATAGACTAACTATATTTAATTTGGAAATTATAGCCATCAAAACTTCAGTATTTTCAGTAAAAATAATGCGCATTTCACGGGTAAAATAGCTACGCCGGGAGAAATATAATATCAAATAAGAAACCTACATCATGTAGTAAATTTATCAATTAGTTCAAATAACTTAACTTTCAAAGGATTCATATTGCAGATTTTTCGTATTTTTCTAAATTCGAAAGGTCTGTTTACAAAATTTCCCAGCCCGTATTTTGTTCAAAACATCGTTACCTTTCACCTCTAGAGTAACACCCCGTCACGCGGGTAGCGGGGGGAGATGTAATCCAATGCGCGCTATAGCTTCACGAATACTTTTGTATAACTGGCTTTACCAGCAATGTATACGTAACGATTTAGCATTCAATGTGTGTGTGATGCTATCGACGAATAGTCGTAATGTTTGCCAAAGTCGCACGGGGACCAATGAAGACAAGTGACAGTGATTTTGCCAACCAATAGTGAACTATTATCTGAATCTCGCATCCAATAACACAGTTTATACGACGAACCGACGAACGAGTACCTACCTACCTAGCTGGTGAACTTCACATGTAATTTCGGCTCGTGTCATACCGTGAAGGTCATATCGTTCGCGCCAAATTCAAATTGCACAGCGCTAATTACCTACCGCAATATTTACGTACAAGTTGCGTAACTCTTGAACCGTTTGAGGGTTCTCTTTTTCACTATGACTACATAGTATAAAATAAAGTCACTTTTCGCCGTCCCTATGTCCCTTTGTATGCTTAGATCTTTAAAACTACGCGCGGTTTTTTATAATAACTAAAATCAAAATATACATAAATACAAAAAACGTCAACGTAAACATTTTTTGGAGCGATAGTTCCATATCGCGCGTTGTGAAAGGGGGCTAGACGGAAAAAAATCTTACGAAAATTTGCAACGACACTTTTTGCTATTGTAAGCCGTGCGGCGTGCGCATGTTTCTCTGACTGTCTCTCTCTCTCTCTCTCTCTTATAGAAAGCAAGCCAGATATTTTCGTTTCTATTTCGCATTTTTAATTCAAATAGGCTTGTGTTATGGTGACTAGACACGATTAGGCTTGTGTTATGGTGACTAGACCCAACTAGGCTTGTGTTATGGTGACTAGACGCAATTAGGCTTGTGTTATGGTGACTAGACCCAACTAGGCTTGTGTTATGGTGAGTAGACCCAACTAGGCTTGTGTTATGGTGACTAGACGATACTAGGCTTGTGTTATGGTGACTAGACGCAACTAGGCTTGTGTTATGGTGACTAGACCCAACTAGGCTTGTGTTATGGTGACTAGACCCAACTAGGCTTGTGTTATGGTAACTAGACGCAACTAGGCTTGTGTTATGGTGACTAGGCGCAACTAGGCTTGTGTTATGGTGACTAGATGCAACTATTTCGATGCTTATGTATATATACATAGATCACTTTGAAACGTCTTAAAAACCAAAAGCTGTAACGACACTTTTTGCATAGAAAGCAAGCCAGTTATTTTCGTTTCGTCTTTCTATTTCGCATTGAACAGTGTGGTGTCGCGACGATTATTTGCAAAAAAAAAATATAAAAAAAAATACGTGTGGCACTCGGGGACTGCCGCGGTAAAGCTATTGCATCGTGCATTGCATGTCAATAGTCGTCCGTTATTTATCGTTCGTTTTTGTCGTCCGTTTTTTGTCGTCTAACATTTGTCGTCCGTCATTTGTCGTCCGTCAATAGTCGTCCGTTATTTATCGTCCGTTTTTTGTCGTCCGACATTTGTCGTCCGTCATTTGTCGTCCGTCATTTGTCATCCGTTTTTGGTCGTCCGACATTTGTCGTCCGACATTTGTCGTCCGTCATTTGTCATCCGTCAATAATAATAATAATATTACTTAGAAACCAAAAGCTGTAACGACACTTTTTGCATAGAAAGCAAGCCAGTTATTTTCGTTTCGTCTTTCTATTTCCCATTGAACAGTGTGGTGTCGCGACGATTATTAAAAAAAATTACAATTTATTCACTAATTCATCGAAAGGAACTTCGTTCCATCCGGGTGTCCCTTGACACCTCTCAAGTTTTTTTATTTTCAACATGTTAGCTGTCTTTAGTTGGCCGAGTGGTATAAACCGCCACCCGCTACACCAACCGATGTGGGTTCGATCCACAGGTTACATAATGTTCAAATAGTGCTGCACAGGATTGTAAACGTTACGATGGCGGTGGACTTTTGACCGTTGATTGTACACATTCGCACGGGGCGGCGCTCACCACCGCACCGCACCGATCGCAAGCCGAGCACGCGGTGTTTACACTCGCGCAGTTCCGTAAGCTTGTTGTCACTGTGTGTGTGATGTGTCGCGCCGAGTCGCGCGGCGGTAACGACCGAAGCGAGCCCGAACGTGTATATGTAATGTAGTGTGTGGTAGTGTTCTGACGCTAAAATTGTTGTATGCGTAATATCTTTATACTGCTTTTTACTGAGCCTATCCTTTTCCTAAACAGTGTAAGGTGAAATAGCTATAATTTTAGCCACGTGCGTTCATGAGTTGACCCCGTCGAACAGGGGATTCTTAAGGTAGTATGAAGACGAAGTATCCATAGTAAGCCATGGAGCGCAATTGATGCTTATTTTTTTTTTAATCATACAAAAACTAGTCAATTGATTTTAATGAATGCCATATTGGCTACTCTTTGACGCCTTCTCCACTGTAGTGGGCGGACCCGCCTAGAACACGATGATTACAGATTCGATCAAACAAATATTAATGCACAGATATTTGTTTCTGGTCTAGGTGTTTCTTTATGTATATTAAAGTTGTATTTACATAAGAAAAGTATGTAAATATTCTATCCCTTTTCTTGCCAACAAAACAGAGTGTCCTGCATTATTTATTTATTCTTTATTTGACTTACGCGGATGAAACTGACGTGTTCAGCTAGTCTATACTTCACTACATAGTATAAAATAAAGTCACTTTTCGCCGTCCCTATATCCCTTTGTATGCTTAGATATTATAAACTACGCAACGGATTTTGATGCGGTTTTTTTTAATAGATAGAGTGATTAAGAGGAAGGTTTATATGTATAATACATGCATAATATAGCCGTGCGAAGCCGGAGCGGGTCGCTAGTTAATATTATAAGGAGGAGAGGTTTGATTGTTTGTTTGGATTGGCTCCGAAACTACAAGGCCGATTGTGATGTTTGGTATGAGGATACATTGATTTATTGGGAATATTATAGGCTACTATCTATCCCAATATTCTCACGGGATGGAGAGTTACGCGGGTGACACCGCGGAGCGCTGCCAGTAAATAAATTGTAAATCTTATGTTACCTCTCTATATTGCCTCCTGGATCTATGTGCTGCTAAAACTTTCTTCAAACATTGTATTGAATTAGGGCTTGTTTGGTCTGAACTATATAATGTTCCAGATATACTGCTTTCGCCAACCTGGAACAATTTAAATTAAGTTAGGAAGAGAAAGTACAACTTTTACAAACATCGACATAATAAGTAGGCATAACATAATAGATTGGCACAAATTTTCTTGGCCATTTGTAAGATTAAAGTACTTAAGTATTTGATATTATAATAATAGACATTTCACTCCTTAGCCATAATATCATATCCTATTTATGTTATAGATGTAAAAGTTTGTGTGTAAGTATGTAGAAACTACTAAACCTATTCCCCCTTACTACAAAACGAGGTTTATGGATAGTTCGAGATGTGGATTTAAACCTTAGATTTAGACAGATTTACTCGTGAACTATAGTCTTAACACTATCCCTAATAGTGATGATAGTATGTATAGAAGTATGTATAGGTGAAGTCTTGGAATAACTTATTATAGACTAAAAAATTTCACAATATATCCACTATTTCCCACAGGATCAGGACTTATAGAATGTATTTATACGGGGAGTTGATGAAATTTGAATTGTAATAAGATAAATACCTACTGGTAGAGTAATTAATTAAGACAAGTTAATTGAAGTAATCATCAAAATCTGCCCACACATTTGTTCTATAAAGGAACAAATATACATATCATTTGATAAACACATTACCACAACCTTTACAACTTGCAGTCTGGTAAAACCAAGACCAAGACAAAAAAATACATACCAGACCCAGCATATGTCTCTGTTTCTTGGAATATGGTTCTGGAGGACCTTCAGGATAGTTTTCATCGTCAGTCTCATCACCACCAACTTCACTCCGAATAGCTGCTAGCTCCTCAAAATATCTCTGTTTAGCTCTAAGGTGAACTGGTCTGTAGTTGTTTTTGACTGCCGGTGGTAATATTGGTATTCTCGGTGCTGGCCCTGGAGGTGCTGATTTAGCAGCGGCCAGGAGTCGTTCTCGAGATATTAGTACTTCTGGCAGTAGTTTGGCATAGTAGGATTTTACCTGAAATTAAGGGTTTGGGTCAATTCTTAGAGCAATGAAGCAGTTGATAATAGTATTGAGAAAGTTATTATGAATTAAGAATAGTGTCCATTATTTTTTGTAAACCAACGAAGGTGGTTGTTCTTATTTAAAATAACAAAATGAAGCTTTTTTAAACATCATTATGAGTGACTCTTAGAAGAGTTAGTCTTCTAAGAAATGGTCGGAGTGGCCTCAAATTTAGAAAATTTTCATATCTTGAATAGACTGTTACAAGACTAGTCAATATCTTACCTTATGTCTTTGTTGTTTAGATCTAGCTTTCTTTAGAAACTTTCTCATCTTAGCTATGTCTGGTCTATAATTCCCTTGCTTTAGATTATTATAAAAATCACCCAGTGGTGAAGTAAAATGAAAAGGTTCAAAGTCAAATAACATCTTTATCGTTTTTTCTGTTTCGGCTTCAGCATCTTCAGTAAACTTTGGCAAGAATTGTTTCAGATGTTCTTTATGTTTGTCATCAAGTGATTCCCAGGTTTTCATGGAGAAGAACTCTTTGAACAGGGCATAGTCTTCGCAAAGTTCTTGAGGGATCTCGAGAGTTTCCCCCATGATACGAACCGGCTCCATCGCATCATCGTCTCCTTCGGAACTCCCGCTCGAACTTTCAGAAGAACTGCTGCTATCCCCACTGTACGAGTGTTCACTATCCATCTTCTCCTCCATTCTATAGAACCGTAAATCAACTTCTGAACAACCGTGATGCAACGCCTTGCTTTATAACTGTTATTCCAAAGCGTTTCCACTAGCTACAACGAATTTTGATCCCGTATCCTATGTTTACTAGAAACCCAAGCGAAACAATACTGAATTGGAAAATACCCAAAGGTTTTATGGGCAGCCGTCAAGTCTTGTCTAAATTATAATAGAACGCACACGCCAAAGTTGGGCATTTCATACATACTATGCGCCAGAACAGCACATTACGATGAGAAAATAACTTGACAATCAAGAACAGCGACATTTTTCCCTGCAAAGTAGAATTTTATAACGAAATTGGGAGTTGTCTATAGTCAGTTCACCTACATTGTTTATGGCTCCGAAAAAAAATCCCAAATAATGACATTTTTCGTGAAAAGAAACGTAGGAAATTATTCAGTACGTCTCTCACGCACCTTTCACTTTTCTGTAAAACCAATTTCGAATCTTGTTCTATTTTAGCCAAACTATTTGAGGCACGAATTTCTTTAAACTAATTAACAAAATTGTATTTTCCAAACTTAAATCTAATAAAATTCTGCGTTGATTGGAAATAACAAAAAAAATCGAGGTGGGATGTCGCAGTGTTGCTGTTTTAGCTATTTAGGATCCACAAATTGTTTCGTTTAGAAACGTTTTTGCAATTTTGCAAAACTCCAACTTATTTTAGTTTCTTCTAATTCAGCTGTCAACAAAAGTTAAGCGGACTGTCAACGCACGGTATGCTTCTATGATAAACTGCTTTGAAATTTTCAATAATGTAATTTGAAAAATAATTCAAACACTGAACGATCTTTATAGGGAATGGACCTAGACAAGAAGATTTTGCTCTACCGAAAATAACTATCATTTACCTTATTACAACGCGAAGCTATTTGTAGCAGATTAAAGAAATAGCGTTTATTTTAGTCCAATTATTTGTGCGAATTCCTTTTTGTTTGTTCCCTCGAAATAAATATGCAGTTTTCTGTTGTTCAAATTTCAATTTTAAAATACAATAGTGCATATCGTTCGTTGGCAGATAAATTGGTGAATTCCTGCACTCTCAAAAAAGTGTGACGTCATGCATGTATACAAGTAACCATAGCAACGTATTAAAGTATTTAGCAAAATAGAAATGTCAACGATACATAAGAGTTCTTATGACGTTATCACGTAAAATCATAGTTTGTAAACATACACCTGCATTCACAGAAAAGTGTCATGGTAATATTTGTGTGACGTCATTGTCACGTTCCCAAAGTGTGACGTCATTATCACGTTCCGTTGACGTCATGTCAACAATGACGTCACACAGCAATATAAAAGAAAACATGAGACGCGGCATTGTTGTGTTTGATAGTGTCAGAAGGTTCTTAAGAAAGAAAAAAATAAGAAAATTGGGTAGAAATTTATTACGCAGGTGAAACTGCGGGGCGCAGCTAGTTACTTTATAATAATTCGGCTCCCTATTGGATATTTTTGATAAATGACCGACCTGCATTGCGCCGCACCCTTACGTCAAATTCTCTAAGGCATTCAAAGTTTTTATAAAAAAATTGTAACTTTGTGGTTGTAAAACGGCAACACTAGACCGTGGAGTGTCGAAAGATTATGACTTTTTTTGATTGACATTAATATTCGTGTAGTAAATATGGCTGACGAACTCAATGTTGACAGTCTAATTCACAGACTTTTAGAAGGTAATTACAAGTTTTTATAAGTTATTATTGTTTAGATTTATTCTACGATTCATAAACTTTAGTATATTTATATTGGTTCCTTGCTCAGTATGCTCTTGTTGCGTAATTATCACTTACTATGTAGAAGTATAGAAATGTCAAACTCATAAATAAATCGATTTATCTTCAATACTTACCTAATTTTTCTTATAATGTTAGATTTTAGATGAACTGCAATTACACGGAGATTTAGTGGAACACCATTTTGTGTAAATAATCGAGAATGAATAGATGCTGTATAATTAAGGAAAAAAGTCTCGATTCTAGTTAGAGCATGGAACACTTCCATGGGCCTATTACGCTTGAGTCGCATTATTTACTTTACTTAATTTAACCTGTTTATTTCACTTTATTATGCTGCTTTTTGATGGGTTACCACAGTATACAGGCTGCAACAGGAAACAGCAAGGAGAAAAGGGAAATTCAAAGACATCTTTTCAGGAGAATGTATGATTCAATATGCAAAATTTTTGCCAAAGTATTCAGCTAGACTCTTTATTTTCTTCATTTTTAGTGACTGGTCCAATCAGTTCCTGCCCAATTTCTCTGAATAAATCTTGCTCATACATAATTTGATTTCATGTTGACCTAAAAATAGCTAGTCGTGTCTGTTTATAGTCATAAACAGTTGGCAACCAAATCCCTTTTAATATAAACCTACCTATGAAGCACTCGACTGATATTGTCTTTTGTAACTTACCTTACAATTTTATATACCTATCGCAGATCCTAAAAGAATATAAATGTATTTTTAATCGTTAAACAGTAAACAATAATCCCATTACATAATTACATGCTTGGACCTAATGTCGCATGTCATATACAACCATTTGAGAGAAATAAGCTGCTGTGACGTCGATTGTATCCAAATGTTGTTTTAAGTTACCTTAAGCATGGTAGAATAATCTATTATTAATATTATTAAGTCTTGTGAATACAAATCATCGCCTATGAGCAAAATGAATGTATTGACCATGTCAATAGACTCATTGGCTGTTATGGTTTTGTGTTGGTGTTAGTATATTAATTCAAATGCATTGTACTATTTGTGCGGTATCTGCTTGAAGTGTATACTATTGGCATTGATCTCATTTTAGATTGTATTATCAAGATAAAGCTTTTCCATATTGTTTCAAGTTAAAATGCTTGTAGATTGAAATATTCATTGACGTACAAGTATTGAGTATTTGGAATAAAATATTACCCCTTTGACGTTCAAAATAATAAATATTTGATTGTTGTTTGTTTATGTTTTGTTTAGTTCGAGGATGCAGGCCGGGGAAAACGGTGCAGATGTCGGAGTCGGAGGTCCGCGGGCTCTGCACCAAGTCCCGCGAGATATTCCTGCAGCAGCCCATACTACTGGAATTGGAGGCACCGCTTAAAATATGCGGTAAAACATGGCTGCTATTGTTCAAATGCCTGCTTCACTACATAGTATAAAACAAAGTCGCTTTCTCTGTCCCTATATCCCTATGTATGCTTAAATCTTTAAAACTACGCAACGGATTTTGATGTAGTTTCTTTTAATAGATAAAGTGATTCAAGAGGAAGGTTTATATGTATAATACATGCACAATATAGCCGTGCCGAGCCGGGGCGTAGTAATATTATAAATGCAAAATTAACTTTGCCTATTATATTTTCACACATGAACTCCTGAACCAATTTTGGTAAATTTCCGAAAAGCACCATCTACGTTAAGTGTTTTTATATCGATACCGATTCAGGATTTATGCAGGTGACATGGCATGGCACAGCTAATGGTTAATTCTTATAGGAATCATCAACAAAAATAAGCTCATTTGGCATCAGTTTCCATTGAACTGACTAAATATTTGCTACTCTATAGAAATTATGTGTTGACGTAAAAGTAAGAAAGAAAATAATGATGGCAAGGCAATACTTAAGCATAATAATATACACAAATTGATAAAATATGATAAAACTCTCTGTATTTCTATCTAGTATTTGAAATTGATAGTACTTATTTACTTCGTGAACTAGAGGACTAGATGATGATGAATTGTGACTTTAAATTTTAAAGTCACGTGATTTTCATTTTCTTCATCTCACGCCATTACACTTATAGACACACTCACTTATGATTCATGTACTGACTAGTGGTGTTTGAATAATTTCATTTAATTTTTATAATAGATTCTGATATTTCTTGTAATAATTGTGACTTTTTATTTTATTTTTGGATTTAAATTGCATATGAATGAATTACATACTTACATCTTTTTCTATTAAATTTAATGAATTTTTAATATTGACGTTGTTAATTTTGATTTGAATTGTTAATTTTTATTACTACATTTATTAATTTTTATATGTTTTGAAGTTTTTGACTGTGACTGTAAGAAGATATTTATTTTTTTAAACATTTAATCTTTATTATTTTCATTATTTTTAATTTGATTGTTGTTATGGATTTTAATATCTGAAAAATAAATGAATTGATTGATTATAGGAACTTCAAGGACGTAACCTCCTTGCAAACAAGTAATTTATGTTCAAAGTTTTGCCATTATGAAATTCATTTTACAGGTGATATACACGGACAGTACACGGACCTGCTGCGCCTGTTTGAATACGGTGGTTTCCCGCCTGAAGCCAACTATCTGTTCTTGGGCGACTACGTGGATCGCGGCAAACAGTCCCTCGAAACCATATGCCTGCTCCTCGCCTACAAAATAAAATACCCAGAAAACTTTTTCCTTCTTCGAGGCAACCACGAGTGTGCAAGCATAAATCGTATTTATGGTAAATATCTTCTTCTTACATTGTAAACAAATTCTGGCTAAAAGTTAACAGAGTTATGATCTGTAAAATAAGATTTATTGAGAACCATTTCAGACCAACCAGAACTTCTATTTCGGGTATAGAAAACAAACCGACTACTTGATAATAATTAGTCACAGCGTCGTCTATCGTGTACTCGATTTGGAATTTCGCCAATTAGTATAGTAATAGTTGCCTATTCTTTCAGTTAAACAATTTAAATAAATAATATTACAGGTCTTTGTACATCCATCCAACCATAAGCTAAGCAACTAGGCTTGTGTTATGGTGGCCAGGCAATAGATATAATACTTTCCTTTTGTAAATATCTGTACAAAAATATTTAATAATAATAAATAAATAAATATTGTAGGACAATCCACACATCGCCATCTAGCCCCAAGCTAAATAACTAGACTTGTGTGTGGGTGCTAGACAACGGATATACTACTTAAATACTTTTCTTTTGTAAATATAATATACTTATAATACATAGAAACAACCAGACCACAGTCAAACATTTAAGCATAAATACATGTCTGAGGCGGGAATCGAACCCGCAACCCTGTGTTTGGCAGTCCGGCATGGTGACAATTGTGCCAACTGGTTCGTCATTTGTTAGGGAATCGAACCCACAACCTTCTACGGTAGCAGGCAGGTGTACGCCGGCTGCGCCATAGAGGTCATCATTTATTTAACTTTTATTCTGTTTATAATGAAATGGCCTTCTTTTAATTAAACAATGCCCTTGTCAAGGTGGCTTACAATCTTCTAATTGAGTATTTATAGTGACTAATCCTATTACTTTGAAGTCGTAAATTCTGTATTATTGTTCTGAATCACATTGTATGTATGCACATTGGCGCAAGCAGATTTGTACTGAAAAAAATAGTCGTCCGACATTTGTCGTCCGTCAATAGTCGTCCGTTAAAAAATACCATATGTACGTCTTAATACACTCACAGCCAAATTAAAAAACTGTATATCTGTGTAAAATCTCATCTGTCGCGAGAAAATCTGTCGTCTGTCGCGAGAACGGCTGAAAATGCTCACCCACAAAAGTGCCCAACGCGCCATAAGAAGTTTTCACTTCAAAAACCGGCCAAGTGCGAGTTAAACATGCTCATGAAGGGTTCCGTACCATGTTGTATGAGAGCTCCGCTTAAATATTAATATTGTTTTTTCAGTATTTTTTGTGAAAATTTTAACTTTCTAGCAACCACGGTTCATAAGATACAGCCTGGTTAACGACAGACAGTGAAGTCGATGGATAGATAGATCGATAAATTCATTATTGCAAACACCATCTCAAAGTCTTAGTAATATCCCCTAATAGGGGTCCCTTTTTATTTACCATTTAGGTACGGGACCCTAAAAACCGATAGTAATTTGTCTGATCTTAGGTAATAATATTGTTTTTTCTATGTTAGGTTTCTATGATGAATGCAAACGTCGGTACAACATTAAACTGTGGAAGACTTTCACCGATTGCTTCAACTGTTTGCCGATCGCTGCCATTATCGATGAGAAGATATTCTGCTGCCACGGCGGGCTGTCCCCAGACTTGCAGGGAATGGAACAAATCAGGCGAATAATGAGACCTACCGATGTCCCTGACACAGGTCAGATATTTTTATACTTTACAAGGTCGGGTTCACCGTTTTATGTTTGCATGCGACATTGAGCATTGATAATCAGGATTTATGAAGCTTTTTATTGGGTTTTGCCTTTCGAAACTTGCAAGGGACTTATATTATACCTCATTTAGTTGCTACTTGTGCTTTATGTTTTACTAGCAGCGGTCCACGGTTCCACCCGCGTAACTCCCGATCCCGTGGGAGTATCGGGATAAAAAGTAGCCTATGTTATTCTCAATGAATCAGTGTATCCTCATACTAAGTTTCATCAAAATTGGTCCAGTAGTTTCGGAGCCTATTCGTTAGAAACAAACAAAAAATCTGATCTCTTTATAATATTAGCGTAGATAAAGCTTTGCTCATGTTTAAAAATTATTGGAAATTCTACCTTTACTTTTATTCATCGTCATATTTTTACCTATCCCTATCTATTTATATTTCTTCTTTTTACCCTGTTTTCCTTATATGTTCTGGAATATTTTTTTAATTTTATTTAAGCCTATAAAATTTTAATTGAATTTACCTACCAGCTGTGATGGTTCTTGAGTGATATTGTTATACCATTTAGTTAGGTCGTTAACATATTATGTAGATTAAATACTTAAGACATGACCAACAAACTGTTTCATCTGTTGTTATCAGCTTTTCATTGCACCGTTGTTATTCTAACATGACTAATTAATTCATTTAGTATTCATAATTTATACCTAACTAGCTGTTGCCCACGACTTCGTACGCGTGGCAGTTTTGTTTAATACACCAAAACCTTCCTTAATCACTCAAAAACCGCATCAATATCCGTTGTGTAGTTTTAATGATCTAAACATAAAATATGGAGAGACCTGTGGGACAGACAGGGGGTAGCGACTTTGTTTTATACCATGTAGTGATGTTAATGAATACCCACTGTTATCTTTACTTGATAAAACTAAAGTCGTTGATCCATTTAGAAACTCAATTGCAACACAATCGTTCTAAAACAAGTTTGCAATCTAAAGGGGTTGTTACATTCTGGCATATTAAATAGCAGCCAATTTTTTAAAGTTGCAAGGACACCTTTTAACGTTATGGAAATGTATGGCGGACAAATAACAAATACTATGTAACCAAAAGCGCGTAAAGTTTTTCAGGTTTTCGTGTTAATGGCATGGTAAAATAAAACTTAATTTTTTTTTTTAACATCAAGTAACAATCAAACCTGACACTTTACAAGTTTCAAGCAAGGATTGGGGCTTGTAGATCCTTATAACTTTGTATCACTTTTAGATTATTTTATCTTATAACTTGTATTGTATCATCATGAAATCGGGTAGAGTGGAGACGAAGCCATCTTTTATGTACCTCATCATTTTGTTACGTATGGCATTTGTTAGCTGTTAGATTTAACAGATGGCCACGCAATGGTGGCAAAAATAATGATGATAATTGAAGGACTACTATTGCAGTGTCCATACTTATATGTTACTACCCCTTGCTTCAAAAACTGGTTTTATTTATAAAAGTACCAATAAATCACTAATAATCTAAATAATACAAAAATTAAACATAAAATTAAGTTTACAACTGGGTTGCATGTATGTTAGTATAAAAAGTACAACAAAATTGGTTTCATTGAAACTCATACTAGATTGAAATCTTGGAATTTAGAAGCGGAAAAACCATTTAATTCTAGTATTTACTGACCGTGACAAAGAATTAGTCATACATAACTTACATCACCTTTATAGCATGTGATCGTATTTAGTGAACTTCATTTAGGTATAGTTGCTTGAAGTTACTTCAGTACAAACAAACTTATTTTACTTACTTAGTTTTCCAATTACTTACCTATAGCGCATTTGGAAAATTACCTAGTTACCTACTATCTAAACGGATTAAGATTTCTGATTATTATAGTCACTATTATTTTTTCGAATTAAGTAATCTAAATTCTTAAGGTTATATCATATGGGAAAACTTTTTGTACCACTGCCGCATGCCGTCTTTCTGCCTTCACTCGCGTCCCTCGAAAGCCCCCGTTTATTTGAGGGTCTTTGAGTGACTAGCGTATAGGTATATTCTAAGAAACCGTGCTATATCTTAGACCGCATCGTCACTTATCATCCTGTGAGATAGTGGTCAAACGCTGACCTATTTATTAATAACTAGCTCCACGGTTTCATCCTTTAAACTCCCATTCCCGTGGGAATATCGGGATAAACCAATAGCCTACGTGTTAATCCAGGTCTCCAGCTATCTATACCAAGTTTCATCTAAATCCGTCCAGTAGTTTCAGAGCCTATTGGTTACTAAAAATAAACAGAATATCTTTTCTCTTTTTATAATATTAATATGTAGATATAAATAATAATAAATATAAATAAATATTGCAGGACATTCCACACATCGCCATCTAGCCCCAAGCTAAGTAACTAGACTTGTGTTATGGGTGTTAGACAACTGATATAATACTTAAGTATATAGGTACTTTTCTTTTGTAAATACATAGAAACAACCAGACCACAGACAAATATCTAAGCATAAATACTTGTCTGAGGCGGGAATCGAACTCGCAACCCTATGTTTGGCAGTCCGTCATGGTGACCATTGTGCCAACTGGGTCGTCAAGATATAAAATTATAGATAGGTACTATTATGCCCTATTAGCTACAATATATCTCAAGTGCGCGCTCTATGTTCCTGCACTTGAAACATGGCACCCAGTTGGCACAATGGTTACCATGCCAGACTGCCAGCACAGGGTTGCGGGTTCGATTCCCGACACAGACAAGTCTTTATGCTTAAATATTTGTCTGTGGTCTGGTTGTTTCTATGTATTATAAGTTTAAATTTACAAAAAGAAAAGTATATAAGTAGTATATCCGTTGTCTAGCACCCATAACACAAGTCTAGTTACTTAGCTTGGGGCTAGATGGCGATGTGTGGAATGTCCTGCAATATTTATTTATTTATGGCGTACCTGTAAATTGTGGCACAGTTTATAATATAGTTACAGCGTAATTAGCAATCTATCATTATCAATATGAAGGAGCCATTTCTACAAACTAGCTATAGCGATAGTAATCTGTTTTCCAGGGCTGCTGTGCGATCTTCTTTGGTCGGACCCAGATAAGGACGTGCAAGGATGGGGCGAGAACGATCGCGGAGTGTCCTTCACTTTCGGACCGGATGTCGTCAGCAAATTCCTCAATAGACATGATTTAGACTTGATCTGCCGAGCTCATCAGGTATTGTACAATATCTTTTTCACATAATTTAAAAGCTTTACGTTACGTTAGTTATGGACATCGTTAATTACAAACGAAAGAGGAAGGTTCTCAACTGTTGTTCAGATCGTGTCCAATCTGGCTTATGAACTAGTTTTTAATTTGAAAGGTGGTAGCTGATTTATTCTTGGCTTGGATCTGATGATGATCTTCGGAGTGATGAACCTCTCTCTACCGAACTAGGCAATTTACTCCTCAAAGAGCAGTAAATTGCCTAGTTTTCGTTTTCTACTGAGTACAATCGTGGCCTTAGACTAATAGATGCGAGATCAGGATATGCCATAACACCATATTTCGAATATAATACATTTCTATATTATATTCGAAATACATAACTAATTAACTCAGCAACTTGACAGAACTTGAAGATTTTCTATAATTCATTAATCAAATAGACTAAACTGAGAGGACAACTGTTTCTCCTAATGATTTCAATTTAGTCCATACAATTAATAAACGAATCATAGCTATTTAGTAAGACCATGTCATACCTAAAGTGGAGTATATATTTTGTTTATGTTATTTTAGGTGGTTGAGGATGGTTACGAGTTCTTTGCTAAGCGACAGCTGGTCACTCTGTTCTCCGCGCCCAACTACTGCGGCGAGTTCGATAACGCTGGCGGGATGATGTCTGTCGACGAGACGCTCATGTGCTCTTTCCAGGTACGAACATTTACCTAACATTCTCACAAAGTCTCGAACAAAGCCATGCCTGGCTATGCCAAAGTAAATTCTTGTTTCAAGGTTTTTGACTTCCGTAAGACTAATATTACACCTCTATTCTTTCACCGCACACCACGATATACACCGTACAATCGCTAAACAAACCTGGACTTACACACCACTTCCAGTAATTGGCTAAATTGCGGCTTTTTGGCGTGCAGAAGCCATTAATTAAGAAAAAGAAGACTGTTTGTATTAAAAACAAGAGTATAGGTATTGAAATATAATGTTGTGATTGTAGATATTGAAACCATCTGAGAAGAAGGCGAAGTATCAGTACAATGGCATCAACAGCGGCAGACCAGCTACGCCTCAACGGTCACCACCTAAGAAAAAATAACTTACATTCGGGATCCAGTGTGCTGCACAGTGAGAGGAATGCTACAAATAATTAATTATATCATGTATTATAATTATTATGTTTAGTGTGGTCATCGGTCAGAGCCGAATACATCGTCGCCCTCGTATGTAATGTTTAAAATTATTTATCAATTTGCTTGTGCCTTCCTATTTTTAATTTATTTTATTATTAATGTGAGTGATATTAATTTATGAATTAGTTTTGGGTCGAAAGGCCATCTATTCGGCGATGCCTCTATAACTGTTTGCTTTCTTGATTCCCGTTCCGAGGCAGGCCAATGATCGCGATGTACCCTGTTTTGTTATACCTACTTATAGCATAACGTGTTGTTCTAGTAAATTGTTTCAAGTGGCAAGCTATCTTAAAGATGCGGGCATTGGACACGAAAACGTCAATGACAATTATTAAGTTGTAGGATTGAAAGCACATTGCTTGACTATTTGGTAACTGATGTGCCTATAAATGTAAATTATTGAATAGGACTTGTATAGCGATCGATGGTGGATTCAAATTGCCGTTTTCAGCAGCTGCCAGCTGGCTTACATCACTGATTGTCAGTTCTCTTCTTGAATGTATGACTTTACGCCAGTTCTGTATGGAACTGGTCCTTATTAGACAACTCATAAATCATTAGAACCCTTAACCCTGTCATAGTATAAGTGTTATTTCTGTTCTAGGACTTCATTGCTAACACTATTAGGGAGTGACACAGCATAACCAGTGAAATTAGATTTTATTTTGCACTCAGTATTATTCTTATAAATTAAGTAGACATTTCAAAATTATTCGTTTTGGCGTGTTCTCCCCTCCGAGGCTTATCTAAACGAAAATGAAATGTGGTAGAAGCAGTGTAGTCCTCAAAACAATAGTGCAATTGCTATATTATTACATTACAATTATAAAATTATATGCAGTTTTGCATTGTACAATTTTATTTTTTACTTATGTTAACAATGTCAAATATTATATTTCATTATATAAAATAATACTATTTATACTAAAGACTGCGCTCACATACATTTCTAAGTGATAAAGGAATACTTTGTCTCACTCTAAGTGAAGCTACGAATGTGGCTAAAGGGGCATTGTAAGTAATTAGTTTCACTTAGAAATATTTCTGAGTGCAGACATAAGAGATTTATTTCGTTTCATTTTTTAGATTTGCATTTATGAAATTATTGTAATTTTAGCATTGTAGTATTTAATTTGATTTCTACTTTGCTATTAAATTTGTTTTACATTTTATCTGTTATGCATTTCTAAATTCAATTTCACCTGGAAAGTGTTATTTATATCTTTATTTTGTAATATTTACTGTAGGTACCTATCATAAATATTAGCTGATATTGAATAGCAGCAATATTAGAATTACATTATTTACTATTAACACTTTAAACTTAATACACTTAAAAACTTTCTCTATTTTCATCTACACTTAGTGAATAATATGTTACTGAATTATTTAGTTTGAAATAATAAATTTGTTGTACTTTGTTCAGGTGTGTACAATTTTCTGAAATATAAATTTTATTCAAATAAGCGGCTAGTTTATTTTTTAGTCAATTCACTATCTGTCCAGTTTGTTTCAACATCAACATTCTCTGGGTAAATAAGTCTGACAATCTGATTGTGATTTTTAAATTTTTCATCTATTTTCGATATGAAATCATCATTTTTCTTTTGGTACTTCTGAATGTCCATTTGTAGTGCTTTAATGTATCCTCGCTTTGCGGACAGTATTCTCATGAGCCTGTTCACTCTGGTTTCATATTCCTTGGCTAATGTCTCCAGTAATGATTTTTGTTTCCTCAAGTTAGCCACATCACTGGCTTTCAGTTGTGACTTGATGTCACTTAGCTGTGGTCGCCTGTAAATAAAAAATGATAGTAATTTATTTTAAAACCCATCCTAAATTAATTAAAGTCAGCTCAGATGTATTTTTGTATGTGACCAAACTTGACAACATGCAGGTATAATTTTAATTTGATTGTATCCATATAAAGACTGACTGATGCCATAATAAATTACATTCAATTTGTTTTGAGTTTTATAGAAAGCAATGCCTGTGCATACGGACATTCAATATAAATTTAATGGACAATAATTATTACATTTACTTACTAAGTTATACCTATATTATGATAAGCGATAACTTTGTGGGCTTGGGATTATATTTCTACTAACCATAAAGCTTGATCCTCATTCACATCTGAGAACTTTTCTTTTTGTCTGTCGAGTTGATCTAATTTTTCAGGCATGTTTTCAAATTCCCACATCGAGGTGAGTTCCTGGACCATTTCATTGTAGATGCCTTGTTTCAAACAGTTGAACATTGGAACCCATTTCACACGTTTGAGTTTTGCCTTAGGAACGGTTTCCAAGAAATCCTCATTTCTAAAACAAAGCCATAGTATAATTTATTCACAAAATATAATATTTTTGAACATTGTATAGATTATACAAAATACAAACCTCACCAAATTCACGATATTACCAAATTCCTTTAAGATTACGAGGTTATCGAACGTTATAACTGATCCATTCGTCTCATCCACCGTGTTTTCAACATTTTCAGTCATTTTACTAGATTTATTTTTGTATTTCGGACTCTATTTCAATGATAAATTCAAATCACAACGGCAACCAAGCCAAACAACAACACGCTAACGTCGATTTTGACACTGACTTTGACAGAATAAAAATCTGTTGACATTTGATTGCCAATGCTGCCAACCATTAGATAAAATTTACCATAGACCATTTTTGAATAGATACGGATATTACGTCACGTTTTCCCAGAGTTTTCCGGATACGGATATTACATCACGACTGTCACACTATTCGATTTTGTTATTGGAATCTAACGTCCTTGAATTTTGCACAGGCTTGGAATTTCGTTTTAGGCAACCGCTCATGATAATTGATATTTAGTACAACGGACGAAAGATAGATAGGCAGTACAACAAGAAATTAAGTAACTTTTTTTGTGTGATGGGCTAAAAATGGCTTTTGGGCTTTTGTATGAAACGGCTGGAAACGGCATACCTACATACCTACTGGGGTTTTTAATTAATAGTATTTGATTGTAAGTAAAGTAAGTAGCTTTGCTTCTCGGACTTTGCTTAGTAGGTACAAATTGCGCATAGAATTTGAAGTGCGTACTTCGTTTCGTACTAAATTGCGTTCACGTGGCTGTATATGCCATAAATGCGTTTGCCTTTCGGCACAAATTATAAATAAAAAATAAAAATTAGCGGCAAAGCTATTAATTCGTCTTGATTTGTTACAAAAACTTATATAAAAATAAATTTTAATAAAGTTTGTTTAAATCGCGTTTATAAATATGTATAATAATTAAAAGGAATGTCAACGGTTCTGATTTGAGAGTGAAAAGATCACTATAAGATCAAAATTGACAATGGAAAACTGCTTCCAGCGAAGTCAGCGAAGAACATGAAAATTTTATGTGTTTGAAAAACGAGGAAAAGGTATGTTTTATTTCTTTGCATTCTTTTAAGAAAAGCTCTATAGGTATATGCCTAGGCAGAAATGACAATTGCCTGTCTCGTATTAGTGACCAAACTCATACTCTACCTGCAATTGCCTATTTCATGGCTTTTGCAACTATTGTATCTCTTTAAATCCTACCATCTAGGTTGAAAATATACCTAATTAAGTACAGACAGTACATATGTAAAGTAACAGTTTGCACTAGTATGAATTTATTCTATGTATTTTTTGACGTCTCGTACGAGAATCTGTAGACATGGGAATCCGTAGAAATGGGAATATGTAGGTACAAATAGGATAATGTAGGTATCTGTAGTATTGGAAATCTATAGACGATGGGAACAAAGCCTTTTTCAGACGTGTTTATATAGTATCGTTTATTTAGAAACTAATTTCCTTGCAAAGATGGTGAATAATGGCACAAATAAAAAAGTAAATATATTTAGGTATACAAACCCAAAAACAACAATAAGTGTCATAGATTTTTTTTTTGTAAATATTGCAGGACCATCCAAGCAGCGCCATCTAGCCCCAATCTAGGCAACTAGGCGTATAGTATTGTAGCTAGGAAAACACATATTAAAATACTTTTATACTTTTATTTTGTAAATACATTCATAATATACAATATAGTATAAAAATACTCAGACCTCTATCTCTACAAAAATACTTTTGTTTTGGGCCGGGAAACGAACCGACAACCTTCTGTTTGGCAGGCAGGTGTTCACTCGCCGCGTCACAGAGGGCGTCATATACCAATAATATAGTAGTAGACTCTATCTCAACACAGACTAAATGATGCTAGGTATCTATATATTTACCTACGTAGATCATATTTAAGTAATGACTAGCAGCGCTCCGCGGTTTCACCCGCGTAACTATCCCGTTTCAATGAATCAATGTATTCTTATACCAAGTTTCATCAAAATCGGTCCAAAAGTTTCAGAGCCTATTCGTTTCAAACAAAAAAACATAAAAGTTTTTCATCTTTATTATATTAGTGAAGATTAGTGTAGATATCTAGATTATTTATTTTATTTTGAGCCTGTAGTGTCCCACTGCAGGGCAAAGGCCTCCCTACTCCCCTTCCACTGATCCCGATCTTGTGCGACGGATTGCCAATCTGCCAAAAATTTGTCTGTCGTCGCGCCACCTTCGGCGTTGTCTGCCGGGTTGTGGTTTTCCGTTGGTTGGGGTCCAAAAGGTTGTTATTTTAGCCCAAAGTTCATCCGGCATGCCACTAGATTAGCAAACCATATATGTGTTTGTGAAATGAAAATATTTGAGACTTTAAATAATACTTACCCAACCTACCTACCCAATCTTGTTATCCGTTAGCTATTTAGATATATTTGCTGTTTTTGTAATCGATCTTCTTCTACCTGCCTTTGTTCCAATTTATTTGGGATCGGCGCAGTACGTCGTTTTTCTAGTCCTCTATTAGTCGTCACTTTATCGTTCACCATCTATCTTTCTCATGGTACCTATTGTCTCACGCAGTCCATCCATCTTTTCTTAGGTCGTTTTCTTCCTCTACCCTCTACATTCGAACTCTTGTTACATGCGTCTCCGATCTCCTCTACTATCATACTAACTAGGTACTCAACTGCTTTTTTAATACATATCCCAGCCATCATCTACATCAAATATTGTAAAGAAATACTGCGATTTTAGGCAATTATATTCGACGCATGGAATACCTAGTCTTCCCGATTGCTACAGTGAGGTGAAGAAGTTGGCATTTGGAGTGCTGACTACCTTCAAAAAACTTTATTTACGCAAGTACTATTTATTGTTGGCAAAAAAAGCTCTTTAAAAACTTTGAAAAAATTGTAATTTTTTACTCTTCCGACTTAATAGGTTACCGACCCCTGTATAGATCAATATTATTAAATAAAAAGTCAAAAGCTTTCAACAGTTTTATTGGTTTTTTTTTTAAGTTTTATTATAAATAAAATAATTTAATCAGGATTTAAAACAAATCTTGTAACAACAATTTATAATATCTCGGCAGTGACTATGTTATGCAGTCTTTGAGATCTTGCGAGTGTATTGGGAAATTCATATTTATTTTAAGCAGATGAAAAATGTTATAAATTTAATTTCATTATGTTTTATTTAACATAGTCAGTATAAAAAAAAACAGGTAATGATTTAAAAAATAGTTTGATTGTGCGTTGAGTAATCATAACTTAAAGTAATTGGGTTCGATGTCTTGGCCCTTAGTAAGCAGCAGCTGGAAATAGAAAAATAAATTTAAAAAAATCACTACTTTAACTATTTTTTTTTCCCTTTGATTGAAAGGTATGACACAGGAACTACTTACATTAGTTAAAATAATTTATGTAAAACAATTATTTAAAAAAATGTATAATATACCTACTTATTTATACGATTTTCTTTTATAAAGACATAGTACCTATAATGCAGTCAAATATAAATTAAAATAAAGGTAATAAAATAAATAAAAATATATAAAGGGTATATGCTATTGTATCCACTCCTAATGAAGCGAAACTTTTGCATTAGTTTTCTTTTGAAATGTATTAATGTCATCGAAATAATATGTTTATGAAAATTACTGTAAAAATATTTTTAATTTATCTTCGTGCCTACCTAACACGATTTCAAAATTAGAATTAATTAAAATATGTTACAAATTTGTATGTAGGTATGTGTTAGGTTTACTTAAATATGAAATAAATCGGATACATAATGCGCTATGTAATGTCGGTTACTAGTTGTATTAAATGAATTTTGATGTAGGAACTTCGATATGAAAAATGTAGACTATCTCTGAAAAATTACGTTGGTTTAAAAATAGGATCGCAACAATTTCTAAAAGTTTTCAAGAACTGTACAGAAAAGTTTAGAAGACCAGAGAACTAAATAACATATGTAAAGAACAAAAATATGAATATGAAAGTTGCATGGTGGGTGCAATGAAACAACTATGATCGAAATGGGATCAAGGTTAAACTTGTCACATAGTAGGTACACGTTCTACACACTGCACAGGAACTTCACAGAAGGTACTAAGATATACGTCACAATCGAAAACAGCCAGATACCTGCTTTGTTCTCATATTATAGGCTACGAATGTATGGTAAACTCCTGCTTATATCATCCACCGTGAGGTCTCCCATCATTAAATCTGCCGTAACCAAAGACACCATTAAAGTTTAACAATAATCGGACGTGTCGACAAAGTAAACTGTTAGATATTAAGTTAATTTTTGAATGATAGGCCAATTTGTACAGCTGAGCGGTCGTAGCTCGCTCGTGTGGCGTATATACAGCGAGCCACTAACCTAGGGGTCGGATCGGATGTTTGTCCCAGAGGAAGGTTCGTTTGACTGGCGACAGGTAGGAGTCGCGGATGTAGGAGGGGCTGCGGTCCCATCGTGCCAGCGGCTTCAGCTCCGGCCAGTCATACCAGAACGGGTCCCGAGTGATCGCCGAGATCGGTAGAGACGGGCTCGGATTGAAAATGTCAGCCCACGGTCTGCGTCGGAGTCCGCCGGCGGTGTACAGCGGTGCACCTACACGCCACAACTGTTTAGTCTCGGGCAACACAGTAACACTCGATCTGTACTTCGTCATAACATCACCCAAACGGTAACCATCAAGCGCTAGGTTCAGCCATTTCATAAGGTAACGTGCTTACAATATTGCCATTCTCTGTAAGGATTGTTAGAATGAAAACTGATTCAGTTTATAAGTCCCATATCTACGCATAATGCTTCTACATTTGAGCACTTGAGAAATGCATGGACTCTTTTTTGTGGTGTCTTTATTCATTTGTTGTAGGACTCATAAACGAAATAGCAAACCAGTAATAACGCTGAGATAAAAATGAAACAAGTATGAGTAGGTTATAGAACTTATAGATAGGTAGTTTGGTCCCTTTTGAAGCCGTGCTTTCATGCTTGGTAAAACGATGACGCAAAAAATGTAAAAGAACACATACACTCGGACTGTGGATTCACGATATTAACAGTTATCTACATTAAGGTGCCGTGAATAAAGATGTCTTGATATCCCATTCACTAAAGTTACGAGAGGGTATAGATTACAAAAGGAGTATCTACATTATACAGAATTTGATGGTAAATTGAGAAAGAAGATCTAACAAATTTTAAGTTTTTCCAATTTGATATGGGTACAGTACAGAGAGCAAAGTAGGGTGTCGTGACGAAGACAGGGTTGAGGGTTCTGCAGCCCTTACCATCGGCATCGAATGCAACCTCGCACTCACGCGGCGTGCTTATCCTGGGCTTGACCGGAGTAGGGGACTTGCCACGGAGCGATCGGTCAAAACCACACCATTTTTCGGCTTCAGCGAAAAATGGGTCCTTTCTGAACACGTCCGATAGCCTCTCCGACAGTCCTTTATCGCAAGTCTCACAATCAATACTAAGCTCAAACATAACACGAGATTCTAGATATAATTATGCATACGGAAATCGACAGTTCAGAAATATTCACGACTCTAGATCTATTTGTAGAGTGTAGTGTTCTTACATAAAGTCGATGGCATCGCGTATGCAATGAACTCATTCTAAGATAATGTGATTGTTGCGCTTGCATATACATAATATTTACAATGCTGGCTGCTTCATGCACACGTAGGTTTGGTGTCGATCTTCGGATCATGTGTGTGTATGTGTGAAATTAATTTTTAAAATAACATTTCATCTAAAGAGGTCTGGTTCTAAACTACTAAATCAAAACACGAATCGGTCTTTTATATTTTAATAGAAAATATTTATATTCTGGTTAGTTAAACTATATTTTTGATGTCTATTAAATTTAGGGATAAATACAATATCTACAGTATAAAACAGTGTAACATACAGAATTTTGTGTTATTTTATGACTAGCTTAATGAATAAGCAAGTGCTGACAACTTATAATACGTATGATAGGCTTAGTAAAAAAGTATACTGTACACAAGTATCAATTTCAAATAGGTTAATAACAAAATTTCGAATTTTGATCTTTCTTAATATTTTGGCCAAAGTTAAGGCACTCAAATGTTTGTACTTTAAAAAAATATTTCATTTATATGCCTAAATTAATATTGAACTGTGTCTTTCACACAAATCAGATCCAATCGTTTTTGGATCTAATAGGTGAGTAGATGTTCTAGTGTTTATACAAGATCCTGAATCCGTGAATCAGTTATGTTGCGATACGAGTCAAATAACACTCTTATTTCACAAATAACTTCAACACGGATACAGATTGGACGCTTCTCCTCTGTTCCTTTTATTTAATCTACCCGAGACACCAAAGAAGACGCCAAGGTAAACAGAGGAAAAGCGTTAAAGACTTCCACAATGTAGCGATATCGCGCGATGAATCGCCGCATGATACAGAGTGTTCTGTCATACACAGTTTATATGAGAAAAAAAAACACTGTGCATGTCCTCGATCGAACGATAAATCGCTACAGTGTGGTGGGATCTTAACCTAGCTTAATCTATAAGAAAGTTAGTATTTACCTGATCCCCAGTGCGGTTTGTTGTCGGGTTCGTATTCGATGCCCTTAAGGCTCCTGGGTTCGTAGGATCTGAGAGAAGCCGGGATGAGAGAAGACGGAAGGGGGGTGTTGAGGTCGGTGATGGGGTAAGCGCGGTCCTTTAGGTAGAGTCCATAGCGGGAGGGGTACAGACGGTCGATGGCGGCCAGTCTGTCAAGATGATCCTGCCACGCCTTGTGGGCATCGAAGGGATCTACGCCTCGTCGGATGCGCCTCGGTACGTGATACACTGTCATTTAATTAAACATTTCATTAGTATTTTGTGAAGCAAAACTTTTAATATATACTAATTTTAACTAAAGAGCAATATGTCACCAGTTTTTGAAATAAGGTTTAAAGTATAACTTGTGAAATATTACCCCACACAAGATTCGTCAGATAAATCTTTTTTTAAATAAATGATGAATAAATATTAAAAAAGTAGATCCTTTCAGTAGGATTTTCTTAAAATATTCTCAGAAATGGGATTGTCAACAATGATAGTTTTACTGATAAAAATAAAAGCATCTAAATTATTGTTAAAATTTAACATTCTGATACCGTTTTATAATCATAATCTATAGGGTTAGTTAAATGTTAATATGCAGAGCATAAGCTTTAATGGATAATGGTAATATGATGTTAAATAAATAAGTATATACAAATACCTAATATTTCATAGAACTCACCTCTTCAAAGCATTCCTGGGGAAGCTTGGCAATAAAATGATATTGTATAAATTAATTTAAAAGGGGGGGAAATAAAACATATCACCTGACCAATGCTAGAAGATCATTACGGCTATAGATCGATGTAACATTCATGGATTTACAAGTGTGAATGAATATGTTATACATATCTTGGTAAGAGGTGATTTCTATATGGCACCTTGAATAAAATGAAACATGCGTATATTAGTATTAAGAACATAAGATTTAAGAGTTGCACAAGCATTAAATCTAATGACAATAACGCTTAGTTTTCTAATTATTCAGTTTTAAAAGCCTTTTATATTGCATTAAGAACATTATATCCACAAAGGAGTTTAACTATTATTGTTTTGTTATGTACAGTCACAAAACAGTGTACAAACACATAACAAACTTTTAAATACGCAATGGACATATAGATCAGTAACAAAACGACAACGGTTTCCATCGAAATAGTATAATTATCCCCGAAATCTTAGTCTCCATGTAATGTTATATCGATTCGCTTATCTCCGAGCAAAAGCAAGCTTTCCATAAAACTGATTTTTTAATACTTTATTTTATAAATTTGTATAATACAAATAGTTTTGTTGCAGTGTTACTGCAGATATTCCTAAGATGCTTTAACAATTTTGCATTGGAAGACCATTTGAATTCTTTCAAGCAATCTAATTAAAAGAATGTAAAAAAGATGTTGTGAATGTTAAATTACACGCTCCCGGCGACCTTTTGCGCTGAAACAATCGAAATGCCCTTGTGATTCTCCTGAACAACGGATTCTTTATAAGTTTCCTGAAATTCTGTTGTATTTATACTCGTAGCAAAGCATTCTGTACAGATGATGTTAAATTAAAAACATTGTGAGTATCGAAACATATTTACAATATTTTTTTGATCTATTTTCTATTATCTAATCTATCAATAGATAGATATTGATCAAATGACGTTCCTTATTTACATTAAAATTTCCTGTTGAAATAGGTAGTTATAGGTCAAAGGTTACAGAGTTGATTGCCAAACTATATTGTGTCTCTGCAATTGAGTGATTTGCCAATCAAAAACTGTTTTGCTCTACCTGTCTGTCAACAAATAGGTTTATTTTTATCTAATTAATGTTTGAGACAGTTGCTGATTGGCAAGGTGAGTTAGTGCAGCGTGTAGCGTAAAAGACTAAAACAGTACCTAACTGTTAAAAGGATCGAACATCGAACTGCCCGTTTTAATTTTGAAAGCAGTCTACCGGATAATGTGGTGTGTGTGATTTGTTGTGTGCGGTGGACTGACCTGGCCTGTACCGGTCGAGAGAGCTGGGGTAGTTGTGGGCGTAGATGGCGCGCGGGGAGTAGCCGTAGGTTTCACGGTGCACCGGCAGGTAACGGTAGCCGGGCACGCTGATCCTCTCGGCGGCACCGATGGGGTCGTCGTAGATGGACTTGCTGTAGGGGTATGTGGACAGGAGCTCGGGGAATACGCTGCGCCTGGTGGGCCTGTACCTCTCCTCGGCCCTGATGTCTTCCGATCCTAAACAATATTGACATTCGTCACAAACTACTCTCTCTACGCTTAAACAAATTTATGACGAATATGTTTGTTTGTTTACCTTTCAGAGACCGTACGAAGGATTGCCAAAATCTGGCTTTCTTCGACGGCGTCTCGTTTCTGCCGATCATTTCTAAATGATTTTTAAACATTTTGGCAGATTATGTCGGGCTCGTGGTCTGTAACAAACGATTCCAAGTGTCATTAAATTAGTAATTATGAATGTCGGTGACATTGTCGGAATCTAACATTAACCTTGGGGACAGAGATATGTTCGTGTCAAATGTACTCATCCAGGTGACATAATTGAGTACAATGGTGTGCTCGTTCCTCGTAAATAGAGCAATGACGTATGAAGAGTTAGCAGCACATCTGCAAATAGACGATTGGGGGCTGGCTGTAGTGTCGAATGGCCGGTAAATTTGGAGCTCTGCCAGCAGAACGCGCTCCCTATCGCTCGGGAAAACTTGAAAACGACGTTTTTACGAATATCTGTTCATTGCCTAGCTATTTTTGAGATTTCGTCGACCTTGTTGCGAGAATCGTAGATAAGTCAGAGGCCTGCCACAATTTCTAATTACGTAAGCTTCGACTCATTCGACTTAGAGTTTGTATTAGAGAGTATAGCTTGTTCTTTTCAGTTGGTTATGGAAATGACACATGATAACAATTTTGAAATATTACATCTTTGCACTGATTTTTTGGTAATTTTGGTCACAAAATTAACATACGCTATATTACGCTATATACTGTACTAACAAAGTACAGTAGTAAACCATACATTTTGTGAAGTTGTTTGATGTTGTGCGTCAGCAGCCATTTCAGTGGGGCAAAAGTCAGTTCCATTCATCAGAATCCGTAATGATTGACGTTTGTTGAGATAAGGAGTGTTCGGACGATTGGCATGCACTCTCAAGAATACCTACATAATTTACATGAGAAATTGAGCAAACTACTCGAGCGCCTAACTTTTAAGAGAAAATCAATTTCGATTAATGCTTCTTATCTGTTTAATGAATTGTTTCAGGCTTTCATTTATAATATTTCAAATTAATAGTTTCTTTAAATAATAGTCCGTGGAACAAGACGTATTATTTTGCATAATTGGCCAATGGTTGCAGCTCTAGCCTTGTCTATGTTTGTTTTGAAATGTGAGGATGATCTGCTACATTAATTTAATCGTATTATAATTATCAATCAAGTTTCCCATTGAGGCCAAGATTAGAAGCCAATGTCAAATAGGTTCGCAATTTGTGTATTGAAACAATGTAGAAGAGACATCAATCAGATTGGTTCGAGGTGTTAGGTATAACATAGCCGAATCCGAAGGTTAGGCTACCCGCGAAAGTGAGTTTAAGAAATACTGGCCGATTGTGAAACCGTTACAAAAATACATGAAGGCGCGTCGATTTGGCGGGATTGCAAATTTGGCGCGGGATGTGCGCGGCCAAAAATAGAAGCGGCGCGAGCGGATCGGATTCACAACATTCCCGGATCTTGAACGCATTGTCGCGCCCAGGTGCGAGCTGATAACGTGATACCCTGCCTCCCTTCTGGCTACCGTATGTCCGCAGGAAATAAACTATGTTACCTAACAAAATAAATTACACACACATCTACAATACAAAGCAAAAACACAACCCTCGGCAGTCGGGTAATAGAAACTTCCATTGTTATATCATACGAATTCAATTAAATAATTACTGAATCAAAAGGAAACCGTAATTAAAAGTTAAAAGCTGAAATGAAAAAGTTGTAAGTTTCAACTGAGAATTAAAGTAACTTTATAATTCAAAATAAATAGGAATAATTAGGTTAATCCAATAAAATGAATTTAAATTAAAAAGACGGATTATTCTTCTTTGACTCCTGCTATGAAGATGATGTGTATAAAAGCTTTATGCATCGTAATCAAAAAAATTAAACATGTTTTATTATTTTGTTTGGTTTACAATTATTGTACCTATTAAGTAATTTAAGTAACTTACGTGCTGCTTTACCAATGTTACCCAATTATGATCTTCGTTTATCTGGGCTAATATCACTCTAAAGCTACGAGTATATCACGCACGAGTGATCGCAATCTAGACAAAAACTCGAGACGTCCGAAGGAGATGGCGATACAATTGCGCAACTTTAGAGAGGGATAGGGATACACTTCGGGGTGTCACTACGCGTTCGGCTCACCCTCACACTTTTGGCACAGCCCTATCGGTTAGCATAAGAACATTAGAACACTGGCCGATATCTTACCGTTTAAAATAATGGTCGTATATTATAGCAGTGTGGTTTCGTTGACGAGCCGACGTCGAGTGTCGGACCGGGATGGGCGCGCACTGGCGGCGGGCGGACGCGCGCTACACTCGCAGGCCGCCCGCCCCGCGCGCTTCCTACCTACATCACCCGCCCGCCCTAACGCTTTCAATAAACATTTAATATCGTTAATAGAGTTTACGTTTTCAAGTTACATCTGGGTATTAATTGGAGCTCTTAAATACATAGTTTATTCGTTATAATAAAATTGACTGATTCAGTAAGGAAATCGTAAAATTAAACAGAGAACAACCGATATAATTTATTAAATACTAAAAGAGCCCTATTTTCTGCAAATTGAAAACCGTCAATATTTATTTATCTTAAATTTTTTGTCTCTTATATTTAGAAAACTATATTATACAGCCATTTGCTAAATATTTATTTATTTAAATAAAAACTAACATGAACCATCCAATATCAAAAGAACTCAAGTATTTTACCTATTAACCAGATAATTCAGTACCTACGTAATGTTAGAATTAGATCCACTCCATTTAAACCAGGTACTGAAATAGATTTTAAAGCTCCGCCGTCGGCTCATACCTGAGAATTTCAAGCTCGTCGATGAGTAAGATGCATTCTTACATCGTGACGATTTGTTTATATATTTTAATAGATATTACTAATGTCAACATATGTTTGGAAATTTTAGATATTTTCAGCAGCGAATATATTCAAAAAACTTTTCTAATTAAATCGTAATCTACTAAGTATATGAGTACACACAGCTATGGCCACATGCCTTCTACGATCGACGGTCTTAGCTAATAGATATTGCAATTATTATGTGTTAATATTTGTCAAAAAAGTCATTGAAAATCATTGACAGACCTCGATAAATATGTTAGTATGTTAGTCAAAACATTTGCGGTCGCTCGCTTCGCTTCGGCATTTCCTTTCATAAAATTCATTCATGTTTTTTAATTGACAGCTCATTAGCAGAAAAAATAATTTTATAAAGACCCCCCCTCAAAAAAAGAAGCACAACCACGTAAGGTAAAACAAACGACCGGCCAAAAAATCTGATTTGCCATTTACTCTACATTAAATAATATAAAGACGAAAGATTTTTTTGTTTTTTTGTAACGAATATTCTCCGAAATTACTGGACTGACTTTGATTAATCTTGGTATGAAGATGCATTGATTTATTGGAAATAACATAGGCTACTTTTTATCCAGATATTCCCACGGGATCGGGAGTTACGCGGGTGAAACCGCGGAGCGCAGCTAGCCTCATTATAGAAGTAGAATCGAAACTCAATTTCACCTTTTTACTGTCTACAAAAACTGGTAGTGTATTTCAGTCCAGACATCCATTGATCTTATAACTTTGTAGAAAATGTCACTTTTGTAATAAATTACAATTTTGGTAAGAAAAACAAACCATTAAGTGATTCCATATCTCATTTGGAACAGGATGTTTATGTTGTTGCTTTGACTAGAAATCAGCCCACATTTAAATTAGAACTTTAATAAATTTGAAATTATTTATTTATTATTTATTCATTATTTTTAGAAAGACAACAAGGTTAGTCGGTCGACACTGTGAAGGATAAATGGGAACATAAAATTAAATTTCGTCGGAAATACTTATTGTATTTCAAAAAAAGTGATATTAACCTAATTTATATTGTTGAGATTCCGCTACATTAAAAACTGCCCCTCTTCTAATGCCACTCTTAAACGTTCCCAATTCTTAAAAACACCTGCTTTAGTTGGCATTTTATAATTCTTTTGTGCATTTTTTGTTTGTCTGTATCTTTATCACTACATAGTATAAAATAAAGTCACCTTTCGTCGTCCCTATGTCCTTATGTATGCTTAGATCTTTAAAACTACGCAACGGATTTTGATGCGGTTTTTTTTAATAGATATAGTTTTAAAGAGGAATAGTGCAATAAAGTGTTTATCTGTCTATCTAAAATCAATAAATATAAAATTTTAAGTCCTGACTGACTGACTGATACATTAAAACACAGTTCAAACCACTGCAATGAAATAATTAGGCTAAATTTTGACATAGGTAGGTACAGATAATAATTATGTCTAAGAAAGGATTTTGGATAATTCACCCTCTGCGCAGAGCACGTCGTGGGTAAAAGCTAGATGAATGTAGTTTTTTACTGCAGTACGTACACGGAAATAAAGGAAAAATATCCTCCCCTATGAAGGCTAGAGAAAAATTTAATATTAATTTTAATAAAAAAATCTTAAAATTTTAAGCAGTATTCTTGATTTAAAAGCAATATGCTTGAATTAAGAATAGTGCTTATTAATTTAAAGAACATACGAGTATAATAAAAACAAGAAATTATTCTCTAGTGTCGGGAAAGGATTATTTGTCACTTCAAGAAACCTTTTTTTTCTGTGTACAACTTATCATAGCACCTATAGCAGTATAAAAGCAGCAAGACGACAAACAATACCGCGATAGTAACAGAGGAAGCAAGGGTCATATAGTCGGAAGTAGCTTCCAACTGTGATCATCTTTTTATAGTACTAGAGTTATTTATAATCTAGTTGAATACGCGCCAAAAATTGATAAAACGTGATTTTTCATGGTGAATACACGTGGGATGGATGACGGCATGAGCTAGACATTAGACAACATAAGTACATACCTATTTGAGT
This sequence comes from Idaea aversata, assembly GCA_907269075.1. NCBI lineage: Eukaryota > Metazoa > Arthropoda > Insecta > Lepidoptera > Geometridae > Idaea > Idaea aversata. Next base: position 6,780,282 of record OU026096.1, read on the forward strand.
ATGGAAACGTAACGTAAACACAATATGTAAAGGATTATATTTTAGTTCATTCAAATGCACGCGTCACTTGAGTTTTGTGCGTCATGAGTATGAGTTATACCCACATTGGGAAATGCAGCAAACCTATTTTTAATATTTATTTGATTGCAATTCTTTGTTAAAAATCATACGATTGATGTAAAACAAGTCCAGTAAAAATCCTAAAACAATTTTACGTGAAACGTCTTACAGAAGGAGATCACTTGCAAAAACCACTAGTGACGGATGTAACGCTAGAACATGTAGCGGATTAGACGATAGATTCCCATCGCCTTAACCTTCTAACAAAGAGATTGGATTAGCTACGTCCGTTGGAATTGTATCAATTTGACGTAAGTTATGACGATCGTGAACCGTCGTATCTTACGTCAAATTTTTAACCGACATTAAAAAAAAAGGGTTAAAAGTGATCAATTCTTCGCGTATATTTGTTTTTATTTTTTAGCTTTTGCTAAGCAACTTTACTGATAGTATTTTAATGGTCTAAGCTTAGCTAAGGTTATGCCACTTATGCTTAGCACGCTTGAAACGTTTTTGACGTGATAACATCTAGTAAATTGATGGAACACCTGCATTCACCAAAAAGTGTCACGGTAATATTGTGTGACGTCATGCGTCATGGTAATATGACCAGACGCGTCATGGTTACTTAGGAAGCAGAGTATTTAATACTATAATATCGCTCATCTGGGCTTGTGTTATGGTGTGACGAGTGACGAATAGAAGACATATTAAGGAAAAAATATATACTTAAAGGAAAAAAAATACAATTTTTTTTATCGGTTTCGTTATCGTCCGTAAACCAGTGTGAAGTCTCACAGACAACCATTTTTTGTTTATATTCTGATTAGAATCCGATTCAAATCAGAATATTAAATCAAAACTCTCGCAACTGTTGAGCGAATGTCATTTGCCAAATTATTCGTAACATGTCAATCGAACTTGGAATTAATTATGAAACTCTTGCAGCCAAATCTAGGGTTAACGATTAGCCTCATTACCACTAACTAATTAGTAATTGTAATGTTCGTTTAGCATATTCATTTGTAATCATGACAATTACAATGATGACTATTATAAACAACTGTTATTTGTTGGCATGACGACCCAGTTGGCATAATGGTCACCATGCCGGACTGTCAAACACAAGGGTTGCGGGTTCGATTTCCGCCTCAGACAAGTATTTATGCTTAGATATTTGTCTGTGGTCTGGTTTTTTCTATGTATTATAGGTATATATTTACAAAATAATAGTATATAAGTAGAATATCCGTTGTCTAGCACCCATAACACAAGTCTAGTTACTTAGCTTGGGGCTAGTTGGCGATGTGTGAAATGTTCTGCAATATTTATTTATTATTTGTGATTTAATTTACGGTCTTTGAATATTAGGTAGCACACTAATAATATTACTTGCCCCACACCTTGCCCATGACCTAAAATAAAAATGAAAGAATAAATATTGTAATTTCTTTAATTTTTACGATCCGTACTCATAAATGAAAAACAAAACAACGCGATAAATAATAAAAATGCGAAATAAAAATGACTTGTTTGAAAATTGTTATCGTAGTCAAAATTGCTACGAGAGTGCTACGAAAAAAAGAATGATTAGAATCGCTATTCTCATTGGAAAAGTTTACTTAATGCTTATAAGTAAAGTTATTTTAAACGGAATATTTTCCATGTTTGTTCGAGCTCCACTAAATAATAACAAAAAACATGATAAATATGCAATTTTAAAAAATTCAGTAGTTAAACTAAACATTTTAGTTTGAAATCCTAAATCAATGCATGTTGTCTTGTTGATTATTTTATCTTACAATGAATATAAAATGATGTTTTCTACAAACACACAGAATACATAATAGTTACCTACTACGAACTTAAGTGGCAAAATTATTTGAAATTCAACCTCTAAAGGGATAAAGGGCCCTTTAGAGGTTGAATTTCAAATAATTTGTGTGAAAAAATTATATTCTATTCTAATCTCCTTCGTGCTGACCTACGACGTCCTAAAAGGAACCTCTATGTGCTTCAGACTTGCAGTTCTTGTAGTTTCAGAGTTCTTGATAAATGTTTTTCTATTTGCCAGCCATTGAACGAAAGACGTTATATGCATTTAGCGAGGGTGAGATGGTGTTTGTTTATGCACTATAATGTTCCCATTAACTCCAAAACGGCTGGATAGATTTAGATACGGTTTTTTATTCAAGATTTATGTATATTCATTATCTTGATATTTTTCACAGGATCATGGATTTGTACGGATGATTTCACGGGGAGCTACTAGTGATTAATCGAAGTACAAAATAGATAAGCAGTTAAAATCTAAATACCCTAAAAACATTAACACCAATGTTTCAAAGTTGATCCCAAAGCGTAAAACATCAACATTCATGTTTACAATTTAATCGTAAATAACGTTAAACAAGCCTAAATAATGTAACGAAATAATCATTGATGATAAACAGTGGCACATTCGCAATAGAATCATAATGTTTGGATAGACGTACACTACTTGGATAAATACCAGAACATGATTCGATGTTCTCCTAATTTTGAGTTTATTAATAACTTTGTCACGTGTTTTATTTTTGGCTCTATTATACACTAAAGCTATTTATCGTAAGATATCACGAGATGTCGCATTGATGACTAATCTATACTAATATTATAAAGCTGAAGAGTTTGTTTGTTTGTTTGAACGAAATACCAAATTAAGCGTACTTTGACGACCTCTGAGGCAAACGAACACCCGCCTACGCTGCAGTTCATTTCCGTCCACAAATAAATTTGTATGTTTAATTAAGTAAGTATAATTTACAAAACTAAGTATATAAAGTCCGTTTTCTGGCCTCCATAACACAAGTTTAGTTGCTAAGCTTGGGGCCAGATGGCGCTGTGAAGAATCCCACAATATTTATATTTTGCACCATATAGTGACAATTATATTGGCACCTGTTTCTTCTGTAATCTTTCTGATTGACGTTTTGGTATTTCTTATAGGAAGATATAGTAAAATAAATAAATATTGCAAGACATTTCGCACATCGCCATCTAGCCCCAAGCTAAGTAACTAGACTTGTATTATGGGTGCTAGACAACGGATATACTACTTATATACTTTTCTTTTGTAAATATATACTTATTATACTCGTACTACATAGAAACAACCAGACCACAGACAAATATCTAAGCATAAATACATGTCTGAGGCGGGAATCGAACCCGAAACCCTGTGTTTGGCAGTCTGGCATGGCATGGTGACCATTGTGCCAACTGGGTCGTCATATGAATGTATACAATGTATTCTTGTAGGAAGGTAGGTATATGACTGGGTAGCTATAGGAAACATTTTCTAATACGAGATATGAATCTTATAAGTGGACACGTTGATGTCACGTGAAGATAAAATACACTTATTTATCTTATATTAATTATGCGTAGTTTTAAAGGAAATGAAATAATAAACAAGTTAAAGGTAGCTATTGTTACTATTAGTTCCAAATATCTTAAACTACTGGATTTAGACTGCGCAGAGCGTAAGTTTGGCATGAACTATAAAAAAGCTACTTCTTTGACAATATCCAAGAGATCGAAATGAAATATTTCAATCTGTAAAGAAAATCATTTTCACCCTCCCAATAGCTTAATTTGGTTTGAAATTTCGTTTGTTTTTGCAAAAATGAAGCTTTTTCCACTTCCTTAATAATTTTAGTACTTCAAAAGGTTGCCTGTTTTAAGGCCGTAGGTACTGACTGCTGCATAATTGCAGCCCTCGGTAGAGTTCAAAAATTACTATTATTGGAATGTTTTCATTCTAATAATTTTTGTTTGATTAATTGATCAGTTAGAAGACTTTAAACTTCAACTAAAGCAGGTGTCTAGAATCTTGCTCGTGTTGAAAACATTCTTATAACAGCCGTTTTGGAGCTCTATGGTGGGTCTGCAATTATGCAGCCGACCGTACCTTTGTCTAATTTCTTATTTAGTAGATACAATAAAGCGCATACCTATCTATCTATCTTTTGCTTGGTTTTCGCCCGGTTCTTAACTTAACTTTACTTCATAGAAAACTTCACGACTGTTTCATCGATAGATGGCGTTATGCTACTAAAATATACTTACTTGTTACAAATCTATACCTACATATAAAATGCTATCTCCTGACTGACTGATGGATCAACGCACAGCCTAAACCGCTGATCGTAGAGACCTGAAACTTGAAGGGTGTGTTCTTTGTATGACGTGAGGATCCGAAAAGAAAGAATTTTCCGAAATTTTCCCCTTACGGTGTGAAAAAGGAGCGCTAAGTTTGTAGGGTTCGTAAGTTTTTTACGAACCCTACAAACTTAGCGAATGAAAATTAACAAATGAAAATCATATTATAACCATTCATTTTCGATTTCTACGCGGACGAAGTCGCGGGCAAAAGCTAGTTCAATGATAATATAATTAACTAGCTTACACCGTCGTCCGAGTAGGGAAACAATTTTGAAAATCTTTTCTATTAGCGGATGTTTACGTTATAATAGCTATCTTTGTGCCAAATTTTAGCCGGATCTGTCTTTTGGCTGGAGCTGTGCGTTCATACATCAATATGAGTCAGTCAATTAGTCAGGACTTTGTTTTTTATTAAATAAATAAATAAATATAATAAATATTTCAGGACATATTACACATCGCCATCCAGCCCCAAGCTAAGCAACTTAATGCTTGTGTTATGGGTGCCAGATAACGGATAAACTACTTATATACTTTTTTTTTTTATAAATATATACATATTATACATATAGGAAACACCCAGAACCAGAAACAAGAATTTATGGTCAGCATAAATACTTGTTCCCGGCGGGAATCGAACCCGCAACCTTCTGCGTCGCAGTCGGGTGTTCGCCCGACGCGCCACAGAGGTCGTTACACACAGGTATTATTATTAGATTTGATTAAAACTAAGACATAACTATATTACAATTGTGACTAAGTAAGTATAATTGGTATTTGAAAACAAATCTCAACACAGGCAAGAACGTTTTTGAGTTGCTTTTCGGTGCTCCTTAGCCTTAATACCCTTGCCCTTGAGTCGCTGTGTAAGCACATGAGTGTGTAAGTAAGTACCTAAAACGCAGTCTACCTATTTCGGGTTTTGTCTTAACCTAACGAGAGATTGGCATATTAATATTTAGACCCATTACGTATTAGTTCATGGACGTAGTAGGCAAAACGAGATTTAGTTTTAGTGCGTATTAGCTCAAGAGCGAGGCTGGCTAATTGAGATTTAGTTACTAAGCGATTTAGTTACCTTTAGTTTTAGTGCGTATCAGTACTTTCATTTATTATTTTTCTCAGTCCCTAATTAGGTTGTGCATTCGAACTCATGTGATTCTTACTTATGTAGGTATCTAATAATGTAGATTTTTATTCTAGTTTTGATATCTTAAATTAACTGATTTGTTACTTTAATTAAGTTGTAGTTGTTACCCGTTATTAGCCATCTGATATGTATTTTTCTAATCTATAGTACCTAATAGGCAAGTATTCCTAAGATAAGAAAAAGATTCATCAAAATCGGTTGATAAACAAAGAAGATATGCGTGAACATCCATTAAAAAAAATACATAAGTACAAACGAATTCAGAACCTCCTCCTTTTTTGAAATAGGTTAAAAATAAAATAATTAATTCTGATTTTTAAATAAAATTGATGAATATTGATCATTCAATATCATACCTTACTTTGTTATAATAATACATACAACATAATAAACGTCGCAACGCAGTCATATAATATGTTATATGCCTAAATAAACGTCTCTCAAAACATCTATAAATCTTATGTATGCGGAGTTTCATCATTCATGTTCTCTGTTGCGTTGTCAGAGCATCGCTAATTTTAATCTTAACTTCCTTCATTCTAGAATTTAAAACATATTGTGACCGAAGGCCTTTGTTACAACTAAAAGGTGACGTCCATTGCAAACAGTTCCGGTTCTTAGGTCTAGAACAATTTTTCTTGCTTACAATCCGATGATATAGTGGTCCTACGATTGATGATTGTTAAAAAGATGGATAAAAACGGGTCAAAATACATAACTTTCCGTTTTGCCTTCGCTGTAGTCGAGGAATAAAACCGCTATAGTACACCTTCGTTCAAAAATGAACGAACCTGACAATAAATAGAGCTGGATCTATAGTTTCGTTAAAAAAATAAACTAAACTGACAATGAAATTATATCAAAAGGCTAATTCTCGTAAATATAAAATCGTTTAAATTACATTGCAATATCGTTCTGATTGCATTTCGATTACAAAAAATACCAAAAAGTAGTTTTCCGCTACCTAGGTACTTTGATTTATTTTTTGTTATCAAAATGATTTTGAACTGTAATTTGAACAATGCTATTTACTAGAATTGGCCTTCAGGGCGTACATGTTAGCATCACTGGTTTATTTATCTTCCTGATTCGATAGCAAAATATATTAAGTGGATTATCCAATAATATTATTGATTTCGATTTACTCTGCGAGGAAATTTCAGTGGCTCCTTTTTTCACTAGCGTTAACAATGCGAGAAGGCAGCTTAGTCTTATCATCTTTTAAGGCTCTTAATTTTATAGTGTTTTTGCTGTATTATGATTTGTGTTTTTGCATGCTTGTTTTGTATCTATACCTATTCTATTTTCTAAATAAATAAATAAATATTTCAGGACATATTACACATCGCCATCCAGCCCCAAGCTAAGCAACTTAATGCTTGTGTTATGGGTGCCAGATAACGGATAAACTACTTATATACTTTTTTTTTTTTTCTGTAAATATATACATATTATACATATAGGAAACACCCAGAACCAGAAACAAGAATTTATGGTCAGCATAAATACTTGTTCCCGGCGGGAATCGAACCCGCAACCTTCTGCGTCGCAGTCGGGTGTTCGCCCGACGCGCCACAGAGGTCGTCAACGGTTTCTACTCTTGAGAACTTATAATTTTCTTGTTTCGTTTCTTATTATTTTTGTAAAGCTATTGGTTTCCAAATAAATAAAATAAATCAATATTATTATATTATTACTAGCGACCCGCTCAGTCTTCGCACGGCTATATTATGCATATATTATACATAAAAACCTCCCTCTTGAATCACTCTATTTATTTAAAAAAACCGCATCAAAATCCGTTGCGTAGTTTTAAAGATATAAGCATACAAAAGGAAATAGGGACAGAAAAAGCGACTTTGTTTTATACTATGTAGTGACACTACACCTTAGTGTTTCTCAGTGGCAATGAGGCATCTTTCACCGAGGTTACGAGAGCTAGAATAGCGGTGACAGAAACTACATACGTTTTATTACAATATTGAGCATAGACGACAGAACTGTGGTTTCCACTCGTAAAATATCAACATGTTTACTGCTCCACTGTGGTTCCAGTTTCAAGTTTTACTGTGTTATTTGACTTAGGAAGTAGTTATGGTCTACGTCGATGTTACGGTTCTATAGACAGCCCGCAGTAGCCCGTAGATAGATATATAGATAACTTTAATATAACAAAAAAGGAAGGAACATAGTATACAATAAACTCAAAGTAAAGTAATAGTGTGAAAGTATTACCATACTGGCAAAAAAAGTTGCCTAAAGAAATTGAACGAATCTGGGACCGTTCAGTTCTTGTCCATCTAAAGAAATCGATCTGATCGCAGAAAGCAATTTACTAAAAGAAAGTTACTTAGTAAAAATCATATTTTTTATGTTAATTTTCTTTTATTTCTCATATACTATGTTTGTTTTCAGGAAGGTCTATCTACAACACTGTCGATTAGTACAAAATATGGCGGGGGGGAGGTATTTTTTTGGAAAATTAACTGGTTCGACTCCTGGCTAGGGTAATGATTTTCATAAAAATCTAATGATGCACTTTTAGGTTATTTTATAATCGGGCACAGAACTCCTTTCAGCATTTTTCGCTATCTCTTATAGTTTAGGATATAGACGTGAAGGCCCATGTAAAATTCACCCTGTATTTGCAGTGGGCGTAGACCATAATATCTTACAAAACAATTTTAATGATCAAACATTTCCCTAACTTTCATTACAAAGTTCCATGATTGATGTTTCGAATAAAATTAACTACGTTAAACTAACAAAAACTGTCTGTTTATCCAATGTAGGAGAAATGACGCGCACGTCGATATGCGTGGGTAACACCAGCCATGGTGATCATCGAGCGACCAGTTTAGATAGAGCTCCATCATCGGACCAAGCTTCAACCCCAATGAGGTGTTTAAGAGATAAGAGAGATCTGTATAAAATGGTGGTGTAAGTCTGTAATATAATATCGGGTGACCTTGCTGTGAATAGAGGCCGCCCACGACCGAAGTCAAGTCTACACGGCTTTACTGATCGGTATTTCAATGTTGTTTGATTTTTTGTGTACTGAAATAAAAGTCCTTAAGTTTTGATTTAACGAATGAGACATTTCCGCGTTTAAAATAAAACTAGTAATGTTTAATTAATGTAGAGACACTATACTTACAAATATATTTAATTAAAATATATTATTTAATTATGATAGTCTGAAGTGATATTATTAAAAAAAATCTAACGATTATTTATTTCTATAATAATTGATTTTGATTGATTTGAAGATTGGATTTTTGGGGTATTTTTCAGAGACCTCGGCCCACGTCTTAGCGAGGCATCTGTTATTTTTCCCAACCAGAAGGGAAAAGTTGCTAGCCTTCTGGGAACGATATCTCGGGGAGGACGCCCTTGAGTATGTTTTTGGGTTCCGTACCTCAAAAGGAACTCTTATAAGATCACTTTCTTGTCCGACTGTCTGTATGTCTGTCACCACTGATTTTGTCAGGAACGGGTAGACCTAACAAGTTGAAATTCTTATATACCAGATACTGAGGTCTCCCTATTAGGTGTATAAAAATCAAGGTCCTGAGTCAACACTATAAAAAATATGGGCAAATTAACGTTTTCGCAAAATTTGTAAGTACCAAAATTTACCTTAATTTTCAACTTTTTTATATTTCGGAATTTTCCCTTTACTTGTTTATTTGTGATTGTGGTGTGATTTTATGTTATTTTCTTGTGTGTGTTTCTATTAACGTACTTTCTTAAATAACTTTAATGGTAAAATAAAGAAAATATAAAACTAATTTTAAAATATATAGTGATTCATAATCTAAGAATTAACCTTTTTTCTTAACTAAGCTTTTGTTATTTCGTAGCACAAGACTTTCGTAGACCCTCTACGACTCTATTAAGCAGAAACATAAAGAATTATAACAGCGAATTAAATTAGAGTATTTTGTCTATTGGCCAATAATAATTGAGTGTAGGTGCCTATTAGTTTTCACTAATGTCTGCTCTGGTAGCCGTGTGAAAAAGTTTAACGTACTGTGTTATAGCGTAGGTGTGAAAATAATACCTAACACACTGACCGCGAATTTATAACTATGTAACCCATTTGTACCTAAAATAACTTTAAGGTGCAAATTGGAGCCAAAAGCAAAATAACTTTCACCGATAATTATTGCATGGAAAGTGGTTGTGTCTACCGTTTGTAGATAGGTAAGTTAATTTTCTACATTTTGGTATTATTTAAATATTAATTCCTTGTTATTTCTGAGTCTAACCAAACAATTCGAAAAAAGACGACATAGGTGTTTCTAGAGAGTCCGGACATTTAGTGTGAATTTTCGCGGTGGACTTTGAGACCCATATTAACTGTAGAGAGCAATATGGCGAACCAACGATGTCTTCACACCAAACCTCTAAAGCGTCAAGAAAACATGATATTTGACCAAACGTGATATCCTACGATTTTCCAAAGATGCGCGGTGCACTTTGTGACCCATACTTAATGATCAGACATATTTATGACGAACAAAAAATTGCCTTCACACCAAACCTCTAAAGTGTCTCGGAAACGCGATATTTAAAGAAACGTGATTCGTTCCGTGTTTCAACAAATACCTACCTATCCCGTTTACGCGACGCTTTGGAGTCTTGGAGGTTTGGAATATAATGCCGAAAATAACAATGGGCGGCAGGTATTTTGCGTTTAGCTTTTAGATCTTAACGTACAATATTATTTAAACATATCAGTTTTAATTGAGACTGAAAATAGAAAATTAAATATGATTTACAATGTCATTTGTGTTTAGATTCATGACTAAGGCAATTTAATTAATTGTACATAACCTTGGTACTTTCATACGTAGCTTGATATATTAATTACAGTGTGGATAGTTGTGTTTTGGTGATATAGCTGTATATTTAATGGTAACATCATGAAATTAGGTCACGTTTACACGTCGTCGCGACCCTGGCCTGATGCCGCCGCTCGCGCTGCATCGAGTGCTACCTACAGACATTATCGTTGGATAAAGATTGTTAACCTAAATTAAATTGATTTGTTTTATTACTGACCTGCTTTTGCTTGCGGTTTCGTCCGCCATTTTACTATTTTGGGGGTGGAATTTCGAAAAACCCTTTCTAAAAAGAACACACCTTTTAATTAAAGAAAGATAGATAAATGCTTTATTGTACCATATAAGTTAAACTTAATTCCAACATAAACAAGCTTAAGAAAAATGAATATAAATTAAACAGTATGGCAAAATGGGCGGTCTTACCGCTTCCAGGCAACTATCGCAGTTTTTCCATAGTTAAAATTTTGCTGTCAACCAAAACCAAAACAATACCTATTGCTAAATGTAGAGTTTATTTGTATATTATACCTTATAACAGAACTTAAATAAGTTCTACGAGTAATTCAGGAAAAAGGAAACATCAAAATGTGGACCCAATGAACCGCAGACCTTACGGAGTTGTTTTTCAAAAGCATATAAATCTCGATCCGTGAAAAGAATGAATAAAACGAACCCTCAAGGAAACTCCAAGTCGTCCCCTCACCGGCTGATAGCTCAAGACTTTTTGAAGAGAAGCCGGAAGCGTGTCAGTGGTTCGGACAGTTGCAGATGGCGTCACAATAGCCAAGTTTGCGAAGTTCGCGTAGTATCGCCGCGAAGTCGGCGGCTACGCCACTTCCGTCGGGAGATTTGCGCATAGAAATGGCAACATTACACATTGTTAAACAAAACTTTTCTAGCGTAATGCCCTCTACTGCGCGTACTTCATCCAGTAATTCACGGAGCGCTTCCTCTATACAAGTTGTTTGGATATTTCGTAATAGGTACTCTTATAAATAATGTTATAAATATACCAATTTAACCTATATTTCGACGTAGTATAGTTTCAGTTCAATACTACGTATTACTTGATATTTCAAATTTGTCTTTAGCTATGATTTATCGGGTTACAGGTGACCGAAACTAAATATAGACAATGATAAATGAATGATGTAAGGTGAACGGTCTATATATAAAAGAGAAAATCACTGACTCATTCACTCACTGATCACGAAATATCAGAAAGTACAAAGTCTCAAATTTTTCGTGGAGGTTCCTTTTAAGACGTAGGTGCTCACTAAGACGGGGTTTGGCTGATAAAGTTTAACCCTATCTATAATATAAAAATCAATTGCTGTTCGTTAGTCTGGCTAAAACTCGAGAACGGCTGGACCGATTTGGCCAATTCTTTTTTTGTTGTGTTTGTTGTAGTCCAGGGAAGGTTTAAACGGTGAGTACTTACGCGGGTGAAACCGCGGGGCGCAGCTAGTATCTATATAAAATTCTCTTGCGCCTCTCTAAAATTCTCTTCTACCCCACAGGAGGTGAAAAAGGGGGGCGGAGTTCTATGGGACAACGTCCTTGGTTCATTTTCGACTTCTACGCGGACGAAGTCGCGGGCAAAAGCTAGTCTGTGTATAAAGAAAAAAATACTCATAAAGAAATCTCAGAAACTACAAAAGCTACGAGTTTGAAACTTTGCATGAGAGTTATTTTAAGAACGTAGGGCGTAATAAACAATTTTAGGAAATTCTACCTCTAAAGGGGAAAAAGATCGATAAAGTTTGTAGTAACTGTAACTGTATGCGTTTGTAGAAAATCAACATCACTTTAAAAAGACACTAACGCGGGTTAAACCGCAGGGCGCAACTAGTTTGATATAAAAGCTTCGGAACAAATAGAGTGATTGAATGCACACTCAGGGAGTGGCACATCAAATGTTGACACACGTACGTTTGCTACTGTTGGCTCACGCATGTAGGTACGTACTAGTTTGGCATTCTCACATGAATGTTTGCTTTATTTGTTACCGTAATGGCTCATTTAATTGATTTCCGTAAGTCAAATAAGAATTGTTTACGCTTACGTTTTATCGATGATGCAGAAACACTCTATTAATAGTTTAAGTGCACATTTCGCTAGCTAGAATCTGTTTTTCGTTGTTATTTCTCGAGTCTTTGAAATTGTTTACAATTGATGAATGTTATTGTAGCACTTTGGAAAATAACAAACGTTTTCGCGTCTCTTAAATAACCTACCTCAATTATAAACAATTTCAAAGAAGGTACAAACTTAATCTACTTTTCCATATAAAGTCGATTAAAATGTGCGTCTGTCTGTAATTATTACACAACACGAAATCAAGTCCCAGATAATTGTTAAACTGCATTAACAAAACAGCAAAGCAAGTACTTATATTTCAAAAATTATTTGTTTATACAACAAAAGTGCCAATCACAATACAAATAAAATAAAATTCAGTGACAACATAATTAAGGTTCATAATCTTGCTTTTTAATTTTCGGTACCATTTTTGTATGTGGCAACAAACAGTAATGTTTTGGGGTGAAACTTGGGTGGAACAAAGATGGCGCGACCGGCACGCGTCACGCTCGTGGCGGAAGCGTCGCCGGAAGTACGGAAATGCGTCGCTCGCCTACAAAACAATACCATACAGTAAATTGAAATAAATTGAAGCACTTATAATAGATGTTTGATGTACAATGAACTTTACAGGTCATCCCTTCTAATTGATACAACTAAAAAATCTTTTATCCTCTACTTTAAAAAAAAATTGCATCAATAACACTCAAGAAAGATATTGAGTAAGAAAATAATGCTTCTTGGAGACGCCACCGGATACTATTACCCAGCCTGAGGCATGCATATCAGTTTTTTTTTTGAAATCTTGATGATTTATACAGCGCAAGCAACTTTAACATATATTTAATGGAATAGGCTTGCCCAGAATCTGTACCATCCTCGAAAGAACTCGTCAATAAGTTCAGCGCCAACTCAGCCGCGGGTTTAATAGCGATGTATTCCTTTTGCTGTGTTGTAGCGTCTTTGATATTATAATAATATTTCCTACTATGACTAGTTAAACAGACAATAAAACAAACATCAGTAATTAAAAGCTCCCACGGGTGTTTGAAGCGACTAGGGTGGCCGCTTCCCGCGCCCTCTGTGACTCGTCGCGCTAATTACGCAATCAGTTCTCACAATTACCGCGACACCTCGCACACACCTACCGTTTGATTTCACTGATATTTAATACATTAGTCAATATCACGCACTTTTTAGGAAAAGATAGATGAAAGATTCTTTTCACAACAAAAGCAAACGATAAACAAACAGAAGGTAGAAAGAATAGTTAAAAGTTACATCTAAGTAGATTCAAAGAAAGGTAACAAACGAAAATTGTTAAGAATACATAATGATTTTTAAGCTATTGCATAGCTTTTATCGCGGGCTTTGAGCGTGGCGACCGAATCAAGAAATTCCGTAACGAAAATAAAACCTAACACCCCCCACTCCGCCTACCATGTAGCTCGGCCGAGTTTATAGTGCGTGGCCTGCCGTGGACTACCTGAAAATATTTACGAGTTCGAGTCTCGTCTCAGTTGCAATTTATGAAGACGCACTTTTCCTTCGAAAAATACATATTCAAAAACGCCACTTCTGTCATAAATTAGTTTCTCATCCTTAGCTTATTAACAATACCCACTAGATATATTTTACAAACTTTAAACAGCTTGGATTCCTCATCAAACTCGTCTAAGAAATTTTCACATTTCATCGTATTTCTAATTAACTCTACCGACTCATCTCTATGAGATTCTATAGTTCTTTATACATATTTGCTATAACCAAATCAGTTTAACCAAAACAGTAATTTCCAAAAGAGATAAGGCTCATTACACAAGGTCAGAAAGATGTAAGTAGGTACTCCGAACTGATTGTGCAGCAAGGGTGAAACCCTCAGACGAATGTTAATCAAGGAATAGGAAAATAGTAGAGTCGGATTCGTTAATCTAGATCTGTAGAGAGATGTTTTTCCAAAATATTTACTTAAACTACGTTTTTATAAGAGACCGCGGTTTCACTCGCGTAACACCCGATCCCGTGGGAATATCGGGATAAAAAGTAGCCTACACTTCCAATGAATCGATGTATCCTCATACCAAGTTTCATCAAAATCGATCCATCAGTAGTCTCGAAGCTTATTCAATGCAAATAACAAACAATAAAATCTTTCCTCTTTATAATATTAGTATAGACTAGAAGGATTTCCACAAATAACTTGCCTTTTGAGTGAAAGTGTTGTTTGATTACCATTATCACCAATTTTGTTTTTTTGTGTTCGCTGTTCGCTGTCAAACGGCTCTATAATTTTCATGAACATTGTACAAAAATAGTCCATAGCGTGGAGAACTCTACTGAAACTGAGGAGCGCAAGTAGTTCTATCTTAAAACAGACAGACAGACGGACAAGAAAGTATCACTACATAGTATAAAATATAGTCACTTTTCGCCGTCCCTATGTCCCTTTGTATGCTTATATCTTTAAAACTACGCAATGGATTTTGATGCGGTTTTTTAATTAGATAGAGTGATTAAAGAGGAAGGTTTTTAGATATAATTTACGCATAATACAGCCGTGCGAAGCCGGGGCGGGTCGCTAGTATCTTATAAAAGGGTTTCTTTTTTACCTTTTGAGGTACGGAACTCTAAAATCATTTAATTGAAGAAAAATATACTATAAAAAATTCATCTGATTACTGATTTAAAAACCAACTAAATATTTATAAAAATATATCATAGTTAACAACTCTATATTGTTTAGCGAATCAGAGATGACAAATAGGTGTCGGAAGCGATCCATTTCATTGGGAAACGTTGCACAGGAAGTCTGTATCCAGACCGCGAATGTTGTTGGCGCCACTGTTGCAGGGTTGTTATTCCTTTTATAATTTTCATATTGTTTTACAAAAAAGATTAAAAATATTGTAAAAAAAATGTAATTGAAATAACAAGAAGCTTCAATTATAATAAAAAATATAAAAATTTGATTAAGGACTTTCTTGCTGACGGTATTTTTATTCAAAATTTATTCTTAGTCTAGGATTTAGAAAGTGTGAACTTCGGAGATCAGGGCGCTCGGAGACCCGAAAAACTATTACAATATAGAAAAATAATTCTCTAAAAGTACATTATATAGATATATATAGAAAAGTGTGATATTATAGACTCTTTTTATTATTATAAGTGGAAAATCTGGAAATGAAGTAGCTTATGGTTCTTACAAAAATTAATGTAGTACCTATCCTCTTACCATGTTTAATCAAAAACAGTACACTACTTTAAAAACCTAATCGTTATAAAAACAAAAACAAACAAACTTTTATGTTATTTAATGGGTATAAGTATATTAACGAAATAAAATATCACGCAGGTAGGTGTAATACGGTAAGAAGGGAGCGAACATCTGCCGTTACCGCCTCACCCGCCTCTCTTGCATCTGCGGATGTTTGAAGAACTACTTAAACAACGTTTTGAAAATCACATAATATACATCAAATGATTCTATTTACAATGGGAGGCGCGTTGCGAATCGAACTAAAGGTTCGCCGCCATATTTCTAGGGTCGCGTGCAACCAGGTGCCTTCGTGTCGCTCCTCTATGACAAATTATCATTGTGTTCTCCAAAGAACCCGGATTTTATGACAATGCCAATAAAAATGATGGCACTTTTTATTATAACCATAGTTGACTTTTGTGTAGAGAATGAGTTAAAAAACTTTTGAAAACATACTTAAACTCATTTAACATTTGAAAAGTGTGAACGATTTAATGGTAATGTTTAAAAGTTATATTTATTACGTCTTATTTGCCTCTAAAGAGCATCTGTTGGACAGATTCGCACCTAGATCAATTTTTAGCTGAGCATGATTAGCAACTGGACAGACGTTAGAAAAAATGCGAAAATAAAACACAAAACATAGTCAAAGAGGCTAATAAGAGAAAAGCACAATGAAACAAAATGCAAAACAATAATTTTGATTATACTACGATAGCAATTGCAAACGGCACAGGTAAATATTCAAAATTTAAAAATTCATTTTAAAGTAACATTTTTTTTATAAGTAACAAGTACGTAACTTTAATAAGTAACACAACAACTTATTTAATGAAGTAACATCTAAGCGTGCTTCAGTTTAGGGCATCGTCAAAAAGTGAGATAGTGATCAAACGCTAACCTATCTGCACTAATTGTATAAAAGGCTCGAAAACTATTGGTCCAATTTTAATGTAACTTGGTATGGGGATACATTGAATCTTGGGAGTACCTTAGATTACTAACCCGGTATTCCCACAGGATCAGGACTTATGCGGGTAATATCGAGGGGCTTAATCTTAACCTACTTTACATGCGCTTAGTATTTAAATAATTTATCTACGGGGAATGAGTTAAACTGACAGCAAGTTATTATCGTGTTACTCACTAACAATTACTCTTTTTCTTTTGGGTGAGAGCTTTAAAAAGAGATGTAAAAAATTACATCTATACTAATATTAGGTATAAAGAGGAAAGCGTTTTGCATTTTAACCGACCTTAAAAAAAAGGAGTCGTCACGTATATTTTATGTACCTAGGTATATATTTTATGTATGTTTGTTGTTTTAACGAATAGGGTCTGAAACTATTGGATCGATTTTGTTGAACTTATTATAAGAAAACATTGACTCATTGGGAGTAACATATTATGCTGTTAATCCTGATATTCCCACCGGATCAGGACTTATTCGCATAAAATCGCAGAGTACTGCAAGTAAGAAATAAAGTGCCTGAAATAATGGCACTTATTTCTAATTTAATAAAACTTTTGACTTTTAAGTTCTGAAGAAAATAGGTTAAAAACTTTTTGCTGAAATACTTATTGCAATGTCTCTAGTGCATGATTGCACCCCATTCCATTTCATTGCTGTTGACTTGAAGTCGAAATTAATTTCTCCTAATGCTTCCATTACCCGCAAGGAACAGGCAAGCACTGGCAGTATTGTGGTAACAACAGCGAACTGGCATTGTGGTGAATACGTCAAGACGTGCATCATAACATCTGACGTTAAAGACTTGACGTAGCTATTCCTTTGAAGCATAAATAAATGGAGAATTTAAACAGACCCGTTTCTGCAACGTTTTAGGTTATAAAAACATATAAATAGACATTACAATAGCGCCATCTTGCTTCAAGTTAAGCAGTTAGGGTTGTGTTGTGGTGTCTGATGAATGATAATAAGTACCCTATATGTTTTGTACTTAATATACTTATAGGAATACCCAGACTTCAACAAATATTTGTTTACAGAAACAAATATCTGAACACAAACACTTAATCGACGACGGCGGGAATCGAACCCGCAACCTTCTGGTGTCTTCCACAGAAGTCTTCCAAACATTGGTGACATTGTTTATTTAAAGTTTTCTTTCCTTTGTCAATTTTATCGTGGCTCTTTTTTGTATAAGACTTACTTTGCTTTTAGTGATATGTTGATTTTGACAAATACATGTTCGTCATAGTACCTAAGTACCTATTTGCGGACTCTTTCAAATTATTTAAATTTAATTAGTCCACTTCCGTTCATTGCCTGGATAAGCCCTCCAAAAAAACTCAAAAGTGCTTACCTATTTCATTCAATTAACTAAGTACAAAAGCTTATTTTTTATCTATTATTATGCTATGAAATATATTGCCAAGTCATGTTTTTTGACGGATCCGCGTAACATCTACGTAACAGTAGCATCGTATTATGCCGAAGCTCTTTGTATTTCTATACTAATCGAATATAGATTATTCACTTCCTTCCTCTGACCATGGAAAGAAGATCTATTCTTCGGGCGTACCGCTTGTACCTTCGCCGACAAAAGCAATTGTTATCTTATGCAATGACTTTTCGAATTATAGGTTAGTAGGACTTATAAAGATGATCTTTTCTAAGTCGATTTGCTATTTAATTCCTTTTTTTGCCACAGGAATACGCCCTCCTGACTCATAGCATGACTTACTGGCAAGCATAAAATCAATTCAATCTCGACATGCCCATCGCGTTGTTGCAATGACCAAAGTGATGCTTTTGTCTGCTGACCCCATCATGCAATTAGGGGTAGAGTTATATTTTACTACATTTCAAACGTTTGGTAAAAACCATTGCTGGCTCAGTAGATACTACTTCTACCCAGTAACTAGTATAACCAGCGATATTTATCAAAAAGTAAAATAGGGTTGTTTTTAATTTTGGTATTGAATATCATGGTAGTGAGGTTGTAGCCCATTGTTGACTAATTACACGGTGTGCTTCGATCGAAGTTACGATATGCGATAACAGTAAAAGTTCTCTAATGACACCGGTCACACAGATTGTGTCAACTATGCCACGCTTTCTTAATGGCTGGCACCAAGCTGTGGGATTTATTGCTGGGACATAAATACATTCATCAACATTACATCGATAGGTCAAATTGGAAGGGTTGCAACGTCTGAATTGTATCGTTTAACCACAACATCTTTTCTTTTAATATTTATTAAGAACTTTAATGTCTTTTCTTAGGCTCTATACGGCATTTCTACTACTAAAGGCACACCTGTGTGTACAAATCAAGCTACTAAAATCTATGGAAGCTTTTTACTACACTACAAGTGTATCAAAAGTTCCGATGTTCGTGAAGTCGTTTCCGATTGTGGCGATTGTCCATGATGAACGATGAGGCAATACCGCTGACTTGTGGGTGGAAACATCCCCTCGCGACAAATGACCGTTCTTTGTGTCACAGAGATTGCGTAAAAAAACCTACTCGTTACATTTGTCGGCGACGAGACGACGCGAATCGCATCCGCTCTTCCGACTTTTGTCGGCACGTCCTATTGTCGTCTCCTATATTTTTGATAAAATTACGTCACACAATGAGAAGAAGACTCAATGGCTTGTTGTTCGATTGTTGCACCCTCATTGAACGAATGATGTACGAGTTTCGGTGACATTCTCTATACTTACCTTTCCTTCCGATCGTATGTATTAGGTCCGGTAATGTTATTGCACAATACTACGATATTTGCTGAACATTTCTACCAAGCGAGAACATTTATAATTTAAATTGTATTTGCAATAGAAAATTTACTGTAGGCATATTTGAAGAACATCAAATAAATTGGTCGATGTTTCGTATGTATAGGGAAAAATATTTATTGTAACAAAATGTCACAATATTTTAGGAGTCCGTTGTCAGTAACCCTTTCAACTGAATCGGGCAGTGCTTTATCAGGATTAATAACCCGTGAACGCGGGCCGGAGTTCACAACGCAGTGCTGCAGCTTTTCGGAATTTGGGATTGTTTTCCGCATTATTAACCTGGCAATCCAATTACGTAAAAATATTAAAAACGTCTTTGGCTGTATATTTTACCGCATAAATAACAGTAAGTTATTTTATTTGAATATTGAATGCAAGATGTTGACGTTATAATTGCTCGTCAAAAAGAAATTATAATGAATGTAGACTAGAACGAAGATTACAAAGATAACTTTACGCTATGTTAAAGTTTTAAAATCCTAGACTGTAATATTGTAAACATTTGATTTTAACAATAGGGAATCAACTGAATGAGCCGGGGCAAGGTGGCGGGGTGCGATATAAAACGCGATGAATGTTAAAACAACTGGCAGTTAGTAGGGTGTGAAGGCGGGAATGATTAGGCAATATCCTGCGGAACCCTCGGCCTCACCCTTCGACCCCTGCCGTTACATCTTACTTAATGCGCCCGAACTGTTTTGATCGGACATCAGATTTCAGGAGACTACCCTTTATTAGCTTTCCATGTTGGTGTACCTTACGTTGATGTTGCCTTTGTAGAGATTACTCTTTCAATGGTTTCCTGTTATTCAAAACTGAAGCTCCGGTTCCTATGTTCTGATGTGTTTGTTTTAATATGACATAATAATAAATAAATATTGTTCAATATTTTTCACAGCGCCATCTAGCCCCAAGCTAAGCAGCTAGGCTTGTGTTATGGGAACAAGATAACGGATAAAATACATATATGCCTTTTTTGGAAATATAAACATAACACACATACAATAAAAACAAGTTAAATTAAGTTAGTGTAAAGTTAAGTTAGTTTAATAATAATAAGTTTGTGATTTAAATACCTAAATATACTTGTTAGTTATTCAAATACGTCCAAAAATAACTTTAATAAATAAACCGCAATAGGCAGGCAAAAACCAATTTATTAATCAGGCTGTCAACACTAAAGGGTTCTCTTTAAATAAAATTGAAATCAAATGGTGGGTGGTTATCTCTGACCAGAGGTATCAGAGCACGATATTAAATGGATCCATCACACCAGCTTTACATTGTCAGGGTGTCGCCCTTTATTCGCTTAATTAGACAGTCATTGTCGCCATAGAGGGCTAGACCTGTTTAGTTTTAAATCAGTTTGAACTTTGAAAACAACTGGCTCTAGTTCAAGGGATTATTCCGCCTTGATGGATGAATACTTAAGGATTAGTTAATACACATATACATATAAAATATGTAGGCATAAAACATAACAATTCATTCAACAAACATAACATAAATTGTACATATCGTTGTTTTTGTTAAAGCACTAGCTGCACCCCGCGGTTTCACCCACGTAACTCCCGATCCCGTCGGAATATCGGGATAAAACGTAGCCTATGTTATTTCCAATGAATCAATATGTCCTCATACCAAGTTTCATCAAAATCGGTCCAGTAGTTTCGAAGCCTATTCGTTACAAACATAAAAATAAAAATAAAAAAAAATATTTTTTTTTAAACTTTTTGATTCATTTGTTATCGTTTTAAGTGAATGAAAATCATAATCAATTTTCATTTGACGAACCTGCACAAATATTTACTTACTTACCTACTTGCTTTCTGATGATTAATTTATAATAATAAGCCGTAACAATTTAATAAAGTAACTCACAGTACAAGCCATCAAAGGGCAGTAAGCATGAAGCTGGGATTACCAGCAAATCCGTGCATGGACTTGCATATTGGGGTGCTAAGTTGCCGATGGAAATGTGGACCAAGAAATAGGAGGTAGCGAAATAATATGCGTATAAATGGCGCCACAGTTGTAAAAACTAAGTTGTTTGAAACAAAGAGATCGATTTTATGCTGTATCTTCAAACTATAATACTATGCTGGGTCTTAAGCTCGGTTACCTAAAAACGCATCACGTAGGTTTTACAGTAGGTTGAAACAATTTTTCCAAGGTAAAAAGTATAAAGGAACAGCTATTTTAACCAAATCTGAGCTTAAGGTTACGTAAATATAAAGGCACTTATCGTCAGAACATATTTTAATCATATAAATTACATACCCATCGGCATTATTTTACCACAACGCTTAATCCACTCACTAAAAGGTATTAAACTAATTAACTCAAATAAATGGTACGAACATAAAAAGGTTCGGACATCATGAAGCTACTGCGACAGACTGAACCACGTTCCGTCATTTTATTCCTATTTATAGACACAAAACAGTAGTCAAGATGGCGGCGCCCTGACGTATCCATCAAATGAAGCACTGTATTGTTGACTTCCTTCAGTCGTTTTCGTTTTGTTACTGACACGGCCGTCCTGCGGTTGTGTTCGCCCTCGAACACCCTTGTAGTCGAATTTGGAAGCTGAGAACAACACAATAAAGTCAGATTCTACAACTTTTGATCGTTTTGATATAGAAGAGCAAACAGAATTTTGGAGGAGTTGGCTATTCCATCGCCGGCCAACCAACCCAACCAAAAGACATCAAATGATTGCAATACTTCTACATTCATACACCAGAGCAAAAAGGACAGAATCTTGGAAGAGCTAGCTATCCCATCGCCGGCCAACTAACTCAACCAAAGACATCGACAGTTCGCAATACTTCCACATCCACACACCAGAGCAAAAGGGACAGAATCTTGGAAGAGCTAGCTATCCCATCGCCGGCCAACCAACTCAACCAAATGGCTTAAACCAAGTGATGTTCAATATCAGCTTAGTTGTGTATCGCCATGTATTTAAAGTACCAGTGTTCACCATGGATATCTGTTACTATACACAATTCTGTCACTCTACTTCTGTTGGAAAAATGTTTGAAGTGACTGCAACTGCATGGGAATCTCTAATTTGAGTTTTATTTCTTTTTCCTGCCATTAGAACCCATATTGCAACGCCATTTCTTTTTACATTTACAGATCTCTTCATTCTAGATTTCTCGCTACACATCTCACAAAGAACATTTCGCTTCACTTGTGAGAGAGAGACACCCATATCTGAATGATTTATATTATCGGTTTAAGAATGACTTGCGTTCACAGCGTATCGAGTTTATTTCACAACATCTTATAGCATGTACACCTTTACTAAAATAAATTCATCTGCAAATTCACACTCTCGACTAATTGGTCAAAAATATGAATCTACCCATGAATCCACTTTTTGCGGCAATTATCTACTTTGACCAAAACTGTTCAAAAACTAAAATATTTCTATGCAACATCTAAAATATCTGAATTTAATCCATTTCCATCGCTAATTATAATATGGCATATTTCCTTGGTATATCCATACTAGCGACGATTACTAATTCAAAACTTTCATAAAAACAACATTTCAGACAACCATGTAAAAGTCTAGATTTAATCTACTTGCATCACCAATTTTGATAAAATATTTCAGAACTTAATTGACTTCATAAGCCTCTCCTGGCTCTTAACTTTTTTTTAATCTAGCCTTAATTGTAATTATACTTTACAACAGAAATATTCAGCTCATTATACAAATTATAAACGATACAGCTTTAAAAAATCTGAATTTAATCCATTTGCATCGCTAATTATATGGCATATTTCTTTGTTATATCCATACTAGCGACCATTACTAATTCAAAACTTTTCAGAAACAATATTTCAGACAACCATGTAAAAGTCTAGATTTAATCTACTTGCATCACCAATTTTGATAATATATTTCAGAACTTAATTGACTTCATAGGCCTCTCCTGGCTCTTAACTTTTTTTTAATCTAGCCTTAATTGTAATTATACTTTACAACAGAAATATTCAGCTCATTATACAAATTGTAAACGATACAGCTTTAAAAAATCTGAATTTAATCCATTTGCATCGCTAATTATATGGCATATTTCTTTGTTATATCCATACTAGCGACCATTACTAATTCAAAACTTTCATAAGAAACAATATTTCAGACAGCCATGTAAAAATCTGGATTTAATCTACTTGCATCACCAATTTTGATAAGATATTTTAGCACTTTATTGATTGCATCGGCCACTCCTGGCTCTAAATTTTTCAAACCTAGCGATATTTTTGTAATTATACTTTTTTACAAAGTATTCAGCTCATTATACAAATTATAAACGATACAGCTCACCATTTTCCACCATAGTCATTTTACTACATCCTCGGGCTGTTTTCACGCTTCATTTTGAGCCCAGCATTTGCGCCCATCATTTGCGCCTGTCCATAGTTCAACTGTATTATAACAAAAATGAACACATTAATTATACAATCTTTACAGCTCATCATTTTATACAAAATGCTTACGAAATGTGTTTTCTGCTAAACACGTGTTGTCCCCGTGCTGTTTTCACGGTTTTTTACCTGTGTCACCATCTACAAGTCATCTACATTCACTCGCTATTCAATCTGCAAAATTACTAAAAGCATCTTCAAATAAACAGATGAAGAAGGAGTAATATGACCCCGTCTTCGGTAATTCAATTCAAAATAATATTTTATGGAACCTCTGTATTTATCACTGTTTTACACTGTAATTTTTTTATCACAATAAAATATTTAGGCTATTTACCCGTTATTTTTATTATTGTCTTACCCACAAATTTCAATAGATTTGCGTTTTTATATTTATTGAAACAATATTTCATATTTAACACAATAATTCACAATATTATACACGCTCCTTTTTTTAAATATTTATATTAAAACCAAAAAACACTTATTGTCAGCAAGACCGAAAACGTGCCACGTGAAAGTTCGATTTTCACTATGTCATCGCACTTCTGATATAAAGGAACAGCTATTTTAACCAAATCTGAGCTTAAGGTTACGTAAATATAAAGGCACTTATCGTCAGAACATATTTTAATCATATAAATTACATACCCATCGGCATTATTTTACCACAACGCTTAATCCACTCACTAAAAGGTATTAAACTAATTAACTCAAATAAATGGTACGAACA
The DNA here is from genome assembly GCA_907269075.1 of Idaea aversata. NCBI lineage: Eukaryota > Metazoa > Arthropoda > Insecta > Lepidoptera > Geometridae > Idaea > Idaea aversata. The sequence continues at coordinate 6,804,834 of OU026096.1, forward strand.
TAAAAAGGTTCGGACATCATGAAGCTACTGCGACAGACTGAACCACGTTCCGTCATTTTATTCCTATTTATAGACACAAAACAGTAGTCAAGATGGCGGCGCCCTGACGTATCCATCAAATGAAGCACTGTATTGTTGACTTCCTTCAGTCGTTTTCGTTTTGTTACTGACAAAAGGTGAGGTTTTCGTAATTAAATCTATTTGTGGGAGACATTATATAGATTTTCACATTCCTATTACTTATACCTATTAACTAGAACTTCCTTAGCATATTAAAAATAAAGAATAATTTCAGATGACGATAGACGGTAGACCCAGTTAAAAAAATCGACAATGTGTGTAAAAAGGCTGTATCGGCTAATAATTAACTGTTTGCCTTCCCTGAAAAGCAAATAAAATAGTTGTTTGAATTTGGAATTAGAACTCAGCACCATCCATCGATTCAAAAAGAAAAGTATGTTTTAAAATTCGAATATAGTATTTTCTATTAGCTAGTTCAGTATTTCAGTCTACATCTTATGACAACCACCATCCCCTAAAAGGCAGGGGTGGTTCCGAACAACAATCAAATGTACTGGCGGTTTTAATATTGTCAACGATTTATAAGGATAAGTCAGTGTGAGTAAATATTAAATTTGTTAGCGATACTCCGAGATTAAGTGGGAGGGATCGCATCGGATACGCTAGTTTGCGGAACGAATATACTTTTGAGATTGAATATTCAAATCGGATGTAATATATTACGGAGATAATATTATGTTGTTGATGCCAAATTTTTAGTAGCCATTCGATTTATTAAACATCAACTTGTTGACTGTTCCTTAATCTAATAGATAATTTTTAAAATTGTTTTTAAGCAGCATTAAATGACGCACATGATTATACGCTACATCCGTTTATGAGAGTACCTACATATAGGTACGTACGAAATATATTTATGTACAGTATGGGTCATAAGTAAATGATCAGTTTGCTACAATAATACTATCAACAAGTATTGAAGTTACGACGTTCTTCTAATAGACGCTACACAAATTTAAATACTTGAATTAAAAGTAGGTACTCAGTGTGATTATTATTTTCAACATGTTAGCTATGTATTTAGTTGTGTGAGTAGTATAAGCCGTCACCCGCTACACCAACCGACGTGAGTTCGATCCACAGGTTACGTTGTTATAATGTTCAAATAGTGCTGCACAGGATTGTAAACGTTACGGTGGGCAGAGACTTTTGACCGTGGATTGTACTTTATTTATAAAGGAAGAAAAGAACTGAGCACTGCTCAGAAGTGGAACTTTCTGCCCGCGTCGTTTTTATCCCATAACTACAACCTTTGAAGTCTTCAAGCCTAGAGTGAATAAGTAACTATGCTATGCTACATCCTCGACATTATCCTTGCTTCCTATCAGATGATACCCAAATATGAGCAAATTTTGCGTAAAAAAATAAGCCTTAGAACAAGCAGTAGAACATCCCACTAATATTAAGTATAAATGCAAAGTTAGTATGTTTGTTTGTGACTACTGAACCGATTGCAAATAAACTCGGTTTGAATTAAATTTGAATGAACATTTTTATCCCGATATTCTCACGGGATCGGGACTTACGCAGCTAGTAAATTGATAGTTTTTTAATTTCATATCTGTCATATCTTAATTTTCTCTATACTAATATTATAAAGCTGAAAAGTTTGTTTGTTTGTTTGAACGCGCTAATCTCAGGAACTACTAGTTCGAATTGATAAATTCTTTTTGTTTTGGATAGTCCATTTATCGAGGAAGGCTATAGGCTACAGTTTATTATGATATATCCATAGGATCGGGACTTATGCGGTTGAGACCGCGGGGTGCAGCTAATTTTCTCTATTGGAAAGCTCTATTGTGTGAGGAGGTCATGTATAAAATTATCAACGAAAAACAAACAAACGCGGGTAAACATAAATAAGTTAATATACATCAGCCGATGTCGGTCAGCTGCATAATTGCAGACCCACCGTAGAGCAACGAAATAGCTGTTATAAGAATTTTTTCAACACAAGCAAGATTCTAGCTACCTGCTTTAGTTGAAGTTTAAAGTCTTCTAACTCATCAATTCATCAAACAAAAGTTGTTAGAATGAAAACATTCCAATAATACATTCCAATACCTAATAGCAATTTCCGAACTCTACCGGACGCTGCAATTATGCACCCGACTGTACATACATATAGTAATTGAATAGCTAAATATCTATAGCATCTCCTTTTGTATTGGCAATGCAATAAAGTAGTCGATCAATCGTGATTACTTAGTAGAGACGCCCCATTGTCTTCAGCTGTCTAATTTGTACGTGATCTCTACTGTTCTAACGTTATTATTGAATCTGTAATAGAAAATGTTGTTTGTTTACAATAAAGTTTTAAAAATATAAAACCATTAATTCACTCCTAACACGCACAATGACCCAAATAAGGATGCTTAGTGCGGAAACAGCCCCGTAAAACTAAACTAAACTCCTAACATAAATAAGTAATCAGTATGCCTAGCATGAAGACCAAAACACGATACGATAAAGCGATATAACTACATCAACTCTCAAAATATGATAGATAAAGCCGCCATTTTGAATTTTTATTATAAATTGCGATAAAAATTATGATAAAAATTCAGTATGGCGGCTTTATCTATCATATTTTGAGAGTTGATGTAGTTATATCGCTTTATCGTATCGTGTTTTGGTCTTCATGCTAGGCAGGCTGGAACGTTTTTGACGCTGAATAGGCTCGAATTTAACCTCATCTCTACTAATGGAAAGCGATGATAGCATGCTCGTCTAGAAGGAGAACAGCATGCCTGGACAACATGATGGAACGCGACAAGTCACTTGGCACCAGGGTTTTGTCCAGGGGATGGTTTTAGAAGTCAAACCGATTTGATTGACTAAAATAAATTAACATAGTAAAACTTGCTGTCCCGGCAGACGTTGTTTTGCCATTTACAAAAAAATATAAAGGAAAAAAAATGATGTTCCATTCTCAGACCTAACGAATATACACAAAAAATTTCATACATATCTTTTCAGCCGTTTAGGTGGAGATTGGTACTTAACTAACACCGCGACACGAGAATTTTATATATAGGTAGGTACCTATACAACAACGGTACAAGGAAGAAAGAAATAAAGTATTTTAATCAACGCCTTAATAGTACATTGCGATACAAGTGTGGAAAATTGATCTTTGCATAGAGGCGGTTTAACACGCGCGAGCGGTACGCGAAGGCGTTTACAAAGTCGAGATGCAAAGATCAATTCCACACGCGTATCGTACAACGTTTTTTAACACAGTTGCGAATAAAAGAAAAGAAAATAATAAATAACAACATAAATATTTGTCATAAGTGTATGTTTACAATTTTTTTATTGCAATATTTTTTGGTTAATTATACTCTCGAAAGGCCAGGCAAAAGACTTTTAACCTATATAGCCTCGTCTGACATACAATATTTTTAGGGTCTTTTCATTTGTTTTTGCGTCGGGGGTTAAAAACAGAATATTATGGAAGGGAAAAAAATATTTATGTAAAGAAAAAACAAAATAAAAACAAAACTCAATTTTTAATTGTTTTCTGACGTTATCACGTAAAATTTTCGCTTTAGCAGTAGGTATCTAGCTACGTCGTATATTAGAAACGAGAACAATGGAAACAAGTAACGTCATAAGGCTCCTTATAAGTATTCCCAGTACATGGCAGGAGGTACATAAATCTTCACATATTGCTTCTCACAAAGTACCCAAGCCTGTAAGAGAAACAGCCAACCCTTGGCTGCCTCGTTATTGAGCTCTCACTCCTATTCCCTATTCCTTTCACACTTGTACTCAAACATTACACCGATATGTTCTGCTGTCTCTTTCCAATTTCAATTTACTCGAGACGGATTTTCAGGGGTTTATAAGATCGCTCGTTATAGTATATGAGAAATGTGTAGAACACATTATTTTTGTAAATTAATAACATTGCAACAGAAACAACAATATAATTAGGCAATGATAGCGACCAAAGAAACTGGTTATTTTACCTGACTGCCGACAGACCTCAAAGTGAAGGGCTTGAAAAAGCGACTACAAAATTATAAATAACTAGCGGTGCTCCGCGGTTTCACCCGCGTAACTCCCGATCCCGTGGGAATATCGAAATATAAAATAGCCTTTCCTCGACAAATGGACTATCCAACACAAAAATAATTTATCAATTCGAACCAGTAGTTCCTGAGATTAGCGCGTTCAAACAAACAAACTCTTAAGCTTCACTATCACTATCACTTCACTATCACTGTCATCACTACATAGTATAAAACAAAGTCGCTTTCTCTGTCCCTATATCCCTTTGTATGCTTAAATATTTAAAACTACGCAATGGATTTTGATGCGGTTTTTTTTAATAGATAGAGTGATTTAAGAGGAAGGTTTTTAGATATAATAATGCATAATACAGCCGTGCGAAGCCGGGGCGGGTCGCTAGTTATATTATATGTAACGATTTGACGAAAAACATAAAAATAAAAAAGTTATTATAGTGACTAAAAATGCGATTCTACCCGGCAAATTAGTATGCTTTTCAGTTACAACAATAGAAAAAAACAGTTATCAGGTAAGCTGAAAACACATTTATATTTTCATGTGCCCAATTATTATGGGCTTCGAAGTTACTTATGTATTTTCAAGTTGTTTGTCTATAATTTTGGCGTATTCTACGCTGAAGCAGCGTGATTCCTTCGGTAGGTAATAGAGACGACAATCTTTTGTTCTTGTTAGGAAGTAAGTGCCTGTATGAATATAGCTGTCTCGCTTCGGCGAGCAATGGCGTCGACAAACAAACACTTTTCACCCGGAAGTAGAAACCTGAAGAAAAATATTAGGTAAATACCTAGGTATAATACAAATTGTGTTGCACGCCTTCATTTACTTATGGCACTAAATCTTTTCAAAGTCCTATACGTTAGGTAATATGTAGGCATAACGAACATAAGGTACACCTTACAAAATTTAATCTTACACTTGTAAAAAAATGACATTGTCAGGTTCTAGTCTTCTCTCTCTGGGGCATTTCTGGTGCAAATCATAGAAAAAACAAGAACATTACGATACGACATAAGTGTGGTAAATTGATCTTTGCATAGAGGCGGTTTAAACGCGCGAGCGGAACGCCAGCATGTTAGAAGCCGAGATGCAAATATTAATTCCACACGCGTATCGTACGACGTTTTTTTATCACAGTTGCGAATAAAAGAAAATACTTGAAAAGAAAAGAAAATAATAAATAACAAAATATTTGTGATGTTGTTGTTGCTTACAATTTTTTTTTTAAAATTTTAGGCAATATTTTTTTGTTACTTATACTCTCGAAAGGCCAGGCAAAAGACCTAAGCTATACAGCCTCGTCTGACATACAATATTTCTGTTTTTCCATTTGTTATTGCGTCGGGGGTTAAAAACAGAATATAATGGTAAGGAAAAAAATATATTTTAGTAGATAGACAGATAACTTTATTCGTACAACACAAACACGATCTACACAAAGCAAAGTTACAGCTAGAAAGTATAAATTGCACAAATGGGCGGCTTTATTGCTGAAAGTGATTTCATCCAGGCAACCTTTGGATGGAAAACAACTAAATAAAGTAAAAGAAGAGTAGTAGAGTAGTAAGTGATAAGCAACGCTCCCTTTGTGGTAAGGTATGTAATTAATTATACTTAGTACCTAATCATTTTCCAGGGTCTTATTAATCGCGTCAAATATTAGGTATAGGTACTATGAAAACAAATCTGGTGAATTTTAAAAGTTTAGTTTGTTTTTATTTTAATTTATTGATTTAATATTGTCAGTATTGTGTTTATATTCATTGTACTTATGCTTTTTCGGATTATTTTTAATACAGAAAATTAAAGAAAAAGGTACTTTATAAATATTAAAACCATTACTTCAATTTTATTTTTTTGAGAACTCTTCCATCACAATAGATTTCTTTGATCTTTTAATATAAAAACAGCGTAATTTATCAGTTAAGTATCGTAACTACAATAGTGTTGGTTTTATTGAAAGTTTGCTTTGAACAGAGTTTGTGATGGGCGGAGAACACATCACCGCAGAGTGGGTGTGATCATGTCATACGTTACCGCAACCATTGCTTGTCTAAAAATGTAATATAGAGGTTTTATCACACCTGGCGTATAATATTTAATATATTTTTTTACGTACATACTTGTGACTTGGGTAAAAATATCAGATTACAATCAAGCAAACATAAAAAAGCAAAAATATCAGTAAGTAAATTCTTGTTTCTGGTTCTGGGTGTTTCCTATATGTATAATATGTATATATTTACAAAAAAAAAAAGTACTTATATAAGTAGTTTATCCGTTATCTGGCACCCATGGATGGCGATGTGTAATATGTCCTGAAATATTTATTTATTTATTTATTTAAATAAGCAGGCTCCAAATAAAAAAAAACTGCCAAGTGTGAGTTGCACTCTCGCACGAAGGGTTCCGTGCCATGTTTTATGGGGGTCCTACTTTAATATTTTTTTCTGTTTTTAGTATTTGTAGTTATAGCGGCAACGAAAATATACAATCTGTGAAAATTTCAACTGTCTAGCTTTCACAGTTCATGACAGCCTGGTGATAGATAGACAGACGGACAGACAGACAATAAAGTCTTAGTAATAGGGTCCCGTTTTAACCCTTTGGGTACAGAACCCTTAAAAGGAAACAGAAAACGTATCTAAGAAATCAGGTAATTATTAGTTGACTATGTAGGTATGTATTGAGTGTTGATTATTAATTTGTGCTTATTATAATTTCTGCTCGTAGAAACTATATAATTAATGGAATTGTTTTAATTTTAATATTGTGTGGGGCAAGCTTTCGTAGTATTTCGTAGCACGACTAATTAGGCTCTATACATAATATATGTAATTACAAACGTGCGTAGATTACATGCAAAACGAATTTCCTCTATTGCTTGTGGAATTGCTTGCTATCTACATGTAATTATATGACAGAAATGTGCGCGCCTACTCCGAGTGTGCGGTCGTCCATTCAAGATCATTCCTCATTGTCCCATTGTGCCACTGTCAGTGACGGCCCAAACATGTATTCTCTCAGGGCGATAAAAAAAATCAATGTTTACCTTTATACTCCAACTCATATTTTTATACAAAGTGTAGTTTTATAATGAGAACCGTTTACAGAATAACGCCCGTTCACAATAGGTAAATGTGGACTGGAATTAAAGGTTCCCTGATAAATGGACACAAAGTTGTAATTCTCAATGTACGGCGGCGATGAAGTTATAACATCTATACTTATCACTATCACTACATAGTATAAAATAAAGTCGCTATATGTATAATACATGTATAATATAGCCGTGCGAAGCCGGAGCGGGTCGCTAGTAATATTATAAAGCTGAAGAGTTTGTTTCTTTGAACGCACTAACCTCAGAAACTACTGGTTAGAATTGAATTGTTTTTTCTGCTCAATAGTCCATTTTTAGGAAGGCTTTAGTCTATTTTATATTTCGATATTCCAACGGGATCGGGAGTTACGCGGGTGAAACCGCGGAGCGCTGCTAGTTTTAAATAAATCTTTATAATTCTAATTTAAACTAAACAATCGTAATAAGATCATCGCTTTTAATTTTGGCAACAATACAATGAAGCAGTCTCGTGGATTGAGGCTAGTTGGTTACAGAGGTATCGTTACAATATCTAACATTCCTAACGATGAAAATGAGCATAAAAAATTTAAATTAAAAATAAAGTTTGACCGTCAAAAATGTAGAACAATGTTGTAAAGCAAAGGTCGGAGAAATGTTGGCACGCTAACGTCCGTCGAGACGCGTCATAGCTAACGTAACATATACTGTTCAATTAGAATTAATTATATTTTCCCTTGCCAATACACGGTATGTTTATCAGTTTTTCGTACGCAAATAGATAAATAAAATTGACGTTTATACTTGGCCGGAATTACCGGATACGTGACCATTGGCAGATCAGCAAAGTGTCTGTAGGTATGCTGATACTTCTTAATCCCTGGTTAAATACATAAATTATCATACATTTACTCGTAAGTGTCTAATATATGGCACCCACTCCTAAAGCTAAGGATACACGACGACACTTGACACTAAACAATTGATGTATACATCGACTGTCTACGTGTGTCCACCGCCGCAACATCTAGTTGCAGATGTAGTGTTCGTGTCAGTGACACTCAGTGTCAGTGTCGCCGCCGTGGAGACAGGACGTAATGCTCGTAGACATCACCCATACACTAAAGCTAAGGATACACGACGACACTTGACACTAGATACTTGATGTATACATCGAGTGTCTGCGGGTTCCACCGCCGCGCGCCGCGACATCAAAAATTGCTTTAGTGTGGACGCTATCGACACTATAGTGTCGACATTTGTGTCGAGTGTCAGTGTCGTCGTATATCCTTAGCATAATATCGTATCCATAAGGCATTTGGCGGTAAAGAAGAATACTTTATCATTCTTCTTTTATGATTCGGTTGAGTTTCCAAGCGACTTAAAAAAACATATGAGGATGTTTTAAATTCGTCTTTTCTTTTTACCCAAAGGGTAAAAACGGTAAAAACCTTATTGCTAAGACTTCGCTGTCCGTCCTCCATTTCTCTGTCACCAGGCTGTATCTCATGAACCATGATAGCAATGAGAGTTAAAAAAAAATTACAGATAATGTATGTTGCCGTTATAACAACAAATACTAAAAACACAAAAAGTAAATATTTTTAAGAATTTTAGGTTATTTTCATGTTTTCGATTTTTTAGGCAATATTTTTTATGTTAATTATACTCCCAAAAGAACAGGCAAAATAATTTTTACCTATACAGCCTCGTCTGACATACAATATTTTTTTGAATTTTTTATCTAACTATCTAGTGTGATTCAGTCACACTAGATAGCTATCTAGTGTGATTCAGTCACACTAGATAGCTAGATAAATACTAAAAAAAATCCAAAAAAAAAAATTTATTACATGTAGGTATGTAGACGTAAATTTTTGCACAACATATTTTTCACTATTTAGTACTTTCGTGCAGCTTGACCGCAATGAGTGTCCGTACTCCACACAACACTCGATGGGTGGTCGCATCTTATGCCTCCATTGATTCAGCGGCTTCAATCTGTGTAAACAGAACACTGCAGTCGCTCGGACACTTCCGGACATCCGTTCCTGCAATACAATCACTTAAATAATAGACCAATATGAATATTTTACTTTAAAAATATTATAGATATAATTTATTTCAATACTTTACGAGATTTCAGGATTTGTAGCAGACGCTGAAAACTATTTGAACAGATTATAGGTAGAGAAGAAATAGAACAAAAGTTTAGCTTTAGTATGAACCATGACGACCCAGTTGGCACAATGGTCACCATGCCGGACTGCCAAACACAGGGTTGCGGGTTCGATTCCCGTCTCAGACAAGTATTTATGCTTAGATATTTGTATGTGGTCTGGTTGTTTCTATGTATTATAAGTATATATTTACAAAAGAAAAGTAATATAAGTAGTGTATCCGTTGTCTAGCACCCACAAACACAAACACAAGTCAGTTACTTAGCTTAGGGCTAGATGGCGATGTGTTGAATGTCCTGCAATATTTATTTATTTATTATTATATACCAACAAATATATTTAATCACAGTTGCTCATAAAGTGGATCTTATTAAACTGCTTTTAGGCTCATAATCCAACGTATTACGCATGCGTGCGTTTTATTGCACAAGTGCTGTAAAGTTATCCTGATAAGTTAAATTCGTATCTTAATGCTAATTACATGTTATGTAGATGAAACACTCTTAATTTAACTGGGTTATTCTGTTTTGATGTATATAAAAAAGGTAGGTACCAACAAAGAGTTTCTAAACCAGCAAAAACAGTTCGAATTTTAAAAAGACTTGAAGCAACATTATATAAACAGGACCTAAAAAATATTTTGTCAACTTTTTATTATTTTAACAAGTCTTTTTTTTTAAACAAAACATACTAAGTATAAGGAACATGTATCGTAGCTAATATCCTAAAGGGCTCATAATTATCTACTCGACTATCTGTCTATGACTTGTTTGCTCACTAAATAATGAATGAACAACATCTGTTACCCAAATTGTTACAGAAAACAATCATCCCTGCGCACATGGCGCTTTGTCCTTCAAACAAAAACGCAAGAAACAAACAAGTGCCGAAATTGTCACTTCATAAAACTTTTGTAACTAAATAACTGTCCAGTCGTGGGAAACCGAGTTTAGAAGCATTCGCATCCGGATTGTACTTTTTTTGCTGGCTGTAAAACACTTCCAAAGTTAAATGGTTGTCTATTGAAAGTCACTATATAGCATAAAGTGTCCGGTTTTTAGATTTAAAGTGCGACACTCTTCTAAAGAGTAGACTGAGTGACACTTGTAGTTGAAGTTAAAATTAAACAAACTTTCTTCGTTGCGGTCATTAACTTTCATTTGTTTTGTGTTAGTTATTCAATCACAAATCCTGCTAGCCTAGCATGACGACCAAAACACGATACGATAAAGCTATATCACGCGATATAACTACATCAACTCTTAAAATATGATAGATAAAGCCGCCACGTTGAATTTTTATCATAATTTTTGTCGCAATTTATAATAAAAATTTAACATGGCGGCTTTATGTATCATATTTTGAGAGTTGGTGTAGTTATATAGCGTGATATAGCTTTATCGTATCGTGTTTTGGTCGTCATGCTAGGCAGGCAGATTTGATTTCAATACAGAAATAGATTATAGGTTCCTCATTATAATTGATTTCATTGGAATTGTGATTTATATCAAAGAGTTATTTATTTTGACGCTAAGTATAGAATACTTATGGCGATGTTTAATATTTTAGTTTATATTGGTACCAAAAAAACGTATTTAATTAACTACAACAATGCTCCATTCCTTAACTGCATAAAGTCGTCCATCACTATAACAACTAAACATAGTAATGTAGAAAGTCAATTTAATAAGCAAGAACACGTTAAGTAAACAAAAACTATGAATTGCTAAATTCATTCATAAATACCAGCTACCTGCCCGTAGTGCGTAAGTTGTATTTTTTATAAATGGTCACCATCCATGAATGGATATTAATGTAGAGGTCTTTCCGCATTTCGATACCCAAACTCGGAATCAATTTTACGCTTCTGCACCGTTGCATAAAACTGTATAAAACGAAATTTAAACACAAACACACATGTGAAAACACAAATCACACATCAATAGCTAAAATTCGCTATTGGTGTGCGATTTACTAGAAATAACCCATAGCGTGAATGAACGCCTCTGGAGAATAGTGTAAAATTGTAATTCAGAATGTGGTTGCTATCGCCCAGTCTATTTAACCGAATAAACTGTCATTTGAGATTATGTAGCCCTAATATTTTTATTGTTGCTTTGTGTGAAACTAAATTTACTTCACCTCGAATTTAATACGTAAACTTCAGCCGGGTAAGTACAGTATCTGGTTTATGAGTAGTTAGGTAGCTAATTTTCTATAATCAGTGTTAGGCATTATGACAATTACCAATAATTGCGATAGTATTATCAAACAATACAAATACACAGATATTAAATTATCAATATTGTCTTTTATCTCAAATGTTATTAAAGAAGGTACTTCAAGATACAATCAATTTCTATTTATTATCATCGAACTGGAATTGTTTAGCGAACAATAAATGTAAAAGATAACGGAATAGGTACAGTTAGGTACTGTAATAAGCGTACGTATAGATGAGTTGGAACTTATGGCCTGCACGCTCATTGACAACTTTTTTAATCCAAGTTCCAACTTATTACACAAAGACCTCCAACGAGCGCAAAAAAACAAATCCAAACTTGGAATGTTGTTCCCTTACGTTGGCGACGCACTGTCTGTGGAGGAGAATGGACCATTATATCTTCGCATAAATAATCTCACTTTATTTTGGCGTAACAAATCCTTTTATAAGCGAGATACCCTGACGTGGGTCTCCTTTCCGGTCGCGACTTGAATAAAAGCGACCAATTATAAGAATTACAAACGCGTCGCCTCTCAAAAGGCCCTCCAATCCAGCTTCCGAATTTCAAAGAACTGACTAGTAAAAGGATTAACGTAATTTAGTTAATTCAAACACACAATAGTCAAAGAATCTGACATCCAATTCAAGTGTGACGATAGTTTAGATTAAAAAACCTAACAAATATTCCATTCGTTCAATATTAATCGGAAGTATAAATTATCAACTGTTTCTCTAAAAACTATTTAAGGGGATGGCAAAGTTTTTATTCCGTTCGATGTCCAGCACAAACCTTTGTCCGCGGATAGTGAATTAGAGACCCCCTGGGGTAATTCAATTTCCCCCTTTAATATGGACAGTTCAGACTCTGATAGATGTTGGAGGAACTATTTTATACCTTTATTTTTTTAAATAAGTAACAAACAGTAGCTTCACTCTAACGATCTGTTTGATGCCCATTTATAAGATTTCAATAGAGAGTCATTAGGCGAAGATTGGTTTTGGAGCATCCTTATAAATACTTTTCAGTTTTCTTATTTTAATGTGATTTATTTGAGGTTTAATAGACTTTAGCCATTATTGTACCTATTTTTCCACTTTTATAGGGTTATTGGTAATTAATAATTATATAAGAAAGCTGTTGAGGGCTAATTCTATGCACCTTGACAATACACTTTTGTTCTAGAAGTTTTGGAAATTAGAATATTTTTTCAAAAACGTTAAGGTTATGTTTACCCGTAAATCAGCTGTTACCTACTAACACTGAGAGATCATTAAAATTAAGATTATACTTACTTTGAAGTCCGAAAATCTGAATGACCTTTATTTAAAAAAACAGCTGATTTTCGAATTAAATCACAACTACAAAAAATTCCGAAAAATGTTCGAATTCTCTGAAGTCTTAGATTATTGTTAAGGTACACAGAAGTAGCCTTCAACCGTTTTCTTATATAGTTACAATTACCCTGTATAATATAGAACTAAAAAAAGAATCAGTTGAACCTTGGTTGAACCGTTCTTCGAGTGATCAGTGAGCTTATAAACATACTCGTATATGAATTGAGAAAATCCCCTTTTTTTGAAGTTGAATAAATATGCGTGTAGTAGAGTAGGTACCTATAGACAGACAATAGTTTATGGACATTACCTAAGTCTAGTTGTAACTATATTACGTTTAATAATTGCATATTAGATAAGATATTGTTAAACAAATAAGTATCGCCCTATACTACTATACCTAGAACATAATCTGAAGGTATAGATTGCACAATCTTTAGTAGGTAAATACCTATTTTATTCTACTTTGTAATATAATGAAGAATTAACACTGAATTCTTCCATGTTTCCTATGATTTGACCTACCTAGTGTTGGAAATTTCAAATTAACGGATAAAAAACCGCGTTCAAATCAGTTCATGCCATTGATACTACGTCGCGTAGGTATGTAAAAATAAAAAAATAAATGTTGGAATTATTTGCAACATTTGCAATCACATCATATTGAATCGTCTTAAAAACTCAGTCAGGATGTGTTTCTTCGGAGCGCGCTCAACAATGAGAAGACACAAGAAACGCATGGGGTTCTTATTTCTTTTGTAATCATGTTCAACGGTTAGGACAACAATATTTTTAAAGGTATATTTGAAATGAGAAAAGACAAAAGAAACCCTTGGGATTTTTTGTAATCATGCTCAAAGGTCAAGCCAACCATATTTTTGAAAGCATAATATTTGAAATAGAGCAATTAAAGTTATGTCCATGTCCATTGGTTTGTATATCATAAATACACACAGTCAATACTCTTAATTTAAAATAAAACACCCCTTATTTTAAGGTTAAAAACAATGGCACATCCAGATATAGAAAGTTTATTACCACATCTAGTATTCCAAATTCCAAGTTGACTATAACCACCTCTCATCATTGAGCCATCAGCGAGGATCGGCGTCCAGATAACGATAATTAATCATGTTCCAAACAAACCGAGTGACCATTAGTTGGTGCTGAGTCATAGGCGCGCGGGAGGTCGCGACTTATGAGATAAACGGTGCTAATCGAATCAATTCACCTTATCTTCGACTCATCAGCCTTCTCTCTTTATCTAACATAAAAGTTCTTCTAAAAGATATTCACCTTAAAATGACTAAATTGGTTCTTCCTGATTTTCGTAGCATTAAGTGCTACGAAAATTTAAAATTGAGTGAATTCTAAAAATTATTTATATAAATAAATAAGTTTAAACGCGTAGCTCATATAGTTTCAGGGATTTTCATAATTAGTTTTTTTCTCTTTTCACCCGACTACGCAAAGCAAAGGAGTAGTAATGTGTTTATTTAGGTATACTTATAATGAAAAATAGACGACGTTTAAACTTAAAACTTTCAGCTGTCTTTTTTGCGAAGTCACGTGGCGATACTTTAATTCGCGTGTGGCCTTTTAAATGACTCGACTGGTGGTCAAGTATATGGTTACAAATCAGTGGCCATTCTGTGGCTCATTAATCGACCACATTGACAGCTCTTTCACAACAATCAGCGGGAAGCCGCTGCCAGACGCCGGAAGAGATGTATTGACGTCTCAATCTGGACTTCCTGTCTAGTCGCGGGGATGATTTTATGTGAGTAATTAGATCAATAGTGGGTGACACCGCGGGGTTACTCAGAAAACAGCTGCTGCACAGAGATATAAGAATATAAATCTCATAGAATAATTGATTTAAAATAATGTATTTGCTTTAAAAAATGCTTTATTGTACTTAATTTTGTGTAAGTTAAATCTTAATCTGTTTTAATTACTATAACATAAAAAAAAAACTTTAAATTAAAGCATTTAAGATTTTAGTGTATTATATCAAAACCTGTCATATATCATTGTATATTATTGTAATTGTAATCTACTGTGTGAATCAATAAAAAAAATGATAATTACTGGCTTTTAGCCGTAGCTTCGCTTGTACCTACTTGTATAATTCCCCCACGATAGCAAATTAATCTTTACATTATCCTTTTCAAATCACAAACATACTGGTAGCTACTTGTTTTGGCCAAATAGCATTCTACAAGAAATACGTTTATTTATTTATCAACCTTTCAATTTCCATTCTCTTATTTCCAAAGAAAACTCAATTGTATTCAATAACGTTTACTCAACTCTATAAAAGTAAAAACAAGCAAAGTTTTCCAATGTTTGTTTGTAAGAAAGTAGAAAGTTGGAATGGAACGGACAGGTTAGCGAGCGAGTGTAATGAGCGACGCGCCCGCCGCGGCGACTATCGATTTTCTGATTTAACCTCCCCTAAAAGATAACGCAGGTAACCCATCGCATATTTAGTTTTTTAACATATTACTTTATAATTTGCTTGTATACGAGTTAATTTTATTAGAAGCTAGCTGTGCCCGCGGTTTCACCCGAGTAAGTCCCGATCCCGCGGCATTTTTGGTGATTACATGTCCTATGTCCGACTCAATCCCCTTATCCAATCGGCCCAGTCGTTTGAAAGTGAAAAAGGCAACCAAAAATAAACATAAATAAATAAAGTTTGGATGTTCTAAGATAAATTAAATGTTTTAACTTTTCAAATCACAGAAATGCGTTCTAAAACTATAAATTTATAAAAAATATTCGATCAGTTTTGTACCATTTGGCTATTCTTTAATCTATAAGAATAAGATTTTTATAAGACAAGATTATCTAAAACTGCAATCAATTAAGAGAATTGTGTATCACAATAAAACCGATAAAAAAGATCTAATAATATAAAGTGTAGCATTAATAAAGATATACGATAGAACTGGCATAGTTTCCTTTGATTGTTCGCCGATTTATTGTGCGGAAATGCCGTTACTACGTAATATTTCCGCTTCGAGCTATTCATTTTCCTTTTTTTACCGAAAAAAAGGGCGCGATGTCTTAATCGAAGTGTCTAGGGCAGTACTCTATGAGGGTGGTACCGGAGTCGACCGAGCGATATTCTTTGTTAAACTGAGGAAGCATAGCCTGGACTTCTGTTTATTTTTTACGTTATTTTAAAAATTGCGCTGTATAAATTCAGTTATTTTCAGAAAATTGATGTTATGCAGATCCAACACCCATCCTCATCCCATTTTTTAATTCTTGCTTGAATCGCTAGTTTTAAGGTCACCCATTGTGCCATATTATTTAGTTTTTTTTAACAGATATTTATGTTAAAATTAAATTTATAATATGGTACTATTAATAATGTATTTACCTACCTATATCTCCCACGCAAAACTAAACTATAAATAAATAAATAAAATACTTATAATACTTTATAACTTTTTTTTTTTTTTTTTTTTACTATATCTATCATTCAAAGGGTTATTTTTTGGTTTTTAGTCCTTTTTTTTATTATTATATTCTATTAGTTATATTATCTAGAATCTAGCTAGAGATATTTGTGTTAAAATTAAATTTATATAATATGGTACTATAAATAATTTATTTACCTACCTATATCTCCCACGCAAAACTAAACTAAATATCTATCATTCAAAGGGTTATTTTTTGGTTTTTAGTCCATTTTTTTTATTATTTTATTCTATTAGTTATATTATCTAGAATCTAGCTAGATACCACCTAAAGCATATAAATATGAACGAATTGTTGCTATCGTAGATACCTATAAACAGTAAGTGAGTATGATCGATAAGACAAATGATTGCAAATCTCGGTCGCCCCCATCTATAGGTAACCCCAAACCGGTCGCTTCCGCAACTATGATATATGCGAGGGTACATCCTGACACCGGCCAGTAGCTACTTGATTTAGCGGAAAGTCAGATAAAACCTAATGCGCACAACAAAAAATTTATCACAATACCACCGCCATAAATATGACGGCGTGTCGTAAACCTTTATGTCTGTGCGTTGTAGCTCGCACGTGAAAAATGGCCCTCGCGATACATACAGAACTATACCATTTTCGTCTACTAATACTAAGATTTTTGTGCTCCAAAACATGATATAACTCTTAGATCATAAACCATGTCGGCAATAAAGCTCGTGCCAGTGATCTATGTATTGATATTTTTTTTACAAAACGTTTGGCTTCGGAAAACTTTATTTTACGAAAATTATTGTTTTCGATATAAAAAAAGATAACTACACTACCAAAAATGCAAACAGCCGAAAGATAAATCTTTTTTTCTGAACTAAAACTTTGCAGTCTTCATAAAAAGCATCATAAAATATTCTCATGCATAGGCATATTTTAAATTGGCTTCCGTTATGAAAACTACCCACCACCAACGCAACCTAAATCCATATTTAAAACGGTTTTATTGTTCTCAAAAAGTTTCTCACCGCTCAAGGCAATCCTTATAAGCCCCAAACGACGTGTCGACAGCCAATACCAGAATGAAAACTCATCGGCTCTACAGGATGTCAGTTATTAATATTCGTTAGGTATACAACATAACGTGTTTATTAAAGCACGAGCTATAAATCCACTTCGGGACGAGGGCGGTGGTAAAACGCTACCCGCAAAATGGCTTTGACGCGTGCTGGCTAAGCTCTAACGATGTCTACAGAACCCTATAACAATATTTTGGTGACTTTGATTTACTTATCAGCTTTACTTTGCTAATAAATGATGTTACTGCAGTTTATTAAGTTCTACTGTAACGTGGAAATTGGTGAGCAATTTGAATTAACATATTAAACATTTTGCTGACTTAACTTTTCTTTTTGATCCCACAAAATAATTTTCTCTAAATATCTATATCCACATTTTTTATCTAGAATTTCATTTTTTTTAGTACTTATCTACTGTTTTGGGGCTCTGTACCTCAACAGGTTTAAAAAAAAGGAACCCTTATAAGATCACTCTCTTGTCCGTCTGTTCCAGTGTCACCACTGATTTTCCTATGGACCTAAGAAGTTGTTCAATTGGGTACTTACGTAATACACTCTTAATAAATAACCACCTTACTCATCCCCTTTCCTAAGTCTTATGCCTGGAAGTGATCGCTTCCAGGCGATAAGGGCGATCTTTTTCTAGTATTTTATAAGTAATCATTTTTTTGTTCGTATTTTTATGGTGCAATTAAGTATGTATCTATCTAGCTAGACACATTGCGGATAAAAACAAATATTTTCCTGATTAATATATACTTTGCTTTCTGATTTTCTATAACAAGTGTTTGTAACCAGGTGGTTGCAGTATTGCCCCCCACCCAACATGAAAACGTTATCAGTTTCGAGGTGACTGGGCGCTGGCCGTCCATCATAAACGATATTGCGCTTACATCGACAATATTGTGTTTCTCGTTCACTATTTATCACTCTGTTACATCGATATGTTTTTATATTACTTGGAACAGAGTCGATTTACTAATAAACTTGTGTTTCTAACATGTTCTTTAAAATAAAACGTGCTTAATGAAATGGTGTTTTAGCAGAGCTTTCTCTAATTAAAGTAGGTACCACTATCCTAATGCAGAGACATTAAGTCTCTCAAAAATGATTAGCTTCCATATTAATTCGAAACATCTCTCAACCTTGTAAGATCTAATTAAAGGATTATTTATTGACGTCTTTAACAAAGCCTCTAGAGCATTTTTTTATTCAATAAAACTAAGCATTACACTTTTTTAAGTTTTTAGAGGGTCACACTGCTTTTATTAAGTTTTTAGAAAAAAATTAAAACAGAGGGGCATGTATAAGTAAGTAGTACATAAACACAGATTTTAAATTAAAAAAAATCTTTAATTACGCATTTATCAAAAAGGAAATAGGGGAAAAATTGTATGAAAAAAAAATCCCTGTGTAGCATCTTCACCGATCGTCCACGTTTTTCAGTTTTACGTAGCTTAGCTGACTTATAGTTTGCGATAAACGCACGTATGAAATATTGGCTTAACAATGCTAACTAAGCTAAACTTACTTTGTTTAGTTGGCAATGGCATAACGGCTTTAATGTTGCAAAGTGACTACCAAAATGAAAATTAAGAATAAACCTTTACCCTCTACCTAAGAAAAACAAACTATCGATCCCACGTGTGTCAATTCCGACTGCCAAACGAAAGGCTGTATTTGTTGTGTATCGAGCTAATCGGCTTAACCGCCCTTTTCGACAATCGCATGCCTCTGTTTGGCCCTATACAACGACAGAATCGAAGGCGTTACGAGAATTTATAGAAATTAATTCCCATTTTGTTCGACTATTGTCGACTGTCGGAGACTCTATGGTACCTTTGTGTGAAGTGTTATTATTTATTTTATAAACGGCGACATCTCATTGTCGACATGTTTTTAATCAATGCTTTCAAACGTTGAATCCCCTGTAGGTAGCTGATCGTACTTATTTCGATACATAAGTTAGTCTACTTGGAAACATTTTAATTTTGAACTGAATAGTTACGATTAAGAGCATACGATGTATTAGGGTTCCGTACGCAAAGGGTAAAATCGGGACCGGGGACTGACTTCACTGTCCGTCCGTCCGACTGTCCGTCTGTCTGTCTGTCACCAGGCTGTATCTCATGAACCGTGATAGCTAGACAGTTGAATTCACAGATTATGTATTTCTGTTGCCGCTATAACAACAAATACCTACAAAAACAGGAAAAAAATTGTGGGCTCACATGCAACATCGTACGGAACCCTTCGTGCGCGAGTCCGACTCGCACTTGGCCGTTTTTTTTAATTCTTAAGATACTCCTTGGAACTACTGGGAGAATTACAATAACACTTCTACTGAATAATTTACTACATTTTTTAATTTTTTATCTACATTACGTTTTTTAAGTAAAATATAGTTTTTCTCTATCTCATTTCTAAATTTTCCATGAGTAGGTAGGTAGTTAGGTAATTTTATAGCTTTAGTTGGTGTAAATAAGTACACACAATTTTGTAAGACCAGTGAATTGGTGGTTTATCCGACTTTGAGATTTGGTTCAAGATTTTGCCTACAAAATCAACTATTTTCGTTTTTATCGGTAGTTTCAATTGTTTTTTTTCTTAGTATTTATGTTAGATTTAAGTTTCTTACAATATAGTATTTATGTATTTATCTATCGATTAAATACTCCTTAATAAGATCCTTATAGAGATGCTATACGTGTAATTATGATGAGATAATGAAGAGATACTATATATATTGTACCACCGATATTCAAGAATAAATGATTATGATTAAGATGGAAATAGCTGAGTGAGATTCCATTTAATAACTAAAATGACTTCTTGATCCATACGGATTAGATAAACCTTTCCAGACCGATCGCTCAGGGACGTCCAACTGATATGATGTTGAAACTTTTCTTCTATGTCAATCAATCTCAGTTGCAAATGACCATACCCACAATAAAATACCTACAGGTGAAGAGAAACCACGATTGCCACAGGTATTTCAGTAATCAGGTCGCAAGTTATCTGCGTTGGCAGCTACGATTAGATAACATAGACTGGTAAATATTTAACTGGCAAACAATAATCGGCTTAGGTAGGTACCTCTAACTATATAATATTGAGTCTCTCTGGAGTTATGAGTAGATTGATCTTAAGCAAATTCACTAGAGTCAAAAACTTTTGATCTTTTTATACGACCCGGACAGTTAACAATATTTCAAAGAAATTAATTTCAATGTGGATTTCTTTATTTTGATCGTTAATATGGTTATTGGAAATTATACTAGCAAGCCGTTGAGGGCTACTTCTGTGCACCTTGAAAAACAACTTTTGTTCTACGACTTTTGGAAATTCGATTTTTTTTTCGAATATTTTGAGGTTAGGTTTACCTGAAAATCAGCTGTTCCTTACACGGAGAGGTCATTAACCTTAAAATTTTACTTATTTTTTTAAGTTTTATCTACTTTTCTTAGTCTGAATGACCTTTGTTTTAAAAAATCAGCTGTATTTCGAATTTTTATAACCTCAAAATTTTCAAAAGTCGTAGAACAAAAGTTGTTTGCTATGGTGCACAGAAGTAGCCTTCAACGGCTTGCTAGTATAATTTCCAATAACCCTTTTTAAAGGCTTTTCGGCATTGCTCGGCGCGGTATATCGTAGTTTCAAAATTTCGTTAAGAAATTAAATTGCATTTTTTATAGAGTTACGTTTTTTGATAGACTGCTAGCCCTTGTTTTACTAAATTTGTAAAATATACAAAATAGTTGTATTTTATTATATTTAAAAGTTTGTAGTTACTATTCGGTAAGAATACTTAAAAGGGTTTCGCTTACCTAACTCATGCTAGCATAAGAAGTTTATTTATTTAAAAATATAATTATTTAAGTTATACCTACTACTTCTTCTTTTCATGTCAGTTAGGTACTACTGAAAGCGATATCATTATGTATTTAACAACTTTTACTTACCTAGTTATTTTCAATATTAAATAGTAGGTATATTGTGCAAAGAAGGTTGGGGTCACATACAAAAAAATACCTTAAAATAATTTTTAAATAGGTATATTTTAATAATAATACTTTAAGATTAGGTAAACACTTTTTTTTTACAATCTTATTCAAATAGGAATGTATGTGTAAGGAATGACAGTGTAATTAAATGTACATGGTAAGTACTTAAATCTGGCTACTCTTTATACCAAGTACTATCAGAGAACAAAATTGCATGACCACCGCGTCACTAAGTCATTAAAAGTGCGTATAATTTATTTGTAGAAAAAGATCATAAGTCATCAACTTTATGTCAGTATACTACTATACATTTAACTACTTCTGGACTTTTTAATTCTTTCTATAGATAAATTATACACACTTAGGTACGGTACAGCTGTGCCGAAGATGCATTGCACAAGTAGAGCAAAACAGTACGGCGCGAGCGCCGTGACTTTAATTTGACCAATCATGAGCTAGAGTACATAGTGAACTTCATTGATGTATCGCAGTTATCTTTCGGCATTTGCGTGCTCCTGTTTTTCCATACATTTGTTTTACTAGGAGGTGACATGAATGAGTTATGTGCGATGTATCTTTGGCATAACCTTAAGGATAATTCTAATTAGACCGGGCTGTATCCGGGCTGGGCCGAGCCCGAGGCGGAATCCGTCCGTGCTGCACGTTTATATTACTTCGGGTTCATGCACGGATGCACGGTGTGCACGTAGTGACAATGGTTATGCAATTTTGTCCCCAGATAGTTACTAAATTAAAATGTAAAACATAGATCTGTAAAGTGCATACATCGTCTTATTTATTGTTTTTACAGTCTATTTGAAATCTGGATATTTATTCAAATAAATATGTATTCAAGCCAATCTATCATATGTACATAATATACAAATTTAACTCTCTATATCTAAGTATATTAATATAAAACTTTGTTTGGAATATACATAAATAACTATTTCTAGGCATAATATTCGACTATGATAATACTGAATCTTAATCTAGATATTGCATTCTGATAAAATCTGGTCATTTCTCATATAATATTATGCAGGCGGCAACAAAAGTGGAGACTCAACGTAGAGATCTAAAATCACTATTCAAGACTATTCCTCCAAATGATAGCATTTTTAAAACTCAACGGTGGGCTTCCACTTTTGTTTCCAACTGTACTTATATTTAACTACTTTTATTAACTTTTTACACAAATATACACGTTGATGGAATGCATTTTATCACTAACTTTACGTAATAACTGTTATTTTCATTCTACGCCAATTTAGCAAACAATTAGCTACCTACATCGACTCTAGATAAGTTAAAATACAAATAAGTAGGAACTCCAGATACCACAATTTTTTGGAAAAAAATATTCGAGTTTTAAAAATAATTTATGAAACAAACCTCTTTACTTATGTACTTATTTTAAGCAATAACGTGTCACCAATGCTTCGCAAACGCAATATGATAAATCGAACCGAGAGAGGGGAACTAAAAATGTATATTGTGTTCGAATACATCAGCGACAAGTGGACTAGGAAACACTGAAATACAATACTGGCAAATTTAAGTTGGCCATCCGGAAGTTGCATAATGAGCACAGTTTTTTCTGCAGCTGCAACTTCAAATTCGTGCCTAGTTAAAACGTGCCTTTATAATTTAATAGGGTTTTCACCACCAGCATCCGTTGGGTTGCGGCCCGTGGCCCGATACTGGCGGCTGGTGGTGCATCGCTTGATGGTACGGTGGTAGGGCGATGCCTAGAGGTGGCAGGCCATCAGGCTTCCCGACACAAGGTCGACCATCTTTTACTAAAACAGGCACGGCAACACGCCGAGGAGAGTTCAGCCCACCGACGCTCAACTCGTGAGCCCCCTTCTCTTGCACGGCTCGCTTTGTCTTATACCTATGGTTCTGGAACCAAATCTTCACCTGTGTAGGAGTGAGACGGATAAGGCTGGCGAGGTGTTCGCGCTCGGGCGCCGAAAGGTACCTTTGTTGACGGAACCTTCGCTCTAACTCGTAAGTTTGTGCCTTCGAAAATAAAACTCGACGCTTTCGCTTCTTGTGTGATAAATTCGGATCGGAGGTTATGTTCGACGGCTGGTCGTGATCATGGTCGTCATCGTGTTCGTCGTGGTCATCGTGGTCGAGCTCGTGGTCTGGGTCGTGCCTTGGATCTGCGATCGGAGGTGAGCTCGCAGAAGGACCCACATATGACAGCTCCGATGCTCTAGATGTGCTATCCGGACTCGCCTGCTGCCCCACTATACCTATAACAAAAGAAAACAGAAATTAATTTGCTGTTGCTGCATTCATAATTGTGAGAAAAATCCGACCCTATGACATAAGCCCCCGATACAAACTGTCCGTACCACTCACATTCGAATCTCGCGTTAATCTCTATCGTTACACTCTATTTAAGTTCAACGAAATGTATCGGTTAAATAAATACAAAATGGTTTATGAAAAAAAATCATGGTAACATTGTTATTCCCCTCGATTGTGCTTCACGGGGATATTATGATAATGCACGGAAGGCCGGGAGCGCGGCTGGGCGTGGTGACGCGGGTAAAGGGGGGGGATGAAGGGGGGTGCCACTCCCACCCCCCGGCAGCTGCTTCCACCTCCTGCTCACCTTCATAAGCGCATCCAGGAAATTTAATAAAAGTATCGCGTCACGACACGGATTCCCTTTATCTATCCCGCTTACTGGCATTGTTTAGGAACAATCGACTATTGTGAATAGGTCTTTTCTTGATAACTATGTAATTAAAGTTACAAAATTACCTCCTATTACAGACTATAAAGCTAAAAACTTATTTTATAAATGCTAGTTGCATTAAATAAAATGAGTTTAGCTTTATTAAAACACTAATGTAACGCACTGCACGTTTTTCTGCAATAGATAGGTACGATAAGGCTTTGAGTGATAGTCGAGGTCATATTAACCGTCATCATATTTATCATTTATCAAATAACAACATTCACCTACATAGAAACAACTATAGTCATTAACATCCTGAACAACATCAAAATGGAACAATATAAACTATAACTGTCATCGAATAATGGACAAATAGCGTCCCTAACAGCCGCAAACAGAGTGTAATTGATATCAGACAGCTGTTGCTTACGAGGCTTGTACTATTGGTGACAAATTCGTTCCACGTCGCACCCCTGCATTGAGCGTTAAACAATCACACTGTTTGCCAGCTTACCCCTAAATTGCCCCCGTGGGGCGTGAACTGTTACCATGCCTATCCCGCTAAAGACGCATGACATTTGATTTCCAACTATGTTTCACTTATTATTTTTAATCCCATACTGATTAAGCATACTTTTACCTTCTTGGAGCGCTTGGGAGATCAATTAAATTATAATTTGAAAGAATTACATAGTAAAAAACAAAGATGTTTCACGCTGTCTGTCCCTATGTATGCTTAGATCTTTTAAAACTACGTAACGGATTTTGATGCAGTTTTTTTAAATAGATAGTGATTCAAGAGAAAGGTTTACCGCACCGGGGCGGTGCGCTAGTTTAATATAAAATGCTTAGATATTACCAAGTGGTAGGTACCAAAAATTAGTATATTTAAATGTATAAATAAACTAGTAGTTCGCCCCGAACTGAGACCTCACGAGTTGTTTTCAGCGATTATTATATTTCAGCGTAAAGTAGGTACTAAAATGTATAATATAACGACGAAAGACTCAAAATAAATAAATATAAATATTTCAGGACATATTACACATCGCCATCGAGCCCCAAGCTAAGCAACTTAATGCTTGTGTTATGGGTGCCAGATAACGGATAAACTACTTATATACTTTTTTTTTTGTAAATATATACATATTATACATATAGGAAACACCCAGAACCAGAAACAAGAATTTATGGTCAGCATAAATACTTGTTCCCGGCGGGAATCGAACCCGCAACCTTCTGCGTCGCAGTCGGGTGTTCGCCCGACGCGCCACAGAGGTCGTCGACAGGTCTATCTTATTTGAATGATAGGTGCCTAGTATCGCTAATATCTGACATTGGATGATTTAGAGAATTCAAACACGACAGGCATAACTTGTTGTTGTTGTTGTTAAGTTCTAAAAGCATAGGTCCAGCTCAATCATCACACCCGTTAAATTTGGATTAAGAATATTGTAAATAGTAAGCGTGTTACATTGTGTTGTGATGCTACACCTTCATTATTTTTCTTTTGCAATCACAATGTAACACGCTTACTATTTACAATATTCTTAATCCAAATTTATTAAATTTTATTTTCTATTTTTTAGTTGTTTTTTTTATAAAAGCGGTTTTTTTTAGTTTTTCTAAACTATCAATTTATTTTATACTTTTTGGTGTTTGATAACGAAATATGTTAGATCAAACCCATTGGCTCAATGGTTACCAATCATTGAAAGACAAACTACTCGTCAAGACGATTCTAACGAGCCCAAACTCGATGGGATTGTGTCGTTTCATTACGAAGTTCCTATGACAACCTTCCAGTTCCATCATCAGACCCTGGTTACCATTGAAAGACAAACTACTCGTCAAGACGATTCTAACGAGCCCAAACTCGATGGGGTTGTGTCGTTTCATTGCGAAGTTCCTATGACCACCTTCCAGTTCCATCATCAGACCCTGGTTACCATTGAAAGACAAACTACTCGTCAAGACGATTCTAACGAGCCCAAACTCGATGGGGTTGTGTCGTTTCATTGCGAAGTTCCTATGACCACCTTCCAGTTCCATCATCAGACCCTGGTTACCATTGAAAGACAAAGCAAGTACTCGTCAAGACGATTCTAACGAACCCAACCTCGATGGGGTTATGTCGTTTCATTGCGAAGTTCCTATGACCACCTTCCAGTTCCATCATCAGACCCTGGTTACCATTGAAAGACAAACTACTCGTCAAGACGATTCTAACGAGCCCAAACTCGATGGGGTTGTGTCGTTTAATTGCGAAGTTCCTATGACCACCTTCCAGTTCCATCATCAGACCCTGGTTACCATTGAAAGACAAAGCAAGTACTCGTCAGAACGATTCTTGACGATTAGTTTGAATGAATGAACTATGAAGTATGGCTAATGAGATAATTCCTGCAGATTCCTTCCAGCTCTATCATCAGATCAGTTCCATGGTACCATATTATTGTCATAGAAGTTACGCCCTTTCATTTGATACCCCACTCGGGTATATTTGCCCTATATTTTGTGTGCCAAAGAGGTAGATCCCCTTTTGGACCCCCTGTCTCCGTAACCCCCTGACCGATCCTGCTCATGTTCGAACTTAAAAATTCTATGGACCTCAACTACTTGTATACCAAAAATCATGAAGATCAGAGCAACGGTACTCAAGTTATCGTCGAACAAACATACAAACATACAAACATATAAACATACAAACATACAAACATACGAGCGGCCGACCGTCTCAACACTAGACCTCACTCGCTACGCTCGTTCGGTCAATAATAATAAATATTGCAGGACATTCCACACATCGCCATCTAGGCCCAAGCTAAGTAACTAGACTTGTGTTATAGGATATACTACTTATATACTTTCAGTGGATAAGAGCTAAGTAATCATGACAGACTGTAAATCGATTGCCGAAAGATAGATGGTACTTAGGCAATCGATTTGGGGACAAGCAATTGAGCACAAGTAGAATGATCGCCAAAAGTGCTTGATAAGCGATAAAAATAATTAATGACAACAACAGATTATCCATTGAAGGCACTCAACTAGAGGAGCATTTCAAAATAATCTCTGCCTCTTCAACTCTACTACCGAATATACATTACTTTCGAGTGGGTCAACTTATTTACGTATGATAATTCAACAACTTTGACAATCGCCGACGATAAAAAATATATTTAACTGTGAAAGACTCTAAATACTGTCCTCCAAGTTGTTTTCAAACCAGTTATAAATAGTTAATATGGCCTGTTCTATTTATGAGGCATAGAAAAAAAAGGTTTGAAAAGCTTTGGTTAGTACTAGTCTTCAACTTACTTTAATTTAGTCCCTAGGTTAAGCCTTAAAAATTTGTTATCTTAACTTATTTAAACTAGAATCTGTTAAGGCAAGGTTGTGTATACCTATTATTGGTAAACACATTTTATTATTATTTCGGTAATGTTTTTCTTTATTCTTAGTACCTATTAGTGTGTGTTACTGTTGGTGTACCTTATAATAAATAAATAAGGTTTCTTCAATAATAATCTACTCTTATCTACGCTAGAGAATAATTTCCTATTTGTTATTGAAAATAAGAGGCAGTATGCTTAATTTAGTAATATTGCTTTTAAATTAAGAATACTGCTTACCATTAAAAAAGATATGTATACTAAAAATCCAGAGAGGTTTATTTTTTGCTTTAAAGATACCTTTCTTTCTGTGAGGTATCTGGGACATGAATTAATATACCTCTAAAATATTTTTTATTTAACCGACTCTATTTTTCAACCGACATAAAAAAAAGAATAGGTTTTCAATGCGTCGCGTATAAGTTTTATTTGTTACTACCTATAATATTTCCATTTAAGAAACAAAATAAAGTTTCCGTCGGTATCACTCTTTATCTCTTTGAGATGATGCAATTTAAAATTTTCCTTATTTATCTAAAACAAATTATCGGTACCTAAAACATAAGATTTGTACCGTTTTATCTTAAAATATCGTAGAGTTATCTAACTACTACAGTTATAAATTGTTTTTTGAAAATGTAATAATCCATCTAAACTGTAACCGTAGGTTAAAGTTAGGCTTAGCTAAGATTTTACTGAATTTATTTTAGAATACCAATAACACAACATATCATAAACTAAACTGTTTAAGATTCTTTAACATCACAACAATTTTATGATAGTACCTCAAAACAAATTTATTTTCTTGTGTGTCTATTCACAAAAATCAACTTGGTCGGTCCACCCGTTCCTGAGAAAATCGGTGGTGATGGTGACACACGGACCGACACACAGGACCACAGGACCACAAGAGTGGTCTTATTTTTACCTTTGGTACGGAACCCTAATGATCAAAGATTACATGCTTTAAGTATATAGAGAAAAAAAGTAACGCGTCACTTTAAAAAAAATATTAAGAATCTCGATTTGTGGAACCGTTTTAGAGACATCGGTGAACATACTCGTACAAAAAATATTAAAATACAAAAAATCTGCATATGTCCTTTGCCTTTTTTTGAAGTCGGTTTAAAATAAAAATACTAACACAATAGGTAATAATTCACTCCGATATGTTTTTGAAATAGAAAAGGAACAATTTAGATAGTTCGAATGTTTAATTAAACACTTACCATTTCCCTCGTGATGGTCAAGTGACAGCCAAGGTTGGTGATGCCTCAACAGCTCGTGAGAGTACGGATGGTGCGGCGGAGCGTACGGCGGCAGCTCCAATGAGCAACCACCAAGGGTTGACTGCGCCGGAGTAGGCTCCAGCCCTTTACTCTCATTGAGACCTAGGATATCCGATATCTGGAACCCAGGACGCTGGCCCGGCATCTTCATACTGTCCAGTAAACTGTTGACAATGAAAAAGTGTCATAAGTCTTTGCAAAAAAAAATTGGAATTAAAAAAATATAATAGAATTCGTTTATTGACAAACAGGGTGATATATGCCTAAAATAGTCACAACAGTTCACCACACTACTGGGCATATAGTAATACTAAACTATTCATTACATCATAATTTAAAATTAAATAATCATTTCAATTAATAAATCCGTCCCATATTTTACAAATCTATCTTATTAAAAAATTTTACCCGTGCCGCGACGGAACGGTTGACGGTACATATGCACTTACCGTCCTTAAAGTCAACTTAAAATGTAAAAAAAATGTTGCAAAATGAAAGTAAAATGTTTTAAGTAAATTATTACCTAGTCGGAAAAAAATCTATAATAAATAAAGTAGGCATGTAGGTCTGCCGTCACTCGTAGGCCGTACTTCTTTGCCTAATTAATTAAGCACGCTAACAAAAGACTTTAACGCGCTCTCGTAAAATTTTCACAAACTCATCGATTTTTACAATTCCTTATGTTGTTGCTTATCGATCACCTATTCAAATAATTAATGGATTTTTTTTTAAATACATACATTCAACACAACAAAGTAAAGCTCGAATATTGATTTCCTATTGTCCAAAGAGTGATCGCTTTTTTTAATAAATGTCCCCAATTGTCCAGCTACATCTCAACAAAAAATTATTTACCGACATCACATCAAGGTAACAAGTTCAAAGCACGTCTCAAGAACTATAATTGAAAGAACACATTTGAAATTCCTTCGTCCATTATTGTTAAAGAGGTCCTCTCGAAGAAACGTGACCTTAATAAAGGAACTGCACCAAACATCGAACAGTTGGAAACATCGGGTGTCTATTAATACATCAATGTTATTAGACGCAGTCGTGAGAAGTTCCTGTGATCCTGTACGTGACTATATGAATTGCGGCCTCCACAAGAGCCTGAGCAGGTTGTAAACACAACTATTAACGAGCTTTCACTAGAAGAGGTGCAAAAACCATTATGTGAAATGTCACGAATACTATTTACATTATCTATTATAAACACATTGTGGATTTATGTTTTATGGTTCTATGTAGATTGTACGTAGGTATTTGATTGGTCATATTTTAACAGGAAACAAAAACATCTAATTCTTTTAAATCATCAAGAGCATGGAGTATTCATTATGATGCAGATTTTTGGACAAACTAGTTTGACCAGAAAGTTTGATCAACAGGAACGTACCAGATTTATGCATGAAGGCATAAACTTTTCATCAATTACCTGTCTTATTTTTAGTAACAGACGTAGAGAAAACTAATTATGATCACTTTCACTCTTAATGCACAAAATATAGGGCAATCGTCGCTCACCCTGGGAACGCGGATCGGAAAGCCGCCGGGTATAGCGCCGGCAAGAAGGCCGGGCCCCATGGTGGCAGCAGGATAGGGCTCCAAGCCAGCAGCGATGCTGGTGGCAGAAGCGGCGGCGGCGGAGACCGCGCGCTCTCGCCCTCTTCACACTTCATCTCCCGTCCGGGAGAACTCGCCTTCGGGATAATCTTGACGGATGTAAGTTCACTGTCGCGACACGTGCTGCGCCCTTCGACGCCGCGTCCGCACTAAACAACCCTCGAGTGGTGCTCGGGGTGAAGCACACCCCGCGCCGCCCTCATGCCTCGACAGCCTACTCAGCGTCGGACTAGCGCTGAGAGGGTGCTCCACCGATCCGCGCCAATCGCGCACCTCCGGCCGCTGGGCGGGTCCCGCCTCAGCCAATCACTACGCCTTTCACTGCCTTCCCACCGAAAAAAACTGGAGTATACACTCTGAATAGAGAAGCTTTTCGACGTAGCGCGTTATGTTATGTCGCTTTTTGTAATGAGTGCGAGCATTAAGCCTATTGTTGAGGTCGGGTTCGTTATGGACGCCGCTCCAAATAGCCGGATAACGATTTTTATTCAGAGTGTTTTATTAAACCCGTGTAAACCCATGTTTATAGAATGTTTTGATGATTTCATTGAAACCTCTTATGTTGCAATTTAAAACATTTTTATATGTTACTTAATCAGTCAAAACTTTTTAATAGGTACCAAAATTTACTTAAGTATAAGCAATTGCTTAAAAATTGTTAATTATGATATATTATTATAGTGCTTGAGAATACCTACCTAACCTATAGGTCATATCTTATTGAGTAGTACCTGTATCTACCTGTTTCAATCTGAAACAAAAGCAGTTGTAATCCACCGTTAATATGAAACATCTGGCAAATCTGAATGGCTCTCATTTCAATAATACCAACCTGCGAACTATGCAGGTTCAGAGAACAGTGAATAAATCTCTTGCACATGTTCGACTATTTAACTTAGACCGGTGAAAACAATGACGATTGTTATAAAGCTTCTTAGAAAGCATCTTAAAGCCCACGGGGATGGTTTTATGACATGCACGTGTGCGCTTCTATTATCTTTGCAATTTGTTCATTTACAATAATAGAGATGCCTAAGTGGTTTTTATAATGACACACTCAAAACCAAGATCTTAGTGTAAAAGAAATGAAAACTATAATAATTTGAAGTACGCCCAAATGGAAAAAGGCAGATTTTAATACAATTTATGTGGTTTTTGTAGGTTCATATACCTACATTTTATTTCTAACTTTTGCCCACGACTTTCTTCATGTAGGGTTTGAATTTTTCTAAAATCCTTTATTTTAGTCCGATCCATACATAGTTTTAGCTTGTTTGAGCTTTGACATATTAATCAGTAAATCAGGACTTAGAATTTCTTATTTATAGAAATTATAATTAATTAAATAAATTTAATTCTGCTGTAATTTAGTTGTAACCGACCAATTTATTTGACGCGTAGTCTATTAAAATCATGCGCCCTACGGTTTCACCCGCGTATGTCCCGATCCCGTGGGAATATCGAGATAAAAAGTAGCCTATGTGTTAATCCAGGTTTCCAGCTATTTTCGTTGCTGGAAACCTCGAACAATTGCGAGTTTCATCGCAATTGTTCGAGTAATTTTTGTTTGAAGGAGTAAGAAAGACGCACACAAACTTCCACATTTATAATATAAGAAGGATTTTCAGTAAGTATACCTACTACAGCTAAGTGCATACTATGACATATACTTAAATTACCAGTAATAATAATAGGAAACAGTAATTTAACAACGCAATCAACGATATAACCGCACAAGTAAGTAAGTAGGTAGGTAGGTAAGTGTTTACCTATTAACACAAAAACTAAACTCAAAAGTCTATTATTTATTATAATAATGGTTTATTTTACGACATGCAGGTGTGCAACGAAGGATAATCTCGAAACAATGGATTAGTTAAGATTACCCTCCCGTTTGCTCTACTAAGCAGCTCTACTTGCCGACGGGAAACGTTACCTGTTTTCGTAAACTGATATTTCTAAAATAGCTTAAGAAATTATGAGTAGGTTAACTGTGAAAATTTGGTGTAGATAGAAGAGGTTATTTTTAAGAGGTATAGGTACTTACAATACTTCATAGGAAATAATTACTTATAATTATTAGAATATTCATTTGGGTACATATGTGGATTGATTGGTGTTTTTTTAGTTAATTTAGTGTTATTTTTAAGCCGTGTATTTATATTTTTCAGTGGGCATAATTTTCAGCCAGAATTGTAGGTATACAGGGTGATTTTTTTATGTAAGCCTTCAGGGCTTTATCCAAAACTATAAGAAATAGCAAAAAAATCTGAAAGGAGCTGCGTGCTCGATTTGACAAAAACGAAAACGTCATCATTAGATTTTTGATAAAATCATTACCCTAGCCAGGAATCGAACCTGTAGGTTTTCCAAAAAAAATAGTCATCCTATATTTTTATACTAATCGATAGTGTTGCTGATAGAGATGAATTCCTAAAAACAAACATAGTGTGGCAAATAAAGGAAATAGCTTTGTCATACTATGTTTGTTTCCAGGAATTCATCTCTATCAGCAATATGGTATTCAGCATAATGGTAAAAAAATATAGGTGATTACTTTTTTACAAAATCAACAGGTTCTATTCCTGGCCAACGAATATAATTACTTTTTCAAAAATCTAATGATTCAGTTTTTGTTTTTATCAAAATAGGGCACGCAGCTCATTTCAGCATTCGCGATCTCTTATAGTTAAAGATACATATAGCCCTGAAGGCCCACATAAAAAATTCTCCCTCTATATCGACCTAATCGATTTCGAGTTTTAAAGGTTAGTATCTATTATAGGATAGTCCGATTGATAGAACCACTGCCAATAGAATTTAATATTATTAAAACGATGGTTCGATTGATAGAACCACGGACAGTTTTATTTGCCCGTGGTTCGATTGATAGAACTCCGGCAGTCGGACCACGACCAATAAACGATTCTGAATGAGTTTGTTTATATCAAATAAAATAATATTTTTATATGATTTTAAGTTTTCTACCTAAAATAATTGAATTATAATAATAATTCAATCCCTTGGAAAATTCATAAACGAAGACTACAATAGTACATTGTTATCCTAGGTGTCCTAGGATAACAGGCAGGTGGGTAGGTGATTACAAGTCCCGAGACGGAGTTTGGCGCCCGAGCGTAGCGAGGGCGCTAATAGTTCGAGGGACTTCATGAGTCTTTCACCTGAGGTAAACACTGTGCTTTTCATTACGAATAATACATAAAATTCATCCTAACAACGAGAGTGAATGAGACTATGAGACTCCATACCACATGAGTAGGTACCCACGTGTCCATACTACCTGATCCTCTTACAAGGTTGGGACCAAAGAGGTTATACATTTTGTAGTGTTTTTTTAGGTTTCTGCTATTTGTATTCAATACTTAAATACGGCGGTACTTACCGAATATTTTTTTATTAATGAGTTAATTCAACACTGGGAAATGACGCAAACTCCGTAGATTTAACTTACAGTTTTTGTAACACGGTTTGTCTAGAAAATGTTATTTACACAAAATACACAATCATAAATGAAAAACCAGATTAAACTTAACACAAAAACATAATAAAATAACAAAAAATAGTACTAATTAAAACGTTTAAAATAATTTGGAAATGCTAGCATTTCCCACCAGTTTTTTTTTTAACTCAAGGTACGACACTCGCATAAAGCCACATCAGCAACATGGACAGGGCGCGGGCAGCGCGGCATGGTCATAGGTCGCTTTGACCATTTTCGTTTTTACATTTATTTTATTATTTATTATATCTTGAACTAAATATACCTACTTGAATTTGATTACTGAGAAAAAAGTTACTAAGTACTAAACTCTGGCAGTATGCATGAGCCGTGCCAAGCCATAATTATTATTCTTTGGTGTAAAAAAAAAAGCAAGGAGGTTAGGTTTTTGAAGTTCCTAATGCGTAATGATACTGATAATGGCTACATGCAGATTGCACAAGCCGTGAGAAGCCATAATTTGACATGACAGCTGTCAGTGAAAGCAAAAATCCCTAGGGCTGGAAATTTTATTTTCAATACGCTTCTCAGGCACCTTCAGACCTACTTTCCGAGTATGAGTAATGAAAAAGTACTTTAGGGACCTTTTATTTTGATTACTAGGATCGTTTTAAGATATGCATTGTTTATATTTTACATTACGTACGAGGGTTCTTTGCTTTTAACCAGCGTTCTCAATACTTACGTATAGAGTACCTACCCATATGCAAGTAAGTACACATAAATTAAAGTTTCTTGATAAGCATGAAGTAATCCCCTATAGACTCTAAAGACTAATTTCTTGGTTTAGTATTATATCTTTATATAATAAGCAGTATTCTAAAAGCAAAATTCCTAAATTAAGAATACTGCTTATTATTTTCAAGAACTTTCAAATATTTGACCCAATTGGCACAATGGTCACCATCCCGGACAAGTACCTATTTATGCTTAGATATTTTTCTTTGGTCTGGTTGTTTGTATGTATTATAAGTATATATTTACAAAAGAAAAGTCTATAGGTAGTTTATCCGTTGTTTAGCACCAATAACACAAGTCTAGTTACTTAGCTTGGGGCTAGATGGCGATGTGTGGAATGTCCTGCAATATTTATTTATTTAATATATTTACTAAAAACAAGTAATTGTTTTGGCGAGACGATTATCCTCACTTTAAAAAAATATATTTTTTTGTGTTCGTAGGTAGGTAACTATTAAAAAACGTACGCATGATTGTACCATAAAGGGCAATAACAAAGGGCAATTATTTATATTGGAAGCTCACCCTAAGTGGCGTGCATCGTTCACGAAATGTTTAATTGACTTATTGAGAATGCGTTTTAAAAATATCTATCGGTGGAATCGTTCGTATGCACATCGTTTTATTGTTCTACATTAAACAGTATACTGTAAAACAATAGAATACACGATCATTTTAAGAAATAAAAACTGTAAATTCAAGACTTCGAAAAAATGTTTTACCGCATAAAATTCAAACTCCCGACTGATTTACTGATATCACCGCACAACATAAACAGCTTTGCTGGTCTTAGAGACATAAGATAAGTTGTACCATGGGGTCTATTATTTGTGAAGTGAAGGTAATATTATCTAAAAAATAATTTTCGTAATTTGAATCGTGGGCAGAAGCTAGTTTAATTAAAGTAGAAACGCTTAGATATATGTCCAAAGTATCCGCTATTACTTTTACAAACTACCTGTTTTATCATTCGTTTTGCATTGACAATAACTGTCGCCTTGACGTGCAGAAAAAATTGCTGATTTATCTAGAATGAAATAGAAGCTTGTAAAAAAGCTTTGCTCATATATAAATATAAAAATCATAGTATTTAAATTATCTTTGATAAAAATCCAAAGTACTGACAGCTCACACCGCGCTCAAACCAATGGATGGTTCGGGCTAAAATTTTGCATTTTGCGGTTTAGCTGTTACAAAGTAGGCATTCGCTAAGAAAGAATTTTAGTAAATTCAAACCCTACGCGGACGAAGTTGTGAGCAAAAGCTACTACAGTATACAAATCAAATCAAATATCTTTATTCATTTGGAATCATTCAACATGCATGACAACACTTTGATGCGTCTTAAAAATTAAGTTAGGATGAGTGCCTTCGATTACATTTCATAAGATTGTTTATAAATTATTGTTATACTACAAATTTAATGCAAAGAGCAAACGCTATGAGGGCCAGATTTGTGGGGCGGGCGGCAGGTGCGATCGCCCTCCGTTACACGGGTCACTAGTCATAGCACACTGCACTGTACTGCTTCTATATACATACTATATCACGTGATCACTGATGCCAGTGATGACACTGTACTATAGCTACAATCATCATAATTGTGTATAGCGTTCATCCTGCGTAGATCTTATCTCCATACCCAAGTTTTTAACCAGTCGTGCGGGTTAAGCGACGCCTGGCGTGATCATTACTTCGATGGGTGACCAATTAGTAGTGTGGCAAAAATGTGTTTTCGTGAGCCCCTCCGTGCTTCGGAAGGTACGTTAAGCCGTTGGTCCCGGTTGCTACCTCTAGTAGCAGTCGTTAGGTCAAGTTAGAGACCTTAAGACGATCTGAAAACTCTAACAATAGGTGTGCCACACCACTATACGAAAAGAAGAAGACCAGTGCCTTTATTCACTAGGGTTCAAGTCGTCGGGCGCGCGTGATTAGGACGAGATTTCCATACAAAAACCACCCCCCCTCCGCCCCTAATCACGCGCGCCCAAAGACTTGAACCTTAGTGAATATAGGCCCAGCTTGCGGCGGCAGGTGTGAATTTGTTGACTACCTTTATTCCAACAGCGAATGGGGTATTCATTTACCACATGGAAAAGGATCTGGTCAGGTCATAGCTACAATTATTTTATTATGGATTGATTTTTAAATTTATTTTACGGATCCACTTATCTGCTACCAAATGTACCTACAACTGTCTTTTTCCGTCGGACAAATAACTGAAGAGATCTTACGTCCATGTCGCGGTGGCAGATTGATCGAGCAATCGATTTTGACTATTACTTACTAGCAGCGCTACGCGGTTTCACCCGCGCAACTCCCGATTCCGTGGGAATTTTGGGATAAAAAGAAGTCTATGTTATTCCCAATTATTTAATATATCCTCATACCAAGTTTCATCGAAATCGGTCCAGTAGTTTCAGAGCCTATTAAAAACAAAAAAATCTGTCCTCTTAATAATATTAGTGTAGATGACAAAATTAGTAGATAAGTCTACCTACCTATTAGGTGTTTAAAATCATTGCCTTAATATTGAGAATCACAAATCAAAAGAATTCCATCCAAATAAAAATCTTTCAATAAGGCGAGTTGCTTTAAAAAAAATCGCACGCAGAGAAATAAACTTCTAATAGATTATTACCTGCTTACAGTCTTAAATAAACTAGAAGTACCTATTAAAAATGTGAATAGAAAAAAAATCCTTATACAAAAGCATGCCACAACATCATAACCGTTTGCATGTTTGTTGGTT
The DNA here is from genome assembly GCA_907269075.1 of Idaea aversata. Lineage (NCBI taxonomy): Eukaryota > Metazoa > Arthropoda > Insecta > Lepidoptera > Geometridae > Idaea > Idaea aversata. The sequence goes on from OU026096.1 coordinate 6,842,325, forward strand.
AAATTTTAACCGAAGTAGAGAGCTCTATAACAATTTATATCACAAAGTATGAAGCGAAGTGCATTCTATGACTGCATTATGCACGCTATCATACAATAATGTCTAAAATGGGAAATCTAGTTGGAAAATGCACAAATTAACATGAGTAGGCAAGGCATAGAAAAATGAGCATAAGAAATAGATAGATTCTTTATTGCAAACACCATTTTTAAATTACATTAAGTTAATATAAAACAAAGATTAAGTCTAAGTGTTACAAAGGGCGTCCTTATCGCTGAAAGCGGTCTCTTCCAGGCAACCAACAGAAACAGAAATATTTTTTATTTCAGTTCTACTTGTAAATAAACTACGGTCGAATAAACTATTTTTATTATTATTCGTTTTTCTTTTTTGTGTATGTTGTGTGCTGTGACAAATAATTTTTTTTTGACGTGATAACGTCTAATAAAGTAATGAACACCTGCATTGCTGAAAATATGTCATGTTCCGGGAACGTGACGCGGCACGCTTTTCGTGTGACGAATAAAAGACTTATATAAAGGAAAAATATTTATAGAAAAAAAAAAGATATATACTTAAAGGAAAAACAAAAAAAAACTCATTTCACTAACGCCGATATAAATACCTTTTAAAAGCCATCATATTTACCTAATCACTCTAAGCTCACTCTAGCTAATATAAAAGTAGCTGGAAATCACAACAGTTGCACCTATTCGAGGCAATAGCATTATGACAACATATTGATGAGTCATTTGTTTGTTATAGGTTGGAACGAGGTTGGAACATTTAGATATTGGATTAGATGGAATCGTTGCTACTGTGCCCAGTAGATTTCAGATTTATTTATGGTGAAACAAAATATCACTGGGCTGTGGCACTCCAACTTAAGTAGAATGTTGAAAAGTGTGTAAGGTTTTTTGTATTAGGTAAGTAAATGAGTTGTTCTCAGTAAGTATGTCGATTTCAGAACATCGACGCTGAATTGTTGCTACGCCCATAATGTTGATTTCTCAGCATGTCGACCGAGCATTATGTCGATTGCCCATCACGTCGACGCAGTTTTACTATTAAATATATTCGAGCACATAAACTAATTAGGCAGCTATGAGGATTTTAGTCTTTTTCCGTATAAGTAGGTAGAAGTATCTACCTATACCTATAAGTAGGTATATTTAGATATAAAGTCGGCTAGTAAACCGGGGTTGTTGCGTGTTCCACTCGTCCTGTCGACGAGGAACCGACCCGGTGAGTACCATCGAGCTCGTAATCCACCAGCTGCGCGTTCTCCCATGCCTTCGTGGAACCCTTAATTGGTTTGGAAGCCCTCTTCGCGAGTTGGCGTGCTGTCGCCCATTTAGACCCAGTGCGCCTAACCAGATTGCCATAACGAAATATTCGTGAAACCATCGAGCTCGGCTCTTGCTCGCAACGCTTCCAAAGTTGTAGTAGTTCAGTCAATCGTAAATTTCCTTAAAGCACCACAGGTGCTGACTGACGTGTGTGCCATTGTCGTTTGTTTCTTTCACTATCTGCTTTAGGTCACGAATGCGAGCGCGGAGAACCGCACGGCGCAGTTCTCCGCCCTAATTTTATATTGTAGTTCCCCGTCGCTGCGGTCGTACCCACCTTGAAGTTTGATTCTATAATTCCAGATGTATATTTCTCAGATCATAAATCTAGGCATTATGCAAAAAGTTGGCATCTAATTTGACAGTGAACAGTACTGTAGCGTTGTTGTAATGGTTTCCGAGTTCGGTCACAGGGTAGTTTTTTCTTGCCGTCGGCGCATGGTACGACCGGCACCGGTACCTCAATACGATATTTCTTCTTTTAAACAAATTACATTTCTATCGTGTCTACTATCAACTCCCATTATTTTATCATTAAACAATGCAAATAAGGAACAGTAGTTATTTGAAGTTCCTGACTTAATTATATAAACATTTATAGTCAATCATTGGCTTTGATTTGATAAATGGTTACGATTAGTTTTGTAATCGATCAAAAAGATGCCCTGCGTTACCATTATTTTTGAGACGCCCTTTAATAAATGAAACAGCTGGTTTAAAATCACCTGGACTGCGTGTAACAATAAACTGTTAGTATGAAAATTACTAACTGTAAGTACTGAGATACTTCCTTCATAAACTCGTAGAGAAGCTAGCTTAGTTAGAAATGACTAATGAGTCATCATGAAAACAATATAGACAGTGTTTACTACATTTTATAGGTAAACTATGAGATACTCACGCATAAGAATTATATCTATAATCTTCCTCGATCTGCGGCTGCCGATGCTGGTACGGATCAGCTCCGTAATCCGGCTGCATCATGGACCAATTGCTATCATAGTTGTAATAGTCGTAACCCATATCCCCTTCGCCCATCATTCTCATTACACTAACACTTTTAACTAACGCACACACAAAACAATTTCGAACTAAAGCATCTATACGAATGCTACGAAGATATAAAAAGCTTAATTACTTAAAGATAATATTGTATTATAGGAGCGCGTATTTGCAACTGGACTCCGATCATATCGACTGATCGATGCTTCACCGGCCCTTATCAATAACAACGTTATCACGTTATTATCTAGCTTTCCCCCGATATGGGAGTTTTACCCACACCGACGCCAATAACGTACGTATAAAGATATTTAACGGGAGATCCTACTAATATTATAAATGTGAACATCTGTGTGTTTGTTACTCCTTCACGCAAAAACTTCTGAACTGATTGCGTTAAAACTCTGTATGTAAATAGCTGAAGACCTGGATTAACATTTAGGCTACTTTTTATCCCGTTATTCCCACGGGATCGGGACTTACGCGAGTGAAACCGCGGGGCGCGGCTAGTTTAACAATAAATTAAAGTGGAATAGAAGGAACATCGAAACTTTTCAAACAGTTTCATGAATGTAACAATAGGTATATGCTTTGAAATAGGAACCTAACGTCAAATTTAACAAGGGTTAGTGTGGTTAGAGTCATCACTACATAGTATAAAACAAAGTCGCTTTTTCTGTCCCTATTTCCCTTTGACCGCTTAGATCTTTAAAACTACGCAACGGATTTTGATGCGGTTTTTTTAATAGATAGAGTGATTCAAGAGGAAGGTTTATATGTATAATACATGCATAATATAGCCGTGCGAAGCCGGAGCGGGTCGCTAGTAACGTATAATTTTAAAAATGTAAAATAAAATAGTAAAAAGTCGTGATTAAATTAAAAAATAATAATTTCAGAATGTCCACCTATGATGAAGGCAAACGTCTTTTTTTAGACGTCGTTGCAAAATGACTTGATAGCATAATGCTTTTAGACAAAAAAAATTATGTAGTTGCACAAAATATGAATTGCAGAATGATTATATAAAAAAAATAACTTACGCAGTAATTTAAAAAAAATTTACTTCGTATTGACTTAGTAAACATAATTTAAGAACATTAATTTCAATTTTATTCATTGTTTGAAAATTGTTTGTACATTTGTAAATAAAATTAAAACACTATTGACACCCGAATCGGGGTTTTTTCGCCAAAGTTTTGCGAAGGAAAAAGTTTAGATGTTGTCTATATTCTACTGTAATTTAAATATCTTCGAGATAGCTTTATCAGAGTTAGATGTAGGCGAAAACGTGCCATTGTCACCGCTGATCGAGTTAAGAAATCCAGGAATGACAGGTGATGGAATTAGACTTTCGATAAGTCGGTGACGATTGCTTGATATGGAGTTTAGTAAGCCATGAATGATAAGACTTGGTATATTATTACCTAGGATAGCCAAGAATCGATGAACACCGTATGCACTCACAAAAATGTGTCACGTTCTCTTGACATGGCACCTACATTTAGGTAACCATCGCGACGTATTTTCATCAATGTTGTCTTATGACGTTATCACGTAAAATTATCGTCCGTAAACCGAATTTACAGACAAATGTTTTTTTTTAAATAAAAATAGTGATGATTAGAAAACGAAAAAACTACAAAAAAATGGTTTCTTGAAGCAAGAAATAATAATCTCCCTAAACGTTAGAGGATAATCAATTGTTTTTCGGAAATGTTCTTGAAAATAATAGGCAGTAACGCCGTTTGTCCACCGCCGCCGTCACCGTCATGTCAACGAGAACGAGATGACGGCGCCGAAGTACTGATACATAGACTACTATAGCCGCGTGTCCACCGCAAGTCCGTCACCCGAGAACCGTCATCCCGGCCGCCGAGATTCGAGTAGATCGGTGGCGTGACGTGTGCCGGCAATCAGTGTTGCTACTTTAGCAAATTTCAATTTGTGTTATTAAAGGAAGAAGAATACATGATTAGATGCATTCAGTTCAGTTCATTCAGTCACTAATGTTCTGGTAAGATTTTGAATTATGAAGTGGTAACCTCAAATTTGTCTATGTATGTACTAAGGTTGCGTTCCAAACCACTTCCGTTAGATATTCTCAATAAACTATCCTGACAACAGGATAGTTTATTGAGAATCTTCAAAGTGTAAAAGAGACAGAGTCTTGTCACTTGAATTTATTATTTGTTTGTGAACGCAGCCTAGTCTATACTGCGTTTACAAACAAATAATAAATTTACAATATAATAAATTCACAAAATTCAAAAGTATCGAACAAGACTACCTAGGCTGCCTAGTCTTGTTCGATACTTATGATTTCATTTTCGCCTGGGAATCTAAATGTCTTCGAAATCGACGTTTATTATTTAAATTGTTGTTACATGTTGCCTTTTTATGTTTAGCCACTTTTGGCAACTTTTACCAGAGTATTTATTTTCGGAAGTAGCAACTTTTTACGGTATGTTTAGCAACTTACTCTTTGGGCAAGGTGGCAACACTGCCGACTACCACCCACGACAAAGTTGTATATAGGACTGAGCCACCGATATATCGGCGCGGTGGACAAACGATCGCCGTCACGTCATCTTAAACTCGGCCCCAAATAATCTCGTTCTCGTTGACGTGACGGTGACGGCGGCGGTGGACAAACGGCGTAAGTGTTCTTAAATTTAAAATCTTTAATCTTTAAATTAAGAATATTTGTTACTATTTTCAATTAAAACTTTTTATTTCAATTAAAACTTTTTAACGTGATAACGTCTTATTAATCGATAAACACCGGCATTCACAAAAAAGTGTGACGTCATCGCTCACGTTCCGTTATTGGCAAGCTTAGGTAACCATAGCAACTTATTAAACCATTTTTTTTTGTGTCTAAGTAAGTAGTACCTAGGATATTTTTTTTCTTCTAATGGATGTCGCGATCAGCGACTTGAAGGTTACGTATCATAATAACTAAGTTCAATATAACTATGTTCGAAATAACTACGGTCGATTCACATAAGTTCATAATACCTAACGGTCGATTGGGCTACACATTATAATAACTAAGTTCAATATAACTATGTTCGAAATAACTAACGGTCATAATACCTACAGTTTAAAATACCTAATGGTCGAAATACCTAATGGACGAAACACCTACGGTTAATTTAACTACAATTAATTCAACTACGGTTTTTCACCTGCGGTTTAAAAAAATAAATTTTATAAAATCCCTAACCAAGTAAAATGGATAGAATTCGCTTCTAGCACTCGCCGGCCGCTGCCGCGGCACCGCTCGCTTCGCTCGCTCGGCTCGTGCGTTGTGGTCGCAGTTCTAACATAAACCTAACCTATCCATGTCGGTTCTGGGTAGGGAGTTTTCCGGGTGGGTCTTTATATGCTGCCTTTATCACGCAACTAGAGACGAATTTTACCTATTTGACTTGATTAGGGAAGCATATAAAGACCCATCCGGAACACCCCCTACCCAGAACCGACATGGATAGGTTAGGTTTATGTTAGAACTGCGACCACAACGCACGAGCCGAGCGAGCGAAGCGAGCGGTGCCGCGGCAGCGGCCGGCGAGTGCTAGAAGCGAATTCTACCCATTTTACTTGGTTAGGGATTTTATAAAATTTATTTTTTTAAACCGCAGGTGAAAAACCGTAGTTGAATTAATTGTAGTTAAATTAACCGTAGGTGTATTTTATAAAATTGATTTTTTTTAACCGCAGGTGAAAACCCGTAGTTGAATTAATTGTGGTTAAATTAACCGTAGGTGTTTCGTCCATTAGGTATTTCGAAAATATGCCAAACAACCATTAGGTATTTTAAACAGTAGGTATTATGACCGTAGTTATTTCGAACATAGTTATAATGAACGTAGGTAAATTAACCGTAGGTATTTCGTCCATTAGGTATTTAGTTCATTAGTTATTTCAAAAATATGTGAAACAACCATTAGGTATTTTGAACAGTAGGCATTATGACCGTAGTTATTTCGAACATAGTTATATTGAACTTAGTTATTTTGATATGTAACCGACTTGAAATACCTAGGATAGCCATGAAACAAAACCATTTTAGTTATTTTAAGACTGAAACCAAACATTCATAACCAAAATAAAACCGAACTAAAAATAAACTAATTTAAAAAAGGGTACCTACGAGTAAAATATTTTTGATACTTTTATCAGATAAAAAAGTAATGAATCGAAATTTTATGAAAAAAGAGCTAATAAGAGAAACTTGACATTTTTTTGGCCAACGTTGAATGTATACCAACAGTACCTACACCACATGAGTAGAGAAGGACACTGTAGGATATTAGACCAAGTAGAGTGACCTCATAAACAAGTGACAACTGAAGTTCAAGCATGTCACCTTGAATAGTATTATTATATTATTAACTGCTACAGTGGGTGTGGTTTTGTTTGCTTGAAATATTTATTCCAATAGAAAAATAAATTGTTGTTTCTGCAGGATGTTGATGTTTATATTTTAAGCTTAATATGTACCAGTGGCGAGGTGTGTTTTTTACGGTAAGCCGATAAAACATGTTGTTGGCGATGTTGATTAATTTGATATTATTTTGTTTCTTGACTTGTGCTAAACTACAGGTCGAGGAAGGTACTTAATATACCTATGCTGGAATTCGTAAAGGTAAGCCGAACAGGAATCGGGTTGTGTGGACCCCTCGCTACTGGTACCTATCCATCTTAATAAATATATATAATGTTTATAAGTCCTAACTGACTGATTTATCAACGCACAAACCAATTGAAGGATCGGACTATAATAGCTGTTAGGCAGCTAGTCATAATTTGGAAAATTTAACTTCTACGCAGACAAAGTCGCGAGCAAACCCTATAGATACATAAATGAGCTACAGTATTCAATGTGATCTATTTTTGATGTAATACATTTTTGAAACAATATTTCTTTAGGTAGGTATTGTTATAATTTCCATCTCACGCCTTAAATTTATGCAATAGCAAAATTATCAATTTATTAACGATTGATTTTTTTCCATAACATGTAACAAGCGTTTAAAATTTAATTAAAAATATTATGTACGTAGTCCAATTAAGCAAATAATAATTTAAGTTAAGTTATTAAGTCAGTCTTGGTAAAGAAAAAGGAAAGTTCAAGAAAGGGTCTTCGTTAATTCGGTTCGTACTTTCTTTGAAACACGACCGCGCCCGCCCTATGAAATTTAATTCAATTTATTGAATTTAAAAAAATGTATTAGTAAAAAATTAAAAATACAAAAAAATATAATATTTTTTTTCGATATATTTTTCACATCATCCAGACCCATTTCCCGCGCTCCTATTACATTAATTTGATTACAAAATCACACCCAATTAATTTATCAAAAATGCTATCGTTACCTCTGGTGGGACTCGAACCCACAATCCTCGGCTTAGGAGGCCGATGCCTTATCCATTGGGCCACAGAGGCGGTTGGCAGTCGGCCTGAGTGAGCGACCACGTTCTGCGAACGTTGCGTCACTGTGACGACACGAGACGCTCAGATAGTAGCTGGCCTTACTACTGATTCATTTGTATGTTATTTTGGTCAAACGCCGATAGCTAACATTCAAACAACATGTTTTTATATAGGTGCCTACCTACTTGATTTTTATAACTCTAGCTATGTTTGTATTGACAGGAAAAAAACTCATGTGTGACGATGATTCGGAACGCTTGTATTGAAATGTAATTATTAGCTCTATTTACATTAATCATTGTTAGCGCGTAGATAAGAATCTTCATATTTTCTCTCAAAGTTGGTACATTCGACGACCCAGTTGGCACATGCCGGACTGCCAAACACAGGGTTGCGGGTTCGATTCCCGTCTCGGACAAGTATTTATGCTTAGATATTTGTCTGTGTTCTTATTGTTTCTATGTATGATAAGAATATATTTACAAAAGAAAAAGTATATAAGTAGTATATCCGTTGTCTAGCACTCATAACACAAGTCTAGTTACTTAGCTTGGGGCTAGATAGCGATGTGTGGAATGTCCTGAAATATTTATTTATTATTTATTTGTCTAATCTACCTATCAGAGATACCAACACAGGTATATTCTTTGCCTTGAATTTTTCTCATTCATATTTGGAATTGGCCTTCTTTATTCTTCTCTTCCATTCTGCACGGTTTGGTGCGTCGTCAATGTCGGATGTTTTAAGGGTTCCCTTAAAAGATCACTTCCTTGTTCGTCTGTTGTCTTTCTGAACCATCGTCAAGCGAGAAGTACCTATTGCCTTCGCCTTTTCACTTCGTCATAGGAATTTGTACCAACAGGTTTGTTAATTCAAATTATTTATCTGCGTCTCTTCTTACGTCAAGTCGATACAATAATAATTCTGATGGATGTAGCTAATCCAACCCCTGTGGTTGAAAGTTAAGGGAAGGAGCTGGTAAACGACCTATGATAGCATAGGTCGTCCTCTTTGTCATAAGTAACACGATAGCGTGTTACTTATGTATGGCAAAGTGGACAAATCTCTGTGGTTTTTGGTTTGCTTATAATGTTTTAAATCAATAAATGAATAAAAAATAATTTTATGCTGCCTTGTTAAAAATGTGGAATGTAAATCCATTATTTTTCAATAAAAATATGGCTAAGGGATAGCGCACACCAGCGGAAGGAAGGCACAGCATTTTTTTGCAGCAAAAGATCAATAATCTTGAATGATTACAAGAAGTAGGTCAATTCTTCTCTTTTGAGCCCGTTCTGTGGGGCAAAAGCCTCCCCTCCTTCCACCTATCACAGATCAATTACGCATTCATTACCCACCGCACTACCAGTCGACACTACCGGTAGTGTCGTAGGGATTTTTTTCCCTTCTACACTACCCGCCAGTAGTGTTAACATCTCCGTGCATATAATACCAGCTTACAGATGATGCGATTGCCGTGGCTAAGTTTTGGGCGGGAGTGCTGAAATCAAGATGCATTGCATTGGCCGCCGTTGACACGAAGAAGAAGATACCAGCTAAAAGTACTAGGCAATCAGAGTCAGTAGAAGGTATAAAATCACACTTATTACGTCATCTCTCTTTCTTCTTTTTTCCTCAAAAAGTATGTGATGAATTGAAAATAAAAAATAAAAGTCTCGCCTGCCCTTTTAGGAGTTTATAAACAAAAAAAGAATGCCTAAAAAATAGTAAACATGAAAATTATCTAAAATTTAAAAAAAAACGCTCAATAAATATTTACTTTTTCTGTTTTCAGTATGTGTTGTTATCTGTGAAAATTTCAATTTTCTAGCTATCATGGTTCATGAGATACAGTCTGGTGAGAGACGGACGGACGGACAGCGAAGTCTTTGTAATAGGGTACCGTTTTTATCGTTTAGGTACGGAACTCTAATAAAACTGTAACTCGAGCATGATTTCACATTAGATATCTGACAGTTTTTTTGTAGGATACCCTCTACTGAGTTCTGATTGCCTGGTACTTACAGATCAAATTACAATCAAACAATTTACACGGTAACGGAAAGAGAGCAGTTGAAGAAAGAAAGAGATAGCGTTATAAATGTGATTTTAAACCTTCTACTGACTTCTGATTGCCTAGTACTTACAGATCAAATACTATTGAACAATTAACACGATACAGGAAAGAGAAAAACTGAAGAACTAAGTAGGGCAAAATCGTGCCCAAAGGAGTCGGTTACATACATACAAACAAGCAAGCAAACATACAGGTGAAACTAATAAAAGCGTGTTAAAAAGACAGATAACGTTATAAGTGTGATTTTATACCTTCTACTGACTTCTGATTGCCTAGTACTTTTTACAGACCAACGACTATTTTATAGAGCAAATGGTTGACTAAGCTGGTATTGTATGCACGGAGATGTTAGCACTACTGGATAGTAGTGAAGAAGGTAAAAAAATCCCTACGACACTACCGGTAGTGTCAACTGGTAGTGCGGTGGGTAATGAATGTCAATTACGGTGTCAAACTAGAAAATGGTGGATAGGTAGGTGGTAAATTAATTAAAGTGTCATTATGTTAAAATGAATTTTTATTACCATTTTCCATCCAAAGGTCGCCTGGAAGGTATCGTTTTTAGGGATAAGTCCATTTGTGAAAATTTTACTTCTACTTTTTGTGATTTTACTTCTTCTTATAAAAATGAATCGCTGAATGTGTTGCTAAGCGCAAATCTCGAAAACAGCGGAACCTATTTCGCTAATAATAATTAATTTTTGTTGTGTTTGTTATTGTCAGGAGAAGGTTCTTATGAAATAAAAACAATAAGAAAATTGCGTAGAAAATTATACCGCGGGGCGTAGCTAGAGTATAATAATTGTCCATGTTTTGTTTCGCCGGTGTACACTGGCCTTGTGATATAAATAAAATAAATAAATAAATATTGCAGGACATTCCACACATCGCCATCTAGCCCCAAGCTAAGTAACTAGACTTGTGTTATGAGTGCTAGACAACGGATATACTACTTAAATACTTTTTTGTGTAAATATATACTTATAATACATAGAAACAACCAGACCACAGACAAATATCTAAGCATAAATACTTGTCTGAGGCAGGAATCGAACCCGCAACCCTGTGTTTGGCAGTCCGGCATGGTAACCATTGTGCCAACTGGGTCGTCACAAAAAATGGACATACTCCCGAATACTGAAAGGCTACTTAATCTTAGGTGGCGCTTAAATTGAAATTTAAGTGTAGAATTCAAAAGAAAGCACACTTAACGTCAATTTAAACGCCACTTAAGATTAAGAGCCTTTCAGTTTTCGGGGGTCAGTCTATTCCTTTGTATTCTGCCAAATAAATACAAATAACTACAGGCGTACCGTACCTATGACGTAGGTAAGTACCTGTGACGTCACTTAATTATCATTTAAATGTCTCTGACTTACCAAAATAGGTACAATTATAGTATTTTTTTTATTGGCTCCTCGACAGTTTGCCAGTAGGTACTTTAAGCACTTTTCCAGTATTTTTATTTATAATCCCATGGACGTATTAGATATTTCAAGTAGTAGGTACGTCCATGAATAAACCTCTTACTAATATTTTTTACAGATGAAACGTTAATTGAAAAAATGCATTTCTTCTGCATTAGAATTGTCGTACGAAAACAGGCCACATTTAAAGGCTCACTGCATAGAGGTTTTATATTTCAGCACTGCAAGTAGACGTTGTGTCGTAGCGCTCGTGGCTGTCGCGTTTTCATGTCTTGTAATCGATAGACAAATAATCGTAAAGTTATTTCGCAAAAAAAACTATTGCAACATATTTTAATGCAAAAAAAAACGGGACACCCGAATGGAACGAAGTTCCTTTCGATTAAATAGTGAAGGTTTTGTAATAAAAAAAATATTTTTTTTTAAATTTAAGTATTTTTTTTAATACTTATTCTTATTTTTTTTGTAAATAATCGTCGCGACACCACTCTGTTCAATGCGAAATAGATAGACGAAACGAAAATAACTGGCTTGCTTTCTATGAGAGAGAGAGAGACAGACAGAGAATCACGCGCTCACCGCACGGCTTACAACTATAGCAAAAAGTGTCGTTACAACTCAAAAAACGCGCGATTTAATTATTGTGACACTTTGGGTAACCTTTCCAACATTATTTATATTTGATCGTTACAACTGTCAAGTTCGAATTCTAGATTTTTTTTAGGGTTCCAAACCTTAAAACGTAAAAAAGGAACCCCTATAAGATCACTCTCTTGTCCGTCTGTCTCTCCGTGTGTCACCACCAATTTTCTCAGGAACGGGTGGACCTAGCAAGTTGAAATTTATACCAGATACTGAGGTCTATAGTCCCTATTATGTGTATGAGAATCAAGGTTCCTAAAACGCGATAACTCGTAAGTATTTACCTTAATTTTTTCTACTTTAGTTTGTCTCGGGAGAACCAACCTCCGGCTACATTGGCAACTGAGATTCACAACCAGTTACCAAAGAAGAACTATCATTTCATACCAACCAGTTACTAAAGACGATAGATTTCTATGGCTACATGTGAGAGGTAAAATTATACGAGATAATTTATAAATAAAATTTATATATTAAGATATTTACATACAATAACATGTCAATCTTAATAATTAGGAATGACTAAGCATAAATGTAGGTAGTTACATAATAATATAATGAATTATACAGCCTTTATATTAATTTAATACATGCAAGCATTTAACAAAGTAGATAGGTATCTAGGTACAGTAGGATTACCAATTAGCTGAACCCCACGTGACCCAGCGCTCACTCGCACATCTGTTAAAAATGTAGTGTATACCTATTTTGTTATTTTTAAGGGGTTCCGTATCTCAAAAGGAACTCTTATAAGATCACTTTCTTGTATGTCTGTCTGTTTTATATTGTATTGTATAAAAAAACAGAATCAGGAGAAGATTACTTTACAACCTTACAGATGTGTGAGTGAGCTCTTGGTCACGTGGGGTTTAGCTAATTGGTAATGTGACTGTACGTATGTATAATATTTGTTTTTCATTGACTGCTACTATTACGACTATATACAGGTGATTTTTTTATATGGGCCTTCAGGGCTATAACAACTATAAGAAATGAGTTAAGTATTTCCATTAAAGGGGACCATACCACCTTGCTACACAGCCTACTAAATAGTTACTACCGGCACCGGTTGCCTTCGTTGGTGAAAATTGTCGATTGTTACGAATGTGTTTTGTTTTTCTCAAAAGTGCTGAGATGGAATTGTTGGTGAGATTTTTACCGACATTGTGGTGTGATTTTGAGTCAAAAAATCCCTATAGTTTTAAAGCTATCTTAAAATTAAGAATTAAAACTAATTTAACTTTGAAATGACAAGGAATTTTCGTCTCAAATTACCAAAATATATATATATACCAAAATATCGGTAAAGATCTCGCTTACAATAATAATTACAATCTACAATTTCCAATTTCTACAAATTCCAATCTACATACAATCAACAATGTAAGTTGTATGCGACGCATTTTCTGGCGCGTTGCGTTTGCCAGCATAAATAGCCTTAATTTGCCATACTATGTTTGTTTCCAGAAATTGATCTCTATCAGCTACACTATCAATTGATACAAAAATTAATTAATTATTTATTTTGAAAAAATAACAGGTTCTATACCTGGCTAGGGTAATGACTTTTTCAAAAATCTAATGATGCACTTTTAGTTTTTGTCAAAATCGGGCATAGAGCTATTTGCATTTTTCGCTATCTCTTATAGTTTAGGATATAGCCCTGAAGGCCCATGTAAAAAAGTAAAAATTAAGTTATAATATGCTACAAAAAAGAATCTATTTATCTATATTTTTACGACAGTACTACATAAATATACTGTACAACATATATAATGGGTTTCTACAAGTATTTTATGACTAAATGGGATTGCCCTAGACGTTTAGCCAAACAACTTTTGTTCTACGGTGAAAATTTGAACTTTTCTCGATCTACTCGAAAAATGAGTGTGTTGACCTTAGGGTTTTTTTTTATTATTAAGTTTGGACTACTTTTTAAACCATTAACCCCTTTATGCTAAAACGAGGCTTAAGAATAGTCCGAGATGTGGATTTAAACCTTAGATTTAGACACAGATTTACTCGTGAACTATAGTCTAAACACTATCCCTATATAATCTATAGTCACTATCCGTATATAATCTATAGGGATAGTGTTTAGACTATAGTTCATGAGTAAATCTGTGTCTAAATCTAAGGTTTAAATCCACATCTCGGACAATTTTTAAGCATCGTTTTAGAATAAGGGGTAAGTCTTTAATTCTAAACAAAGATCCTCATCAGACCTTCACCAGTTTTTTTATGCGACCACCCCTGAGGTATGTCCTTTCTAACACAAAAAGAATAATCTAAATTGGTTGAGCTGTCTTCGAGCAATCGGTGATCATACATAAAAAAAACACAACGAATTGCGAACTTCCTCCTTTATTTTTGAAGTCGGTTATTAACGGATATTCCTGATATTCCTGATAACCTGAATTTTCAAAAGTCGTAGAATCAAAGTTGTTCGCGTAGATGTCAAGTACAACCCCTGGCGTTGTATGAGATGTATAAACAAACTATTTACTACATGAATAATGTACGATTTCACCGTTCGGATATCTGACGAAGGCGCTCTGATTACCGAAGCGTTTCTTACAAACTGGACAAACGTTGTAGTCGTTGATCACGACGCTCTTCGATTCGTGGAAATGTTTAATTTCTTGTACCTGTTATGAAATTTACAATTAGATTTATAAAGTTACTTTTCATTCTTCTTCTCGTATAGTGGTGTGGCTCACCTATTGTTAGAGTTTTCAGATCGCCTTAAGGCCTCTAACTTGACCTAACGACTGCTCATAGAGGTAGCAACCGGGACCAACAGCTAAACGTGCCTTCCGAAGCACGGAGGGGCTCACGAAAATACATTTTTGCCACACTACTAATTGGCCACCCATCGAAGTATTGACCGCGCCAGGCGTCCCTTAACCCGCACGACCGTAAACGATCAGCGAGCGTCGCTTAGCTATGTGCCTCCTCACCCTACTTTTCATTATCAGCGTTGTAGTCAAGTAAGCTTCACTGTTGGTCATAGCTTAGGTCGACCCATTTGGGACAGCATTCGACTTCTCGTTCTTTCCTTATAATAAATAAATATTATCGCCATCTAGCCCCAAGCTAAGTAACTAGACTGGTGGCGGGTGCTAGACAACGGATATACTTTACTTTTGTAAATATATACTTATAATACATAAAAACAAGCAGACCACAGACAAATATCTATATATATCTATTATATATATATATATATTTGTTTGAGGCGGGAATCGAACCCGCAACCCTGTGTTTGGCAGTCCGACCATTGTGCCAACTGGGTCGTCCCCAGTGCCAACTGGGAGTGTATTTGTATAAAACTTGTGTATTTGTACATACAAGCTTTACCGTAACAAACTTTCAACCGATTTGGTAAACCAATTAACATTCTTCAAACAAGGAATTCGTACCCATGAGTTTCTTACAAATAACTTGTCGTCCATACTTACTTGCATATGTTCTGCGTACAACAACCCCTTCAATATTTGCATCCGTCGTTTCATTGTTAGTTGCCCGTCTAAAGCACTCTCTAAGAAATGTTTTAGTCTACTTAGCGGGACTGAATCTGGTAACACTGATAATGCCTGAAAAAAAAAAACTTACTAACTATTGTCCTTGTAAAAATTAAGTCCTTTTTGCGTCACTATAGTTTGCCGAGTACCTATTACCCTCTCAGCTTATCCGACCGCGTCCAGAAGAAAGATCTATACGTCTGAAGTCAACTAAGCCGTGGGTTTCATTACGGTGTTTTATTTCACCTTAAGAGCAGTGTTTTCTAGTGGCTATGATAGGTGCAACACGATCGAAATGCCTATACTCTATTTGTAAAACTTAGATCAAAAATGTAAACAAAGAAATGTCAAATATTGACAGAAACGCCATTTCTTAAAGGTTGAAAGCCGCTGTAATTGTTGCTAATGTGCAAAAAAAAACTACCATTCAAATTTAAATATTGTAATAACTTTGTTAAAAAAAATATTTTATATAAAATAAACAATCATATTGATTTTATTTGCAATCGTATTTTTTAGAAATTGAGGTCATAGTTGTTTTTTTACCTAATTTCCACTTCCCTAAAAAAACTACCAAAGCTTGATGTATTTTTACTCTGATAACACCATTGTTTACATTTTTGATCTAAGATTTACAAATAGAGTATAGTACATATTTAAATAACTAGTAGTTATAACGCGATCGCGACCTGTATTTATAGAATTTATAATTCCGATATTCCCACGGGATCGGGACTTACGCGGGTGAAACCGCGGGATCCTGGTCCCTAAAAATCAAGGTCCTGCCTGCCTAGCATGAAGACC
Source organism: Idaea aversata (assembly GCA_907269075.1). Taxonomy (NCBI): domain Eukaryota; kingdom Metazoa; phylum Arthropoda; class Insecta; order Lepidoptera; family Geometridae; genus Idaea; species Idaea aversata. The sequence goes on from OU026096.1 coordinate 6,858,593, forward strand.
AAAACACGATACGATAAAGCGATATAACTACATCAACTCTCAAAATATGATAAATAAAGCCGCCATGTCGAATTTTTATCATAATTTTTATCGCAATTTATAATAAAAATTCAAAATGGCGGCTTTATCTATCATATTTTGAGAGTTGATGTAGTTATATCGCTTTATCATATCGTGTTTTGGTCTTCATGCTAGGCAGGCTGAGTCAACACGATAAAAAGATATGGGCAAAATTATCCTTTAGGTAGGGAATTTTAAAAACTAATACATTGATTACCAGCGCGTTTGCATAAAGTCAAAGTTAACTTACTTTCAACGGCGATATTTTATCAGCATGTTTCTCCAATATACTAAGAGCTGTCTCCAGGTCTGATACAGAAGTTTTCTGGTGTCTAGGTACATTGACTAAAGGTCCGCTTAGAACACCACTATGTTCCGGATTCATTAGGATTCTCATTAGAATTACGTATACTTCTGGATTCTTCTCGTTGGGTTTAGCGACGACGTTTTCACAGTATCTTATAGCCCTTTCTACGTCACCTGTTAAAAGACATTGCACACAACGCCATTTAAAAAAAGAAAGAAAGAAAAAATAAATAATAATAATAATAAATTTTACAGGACATTCCACATATCGTCATCTAGCCCCGAGCAACACCACAGACAAACATCTAAGCATAAATACTTGTCTGAGGCGGGCTTGTCTTGACCCAACCCCGTGTTTGGCAGTCCGGCATGGTGACCATTATGCCAACTGGGTCGTCGTAACTGGGTAAAAAACTTTATTTAAAAGTCAATAATGTACCTATGTAACAGAAAACTAAATCCCAATATAGGCCCAAACTAAGCGATTAGATGTTTTGATTTTGCAACTACTACTTTAAATGTGCGTAAACGGGAAAAAAAAATCAGAAACTATTAACGCAAGACGATTCAAACTTGCGATCTAATAAGATTACTCAGCTGTGATGATCGTTGCGCCACAGTACCTAATCAAATATTTCAATCTAAAAACCTATATGTTATTTTAAAACTCTACCTACCTACATGCGCAATCGGTTCAATAGTTTTTACCTCAATAGGTTACAAACTAACACAAATTTTTACATTTATAATATTACTAGCGACCCGCCCCGGCTTCGCACGGCTGTATTATATCTAAATACCTTCCTCTTTAATCACTCCATCTATTTAAAAAAAAACCGCATCAAAATCCGTTGCGTAGTTTTAAAGATCTAAGCATACATAGGGACGGCGACAAGTGACTTTATTTTATACTATGTAGTGATAATGATGATGACTAGCTTATGTCTGCGATTTCGTCCGCGTAGAAGTCGAAAATGAACCGAGGAATCACGTTGTCCCATACAAACTTTGCCCCCCTTTTTTCACCCCCTAAAGAATAGAATTTCGGAAAATCCTTTCTTATCGGGTGCCTACGTCATACAAAGAACACGCCCTCCAAGTTTCAGGTCTCTACGATCAGCGGTTTAGGTTGTGCGTTGATCCGTCAGTCAGTCAGTCAAGACAAAGCATTTTATATGTATAGATAGATAGATATTAAGTTTATATTTTACCTAGAATAAGAACATAAATCCCAAGCGCCTGCTCATGCCGTCCCAATTTCCCCAACACAACAGCTCTCTCCTCAAACAAACTATCCGTAGGAAAATGCAACAACACCCGCTCAGGCGTATAATAACTTGATTTCTCTAAAAACGCAACAAACTTCGCCTTAGTATGAGCTAATTCCTCCTCAGTGCTATTAGCCTTTTTACCAGTGATTTTCTCTCTATACATATTAATCAATGCATCGTGGAATAATGAATTCGTGTCGTTCCACGTATGTATTACATGTTCTAAGTATGGTATAACTAAATCTTCGTGTTCTCGAAGTAAAAAGTCTAGAACTTTCGGTCGGGGTAGGTTTTCTACTTCGGCGATGTCTTCGGTGAAGATTTTGATTCCTTCTGTGGGGTGTTCTTTTAGTATCCAATCGGAGAATTTGAATATTAGATTTATGTGTTCGGATCCTGAAAGTATAAAAGGTTTTAACTACTAACTGCGTTTTCAGGTATCTTTAGCGTTAGATTCGTTCCCGGGAATGAATGTGGACGATGAGATGACGACTAAAGGTGGACGCACATTGATACGCGCCGAACGAATCGAATTTTTGCCGTCCACGGAAAAAGGTACCTTATAAGAATAGAGATAAGGTACATTTATTCATTTATTTATTTTAGAGTCGGCTCCCTCTGACGATGCGGACGACTTTGATGACGTCATCGGAAATATAAATGTAGATACCTTATTTCTATTATTATAAGGTACCTTTTTCCGTGGACGGCAAAAAATCGATTCGTTCGGCGCGTATCAATCTGCGTCCACCTTAATAGGAGTGAATGGAAGAAGAAAACATACTGCGCCGACCCCAAATAAATTGGGATAAGGGCAGGAAGATGATAATGTCGTTCCCGTGGAAATATCGGAATAAAATAAAAACCGGTCAAGTGCGAATCGGACTCGCACACGAAGGGTTCCTAACCATGTTGGAGCCCCAATTTTTTTCTATTTTTAGTATTGGTTGTTATAGCAGCAACAGAAATACATAATCTGTGGAAATTTCAACTGTCTAGCTATCACGGTTCATGAGATACAGCCTGGTGACAGAAAGACAGTGAAGTCTTAGTAATAGGGTCCCGTTTTTAACCTTTGGGTACGGAACACTAACAATCAAGCATTTAAGAGAGGTAACCCTCTTAAATGCTTGATTGTTAGAGTTTCTAGTAGTAGCTCTTATTTATTACTAGCGACCCGCCCCGGCTTCGCACGGCTATATTATGCATGTATTACTACATAGTATAAAATAAAGTCACTTTTCGCCGTCCCTATGTCCCTATTTCCCTTTGTATGCTTAGATCTTTAAAACTACGCAACGGATTTTGATGCGGTTTTTTTAATAGATAGAGTGATTCAAGAGGAAGGTTTATATGTATAATACATACATAATATAGCCGTGAGAAGCCGGAGCGGGTCGCTAGTTATACATATAAACCTTCCTCTAGAATCACTCTATCTATTAAAAACCGCATTAAAATCCGTTGCGTAGTTTTAAAGATTTAAGCAAACATAGGGATATAGGGACATATTTTTGGGATATGGGACATTGGGACATGTTTTTAAGTATATTTGTAACGAATAGGCTCCGAAACTAGCTGACCATTTTTGATGAAACTTGGTATGAGGATACATTGATTTATTGGGAATAACATAGGCTACTTTGAATCCCGATATTCCCACGGGATCGGGAGTTACGCGGGTGAAACCGCGGAGCGCTGTATCATATAATATCTAATATTTTCTTAACATACCAAGCCGCTGTAAATAATTTTTCGTATCCCTATATCCTTCTAAGCTAGAATCAGGTTGTTTGGCCTGATCTCTCAGGAGCTGCAGCGCTTTAGTGTGTTGCCCCTTGGTTTGGTAAAGGATTATTAACTCGCTGTGCTTCCCGTGCTGTAGTAGAGTCTTCTCGGCTTCATCTAGACGACAGTTGTTTAGTCTCAAAAGGGGGGCGACAAATGCGTCATTGGTCTGAAAATAACACGTAGTACTTATAGTTACTAATTTAATTTCGTAAACTTACCCGAGGAATTCAAATTGGGACCTTAGAAAGCTCTAAGACAAGGGTCAAACTGGACCTTGACCTCTATAACACAAGAGTGGTTCAGGCTCTGTTTGTGGCCCAGTAGCGTAGCAGGTTTAAAATACTATAAAATCTATTGTTGACTACCTAGTATAGTATATCGAATTTTGAATAGTTTTTTCAGTCCATACTTCTGTGTAAAATGATTTGTTTTTATGACCCAAAGGTTTTTATTATGACCCAAGTTTTTAGTAAATAATTTTATAATGATAAGTTTTTCGTTTGTAGCATATTAGACTCTGAGTTGGCAGCTAAAACCCCTGAGCGGTACTCGTTAATTAATACTGTGTCAGAAATTCAAATACCTGCAAATAACACTTCAACAGAGTAGTATCAATCAATTCCATTTGCTGTGTAACATTCCTTTGGCTCCCTGTACTCTCAGAGGTGCTACTCTCACCCGTACCAGCATTCTTACCAATATTCCCTCTCAAATCAACCAAATAATCGATAAGTGCATTCAGAGCGTTTTCCAAATCTCTCCCTTTTAATTTCTTAGCCGAATTATCGCCATCTGTCTTATTATCAAGTGGGAACAATTTAATGACGTCAATGGGGTCAGTGTTTAAATCTTTGAATTCTTTCATGGAACGCGCGAATTCTTTATTGTCAAACAGTTCAACAGCGAACAGAGAACGGATTGAGTGTATTTTCTTCTTCTTCTCTTCCGGAGTACAGTTTGATAAGTCCTGGAAATTGATATAACAGGGGCTAGATGAGATCCTAGATTACTTTGGGAAATAAGATAAATCACTGATTTTTTTAATTTTTTATAATGAATAAAACCCCATGAGTTTCTAATAAAACCCCATCCCCCTTATTCCAAAACGAGGTTTAAGGATAGTCCGAGATGCAGATTTAAACCTTAGATTTAGACACAGATTTACTCGTGAACTATAGTCTTAACACTATCCCTATGGATTATATAGGGAACTATAGTCTAAACACTATCCCTAAAGATTATTTAAAGATAGTGTTTAGACTATAGTTCACGAGTAAATCTGTATTTAAATCTAAGGTTTAAATCCACATCTCGGACTATCCTTAAACCTCGTTTTGGAATAAGGGGGCATGAGTTTCTTGTGCCTTCTTCTCAGTGGTGGGCGCGTTCCGAAGGCACACATCCTAACTTAGTTTTTAAGACGATCTTATATGGTCTTTATACAAATTTTAATGTATTAAGCATCCAAAGAAATAAAAAAATTGACTTTGACTTTGACTGCACTGGGCGATCTGAAAATATTATTAAAGGAAAAATGCGTCATCAAAAATAGAAATTGAGACAAGACTCGAACTCACATCCCATACCGTTCAAGTGCGTTTACCAATTACGCCACTCAGTTAAGTACCGTAATTGGTACATTTTTCCTTTAAAAATATTTATTTATTTATTTATTCAATGGAACACAAAACAGAATACAGTCATATCAAGGACATAAGATAAATATAACAAATAATTTTAAACTAGACTATATCCTAAAATATGTGTACTCAGCATGGTTATTTCTTGTTAAGCAGTTAACATACGTATATACCTAATTTAGAGTCTATTCATTTATTTTTTAGTATGCAGTGAACAGTATACCTAATCAGATAATATCAGATAATTCACTGCTAAAGTCATTGAAAAGAAAAACGGGATATTTGACACGTCGATACGGTCGCCTCTTGCTATCAAAATCTACCCGCAAAGCCTCTGGTCTCGTGAAAATGATGCTTGTAGTAGCATCGAAATATCGAGCTCCACAAAATAAAAACAAAGAACATGATTAAACATCCCGTTTTCGATAACTTTAGCTGTGTTAAAAATCCTGACCAAGGAGAGAGTGATCTTATAAGGATTCCTTTTTTACTTTTTGAGGTACGGAACCCTAAAAAGGTGGAGAGGTTTATAAGAAACTAGCGACCCGCCCCGGCTTCGCACGGCTATATTATGCATGTATTATACATATAAACCTTTCTCTTGAATCACTCTATCTATTAAAAAAAACCGCATCAAAATCCGTTGCGTAGTTTTCAAGATTTAAGCATACAAAGGGATATAGGGACAGAGAAAGCGATTTTGTTTTATACTATGTAGTGATAGGTATGTTTTAGGAAAGGTAGGTTTCAGGGTAGATTGTTACTTACAGCAGTTAAAAGTGCCATGGTTCCGATACGATCTTTAACCGCAAATGCCATTTTTATAACAGTATGCACCACCTTACACTCAAAATCAGAAATCTTTATAGTCCAAAACTAATGTGTTTACTTTTCAAAGATACATAAGAAATACCAGCTTCTCCTAAGTTTAAAATAACAATATACTCACGTTAATAAGTTTAATGATTTCTACAACATTCTTCTTTGGTTTGCTACGAAACATAATTTCTTTTTTTAGAATATTTCAATAGATTTTAATTAACTACAATAATGTACAACCAATACTGTAGTTTAATCACAAATAAGTGATTTGTTTAAATGAAAGTCCTTATCAAACACAAATTATTCGAAATAATTAATTGTTTATGTTAGTTTTAATTAGGAGAATCGTTCAACACAGTTATTGTACTAATTTAATTATATATTTAGTGATATTAATATGCAATATTTTATATGTTACACTATTGTATATTATGCAACTGCATGTTATGCAAACACAACGCTGCAAATTTAATAAAATCCTACATAATATGAAGCTGATATTTCTATGTTTATTTATCAAAAACCTTCACAATTATGAGTCTTTACAATTGATTCACTAGGAATAAATCATAAGGACAATAAACAAGGAAAAGCAAACTGGTAACTATAAAATGGAATGTAGTGATACCTACCTACATGTCTAAATATGTAGAAATTTTTGTATTCAAAACATTTAATAGAAGTGACGCGAGACGAAAACGCTGGTATATTGTTGTGAAAAGAAGGATAAACATTCAACATGGTAATGCTGCCAGCGTTTTGGGCTCGCTTTCGTCTTGCAGCGTTTTGGAAGAACTATTGTTTAGACAAGTTTTAATTCTATGAAAAATTTATTCATAGAGAAGCAGTTTTCGTATGTAGCATAAATATTCTTTAAGTGAAGTGGTGTATATAGGACTAAGTTTTTAAATTTGTAAGTGTTTTTATTATAATTAATAGCGACCCGCTAGTTACTATAATAAAAACGGTGTTGCCAATTTGTTACTAAGCATACTCGTCCAATTTTAGCCAATTGAAAACTTCCTCGTGAATCCCTTCATAAATTAGTGAAAACCATATGAAAATCTGTTCAATGGTTTTTGAGATAATCACGTTCAAACAGACAGACGTGGCGGGAGGACTTTGATTTATTAATATAGATAAAAGATTTTGACAACAGTGGCATAGTTGTTGATGAAGTTAATTTATAAAAAGAACCAAGAATCTGGTAACCGCTACAAGAAACATCCCTTAAACTTTGAAGCAAACATACGCCCCCTTATTCCAAAACGAGGTTTAAGGATAGTCCGAGATGCGGATTTAAACCTTAGATTTAGACATAGATTTACTCGTAAACTATAGTCTAAACACTATCGCTATAGATTTTAAAGAGAACTATAGTCTAAACACTATCCCTTTAGATTATTGGGGATATTGTTTGTTTGTATTGTTCACGAGTAAATCTGTGTCTAAATCTAAGGTTTAAATCCACATCTCGGACTATCCTTAAACCTCGTTTTGGAATAAGGGGGATACTTTTTACAGGTCAGGTAAAAGCTAAAAAGATTCAATTTTCACAGGAATATTAAATATCGGTAGGTACGTAAAAGCAATCTTACCGTCAATTCAATAGCAAGTTGAAACTGTTTATCGTTTAATAGTTGCTTAATCTGTTTGGTTGAGTCGACAAGACTGAGGCACCAAACTGACCCGACTGAAGCCAAAAATATCAGACCCCGGTGACATCTGCAAAAAAAAAATTAATAGATTAAAAAATAAAAATCCGTTGAGGGCGGGAAAATATAGAAAGTTCAAACAGACTGATACGAAAAGAAAACCGTAATTAGCTGTAGGTATTATAAATTTCAGTAACTATAGTATTTAAAATGCTAATTAATACTTTAAAATACTTTATAAATATTTACATAGTATAAAACAAAATTACTTTTTCTGTCTGTCCCTATGTATGTTTAGATATTTAAAACTACGCAACGGATTTTGATGCGGTTTTTTTTAATAGATAGAGTGATTCAAGAGGAAGGTTTATATGTATAATGCATGCATAATACAGCCGTGCTAAGCCAGGGCAGATCGCTAGTATATTATAAATATATTGTTAGTTACACAATTTATAACTCGAGAACGGCTGGACTGATTGTTATGAAACTTAGTATGTAGATAGCAGAAGTCCTAAAATACCGTATAGACTTTCCCACGGCATCAGGACTTACGCAGGTCCGAGGGGCTCAGCATGTAAATTAAAAAAAACCAAAACAGGTCAAGTCACGCACCAAGGGGACTATAGGTATACATTATACCTATGTAAAAAAAAGCAATAAAGAATGTTAACTAATTTCGAATATTAGCTCTCCATATTCTTTGACAAAAATAAAAAAAATACAAGTGAAAGAATTACTTCGATACGTCAATTAGTTTCCGATTTATAGAAGTACTAGCGACCCGCTCCAGCTTCGCACGGCTATATTATGCATGTATTATACATATAAACCTTCCTCTTGAATCACTCTATCTATTAAAAAAAACAGCATCAAAATCCGTTGCGTAGTTTTAAAGATCTAAGCATACAAAGGGACATAGGGACATAAGGACGGCGAAAAGTGATTTTATTTTATACTATGTAGTGATAGTGATGATAGTGAAACGTGCGACGCGGACTCGTACTTGATGCGTCTCTAAGCGCAGCGGTGTAAATTGACGTCACATGCGGTCACGTTAGTTTAAACGCGTGTAAAATCAAAACTAATACATATTTTTGACTATAACAAAAACTAGTGTACTTGTAAACATACAAGCTTTACTGTAACGAACTTTCAACCGATTTGGCATACCTATTAACATTCTTCATTATCATTTGCAATGGTATAGTCGGTGCCATGTAAATTGGCGATCAAATAAGTCTCAAAGTATTAGGTGGCCAATTTTTATTGCGCAAACTGTAACTAAGTGAGACAGCCGTCGAATGTTAGCCTAAATATAACAAAAAATGCGTGGTATACAAATAAGCTTACCTATACATAAGCCTTGCTTTGAGATCAGTCAGTGACTGTATAAATTGTGACGGTTCCAAGCTCTGTATTACTATCTTCTCTTGCAATAATCCCAGTATGTATGGCTCATCCCAAACTTTAAAAAAAAGATAAATAAAGATATTTTTTGTCAGGAATAAATAAATAAAAAATATTGCAGGACATTCCACACATCGCCACCTAGCCCCAAGCTAAGTAACTAGACTTGTGTTATAGTGCTAGACAACGGATATACTACTTATATACTTTTGTAATTAAATACTTATAATACATAGAAACAACCAGACCACACACAAATATCTAAGCATAAATACTTGCCTGAGGCGGAAATCGAACCCGCAACCCTGTGTTTGGCAATCCGGCATGGTGACCATTGTGCCAACTGGGTCGTCAAACAGAATGAATAGGCTCTGTAACTACTGGACTGATTTTGATGCATCTTAGTTTAAGGATACATTAAATCCTTGCGAATAACGTAGGCTATATTTTATTCCGTTAATCTGACGGGATCGGGACATACGGGCGAAACCGCGGGGCGCTCGATCTAATTTTAGTAAGTAAATAATGTGTATTTTTATTATCTGCATCTGACGTTAGTAATACGTGGGTAACTTAGATAACCTAACCAAGGAGGTTACTAAGGTTAGGTTACCTAAATAAAAAATGCAGGTACCTAACCTACCAACCTCTTTGGTCTTAACCTATTACAAGGAATTAGTAGTAAATGGTCGTGGGTTCGAATCCAGGCCGGCCGTGCACCAATGTATTTTTCTTAAGAAAAATGTATGTGCGCTAATTGACATTGCTCTTACGGTGAAGGAAAACATCGTGATGAAACCCGCGGCTTAGTTGGCTCCAGAAGTATTGACAAGTTCTCTCCTCTGGACATGGTCGACTGAGCTGAGAGGGTAGTAGGTGCTGGGTAAGCCTACTCCATCTTCACGCAAAAGGGACCCAATTAAAAAGGGTCTAATCGCGGAAAACAGCCCGTATACAAGTACAAGTACAAGTAGTAAATGGAGTTTCATTCGCTGTCGGTATCAGAAGGAAATTATTATTATCTTCATGATACTCTTCTATCGGCATCAATATGCTTGTTTTGTAATAATATTTATGCATAAACAAGAGCCGATTCCCTAGTTTTTAACACCAACATATTTTGTTCAGTTTTGACGTTATTCTTCAAGCGCGGATTCACCATTGTAGGCATGCCCATTGCACCCACAATGGTGGATTCGTCCCTAATTTGGGCAGTAGTTTTACAGAAGGATAGGGGAAGGATAGGATAGGGGAAGGGCGGCCTTATCGCTTTGAGCGATAAGGCCGCCCTTTGTAACACTTAGACTTAAGCTTTTAATTTTTACTATTAATGTTATTTGAAATTGGTGTTTACAATAAAGAATTTATCTATCTATCTATCTATCTAAGGATTTCAAAGTTACCTATTTATGTAATTTTCGTAAGCGAAAAAACTAACATTTAACAGGTTTATTAATTTACTAGTACCTACTAGCCCCACGGCTTTGCCGTTGCCCAACTATACACTGCACAAATTTTGGTAACCGTGACCACAACCTTTTTTTAAGTCCATGCCTTCTTTTGAATTAACTTACCAACACATATAGGTGTTTCTTGCCACTTTATAGTTTTCTTTATAACCATCCCTTTTTCTTTGGATTCTTCTAAGACAACAGAAGTTTGTTCACGTCCAAGTATGAACGATGTTTCAGAATAATTCGCTATTGTCGGCTCTAACGACTTAGAACTGCTTGTAGGAAATAGCTCTTTTGGATTTCCCGTTGATAACTGAAATTAGTTTCAAGATATTTAATACTAGCTGTTGCCCGTGACTTCCTACGCGTGGTAGTTATGTTTTATATACTAAAACCTTCCTCTTGAATCACTTTATCTATTAGAGTAAGATAACCGCATAGATCCGTTGCTAAGTTTTAAAGATCTAACAGATAGATATTGCAATGTTTTTTACGAGGATTGGCCTTCAGTGATAATATTTCTGATTTATATGATTAGTTGGTTTCCTTAAGATCTTAAACAAAATATACTAGTAAGACTTACATCATACAACATATATTCAGTCTTAAAGCCAACACAGAGGTACTGCTGTCCCCAAGCCAAGACCTTTGGAACATCAGGTGTTGAAAAATCAAACAAATGTTGCTTGAATTCACCATTTTTCCCGTAGAATAGCTGGAGTTTCCTTCTAACAGCTACACAGAGACGAAGAACTGAACTCGATTCCCCTGTCATTGATGTTGTAGGCTGATAAATAAAAAAATTTAACATTCTAAGCAGCCCCAAAGCAAGGCTCATCTTATAGTGACTATAGATAATATAACTTCTAAATATTGAGGACCATAGATGAAACTTGGTTGTAGGCTATAAACCCTAAAAAATATAGCATTTTACGCAGCCCCTAACTAAGTAAGGCTTATTTTATGGTGACTAGATAGTATAATGAAAAAAGTTCTAAATATTGATGACCACAGATGAAACTTGGAGAGTCTTTCTAAGAATAAGTAATGAGATTTCTAATGAAAAGTAATTTGAATCGAACCAGTAATTTATATGTGTATGAGCTTTCTCCAAACAAGAAATCAATGTAAACTATTGTTTTTTGATTGTAATGAAGAGGTTCTGAACCTACTGAACCGATTTTGGTGAAACTTAGTTTAAGGATACATCGAATCCTTGCCAGTAATATGGGTTACTTTTATCACAATATTACCTGAAACGGAAACTGGGCTTACGCGGTCGAAACCATGGGGCTCTGCTAGTAAATAATTAAATTTAAATAATTACCTTGTTGTCTAGTGCAAATAGTGAGGCACCTTTGGTTTGTTCTAACGTTTTGACTACAGAAAAATTTATACCATTTATATTATGGATAGACAGAACATTGTCCGTTAGACACAGCAATAGGTTATTCTCTGAAAAATAAAATATATTAAATAACCAAACAATAGAAATACATACTTAAGCACCTACACAGAAACTAAAAAGGTTGGTCTAATGGCTTAATGTAGGTACAGCATAGACTAACAAAAATGAGGTACAGTTAATAAGTTTTTATATGTTTTGCTGTTTAAGTTTTAAGAACCCTATCACTAAAGTCAGAAATCTATGTACGGTACCTAACTCTGTATAAACTTAACAAAGGATTAAGGCCCCACGAGACAGGTTTGGCCTAAAAACATTAGTATTTTTACTTGACACTGGCTATATGAACTTGTCCTGCGAAGTCAATACAATCAAATATTTAAAAAAATTCTAACCTGGTATAACCTCCAACTGCTGTATGGGTTTCTTGCTAATATTAGTCTTCTGTAACATCTGTACTTCATACTTCTGTGTCTCATTATTCTTTGATAATGAATACATAAACAATACTCCTTGTCGAGTCCCTAATAGTAAATTGTTATCTGAAATGGTTTTTTAATGGTTTTAGTGAAAGAAAGCATAGTTCTGAGGTTGTGTTAACTAACTTTCTGGCTGTGGGTAAGTAAAACTGGAGAAGTATAGATAAGTACCTACTAATTTCAGCAGGAAGTGAGCACAAACTTCTAAGTATTGCAAGACTTACCATATGCCGCAATAGCTTCAATCTGCACCGTCGTGTTAAGAAGTTGTGATAATTCGTATGCTTCATGCATGATTGCCACAACAAATAGTTAGCAAAAACTTTATGAGGCGGACCTGAGAGAACACTCGTAAATTTTATAAATTATTGGAGAAATCTGTCCTCGACCCTATTTTTTATAATGAGGAAGGCAGTTAATAAGATAATTCTTGTAGGAAAAATATAATATGTACAAAAATTAGTCGGTAGACAATTTATTATTCATGAAAATTTAAAATCGATTCGTCACAAACACAAAATTGCAAAACAAATCCAAAAACTGACAGTGACAGTTGGTTGACATTTAAAGAATTTTGACATTGACAAAGATTTTGATATTTTGACGACGGATTTTTATCCGTAAATTTGGGTAAAAACCATGGAGGTAGAAAGGTAAAAACACAAGTTTGTCCACTCCGCCTGCGACCAGCCTTATGACGTCACGATTTTGTCTTAGCGGAAGCACATGAGTAGGAAACTCATGTGGTTCGTGGGGCCAAACAAGAGAGAAAAAAAAAACTCATGTGGCGGAAGGTGGGAAATCATTTGATTTCAAACAAGCTTATCATGAGGCGTATGTTTTCTCTTTGACAAAACCAATTTAAAAGCGGTACCTATTCATGAAACAACATGTATTTTATTTTAACTTTTGAGAGCACCAGCGAGCCTTTTAGATAAAGCACATTAAAGAGTTACGCCACTGCGAAAGTAGTTTTACTAACGATTGGAATAAATATTAGGACCCTGCCGCGCTCGTGCGCACTTATGCCTAATGCACAATGTATGGATGGTACAAGCGTAACCGACCATGTTTATCTAAACTATTTTTATTCAGCAGTACCTACATAGAGGTGAAGGAGAGTGAAATAAAAAAACCATGATACTATTCATTTAATATTTACTTTTATAATTATGTTATTTTTCATTCATAACTAACAACGATATGGGTGTTACGACGTATTCAAATTCAGTAAAACAAATATTAAAACAAATACAAATTTCACTCACTATTCAATTTTAATATTACAGAAGTTTAAATTTACTTTAAATAATTTATATAGGTCATAACTCCATTTCGAATTATCTAATGCATTTTACGGAAAATTTTCATGTGCACACAAATCGTTAAAGTGACAATTCAGTGGGATAAAAACGTTTATAAATATCGCTTCCAACGTTCAGGTCACTAGTATGTCTTAACTTTTTACACAGAAGGTCTTTAGAAGCAACGTCGATTACAAAATTCATATTAGATAAGACTTAATAAAAATACGCATTACTACACTACAGTAGAGCGACCGGGCGCGGATGAGGGTCGCGCGCGGGTCGCCACTAGACGACACGATATGTCGTCAGTCTGACGGACCCGGTCTGGCCTCTACAAGACACCGGCACACGTTATACTCAAGTCATACCGTAAAGATAATAATTATAATATATTTACACGAATTATAAAGGTGTTTCAGCAAACCGATAGCCTTAACGACGACAACTAAGCTCCACTATGTGTGATTTCAAAATGCGCCGAGCGCTGCTCTTAATCATACAATAATTTAAAATAATAGTACTTCCGTACATAATATAATAAATACACATAGTTATTCTATGTTTTACGGTCGGGGCCTGGCACTTTTGAGGCATGTAGATTTTTAATTATTTATGTAACTGCGATATCTGAACGATAGCATAGGCGAAGCTGGAAATAATTTAAGTTATTTACTTATCAGTTAATTTTAGGATTAGTTATACACTTAATTAGTGTATTGAATGAGTCCTGCAAATATGCAAAGCTAGATTTGAGAATGTTGGTCCAATGAGAAAATTGTAAAGTCTTTAGGAATGCCCACAAGCTGCCTTCCATATAAATAGAGGAATCATCTCTTATTGAGAAATAGACGTACAGTACCTTCATATCAATATCTATACCCCGAAAAGGTTATAGGTTTATGCTAGCTCTACACCACGAATAAAAGATTTAGTTAATCTACACTTACAGGTTTAATACCTTTGCCTAATTTGTAAACTGTATGCCCAAAGTGCAGAACGAAATAACTCGAATAGTACTTAAAACTATGACAATGAAATTTATAGCATTACTTTAACATCGTTTCCATTAATGACTACAAGTGTTCTCAATGACAAATTTTATATAATAGAAATATTATTTATTGAATATAGAATACAATACCTACTATCGAAAATCTATGTTGTTACATAGGACACCGACAGTGCTAAATAGTTATACATTTAGTTATCCAGTGATGGATAAGACATGCAGGTTCACGGCAACATACGCAAGAATCGTCCAAAAAAAGTTCACGAATAAGTAAAATTAGTATGTATATCTAAATTTTATATTCTCTGTATTGTTTATACAAGTACATAATAATCTGAGATATAATTAATATAAATTACCTGGAGAGATCAGTTTATGCTAGATATAAAAATTTACAAGTATGCATTCTATTTTTGCCACAAAATGTTCCATCTGCTAAGTTTTATCGTTGAATTAACACTAGGCATTACGTTTCATTAGTTAGTGATACGTTTTCAACAACAAATACGCTAATGCACTTCTACTGAATATGTTTCCCCTAATGATTACACGGCCCAAGCAATATTACGCGTACGTGGCTTACTAAGTAAGTATACATCATATTATGTGGCTCTATCTCTCAATACAATATAGGTGTTGCAAGTGAATCGAGTCGAGTCAAGTGTACGTACGCAAGAATCACATACGATACGATACAAGAAGGCTACGGGTAAAAGCGAACTCTTCCACATGATAAAACACTCAGATAGTATAATACAAATCAAATAAAACAAGGCGAGTTATATCCAGACGATAATCTGTCGTTTTTTAAAAAACCATTTCAAATTCAGCATATTCAAGGTATGTACATAAAGAGACAATTTGAGCTTACAAAAGTACAAAGTAATCACATCGAGACGGTTCGGAATCTACAGCGGATTTACCCTTCTGACCGACTACGACAGCTCAAGCTTTACACTACGGTATCACACTCGCACTCGCCGGCAACCTACGAGGCGGCGCCGCTCGGGCCGGAGGCGGCGCCGGCGACGGCAGACGCAGGGAGAACCACGGCGGGGTCGGAAGCCGCCGTCGGCACATCGTGCTCGGCGGCGTCGGGCACGCCCGCTGCCGGCGCCACGCGCGGCTTCAGGAAGTCGTTCAGGCTCGGCTGGATGCCGAGCTCGTACTCGGTGAAGTTGAACAGGGGCGGCAGTGGACGCCCGTTGGGCAGGCGCGCGCTCGGTTCGCGCAGCTCGTCGAAGAAGCTGTGTGCGCACGCCTGCAAGGGCGACAGTCGCGCGCCCGGCGTGTACTCTAGCAGCCGCGACACGAGCGAGATCGCGTCCGGAGGCGTGCATGCGCGGAACACCTGTACAACAACAACAAACTCGTCAAGGTGCGACTCATAGCAGAGCACTATCTGGCTGCTGCGTGAAAGGCGAGTGGCTGAGGAAAGACATTACCAGGCCTGAACAACTAAACATAGTAGGTCAATTTTAACTAGACCGGTATGTAAAGTTATAACGACCACATATTTACGTAGGTACAAAGGGAGATCAATGACCCACGCTTATTTTTTCGCTTCTGCGCTGCGACACTTTTCGGTACAACTTTTGGGCGGCCAATCGCGAGTATTGTAACTCTTGATATAAAAATTACTACTATCCTTACATTTAAATAACACCAATGAGCTCTAAATACATGTCCAAACCACGCAACGATTTTACTTTGTTAGTAGGGGCAACATAGACGTTAAAATGAAACAAATGACTACAACAATTAGATTGAATAGTTAAATAAACATGAAGACTTTGGGAAGCACCCAAAACGTGAACAGCGCAGCGCGAGAAACAAACGACACACGATCTGCACAATATGAATGCACACTGAACACCAACAAACAGTCAAATTGCAAGGAAACAGCTTCAACTACAATTCGATTAGTCGTCCGTCAATTACATGCCATTACTGGAACTTCGCAGTTAACTGACTTTAGATGCTTCTATTATTTAATTGACCGTTGATAAGTTAATTTGTTACATATTGATATTTAAGAGGATAGCAATAAAAGCATCTAGAACAGCATCTTACTCGAATTCGCTGGTGGTCAGTGGCAGTCTTGGGCATGGACATACGCTCCAACATAAGCTGTAATGACGCGCGTCGTTTAACAACTATATGGTACACTAGTGACATATGGAATGGATCATACGAATGAAGATAATGCAATATGCATAGAAACTGCATCAAACATAGCTATATGTATTTATGACTAGGGCGAATAACTGTAAACTTCCTTTACAGCAGTTCATAACAAACATTTCAGTGCGTAAATATTGCACAATAGTTTATAGTAAATGTAAATAACGGATCTTACCTTTGCCCACGGATGACTTTTGATTTGTGGAAATTTGAATTCTGTATAGTTTGGATTCATCTCTCGTATTTGTTCTCGAGTCGGTGTGCCTAATACCTGAAAATTATGATTTAATTAATTTCATACAAAAATACTGACTTAGTGAGGACTGATATAGCTGGCTGCTAGAATTACGAAATTTAAGAATTACTAGTAAAATCGGAAAAATAGTAAAAAAAAATTATGTGGCTATATTTGTCTGTGGTCTGGTTGTTTCTATGTATTATAAGTATATATTTACAAAAGAAAAGTATATAAGTATACCCGTTGTCTAGCACCCATAACACAAGTCTAGTTACTTAGCTTGGGGCTAGATGGCGATGTGTGGAATGTCCTGCAATATTTAATATTATATCCCAAACTATAAGAGATAGCGATGGTGAAAGGAGTTGCGTGCTCGATTTTGACAAAAACTAAAACTGCACCATTAGATTTTTGAGAAAAAGTCATTACCCTTGCCAGGAATCGAACCTGTCGATTTTGCAAAATAAAATAATCATCTTATATTTTTATACCAATCGATAGTGTTGCTTATATAGATAAATTCCTGGAAACAAACATAGTATGGCAAATCAAGGGAACAACGTTTGCCAGGACAGCTAGTTATATTAATAAAATATTAGTAACCTTGATGATCTCAACCAGCTGATCGACACCTGAATCGCCAGGGAATATCGGTTGACCCAGAAGTAGTTCGGCGACTACGCAACCTGCGCTCCAAACATCTGCAAACAAAAACGTTATATTAAAATAATTATCTTGATAGATAACCTTCTCAAATAAATAATACAGATAAATATTGGCCTTGGTATCGAAACTAAATAGTTTATACAACGTCAGCCACTTTAATTCATGCTAATCGGAGCATTGTAGTGCCTAAGACAATGTACTAGATGGAGAAGCCTTGCCCAGAACTCATACCACGATCTTAGCTATAAAACGGATAAACATTACCGACAAATATAAAAATATAAATAAATGCTCATGGAATCCATGGTCAACTTTATCTGTTATTGAAGTTGCAGTAGTGTATGAGAATGATAAAAACAAAAAAAAAATACTATTCTCTGTTTTTAGTATTTGTTGTTATAGCGGCAACAGAAATATATCAGTGAAAATTTCTACTCTAGATCATGGTTCATGAGATACAGCCTGGTGACAGACAGACAGACAGGCGGACGTACGGACAGCGAAGTCTTAGTAATAGGGTCCTATTTTTAGTCTTTGGGGACAGAACCCTTAAAAGGGAATCAATGATTTTACAGCTTAAAAAATTAAATTAGTCGGTTCCATAGTGTATGAGACAGAAAATGAGAATAAACAGCGTCGAAGCAGTAAGCAGCTCACCAATTTTTGTAGTGTAATCGATTGCGCCAAAAATGAGTTCAGGAGCGCGGTAGTACCGCGAGCATATGTAGGAGACGTTCGGTTCCCCGCGGACAAGATGTTTCGCCGATCCAAAGTCGCACAATTTCAATACGCCAGTCTTCGGATCGAGTAGCAAGTTCTGCGGCTTTATGTCCCGGTGGCATATGCCTAGCGAGTGGATGTACGCGAGACTTCGGAACAACTGGTACATATACAGCTGAAAATTACATATTTATTGTAATAATCGGATATTTTAATCGAATTATTGCATTGTCATTGGTCTTTGACAGGTGTACAAAGTTTGAATTAAATCTGATCGTTCAAAGTAGGGCAAAATCGAGCCCAAAACAATCGGTTACATACAAGCAAATATACAATCATACAGGTGAAACCTTCGAACATGAGGGTGAAACTAATAAAAGCTATGGGATATTTTCGAACCCTGGTTAAAATTATAGCATGGCAATACTTGAACATAATACACAAATTAAAAAATATGATAAAATACTATGTTTTTCTTTATTACAATGAAATTGATGTGTTTTTCATTTTCTTCATCAGCATCTGACGATTATTTATTACACAAATAATTGTGTTGTCTAACCTCCTTGCAAACAAGTAATTATTGTTTTAGGTTTTACGATCATTATTTTAGGACATTCGAACATTGATGGGCACAAAAGTTTTAAAAGCAAGCTTTCTAGCTATTACTTTACTTTATGCAGATCGTATTCTGTTCCTTTCCGTGTTGTACAAATAAAGTTATCTATTATTCCTACATTTTGATATGATTATACATTATTGTTGCTAAATTCGTTTGAATTTAGCAACAATAATGATGAATGATGATGATGTATTTTTTATTAGGTTCGTATACCTAACTAGTTTTAGTTAGGTATACGAACCTAATAAAAAATATATAAAATTCAACCAATAGAATAAAATTGATATTGAAATTGATAAGATTATTTAACATCATAAATTTAAAAAAATAGGTTGTTTAATGCAATGCATCATTGATCAGGCAAGGACTGTTGTCAAATCGTATTAGAAATAGCTAAAGAATGTACGATTGGTATCTTTTTACCTTTATAAAACTAATTGGTATGGTTTGCTCATCTTTGGAGTAATGACGTGCCACTTTATACACAGTCTCAGGTATGTACTCCAGCACCAGATTCAGGTACACTTCGTCTTTCTGTAACATCAAAATAAAACTATTAATATACAACTCTAATGTCTTATTTAAATAAAGTCGCATTGTAAGTTTACACACAAACATTTTGTCTGGCAAGTTGTGTAAATGAAATGAGTAAGTTTTGCACCGTTTTGTTGTTAGGTCCTGTCCTGTCTTATAAGTTTACATGTACAAAAAACCTATATAAAATTAACAAAACCCATAATGCAAATGAAAAATAAAATATTTAGGGAGGGCATTGAAACTCATTAAAAATTGAGCAGGAAGGTTTCAAACATTGGCCGACGTCCAAAGGTTCAACAGTGTTTACAGAATCATGAAAACAAGAACCATTCGTTTGGCGATCAGACCTTGAACGGCACACATTAAAAATGCAATTCTAATTTCAGTTACTGCACGTGTGTTTTTACAATTGTCTTGACTATATTCTATAACAATGGTAGAGTATAAGTGTGCGATGATATTCTCAGATGCACTTAAATATTAGAGTTCAAACAAGCTCATATTATAATTACAATAGCCTTGACTCATGTTCTATCTATTGTATATTATCGACAATTTCAATAAGCAAGGTTAACAAAGATCTCTTAACTTTACTGTATTACAATTGTAAGCAACATTGTACAACGTTCTGTTTTGATCTCTTCGAACAACACAATTCGATAAGAAATATTTGTAAACATTTTTAGTGTGTGCGTGCAAATATTGAATACTTATATAATATATTTAAAGTGCAAATACACCATGTAATATGGAAACGAAACTCCAAAAGCTTTCGGTCAATAAAACAAAACAAAAAAATATAAGAAGCTAGCAAGAGTTAGGATCTAACAAACACAATTTTATGACACGAAAGATGCTCGGTAGACAATTAAATAAACTTGATTACACGATGATGACTGATGGAACATTGTGTGCTATATATTCGAGATAAAAAGCACATGGCTGAAATATGACAGTTCATGACATGAAATCTTACTCTCAATTTATGCACACAACTGCTTGACGGGCTTCGAGTTAACAATCAATCGTACGCGTCGCGTCGGAAGACTACGTTAGTTAATTCGATCGATACATTAATATTCAAGTTAAATTTAAGTAATATTGTTTGTTAGCTCTTAGCCTTGTACTGTAACGTAATTGTGCGTTTGCACACTAACGCAACAATCTGATTTGTTCATAAACATACTGCGACATCTATAGACTGCATTGCGTTCAACATTGTGCTCACTGCTGCGGGCACTGCCGCCTTCCCCCAAATAAAACACACAAATAAGATACCCTTAATACAACCATTATGTAGGTAGGTACACAGTTACACACACAGTTATAGGTATAACTAAATATTCAAAATGTGATATTCGATCAATCCGAAACGAAACGAGGCCTCGCTCTAAATTCATGTAATATCGACAGTATAATTACGAATAAAAATAATATTTAAACAGAATAAAATCAATTGGGCAAATAAAAATGTATTAGACACCTACTAAGCAGAATAACTAATCAAATTCAGAACTGATGCTCACCTTTTCCCCACTGGAGTAAAAGAAATACTTCAATTTGACAATGTTACAATGCTCCAGTCGTCTCATAATTTGAAGCTCTCGATTCTGTAAAGGCAAAAACATCGGCTTAATTAAAACACGCAATAGGTAGTCGGAAAGCCTAGTCGTTTCAAATGATTAACTACGTCATAGCATAGTCTCTATACATAGAAGACTTAGAAGACCTAGATTACTTTAATAAAGCCGGCCGCGGTCGTTACTCAATTTAAGTTATTATCAAGGATACATCAGTACCTAACTTCTAGCTAGTGATATAGGTACCGCGTAGAAACTTACGCAAGCTGTTTCATATTCTCCTCCAACTTCATTATCATAAGAGAATACGCGTTTAAATGGCACAAAACATACTGTTACAAACCGGTCCTCTATGTCTCTAGGCATAGGTAGTTTAAATCTATTGTAGCTTTACAACCCTATTTAATATAATAATACACGTTTTATGGTTATACGATTCAATAAAGGGAATTTTAGAGCCAATCATAATATTATAGTAATGAAGGGTATTGCTTTTAGGCTAAACATTGGCAACGCGCGGGTGATGACTACCAACTTTGTCACTTTAAAACAGGTTCATTAAACTAAAATAAAGTTTGATATTTATTTGAGGACACGGGCTACTTCCTAGGAGTGGTTAGGCAGTGTCACGGCCCCTGCTCCGACCTGGCGTATTTCCAATGTTTCCGAACTATAATGAAGTTTGGAGTAAAAATTCAGTTTATAGACAATGTTAGGTTGGCAACAGATGGTGGACACGAAAACACGTACTCACCTTAAACCTTTTATCCTGGAGCACCTTCTTGATGGCAATGAGTTCGCCGGTGTCGCATAATTTGGCTTGATAGACGACGCCGAAGCTGCCGTTCCCGATGAGCTTCATATCCGCATAGCTCACCTCCTGCGGTCGGTCGGGGCCTTGCCCCGGCGTCGCTACAACAGTCGTCACCTTTGAGCCGTCCTTGCCTGGAAACAAACCAAACACATCAGTAAAAATACGACCTGCTTCGAAAACATCAGAAAGCTAGAACTACATTAGACCGAAAATGTGGCGTGTATCCGCTTGCATGTACACAAAACATACTTCTAGCTAAGATGGTATTGTTACTCTGACCAGTCAGACTCGTCAATCGGGTGGCGTAGGTTGCCGACGTCGTCGTGGGTCTAATGCAGTTCCAGCTTCAATATCACAGTTAGAAACAAAACTAATGAACGAAATAGCAACAAGAGTTGGTTGTTACGTAGCTAATGGAGGCTTCCGGCGACTGGGACCGCAACCCACTGGAACCGCGGTCCCGGTTGCCGGATTAATATATTTTAATATTTTTCTTCCGTCGATTGATACCACTCTTAAAAAAACATAAAAAAACTGTTGTTCAAGTAAAAAACAGTACAGTCAAACGAAAAAACGTTTAAAGTAATCATTAAAGAAAAAACTCTTTGATTAAATAATATCATTTATTTATATAACTAGCGACCCGCTCCGGCTTCGCACGACTATATTATGCATGTATTATACTATACATATAAACTTCCTCTTAAATCACTCTATCTATTTAAAAAAACCGCATCAAAATCCGTTGCGTAGTTTTAAAGATCTAAGCATACAAAGGGAAATAGGGACAGAAAAAGCGACTTTGTTTTATACTATGTAGTGATATAAAAAAACACTCTTTGATTATCGTTCTTGTTACTTATTTAAAATTTACGCAATCAAAACATACACCTAAAATATGCTAAAAATAATCAACAATTTACAAACAATTAATGGGTAAGTTGGAACAACTATTGAAATAAACATAACTATGTACGTACCTACATAAATCAGCCACGAATCTAACATCATTTTGCTGTAGAAAATGGTCATTAGTTTGTAAAAAGTACTAGGCAATCAGAAGTCAGTAGAAGGTATAAATCACACTTATTAAATTATCTCTATACCTTTCATTTTTTTTCCTGTATGTGTATGTGATGGCCTTAAAGGTATTGAAGAAGCTGAAAAAAGAATTCAAATATATCGAGCATGATTTTTCTATTAACCTTCTACTAAGTTCTGATAGCCTAGTACATACAAACCAATTACCATCATACAATTCACACTGTAGGTAACAGAAAGTGGTGGTGGTGTGTAAGGGCTTGCTCTCATACGAATCAGTATACCTCCTACATTGTTCTTACACCCTGGTACAAACCTCCTATTATTTGCATATTTTGATAAGTTGGTTGAGTTTTTTTCTTAAATTATTACTTCAAACATTTTTTCGTTTGACTGTACTATTTTTCTTGAACAATTGATTTCTTTATTTATTTGCGAGCGGTCCCACTCGACGGAAGAAAAATAATAAAATAAATGAATCCGGCAACCGGGACCGCGGTTCCAGTGGGTTGCGGTCCCAGTCGCCGGAAGCCTCGCTAATGCACGCACTTGTGCATAAACGCGGTATTGATGATGGAATAGTTATGTGGGTTATCGATCTGATGACACGAGATTAATAAATATCAGTCGCGAAGCTAATAGAATAGCTGTTTGAGTGACCTCTCTAATATAAGGAAATTATGACGCAAGTATACTACGTTTCTTTTACGACTCTCTCAACATTTAGGCCATTTTCAGTCAATAAATAATGTAGGTTAATATTATCTTTAAAAAGTTAAAAATAATATTAACTGAACTACAATATGATATGAACATTACGAATCTGAAAATAGATTGTAAGTACTAACATATTATCGAGAACGGTACATAATTTAAAATATCGTTTATTTTTCTACCAGTTTCCATTAATTTATAAAATAATTGGTTCACTTTCACAATAATGAGGATTTAGATTAAATCAAAAAATAAATAAAATAGAAAATACATTATATCAAAACCAACTGGATATACATTCAGTTAAGTGACATTAATTTATGACATTGATGATTGTGAAAACTCATATGAAAAACATCACTTCACAAATTATAATTCAATTAGGAAGACAAAGACAAATAACAATTAAATACATTTAATCTAGAATAAAAATAAGTAGGTAAAAATACTTAATGGAAAAGAAATGTAGGCAGACGGTAGGCAGAGAACAAAGAACGAACCAATCTAAGTAAGAGAGAGAGAATCTTAGAATTCACATTCAAAACAAATTAGTTTTATGAGAAAGATTCATACGATGCAATAGATGTCGGTAATAAACCAGAATAAAACTAAAATAATATACAAGTAGTAGGTAAGAAAATCTTAATTTCCTTGTAACCTGAAGCGGATATACATTATATGCCGTCAAAATTCGGGTGGCGAACTTCCCCCGTCAAGCCACGGACGCCCACACACCTCCCTAACGGATCGAAACACTTTACTAGAGCAATAACGTAGGAGTCAAGTTGGTCAAAGAAAAAATACTTATTGCAAAATAAATCATAGAAGTTTTCGACCTATTTACATTTTTCTACGTAGATGTAGAAGGCTCCATGTTTTAATTGAATAATTCGGTCAATCAGTCACAACTTAGTTAAATTTGATATTATAACAGTGTTAGTAGGTATTTCCAAATAACACAATATCACCACGGGTGATCAATAGGTAACCTATGGCTTGTGGCAACTGTTAACATAAGTTACTCTGAAACCGACGAGTAATTAGCCGTCGTGATCGATAAAGTGCCCTCAGTTGCCCTAGTCTTCTAAAAATAAAGTAAGCATTTGTGTGATGTGGTGAAATCATTAAAATTTTAAAGAGTTCTAACAACGTTCGGTCAGGAACATAGTTTAATAGTTTAGTAGGCATTAGTGCAGTACGAGGAAAGGGTGCAAACAGTTAATATGCTATAGTTAAATGCTATTATTCAATGCGTAATATAATGGATATGACAATGTCAATCATTTCAAGTAGGAGACCAAAGGGCAACCAACCACACCCTTAGCAACCCTTATTGACGCAAGCCTTACATACTCCACCTTTGTTTATCAGCTCTGAGTAATCATTTCAATTTGTATTATGCGCATAACATGGTCTTTCGAGAATAAACTCTAACCTTAAAATAGTAGTGTTGATAGACAGATAACTAATAGGTAGATACATTTTTCAAGCAAAGTAGGTACATAGTAAGTGAAGAGAGATGTGTTTTTTCAATTTGTGAACGTAAGGTTATTAAAATATAAGATTAGAAGATGAAGAGAATTTATAAAACAATGGCTACGAACTATAAATGAGCAAATCTACAACGACACTAAACAAACACACAATATTACAAAGAACATGAAGCAAGTTTCAATATAGTTAGAATGATGGTGTCATTGCGGTAATCCTTCAATGAAACATAAATTTATTATAGTTAACAACCGTAAACTTGGCCTCTACGATCGTTACAATTCTGCTTATTGAAGGATTCACGCACTACTGTGAAAAATATGTGTAACAAAAACAATAAAGTATTCCAATTAGGCCGTTTTTGCGTTCACCACACGACTAGCACTTACGATAAGAGGAAGCAGTTTTCTTATCTGGAGCCAGCTCTGTCTTTTTAGGTGTATCCACTTCGCCTGCGTGCACGAGGCAAAACACAAAAGCAGCATTAGAACATTGACTTTACGATGAACGAACAATTTATGGGTTCACAAAACATCTATGCATAATCTATATTATATTATTGTGTCTATACACAATAATACAATATGATTCAAAAGATATTTGGTTGGAAATTCTCGCGACATTTTTAAGCTGAATTGCTCTTCAGACTCACTTATGGAACGCCGAAGTTTTTTGCAAAAAGAAGTGAGCCGGTCTCGAGCGCGACTCAATTGGCCACTCTTATCATTGTCAAGTAATCGGAGTAAAGATGGTTCTGAGCGCGCGGCTACTTCTCCGACAGGTCGTCGCGAAGCGGTAGCGGGCCCTTCCGACACACCGTGGTTTTCGAAACATACTGGCCCAGCTGAGCACTCCAGTTTGAGAGAGGATTGCACGCGAGCGCGCCTTGTGGTAGACTGCCGGTCTGGTTCGCAGTATGGCACTGTCGCCGCCCCGCACCGATTCCTCGCTACACGAAACCATTGGTGCTTTGGTGCTAATTCAAACTTCGCGACAACCGTATAATGTGTCATAGCGAGTTATGTCGTCAATAGTAAAACTTCACTTCTTCACAAATAATAGAACTCTTTTAACGCTAAATTTGTTACGAAAACAACCATCATTAATTTATTTCAAGATTATTCTAAGGTATACTAGACAACCCTAACCTCGTTAAACGTCATTAAAGATTTCTGAATGCGTACCTATTTTCCAATGGTAAGTACCTACTTAATCTGTTTTATATTCATCAAATATTTCCACAGAAAATATATATTTTTTTGTTACGTGTACAATTTCGATCAGTATATTATCGCATGCATTCACGCGTGTCTACCTCTTTATACAACGAGTGATAATTTTTTAATGTGACGTCATTTACGCGCAAAATCCTACTAATTCTCAACTTTTTAAATGATAAAGTATACAGAGAAACCCGACCCGATGCAACATGCAAATCTATTGAATAGGTAAATAAAATATTGAAAAAACAAACCGAAGAATGGTTCGCCTTCTTTCAATCAGAAGATAATAAACAGATAAGGAAACCTGTCAAACTACATATCATAACTTTTAAATATGAGGATAAATAATTGTAGGTAATCAAACCTACTTGTAAGCTGTATTGCCTGTAGCACTTTATAGATAATATTTGCCAGTAGCGCTAAAGCGATTTAATGTAAGTAGAGGTGCCTACGATGTTTTAGTTAGGTGCTAAACAGTCCACAAACAACAAGCCTGTAATAAGACGTTCACTACCCTTTTCCAAAACACGCCCGCTGCGCAAATACATATACTCATAGGTGTGAGATTTAATTATTGTTTCAGAAAGAAAACGTTACAACGAGTGATAACAACTAGCTTTCGTCCGCGACTTCGTCCGTGTAGGGTCAGAATTTTTCAAAATCCTTTCAATGCCTACTTCATACAAAGAACACACTCTCCAAGTTTTAGGGCTCTACGATCAGCGGTTTAGGCTGTAAGTTGATCCGTCAGTCAGTTAGCACAAAGAATTTTATATGTATAGATTACCTTGAAAATAGTACTGAAACTAAAACACGTTTAAAGGATTTTTGTTCGTGATATCGACTAGACAAATTGGATTAAAAGTTTTGGCAGTTCGGTTGTCGACACGCGAGAAGTAGTCACCACGCACCTGATATTTGATACGCTTTCACTTGGTTGTTCGTTTTACGTATTTTGTTAGTACATAGGAATAACTCGGATTCAAGCAGCAAATATTACCATTAGATCAGACTCTAACGATGGCTAGAGCTTCAGCTTTGGCATTCCGAATGATTCCGTACGGCTATAGTTTAATAGCATGGAATTATAATGTTCCCGCAATTTTATAATTAGCTACAAGTTCCACGATATTATTTACCGTGTAACATGTAAGAGACCCGTGGCATTGTAAATTTTCTCCCCTGTTCAAAAGTGTCAATATAAAACTGTTACATACATTCGTAGGAGTGCTTCCCGTTTGCCCCACCAAGCTGCCCCACAGTGGGGCAAAGTGGAATCGTTAAAATTTTGTAGTCTCGTTTGCCCCACTAATATGATTCTGCCCATCAGGGTTGGCACCTTGTTTAGAGTTTGAGAATTTTCGTGTCATCTCCAAAGTTATGAACCATCACGGTATACAAATACACAATTCAAATTTCAGTTGTGATAAATGTAGGTAACTGGGTTGGTAACCTATGTAGTGTGTTTAAATAAAAGTACAAAATGATTATTTGAAACGTTTACTTCTGAAGGAATCTGGTTATAAATCACAAAATAAATTACACGACTCATTACAAATAAAATCTTTGCCAAACTCAACACACAATAATTAGTCACTTTTACTACTAACTGTGAAAAATAAAATATCAGATTAATTGATATTGTTTTTACTGCTACCGGAATGGGAACCACGTATTTTTCAGTCATATTTGAATCATATTTCAATTATGTATATGAGCTCATAGCAGCATATTTGGAGATTGATTAACATTTGACTCAGCTAACTACATTTTTACTGCTACCAAAGCTTACATCGCTCTTTTCTCTGTAGTAAAATGACAGATTCCGGAATGGGAACCACGTATTTTAAACTTTTATTTATTTAACTTGTTTCAATAATATTTGAAGACAGCGAGCTATGAAAGCTTTGGTTGACATTTAACTCATAATAGCGTACACTAATATTTGTTGTTTCTTGAAAGCTACCTAAATCACCATGTTATGTAGACACTTGCAAAAACGGATGTGGGCAACTTTAAAAACGTACCGTCACATAACAACAAAATCGGCGAGACCGTTACCTACGAATATGCTTACCAAATAAAACTGGTTTGGTCTTTCTAAAAATTTTCATATTTTGCGTGACTGTTTGTATGTTCTGCATGATGTTTTTTTATTATTTAATCAGTAAAACTGTATTTAACTTAGTCAAGTGTTAATCAATCTGAGATTTTTTTATTTTACAGTTAGTAGTGACTAATTATTGTGTGTTGAGATTGGCAAAGATTTTATTTGTAACGAGTCCTGTAATTTATTTTGTGATTTATAACCAGATTCTTTCAGAAGTTAACGTTTCAAATAATCATTTTCTTTATTTCTTTTCTTTCTTTCATTTTGTACTTTTATTTAAACACACTCCATAGGTTACCAACCCAGTTACATTTATCACAACTGACATTTGAAATGGAGATCTTGTCAATATTATTTAATGTCTCGTATTATACATAGCTCGTATTTCGAGATTATGGCACCACAAGTAACTTAAGTCTGCATGTTTTAGTGTAATTTGTAACATACCGTGATGGTTCATAACTTTGGAGATGACACGAAAACTCTCAAACTCTCAACAAGGTGCCAACCCTGATGGGCAGAATCATAATAGTGGGGCAAACGAGACTACAAAATTTTAACGATTCCACTTTGCCCCACTGTGGGGCAGCTTGGTGGGGCAAACAGGAAGCACTCCATTCGTAGTTTCATAAACAAAATCATAAAAAAAAACCTTCAATAATCCTACCCGCGTATTGTACCTTCCTTTCTACAGTATAACACGTAATAATCTTGGTCATAAACAGTATCTTGGTCAATTTCCTCGTTTATATTCGCTTGCGTACGTGTTAGATATTCGATTTGTACAATTGTAATGAAAAATGTACAAAAAATATATCTATGAATATTAAAAGCAACACAATGAAATATGTTTGTCACAAGCTGTACTACAATCGTCTCAAATTCAACAATTCTCTGTATAAAGGAAGTAACCTTGCTTTTATGATCGATTCCAAAACCAAAACCATTTGTTAGTTCTATGCTCCATTTAACAACCTCAACTAGTATTGCATAATACAATGTTGAGATAATTTTTTAGCTTTGATTTTAGTTAAATTTTTTATCAATACAGATTCTACGGATATTTTGAGAAACCCATTCTGGAAAATTAATTAAGAAATTGGAAGTTTGCCCTATTAACGATGTTTGACTATAAATCTGTTTTTTTAACGTTATGATGTTGACGTCACGTAATTAGCATTAAAATCTTGTTAAAATAGAGATCATCAGATAGGTAAAAAAATTTGCGTGATCAGAACCACACGGTTTAAGTTTTGATACGATTTATTCATTAGGAGCAGCTTCTAATTGTTGGTTTAATCACTACATAGTATATATAAAATGTCGCTCTCTGTCCCTAGTATGCTTAGATCTATAAAATTACGCAACAGATTTTGATGCGGTTTTTTTAAATAGATTGAGTCATTTAAGTGGAAGGTTTTGGTACATAAAACAAAACTACCACGCGTACGAAGACGCGGGCTACAGCTAGGTGTTACATAAATGTTTGTGATGATCTACCATCCATTTAATTCATTTCTGAGTGTTTCTGTATCCAATGCACAGGCAGGTCCATTGTTTTATGTAAACGACACCGTGTTGTCTGTCCGTAAGCGTACGGTTGGCGCGTCTCGCTTACCGCCTTTGAATTGAACCCAGGGGCTTTGTCGCTAGAGACTAACCACAGCAGAGATAATGGGGAGAACCGGTCTCGCCAGCTTCTATGACGCATCGCTCACCTTAGGAGTGCGCTTGTTGCTAGGCTCAACACATTTTAAAAAAATACTGATTAATTAGAAACGACACATATTAGGTAAGTATATGATTTTGCGAAATATTCTAAAAACATCGAATGTGTGTAGAATAACCATTATTATTATTACTAGTATTTAGTCTGTAAGGTATTTTTTAGGGTTCCGTACCTCAAAAGGTAAAAAAGGAACCCTAAGATGACTTTCTTGTCCGAAGAAAGAAAGATCCACTTACTTTCTTTCTTGTCGCTGCGTGTGAAATTTATATGGGTCTGTAGGTTAGGTACTTATTTTCAAGTCTGTTACTTGAAATACATGATTAATAGTAGCAGATGAGTTCTTCACAAATACACATATTTTATACAAGTAAACATTTAAAAATATAATAATATGATAGATAGATATAACGTTTATTTGTAGTAATATGAAGTAAGTAGGTACAATAATGACGTCGGCAGTCGGCACTGTTTCTATTAATTAACGCGTTTGTCTTATTGTGTCGTAATAATGATTCAAGAATAAATTATTCACATCCGCAACGTAACGTTCTATAAAAGTGATGCGAGATTTATCTCATTCAAAATAAGTTTATTGAAGACCTGATGGGAGCCACTGACACCGGCCTAAATGTGGCTATTTCCTGGTCTTAGAACTTAGATGTATCCGATAAGAAGAAAATCTAAAAATAGAAGTGTAGGTTACTCATATGTTTCGGTTATCCTTTGTCATAAAATCTTTGTCGAGGTGTGTGTTATTAATGACAGTCAAGGAACGTTATTAATGTCAGTCAAAAATAACATTCCTTGCTTGCTCCAGTTCGGATGCTTTACTGTCATTTTTACGGTCCGAATTGTGAACAGAGCTTACAATGCTGAAGATTAAATCTCCCGGTCCTAAATCGTGAGCGAAATCCAAAACTATAAATGCTTATATCCATTTCCTAGCCGAAATGACAGAAATGATGGGCCAATGAAGCAAGTAAAGAAAGATAAAGTTATTGATTTTGCGGCTAAGAAAGCAGATAATAAAATTACTAACATTTTACCACAAAGGATTTGTGCAACAATTCCAAGTCGTAAGTTATATGTGGCAACGATTGAATAGCACAATTTCAGCCTATTTAATTATTCAAACATTACACACAACAACATTAGTAAAGTATTTTCGTTAGATATAACACTACGGCAGCAACTACAGCTCACACTAAAAATAACAAAAACAATAAAAAATAACAGAGTTACACTATTTTTTAGAAAGTGAAAGGACGGTAATATGAATAGCAAGCAAGCACGTATACGTACATTTACTATTCAAAATGCATTACCAACAGTTCCAACCAACAACAGTGCAATTAAAATAGATGAAATTATGATAACCAACCAATGTGAGGCGGATTTTAGCAGAAAAAAATATTAACAAAAACTGGTAATAAATTAGGGACGATTATTTTAACGTACATTTATCAAACTTCGTTAAATCTCTTGTGACTGATTCTAATTTTAGACTGTTGATTTGTGGTGAGTCGAATATTACTTTAAAATAATTCTGGGCGTATTTCCAAAGCAGACCATGAATGTGTCGTTTGCGTATGTCTAACGTCACATCACTTTAGCACATTGTAAGAAATCGTATTTTCGGCGAAACGGTTTTGTACCCCACCCTATAATAACCAAATCCAATCTCCATCAATCATCAATATGACATAACAACAACAACACACAACAATGACTGTATCAGAAAATCAATACATATTAAAATAAGAATTTAATTCAATTCAAAAAACTGATAGTTTAATCGAGATACTGCGAAATCATTGAGATAATCAGGTCAATTTAATCATATAATATCAAGGCAGCAAAGGTTACGGTAAGGTGTCCTCAGGAAAGGTCCGAAAACGGCCATGATCTAAGAGAAAGAGACCCTTCTTCCCAAACTTTTGCCACTATCTAAAATAATATTTAGATCACCAAAATGTGTAATCTTATCGTACTTTTAAATAACGTGATGTATGATAGCAATATTGCAGCTATAAATCTTAACCATTGATTATTTACTTTATCGAACACTTGTGGGTCTACCTACGTGTTAAAAATGAAGGTAATAGAGTAGGAAAAAGAAAAATATATTCTTGAATAGCACAAAAAAAATGTTATTAACTTAAGATAACAGTATTAACAGCCCAATAGTGTATTAATTGGTTTCGGATTTTAAGATTATCTTAACTTGATAGCGGAATTTATAGCACATTTGCTTTTAACTTCCTAGAATTTGTGTTTAGTGGAGTTTGTTATACTTTTAATTTTCTTACAGTTATATTTAGTTCTTTGTTTTCTTAATAAACCATTACTGCATCTAATAAGAGTTTACCCAGATATTTAAATTTATAGTTTCTGCTGTATAATGCACAAATATGAACGTGTCTTCATCATCTTACTACTTATTACTTGCAATTCTGTTTTGTTAACCACTTCTGCAACCCCAATATTCAACAGAATGCTGATATGAAAATTGAACCAACTGTGTTTATGATAGAATACCAGAAATTTTCTATTTCGACCCTTAGAATTCCTTACCTACAGTTTTTACCACGAAAGAAGCAGATTCTGTTGATTTGGACCTCCTGTACTGATGACGATCAGTGTCTGGATTGACCGTGTACGTGCCGCGACGTCGCAGCATCATTGCAAGCCAAGTGGAGTTTCACGAAACTCACTAAGTATAATACAAACTGAGATCTATCCTCATTGCACTAACACTTTAACACGTAAAACTACACCACAAAATCACAAATTACACTTCTCGTTTGGACGAATCGAATTGAAATCTATAACCCGACAGATTGTTTTCAAATTACTCGATCGGTACACCGGATAGCAGCGCTGACGCGAAGTATAACCGAGGAAGTAGGTTAACGAACCAATCGCTAATTTTGCAACATGCACCGGCTTCTAGCAGCACGAGCACTGCGACGCGGTCAGTGGGAGTGGTATAGTGTCGGCGAAAGGCAACTCTTGAACCGAGAGTGTCGTTCTACGGTTCTTCCGCGAATGACAGGATGACGCGGTAACACCAGCCGCGAGATAGCGAGATCGACGACAGCCGCTGATAACGTGAACCGATAACATTGAACAATTTACTAATACATACATAACAATTCGTACATCTATCAGCTATACACTCGTGTAGATACTCGCACAGTATGCAAACATGCAGTGATATCGGCGATCTTATCAATAAAAGAATCATCAGCGGATTCAGACCATTATCGTTATAAAGTGTGTCGGCTGTAGTGTAGATAGATCGGTAACTATGCCCAAATTACTTAGCTAGGTAAATAAAGACTATAGTTCAGTGCAATTACGCATTGAAAAAAAAAAAAAAAAAATATACTCGAATTTGTGTTAATCTACAATATCACATTTGGGGCATTATCGAGTAGGCTAGAGCTTTCGATTTCGTTATTCATGCGACTAGTCCGAAGAAGCCTATTAACATAATCGAACGTGTTCTCTACAAAACTGTATCAACAATCTCATTAGTAAGCCACAAATTGTTGTGCCAAGGTTGAGTTGGCAGGTTATTAAAAATGCAGAGGTTGCGCGGCCGCTAGGCGTTTAACCATGAAGGGTTTAGTGAATTTTTTACACCTCCACACTGGTTTCATCACGACATCGCCGCCAAAAAAACAGACTAAACTTTAATATACTTAATAATAATCAAGTATATTTAATTAATACTAGCAGCACTCTGCGGTTTCACCCGCGTAACTCCCGATCCCGTGGGAATATCGGGATAAAAAGTAACCTATGTTACTTTCAATGAATCAACGTATACTCCTACTAAGTTAAATCTAATAAATCGGTCCAGTTTCGGAGCTAATTCGTTACAAACAAAAAAATCTTTCCTCTTATATTAGTAGTATAGACAATCAAGTCTTTAATTAATTTAAAATTTAACGATTTTAATAAAACGGGTTGCTATCGCGTTTTGGATAATTATTTTGAAAATGACCTCTTATCCAAAAAGCGATTGCTATCCGTCATTAAAAAGAATGATTTTAATGTGAGTTTGTAAGAGTATGTATAATTAAATTTTTACTGATTGATATTTCAACGCACAGCTTTGTGATGAATCGGGCTGAAATTTGGCATACAGATAGCCTTTATAACATAGGCATCTGCTAAGGATTTTAGAAAATTCAACCCCTACGCGGACGAATCGCGGGCAAAAGGTAGATTAGTTAGTATGATGGAAGTAGGTAAGTAACTAAGTACACACAAAAGCACTAAATTTTGTTGATTAATGTTTGTTTGTGTTAGGTATATGTGAATGTATTTGTTAATAAAGTTAAGGTACTTTTATAGGTAAATTGTTTTTAGTCAATAAATATGAAATTATTTCCTGACAGACGGACTAATATATCAACGTTCTCAAACTAATGGACGGCTTGGGTTTAAATCTATAATATACTATATATATTACTATAATATTATAAAGCTGAAGAGTTTGTTTGTTTGAATGTGCTAATCTCAGGAACTACTGGTTCGAATTTATTTAGAAAAAGTATTTTTATGTTGGATAGTCCGAGGAATGGATGTATCGAGGAAAGCTATAGGCTACTTTTCATTTTAATATTTCGCAGCGCATTTCGAGCGCAGCTAGTATTTTATGTATTTATATTTGTAATAATTGTGCTCCAAAACGACTAAGTCGATTTTAATGAAACTTAGAGCGAAGATACATTAAAAGTACTTTTAATCTCCATATTCCTTAGGAAGATGAAACCACGAGCCCCTACTGCTAGTTATTTATTAAATATTTATTTGGTTAAACCTATTTTTTTATTCAAGTATAGTATCAAAACGTTAAAACTAAAGGATTTGTCCTAGACGGGTTAGAAAAACATTCTAATAATAAAGTTTAGAATGTAGAAGTGGTAATGAACTTTTGACCCTGACTGTATATGTCTGTATTTTATTTATCAGGATAATGTTTATTAATGTTTGCTTAGTGTAGTGAATAATACTTTTTTTTATATTGAGGTATGTTTTTTAAGTTTATAATAATATATAGACGGTAAGCCCGGCTTATAGTATTATTAGCTGTATGACTAAGAAATATATTGTCATTTTAAGCATGTTTAGTCAGACAAGTATTTTCCAAAGATAAGTATGTTTTTATTGTAAATAATACAACAATAATAATAACTGTAAACAGTTTGTAGGGGAACTTAATTAATAAATATTTTATTTGTACCTTGTGATTTGAATGTTTCAATATGTATTGATTAAAAGTAAGTAAGATCCTAAAAATCTTTACTCAGATTTTCTTTTTTTCCAAAGTTCCAGAACCACTCAATATACAGCGCTGAAAGCTAAATTATAGATTCAAACAACCATTTTTTATTGCCTTTTCAGGTAAGGCAAAAGGTTTATTAATAGCCCATGGAGCCTCATTAGTTACACACTTCGTCGATTTTTACTGGCTATAGATAGATATCTTTTTAGTAAGCCCTAATGATTTTTTTATCATTTTGCATTTATTTATACTTATTTTCTGTTGGCTCAGTATTTATTATTATCATATTATGATTGATTATCATGGTGTATGTTTGTTTGTGTGTGGGTTTGATAATCATTGTACCTGCCTTAGTTATAATAGTTTTTTTTATAAACATGATGAATCAGTAACTAAGCAAAGGTCATCAAATCATGCACTTCATTCTTCTGTTCAAAAGGGCCATGAGGATCGAGATATTTGGGTCTGAGCCAGAGTGCCAAATAGAATCAAAGTCTTGTATAGAAAACAAAGAAATTTGAGGACATACAATTTTATAATGAAAAATGATTCATTTAAAAATTACGAACAAAAGACTGAAATTTTTAACTGAAGACAAAGGCTGAGGGAAAGATGTATAGTTTGGGCTTTAGGCATAGAGGCCAATGTCTTGCATTATAATTAAAATTGTCAATGATTGCATCGAAAATGGTTGTTTTATGTACTGTTTGTAGGTGACTAATTATTTTCCTAGATCTTGGTATAATTTAAAGACAATTCCTTGTAGTTTTGCCTTCACAATGAAAAAAGGATTAACAAGGTGGGGCTAATCATTTGTAAGTTATAATCGACAATGTCTGGTGTAGCTCAGTCGATATATTAAAGTAATTATAAAAAAGGTAATTAATTATCCACAATCTCATGAAACATTCAATCAAACCATGAATAATAATTGTATACATTTAAAAAGTTCATTATTGAGATTTATCACTCTTTCTCAAAGGACACCCAATTTCACATAGGAATTACCTGACTGCTAAATGGGTCAGGTTTTGAAAATTTGCTAAGGTGAATTGTAGTTTTCGTCTTTTCATTAGGAACTTGATGTAACTGTCAGTATTAGTCTAACGATGAAATCAAATGACCACAACAATTTTATGTGTAATTAAATTAAGTCCAATTAGTGAATGTTACGATACACAGTTAAGCATTCAGACTATTTGCAGGTATCTTACGTCTAGGCATGTTTATGCAATCGTCTTTCATCAAAATGCTGATTAGATGCAGTCTTTGTGAACCAAAAGTAAGGGATGATAAACTACCTACCTTGACAAAGGGGTTGCTTTTCAGAACTATGACAGGCAGTTGATTATTTTACAGCTCTATAATCCTCTAATGATCACGTCATTACATTACAACAGTAACCTCAAACTACGTAGCAACTAGCAACTCAATTATTTCAATGAATGTAATTAGGTATATGGTAGAAAAACCAATTCACGTAGTGCTTAGACAAATCGCCGCGTAATTTTACCGTGACGTAGTTTAATATAAAGGAGAAATGAAAAGACAATCATGTTCAGCAAGGCAATCCAAATGAACGTACTGAATACGACGCATTTCCCCAAAAAACTTGGCTTTTGACATGATTTATCTGTCACACGCCAGGCCTATGTGGCAGGTTATACTGACTGTGGCCATTTTTGATCGTGCGGGCGCAAAATGCCAGCTTATTGATTAGATCAAGAAATACTTATTTTACAGGTTTATCGGTGATTTGTGGCAGTTTGCAGCCATTTTAAAAATTTGTCAGAATATAGATACCTACGTCACAGGCATAAGAAATCACGATGGCCGACAAAGAATGGTTAGGTGGTTGGTACTCACTGCTGATTTTTACGCCGCCCAAAGGGGGTTTCGGTGGTTGATTTTCGAATGTCCTTCGAACGGATTTGCTGCCCTCGGCGAATGACGTGGTCCTAGGGCGTCCGCTCATTATTAGAGATATAAAATAAACGGCCTTAGAATCCTGAACTTCATAGATACTTCACATTTCTCGTTACCACCCTTGCACTCGCACTGAACTCACTTGGCCGACGAATTACTAAGAGTATAGAACAGTCAAAACAATATCACTAGATACAATGGAAATCAAAATAAGATTGTTCTAATATGGTTTTACAATATCATTTTGTTAATTTTTTAAAATTTACATCACTAAAAAGTACGACAGAATTTAGTTTCTTCAGTCAGACAGACTTGACTTGAACGCACATTCGGATTCTTTCGGTAGCGTTCGGAACTTCGATCATAGAACGAACGAAGGTGACGTCATGCATACTAGGCGACATCTGATAAAAATCATTGGCAAACTAAGAAATTTACCGACTGCGTTGATCAAACAGAGCACCATAGACAAGTATAGAATTTAAAATATTCACAGATTAAAAAAGTTTTTTGTGCGTAAAAAGTGGAAATTATAGTTAAGCTGGGAACAAATTATCGGACGCGGCTTACGGACGCGTCCGTCAGCCGCGACTTATAAGGACCGATAACTGTTAAAAATTGTATTTACTAAAATGAACCATATTAAAAGTAGGTAAAGTTTATTTTCTGTTGCGCCTTACATAGAGGCTAATCCGAGCCGAGAGGAATAGCAATAACCGAGGCCGCGTGTCTCGTTCTTTCATCTTGCCAGTCTAAAAAAATGTTTTTGTTCAAAAATGTTGCCTCATAAAACTCGGTTGACACAGTTGTATTTTACTGTTATTTTAACAATTTTAAGTCCTATAGTCAAATATCATAATTGCATTAATTTCGTTGTATATATTATTAAATAAAAAAGACAAAATATCTTATTTATTATGTAGCGTTATTTTGTATTTCTAACTTGTTAAAGCGTTTTAATTTAAAACTCATTTATTAGTAACTCTTTAATATCCGTCATGTCATGACGTCAGTGACGTTCAAGTTAGATTCAACGTCATTTACGTAAAATTACATAAAATTTGATAAAAAATTTAAGGAGCATCACTTAAAATGGTGAAAAAGTGTTGCGTTTACACTTGTCCAAGTGAATCATAAAGTGATTGCAATATATCGTTCCACATGTAAGCAAAGAATCATTACTATTGTAAATCTAACATGGACGGACAACTAGGTTGACCATGAATTATTGTATTGTGCGGTCGAGTAAGGTCCTTACTATTTATTCTGTTTGATATCACTAAAGCTTTCGGAGTTTTAGTTATTTCACGCAGAATAACCAAAACTTATTGAATCGTCATTAAAATAATTAAAACTTTAAAATATGTACCTGCTACTGCTACCCTTAGTCCTTTGCTGACTGTAAGTACTTACCTACTATTATTACAGTTTAAAAATGAAGAAATGCGACACAAAAAAAATGGGTGCGTGTACTTATGTACGCGCGTGAGAAGTTATACTTCTTTAGCATTATTTAAAAAAAAAACTCGTCCTGCAAAAAACTCGTCCGACAAAAAACTCGTCCGACGAAAAACTCGTCCGACGAAAAACTCGTCCGACAAAAAACTCGTCCGACAAAATACTCGTCCGACAAAAAACTCGTCCGACAAAAAACTCGTCCGGCAAAAAACTCGTCCGACAAAAAACTCGTCCGACGAAAAACTCGTCCGACAAAATACTCGTCCGACAAAAACTCGTCCGACAAAAAACTCTGGACTGGAAAAGGATTGTCAACACAATCAATAAAGTTCAATTTAGATTTAAACAACTTCTCCCGTGAGAATTTTGTGTGACGCTTTTGTAAAATTTCACTCTCATCATTTTTTCATAACGCGCCTAAAGAAGTATAACTTCAAAAATGGCTCAACAGTATACCTACATATTATGAAGCAAAAAATTACAAAAAAATCAGTCGTATGCAGTCGTCCTAGGCATACGTGGGGTAAATCTGCTTCTGAGGATTCTAAATAAAAATTAGTGTGGTCCCTGTGGCGGAAGTTGCTTAATTTTTTATTTTAAAAGGGTCATACCGGCCATTAAAATAATTGTACTGGCATTATTTGAACTAAAAATAATATTTAATTGTCACTTGTTTATACAGGGTTATTGGAAATTAATTGACACGGCGTTAAGGGCTTCTTCTGTGCACCTTAACGATCAACTTTTGTTCTACGACTTTTGGAAATTCATTATAAAAATATTCCATACAAAAATAAAAAATTAAATCCAACAGTTCAAATAATACTCAACTCTACGTCTACGTCACAGAATCAATCATAGTAGGTATGGTACAACCCGATCGCAGTGCGCCCCCCCGTGCCGATCGCGCGCGCGCACTTGCCGCATAGACATAGAAAATTACCAGACAGTACGAGAAACACTTAAATATTTTTTTTGGCATATGTATTAAGTTTCGACAAAAGTCGTAGAACAAAAGTTGTTTGTTAAGGTGCACAGAAGAAGCCCTTAACGCCGTGTCAATTAATTTCCAATAACCCTGTATTAAAGCATTTAAAATAGTATCGGTCAATTAATAAATCAATACCTTGTATTATTTATATTAGCCCTCGGACATTTTCCATTGCTAATTTCAACATCAATACCTACTTATGTGTTTATACTAAACTATCAGTAGGAAGATTGCAAGATTGAATTTGTCTTACACAGCAAAAATCTTATTATATTGTCACCCTGATTGAAAGTGACACACGGCCTCTGCTATATCTGTCTCGGGGTGGCACGCTTTTCAGCTCCAAGAGCTCAGTCCTGTAGTATTAAATAATATTAAGTCATGGTGTAATGTAAATGTAAGTAACTGTGCACACTATCGGACGTAAACAAGTCGCGCACGTGACCTTGGGCTGCCCTTGAGCGTTCGGACGTCCTACAGCGATCTGGCCAGCCGGATGTTTCTATCAGCCGAAAACGTCCGCGGATGGTGTGCACAGGGTGCGGGATGCGTCCGCGCGTCCGAAGGACAGAAATTTGCCTGTGCGTGCAATAAAATCTACCAGAATCTACCAAGCGCTGTTCCATATTCATTTTGGAAAACCATTTTCTGAATTGTCTAAAATACTGAATTTTTTGACGAATATACTACATTACATAATAGATTTCCTACTAAATTACAAATCGATTTTCTACTGAAAGTACTTACTAAATTATCTGACTACTGATCGTTCTCTTTGCCTTAAATCTACCAAAAAAAGTAGAAAAATCTGGCAACACTGGTGGCGGAAGGCGCTCGAAAGAGAGAGTCCGCGGACAACGCCCGAAGCATCCGTGCACACTAATCAGCTGCCTGATTCACAGCTACCGAACCGACAGTCGGTTCGGTAAGGCCACTTTGTCGGAAAATGACAAACGAACCGAAAAATTCAAAATTGCGATTCACAAATCCGTTTCCGATAACATCGGTACAGCAACCGAAAGAAGAAATTCCCAACCGACGGAAGATCATAGACAATTCTTATCTACAATATTTTTGACATAATTGAATGAGTTGTTTTTAGGTCTGTGGTTTACAGTGCAAATGGTGTTGCAATATTCATGATAAATCACAAAATCTTTTACTACAAATTCCATGCTTCTAATTGGAGTTGAATTTAATTACATCAAATTATGTGGATCAATGGTGTTGTCGTTATTAACATTTCCCATAATTTAATAATTATCGAATAGATAAATAGAATTACGCATCATCGTCCACTTTTTTCTTAAATTTGACCAAAAATTTAAATATTCTTAGAGAAAAATATAATGATAAATGGGCAACTCTAAAATGTTGGAATTTACTTATCAAAAAAACGTAGTGATTAAATCCTCTTTGTTTTCAAAGTTTATTTACAATGGTGCGACAAATAGTGTTGAATAAGAGAACGCCAGGCGATAGACTACAAATAACTCTCCACCCCGAACTGGGGAAATGGCTGCACCTAGGCGCTGACGGAGCAAGAACAAAAAAAAGCATTGTTAGCAGACATCTTAAATTCAATGGGGTCTGGGGCGACCAAGACCCCGGATAAGTGACCTAATGTATGTTACCTACGCACCTCTTCGTTCTATTAGGCTATCCATTTTAAACTCCGCCTGGTTCCAGACAAAAATCAAAATAAATCTAGCCTGTGTTAATTTACCAATCAACTTAAGTGCCTACAAAGTTTAATTGCAATAATTTCTATGGGTTTTGTGTAAAGAAGATAACAAACATTTCAGTATTTAAATACTCTTCGATTTCAGTCAAAACATTATAAAATAGTTGGACTATTCATTTGGTAATAATTTGTAAGTAGGTTACTTATGTATTTCTTAATAATTATTTGTTCAAATTTATTTTAGTTATGGCTGAATTGGAAGGAGCAAGGCAGTGTTCATTAATGCTACTCGGCTGGGCACAAGGGGTGGCCCTACACCTCCACTTCGAGCTCCGTTGGAGGAATTGAATGCGCCAGACCCATTGGCAGATCATCGGGTATGTGAACATTTTATTTATAATACAAGTATCATGGTTTAACTAGATTCTGCCCGTGACTTCGCCCACGATTTCACCTTCTTAGGGATTTAAAAAAACCCTTAGTTGATTAGCCTACACCTCGCAAAGAACACCCTCCTTTCATGTCAGCCAGTCAATCTAGAAATTTTATTTAAGGTTTAATGAGATAAGTACTTATTATTTATTTTGTTTTTATTTCAATTTTAAGGTTCTCCATAGGGTAACGGAGGTGAAGAGAAGGCTACCCACACACGCATCTGGCGAAGCTGGTGCACATCAGGGCAAGGACTGCCAGACCATCTCTCACGTAATCCTGGAGTGCGAGAACCTGGCTGCATACCGGGCGCTGATATACTTGGCAACCCGGCAACATTCCAAGAAACGTGCGAGGACCCCGGGAGGATTCTGCAATTCTGGTTGGCAGGAGTAGCGGGCAACGATCACACATAGTGGGCCTAATGATGCCTGAGTGCGGACTCGGAGCCCATCAACCTATCCTAACATCACTGCCACCCCTAGGGTCCCCAGAAGCATAGCTGCAGCTATGCATATCATAAGCTATGAATAGATTACCCAATTTAATTTCTTAAAATAAAGATTTTTAATGAAAAGCTATTTATTTGTAATCAATCATTTATTTTACAATATAAGGTGCATCATCTTGGGGTAGATATTAATTAAATGATTAACAAAAATATATAAACTAGTGGTATATTAAGTATTGCAACTAAAATAATTTAGACTTTGTTACCTAAGACTGAGTAGGTCTAGGTAGTACTAAGAATTGTTAAATCTTGATAATTGTATTAATCATTTAATAGATTTAATTTTAGTTAAAGATATTAACTAGTGGTTTAAGTATTGAGAGTGTGAGAAATAATTTAGCTTTAACTTCAAATCTGTGATTTACCAGTGACATAATTAAAGTACTAGGTGTTAAATAAATATATTTTTTCTTGATTTTATTTATTATTCAACATCCTGGTACACCAGCGAAATTAATAAGTTGTAATTACTTGTTAATAATGGGTTGTATATGCTTGTTGGAAACACAATCCATTTTATTAAATGTCTGGGTGATTCATGGCATTTATAACCTCGTTTATGGCCCGGGAAACGGAATTTTTACGATTAAATAGTGAATTTCGATGGTTCGCACCCTCTAACGCGATCCACGGCGTCTGTTTCTCGACCTCAATGCCAAAATTATATTCATATCAATGATTTACTTCGCGCAATATATGTGTTGAACAATAATGTCGAATGTCGGTAGAGTCTCCGACAGCAAAAACTTGTCGGTAACATTCCGAAAATAATCACCTAAAAACCCGACAATAGCTGTCAAAATTCTTCGGTTGCGGGTTTGTGAATCGCAGTTTGTCGTCGGTTCGACTTTTTCCGTAACCGACGCCCTACCGATAAAATGTGAATAGCACCGCAGTCGCGGCTGTCGGTCACGGCTGTCGGACGAGTCCGATAATTTGTTCCCAGCTTTTGGCTACTTGACTACAGATGGCATTACATTACATAGTACCCTTCGACATGCCA
This sequence comes from Idaea aversata, assembly GCA_907269075.1. Lineage (NCBI taxonomy): Eukaryota > Metazoa > Arthropoda > Insecta > Lepidoptera > Geometridae > Idaea > Idaea aversata. The sequence goes on from OU026096.1 coordinate 6,902,175, forward strand.
TCGAATGGTTTTTTTTTTACTTATCATAGGTCAGCGTTTGACCACTATCACACCTGCCTGATGGTAGGTGATGAGATGTAGCACGCCTTCCTAGAAGATACATATTCACTCGCGACTTGAAGACCCCCAAATTGTACACGTCAGGAAAGACAGAAGCAGGCAACCGATTCCATTCCCTTGCAGTACGATTAAGGAATGACGAAGCAAAGCGCTTAGTGCGAACGTTTGGTATGTCCACCATGAATCGGTGCCGCACACCGGCAAAGGTAATAGCAAAGGTCCGTTTTCCAGTAAATAAAGTAAAAAGTAGATAGGGTAGGTAGGTATATTACACTATCGGATGTAAGTCGCGGACGTAACCTTGTGCCGCCCTTGAGCGTTCGGACGTCCTAGAGTGATCTGCCGCTGGATGCCAAACGACCGTGCACACTTGTCAGTGGCGTCCGTAAGCCGCGTTGAGTGAAAATTATCATCACTACATAGTATAAAACAAAGTCGCTTTTTCGGTCCCTATTTCCCTTTGACCGCTTAGATCTTTAAAGGCTTTTACACACGTCCCAATTTGGTCGGGTCCGACATACAATTTGGTCGGGTGTACAACCAAATTGGGACGTGTGTATCGTGGTCGGGCATACTTAATTATTATTAATTGATCAAATTGGACACGCCCACCCAATTTGGTTGTATCCGACCAAATCGGGACGTGCGTACGCATCGGACCCAACTTCGTGTTCGAAACAAACAAGTGTGAGTCGGACTCCCGCACGAAGGGTTCCGTATCATGTTGTATTTGAGCCCCACTTCATTTTTTTCTTTTTTTAGTTGTTGTTTGTAAAGCGACACTAATGAAATACATAATCTGTGAAAATGTTAACTCTCTATCCATCACGATTCATGAGATACAACCGGATGACAGACGGACAGAAAGGCAGACAGACAGACGGACGGACGGATTTACGGACGGATGGAACTGATAGACGGCCGGACTGATGAACTGACAGTGAAGTCTTAGTAATAGGGTCCCGTTTTCCCCCTGAGGAATGGAACCCCAGAAACTACTTATTGACCACGATGTGTATCACTGTACAAAGTACAATGTACTCTCTAAATAGTATCCGACCAAATCGTAGCGTGTGTATCGATACCCAATTTGGTTGTGTCAATTTGGTCGGGACGACCAAATCGTAACGTGTGTAAAAGCCTTAAAAACTACGCAACGGATTTTGATGCGGTTTTTTTTAATAGATAGAGTGATTCAAGAGGAAGGTTTATATGTATAATACATGCATAATATAGCCGTGCGAAGCCGGAGCGGGTCGCTAGTTAAAATATATAAAATAAATAACTCTCGTAGTACCTATGTACTGTAGACAGACATCGCAAAAAAATATAGGTAGGTAGCTTACCAGACCCTATCTTATCTCAGTACAGTAGGTAGGTCCAATAATATACAGACTCGATTCATTGTTTAGAGTCAAGTAGGTATTTTGATAAGATAATAAAGCAGATGAGAGTAATACCAATTCAAATCAAATATGCATACTTACTAAAAGTACCATGTTGTTTCTTTTATTACAAAAAAATGCTTCCTGCATGACATTTCTGTCTTCTTTACAGTTTTTGGCGAGAATGATGATATTTGACACTGGCAATATGCACAAGTCATGCGAAGCTTTTTTTACTCGACTGCGCTACGTAAAGGAGGGTAATGTGTTTATCGGTATATGTGTGTATGTTTGTTTCGGTAACGTTCTAGAAGAAACACGCGTGCTTTTAATCGATGAAAAATTGCCTTTTTCTTTATTCCTTATTTCTTTAGACATACCAATTCAAAATAGGTACTTACCTAAGTCAATATGATTAGTTGGTAGGTACTTTTCTATGGCAATTACTTTCAGTAGGTTTTCCTTGCATTTCGACATGGTCGAAGCATTTCGATCAGCTGCTCTGATAGAGGTCTGGCTGCAGAGCCCTATACTGAATCCAGTTGTAGGTTACCTTCCTATCCCATAGCATGGCCCTACCTAAACCCGAGCAGTGAGCGTGCACGGCATCTGTTAAGTAGGTACCACGTAGGTACCTTTTTGATACCTAATATACCTACGTCTGTATCTATAAGTATTCTAAGTACCTACTTACATACTATATGTATATAATATCTGTAAAGTAGTGTAGTGTATATTTGAAAAGGTACATACCTACTGATTATTGAATATTATTGGTGTCAATACACACATGTGTATGTGTGACACATTGAAATAGTAACAATATGTATGGAATAGGTAGCTAAGTAGGTACCCATATAGGTAACTTATTTTTACGTAATACCCCAGAGATAAATCAGCCATTTTGTGTATTAGGTATTCACATCACAATCACAAAGGCCAAACAGTTTATTTCATCAAAACGTACGATATCAGGCGCGCGAGGTGGCTGGTTGGGTTGGTAGGAATGGTAGATAATGACGATTCTCAGTCAGTTGCGCGGGCGCCGCGTGTGAGGCGAGGCGGTCTCACCTCGCATCCCGAACCCATGATAATGTGAAAATCATATCAAAATAAATTATTATACAAATCATTCAACAGCGACAAATAAAGTGCCAAAATGGAGTGTTACACATCTGATAGTGGTGATAGCGACAGCAGAGAACTAAAAACTTTAGATTTGTCCAACCAGTTATTGGAATCTTTGAGCTTATCGTCGGAACTGAGAAGCATTGTTGATGAAAAGGACTGCGCACATAATTACGAAATATTGCTCTTGTACAGTAACAGGTTAACCACGCTACCCTCAACCCTGAACAAGTTTCATAATTTGAAAATATTGGATGTCAGTAACAACAGGCTGACTGCGCTACCTGATGTATTCAAAAATTGCCCTTTAACATCACTGATTGCAAAACATAATCAATTAACTAATGAGTCGCTTCCGAAATCATTCTTTGCAACGAAATCATCGCTGAGAGAGCTGAATTTAAGCGGCAATCAATTACAATTTTTTCCAGAACAAGTTTTGGAATTAACATCTATCCGATATCTTTATCTGGGTGGTAATAAGATAGTCAACTTACCAAAGGATATATGGAAACTGAGTAGGTAAGTCTAAAACACCAACAATCAAATAATAAAGGTACAAGAGATTTGTAAGTTTAAGTAGGTATTTCATCTAAAACTAACATACAACTTGAATAGCACGGATATAATATTAGCAAATAAGTAGGTACCTATTCTATGAAAAGTCCGTATTAGATGTAAAAATCCGCTTATCAGTGAGAATTATAGCAGGTTAGAAATATACCTATTAGCAGAAGGTTGACCTATTTAATTTTGCTTCAGGGCACCGGAAAAAAAGATAAGGTTATGACTATTCCTCATACAAGATCTGTTTCTATGCATATAATATCTCTCCCATGCTAGAACCTGGTCAACTATATAGGTCTTTATTTGGGACGTAAAGACCTATCTTTCCCGGAGCATCTCTTTGGCAAAGCTCTCCTCGAAGCAAATTATAGATAAAATGGGTAATGCGTTAAACGTTAAAAAGAAAAACATGATAATATTATGTTCCTAGATTTCCTGAAAATAGACCTATTGCCAATAACGATACGACGATGACTTGAATTTTAATTTGTAACTATACGCCCCTTATGCAACTCTCTCAAACATACGCGTTATACATTTGAAAACGGTTGATAAGACATCAAAAATTATTCTGCTACAGTTCTATTCGGAAAAACCGCAGTTCCAAAACTATTTCGGCACAAAGGTTACTAATGCCAACAGTAAAGAAATAGATGTATAACCAGGGGGAAGGAACTCCATCAAACATTGCTTCACTTGCGTACATAATGAATAATGGATCACTAATCCCACAAGTCGATAAAGTAAACACTTTAGTGTTTTTCATTACGCTTCCTTTATGGCTATTGTACAATCTTAACAAAAGGTTAAGTCTCTTTTAGGTAGGTATATTATTATGTATTTAAAACATCAGTCCATTGTTGAAGTATATAAATATGGTATCTACGCAGTTAGGTGTGCAGCTATGCTTGTAGCGAGATAAAGGCGATCTTGATCGTCGCGTCGTCACAATTAATAATAGTTGTGTGTCCCATTATTTTACCCATCACGTAGAAATTCCTCTATTCACGGCAAATTATTATGGACGTCTTTTACCTCTGAACAAAACTTGGTAAAATTTTCTAACATGTATGTATCTTATTGGTAGCTTAGCGTGCTTCATCTTAGACTGCATCGTCTTCTGTGTCACTAACCATATGGTGAGATAGTGGTCAAAGACCGATCTTTTAGTTATAAAACTTCGTATTTCCAGCGATTTTTCACCAAAATGATGAATTAATGATAACCGGTCTGTTACCAATAGATTAGTTAGGTAGATAAGATATCGATAAGCTGTCTGAAGACACAATTTTATAAAAATCATCCACAACAAACATTTATCTACATATTAAATAGTTCTTTTTCTTAATGCACCTTACCCTTAATCTTACGTCAAATCCTCTCCATCCTAAGGTTGCCTGGAAGAGACCGCTTTCAGCGGTAAGGCCGCCTATTGTGCCACTGTTTTTTTTAAATTTAAACGAATAATAATTGTGTTGTCATTTTCTGTAACTTGTGTGTGCAATAAAGCGTTCTATCTATCTATCTAAATAGGTACATAATCCTTTACTTGAGTATGTTTTATTGACTGTTAATTGAACAAAACAAATGTTTTCGCAGTAAAAGTGTAAATGCGTAAGAGAAAGTTATTGTGTATTTCAAAATTTATTGTTCTTTTCAGTTTACACATATTAGCAGTGGGAGGAAACCAAATAACAGAGGTGCCCGAATCAGTTGGCAGACTGACGGCACTTCAGGCTTTAGTTCTAAGTGATAACCAAATAGAACAACTACCAGCAAGCATCGCAAATTTGAACCAGCTGCGGTCTTTACTCATACACAAAAACAAGTTAAAGACTTTACCGACCCAGATTATTAAGTTAAAATGTTTGACAGAGGTAAGTAAATCATGCTGATAAGACTATCTTTAAAAATACAAGTCATTATAATGATACAAGAGCTCGGTAACTAAACATGGAAGTAAATGACTTTGGTAAGTGGTTGCTAAGTGGTAAAACATCGACAGATGGTGCCGTTTGAAGCGAGGATAAGTTTGCTGCCCTTTCGCATTATATGGCATGCTAAATTGAGATGCTAAGTAAGCTGTGTCATCTTTGTCAACAATAGCATGTTAATTGAATCCATATAAACGTTATAAAATGTAGACCGAACAGGGTGTAAAAAAAAAGCTACCACGCACAGGTTGGTGTGCGAAAATGTATTACGTAAAATAGAAGAATTAGTAAAGTAATTAGAATTGGACCTACAATTGACCCTTAAAGGAGCTCCCTAGTTAAACTGACCATTCACCACACAAAAGATCTAACAAACATAAAACCTTTTTAGTCTCAACTATCTGTAGGTGATCAAGGAATGTATCTTTCTCCTTTTAGGTCCTTCTAGTTAAACTGTGCGTTATCCATCAGGAGGAATAAAACTTTGTTTTCTTTTAGCTTAGTCTCAGAGACAATCCTCTAGTCGTGAGGTTCGTGAAAGACATGACATTACAACCTCCGTCTCTACTAGAGCTAGCTGGTCGAACCATCAAGCTACACGAGATTCCAGTCACCATTGGTGAAGTGCCAGTCACTTTAATGAAGTATCTCAGTGTGGCGCAGTGCTGTGTTAACCCTAAGTGCAAAGGTTAGTAAAACATTAAAACACTTTAGCAACTGTGGTATAATAGTTGTGAATAAGTCAAGGTGATTCTAATTGGATTCTAGTTGATTTAATTTTATTTAAACGAATTTTGTGACTATTTAAGTAGGTGACTAAACATTAAGTTCAAAGTTGTTTTGAATTAAGTACTCTGAAGTGTATAGGTAATCACAAAAACGATTTTTTTAATGAGGATAATTAGAAAGAAAAGAGAATATTCAAGTGGGACAGTAAATTATATTAAATAAACAACTCGCATAGATACGGAATACTATTTGTTAGAGACAGTTGAAGACTGTCATTAATTTATTTTAATTATATTGAACTTTGATCCATTATCGGACAAATAATATAAAATGTAAAATTGACTAATCATTGTTATCACATCAGTATAAGGTTGCTATAAGTAATCTAATTTGCATGTGCAAGTGACGTTAGTTTAATTGGTTGTCTAGTTTTAACATTGTAAATGCTAGATTTAAATATGAATAAATAATGAAATCCTCTTGTATCTATACAGCCGGCTCTAAATGGGTTAAAAACACTCAAATGACTCTCAGATATTTAAGGGTCCCCTGAATATTTAAGACGCTCCTATCCTATTAATACGCATACACTTAAATGTCAATTTAATAGCACCTTAAAATTCAGTATTCCTTTCAGTATTCGGGCGTTAGTTAAATAAAAATAAAGAGGCGATTTTAATTGAAAAGGTCGAAAACGACTGCATATAGTTTGAGAACAACAGAACTAAATAAATATAAACCAATACTTTTTTGAGAGTAGGTATATAATATTAATAATATGAAACTAATTTTTTACGAATTGTGGGGTTGGTTAATTTTTGCGTAACTGTTGCCCGAATACTTAACGCTCCTATCCTATTGAAATTGACACTTAAATGTCAATTTAGTCGCCACTTAAGATAAGTAGCCTTTCAGTATTCGGGCGTATGTCTCTTTATTACAATAAATTCACTATTACTGGTATTTACAGGTGTCTTCTTCGACAATCGAGTAGAACACATAAAATTCGTCGATTTTTGCGGCAAGTACCGGATCCCGCTACTACAGTACCTGTGCAGTTCGAAATGCATCACCGGCAGTTGGGAGAGTCGAGAAGTAGACACACCACATCCTCATATGATGAGGAAAGTTCTACTTGGATAGATATAATCAATATAACAATAATACAATGACGGACACATAAACTGTACAGCACAGCATCATAGTACAAGACGACTTTGAAATATTTATTTCAAAGTCGTACTTTGATTTTAAATTCAACAAGATTTAACTCAACTAGAGTTTCTGTACAATAATATGGATTCATTTTTTTGTATGAAAAGTTATTAAAATATTCATTTGATAGTAATCCTGAACTTTGGTGCAGTTTGTGTGTCCGTCAGTTTAATATAAAAAAATTTAAAGCATAGAGGGCGCTAACGTAGGCTTTTGTATAGTAGCGAATTATACATTTTCCTATCAGGATAGGTTATTGAATATAAGTTTTCCTCCAGTCTCTTCTCTTACAATCAAATAATAAAACACTTTGATAAGATGTCTTGTCGATTTCCTTCGACTATCAGAAAACGTCTTACTGAAATATTATTCCCGAATTTTTCGCGAAGCCCCACCATGCTGACGCATTTTTCATTATTACTTGCCCTTGCTTATGAATTTGGGAAAAAACAATTTTAACTGTACCTATCTCTTAGTTTCAAAACTACATGTATCTGGTCATTATGTAGATGGCGCCCTTTTGTCTGATAAAAACATCAAGCACTAAATCACGTAGGTTAGGTAGGTATTTGGACAACTGGTGTTTTAGCGGACAAAAGCGAGTTGTCTGTACTGCACTCACTTTTTACCATTTGAAGGCTGTCACACGAACTCTTGTTTACTCCTGGCACGCACACAGACGTATTTACATAGTTAATTTGCATGAACCATAGACTTTAGACAAATTACGTGTACCTACCTAAAGTTTTGTATGCATGTTGTAAATAGGGTTAAAATATTCAGACAGATGTCACTCTGACACTCACACAGACGTATTTGCCCTAGTTCATTGCGTATGTGTGGGTGTACCATAGACAAATTATATTTACGTCGAACGTACGTCCAAGACGAATGATGTAAAAGGGGCTTTATCAAAATGCACCACCTCAGCGGGATAAAGGATTAAAATATATTTTTTACTTCTAACTTCTATGCCTTTTACAATGATTTGTAAGCCATCATTTTCTACTATTACTTAGCCATTTTAAGTTAATATTATTTGTTAACTATTACGAGATTATGTACGTACCTACTAGTAATAATTCTATGCATATTGTGATCAATGTTTTATTTATATTTAGATAAATTTTTAATAAATGAGTTGTAAAAACAATAATTTATAATCATAATTATTATAATATTAGTTTTTTTTTCTAATTCTAGATTATTTATACAGCGTTAGCAACTTTAATTTTAGGCTTTGCTGCCTGAAAGAAGTAGGTTTTGAGAGGAAAGAACACTTCAACATGTGTGGAGCTAAGCCATAGGTTTCATAAGATTTGCCTTAACTGTAAGAGCAATGTTATAAGCCCACATTTCAGAAATAAGTGAGCGTTTCATATTTTTCCTAATAAAACTAGGTACTGCTAAGCCATAGCAGGGTGAGGGGATGAAATAATGTCAAAACATTTCAAAATTAATAACGTTTAAATTATAGGGTTTAAATGAAAGGGTTCCGTATGAGAGCCCCATTTAATTTTTTTTCTCTTTTTAGTATTTGTTGTTATGGCGACAACGAAAATACATAATCTGTGAAAATTTCAACTGGTCTAGCTGTCTTAGTTAATGAGATACAGACTGGTGACAGACAGACAGTGAAGTCATATTAATAGAGTACCTTTTTTAGCCTTTGGGTATGGATCCCTAAAAAAAGGTTAACAACCCCAATTGTAAAATAAACAAAACCATATATCCTATTTACCTATTTATTTTACAAATACCTAGTTACTTACACTATTCAACATTCTCTTGTAAGAATTTCAATCTCTCCTCTTTACCTCTCTGGATGGCAGTTCTAAATAGTTTACAGTAAAGTTCAATTGAAGCTGGAGAATCATCGTTGCCAGGTACAGGGTATGTTATCAAGGTAGGGTTGCAATTACTATCAACAATGCCTATTGTTGGTATCAACATTTTAGCACTGTCCCTAACAGCAGTATGTTGATCAAGTATATTATTCTGTGTGTTCAAAAATATACACAAATCTGGTAACCGAGTCACTGCTCCAAACTGGTGATTTGCATTGGTAAATATGCCACCTCTCCAGAACCTAGTATGAGCATATTCGCCACATTGAACCGCAGTTTTCTCGACAATATGAGCGTTTAAAGCATTTCTGTTGAAAAAGCAAATGATACCGTCTCGATATGCTATGTGCGCTGCAAAGTTGAGTGCTCTCCGTAAATGTTCTGCTGTTACATCCAAATCGAATATCAAATGGCCGAGTCTTGATCCATATATGTATGGTCGCATGTAGTCGTTAAGCGAACCTTCTTTGTGGCCGTAGTGAACTCTGGCATCAAATAAATCCTTTACGGTGAATATGTTGTGTACTTTGAAGTAATCGGGATGATCAAGGGGATTCTTCTTTGGTGTTACATCTGGAACTAAAATATTAACAGTTAGAACATCTGCAGCTGCAGGTTATTTTTTTTATATTATAGATGAAAAACAGGCCAAGTGTGAGTCGGACTCGCGCATGAAGGGTTCCATACCATGTTGTATGGGAGTTAATGGAAGTCTCTTAAACTTCTTTATTTTCTGTTTTTAGTATTTGTTGGAAAATCAGCAACAGAAATACTTACATAATCTGTGACAATTTCCACTGTGATAGCTAGTATCATGGTCCATGAGGTACAGCCTGGTGAGACAGACGGACAGACAGACTTTCTCCATTTCATTCTTAGTAAAGGGTCCCATTTTTACCCTTTGGGTATGGAACCCTAAAAACTTAGCAGTGAAGCTATAAATAACAGAAAGCTTTGTCTGTTTTTGCTTACGTACAGCCTGGTGAGACAGACGGACAGACAGACTTTCTCATTTCATTCTTAGTAAAGGGTCCCATTTTTAACCTTTGGGTATGGAACCCTAAAAACTTAGCAGTGAAGCTATAAATAACAAAAAGCTTACTTTGTCTGTTTTTGCTTACATACAGCCTGGTGAGACAGACGGACAGACAGACTTTCTCATTTCATTCTTAGTAAAGGGTCCCATTTTTACCCTTTGGGTATGGAACCCTAAAAACTTATCAGTGAAGCTATAAATAACAGAAAGCTTTGTCTGTTTTTACTTACTAGCTAAACAGACTTTCATGTTTATTAAGAGTCCTGTATAAGCTAGCTCATAGATACATAGCATACCGATTTTTTCATTAGATTGAGGCAAAATGTGAGTAAAACAGAAGGTACCGAAAACGTAGTTATATTTATGTAGCCACTTACCTTCGGTTTGAGGTACAGTTTGAGTTGCAGTTACATAGTTTCGTAGCACAGTTATACCGTATTTCATCTGTCGATGCCCTGTAAAATCAAAAATGATGTATTTATCTACTATAACACTACGTTTTGGTTTTTACTAATTATAAGAATAATGTAGAGTAAACTTACTAGTACAGTTTGAAAACATTTTTGTTGGGTAAGGTTTTATTTAACTGAAATGGTTAACAATTCTCCAGGTGTATTTTTTTACGTTTATTTTTATTTTTAGCACTTTCTTTGATTTTTGAGGTTATGTGTACAGCCACAGATATAAACTAATCAATCTGTAGACAGAGAATAAATATTTATTCTCTGTATACGATTTTCACTCATTTTGACTTTGGCCATTTCTTTGGCCGTTCAAATTCAGTAAAAAAAACATAAATTGTCTATGGTTTTCAGTGTTGCCCACAAAATGTTTTTAAAAGAAACATTTTTTGTAAGTTTTTTAGACTTTGGAGCGCATTAAAATATTTCGTATTCACGGAGTCGATAGTTTGCGAAACACTCTAAACACCCAACAATTTCCAAGTATTTCCTATTCCCCTTCTTGGTGAGGTCATACATACACCACAAAAACCCAACACTAGATTAGAGGATTAAATTAGTACATTTTTCAACGGTTTTTGATTGTTTTTGCAATAAAAACTTGGCAACATCACAGGGTTTTTGTAATAAATTTATAAAAAAAAACTAATCATTTACTGTATGTATTTACGTTTTCTGTGATTTTCAGTGAAAACACCTGCGTATTTGTTGCAAAATGGCAAAGAAAAACATTGTAGATGTAGACCTTTACGCTATCCTTGATTTAACAATAACAGCCACTGAATCTGAGGTTAGTTTTTCCCTTGGTTGAATAACTTTACGAATAGGTACCCAATTTCTAAATACTTCATTATCATCAATCAATACCTACTCCATATCAGTACCAATAATAGTAATACCTACTCTATAACTTTCCAGATTAAAAAAGCTTATCGTAAGAAGGCACTACAATGCCATCCAGACAAAAACCCAGACGATCCCAAGGCAGCAGAAACGTTTCACCAACTTTCTGAAGCCTTGGAAATCTTAACGGACATTTCTGCTAGATCCGCTTACGACAAAGTACTTCGGGCTAAAGAAGCCGCCAAACTCAGACACCAAGAGCTAGACAGTAAACGGCAGAAGTTAAAAGAAGATTTAGAAAGGCGGGAACGAGAAGCAACTTCTGGTGGTGGGAAAGCTAACCTCACAGATGAACAAAAATTAGCTGCAGAAGTTGAAAGATTGCGCAAAGAAGGTAACAGGCTATTGTTAGAAGAACAACAAAGAATGAAAGAAGAAATCAAAAGAACAATGGGTCTACTAAACGAACCAGTATGGGATTCAAGTCTAAACAGAATAAAAATCAAATGGAAGGTAGATAAAAATGATACCAATAATGGAGGCTACGATGAAGCAACTTTACGAAGGTTTCTAAAGAAATATGGCAATATTGTTGCATTAATTATATCACCTAAGAAGAAAGGAAGTGCTTTAGTAGAATTTTCAACAAAGGATGCTTCTGAAATGGCAGTAGACTTAGAAAAAGGTAAAGTACTACTATCAATAAAATTAAAAATACCACTGCAATTAAATTCTTCATCATATGAGCCACAGGACCTCCACTCCTGTACATAGGTCTCCCCCAAAGACTTCCAGAGCGATCAGTCACATGCTCTCTGATCAATATGAAATTAAGAATATTAATATTTACTCATTGCATCTTACATTGTACTTTAATAAGGCCAATTTCCAAGGCAATATTAGAATGCAACTAAGCCTAATTATTTAGTAGACCAGCTATCTACATTTTCCACCATATCCATTTCAGCTGAAAGGAGTAACAAATTAACAAACAGACTTTTAAGTTATAGTAATTTAATTCTCTTCTTTTATAGGTTTACCTGAAAATCCTCTAGAACTAAAATGGTTGAATGAAAGGCCAGTATTAACAACCAAAAAAACCATAAGTGGTCCATCTCTTATATCTGATAGAGATTATGAATCCTTAGTATTAACCAAAATGAGGCAAGCTGCTGAACGGCAAAGGTTAATTGAAGAAATGATGAAAGATGATGGTGATAATAAATGATTAAAATGTGCATTTGGTTTAATTTTAATTCAATTAAGATTTGCCTCAGTAATAGCATGCATTCTTAAACTGTTCTACTTATATTCAGGGTATTTTCCACAACTTGAATTCTTTTGTTAGGTCCTTATTGCATGAGGATGGAGTAAGCTTGCCCAGCACCTATTCTGTACTCATGTGCCTATACCACACCTATACTACGCTTTCAGTTTAGTCAACCCTCATTAATACTTCTGAAACCAACTAAACCAGGTGTTTCATCACAATGTTTTCCTTTACCTATAAGAGCAAAATCAACTAAAGCACATCAATTTTAAGCTATTGCATAGATTTTATCGCGGGCCTTGGGGGGCGAATCAAGAAATTCCGTAATGAAAACACCTAACACCTCCGACAAATGACGGACGATTATTAACGGACGACAAAAATGTCGGACGACTATTTTTTTTTTACGACAAATGTCGGACGACTTTTTTTATTATTATTATTTTATAAGAACATTTACTAAGACAAGAAATTATTCTCGAGCGATTAAAGGAACTATTAGGAAGAGGGATTACTTCTTGCTTCAAGAAACCTTTTTATGCAATAGCTTTACCGCGGCAGTCCTCGAGTGCCACACGTTTTTTTTTCATTAGAAAAATCAATTTTGGTGCATACCCAATAATACCCATCTAATATTCGACCCCAAGACCATCAGATAAAATTCGAGGTATGTATCTATGGCTACCTACATGCATAGATATAGAAATAAATAACCCTACATGGCTGTCTCAAACTCAGCTCAGTAAATTTCCTATAACTGATAATAAAAATAATGTGCAAGCTAAACATTAAAAAGTATTTATTAATCAATCTTATCATGAAATTATTTATTCTTATAAGGATCAAATTGTTTCCAATCTTCTAAAAATTCAATAACCTTTTTTCTTTGTAGGTCTGTGTACTCTTTTTTTGTATTTTTCCAATGACTGTGGTGAAGATCCAATATTCCGGCAATAATTTCCTGTAGAAGAAAAAGAATTAAAACACATGAATGTCATACTTTAATTAAACAAAATTTAAACATTAAACACCACAGGCATAAACAAAAAAAATATATAAATGCTAAGTACTTATCTATTTACCTCAGCAAAAGTCCTCGGGAATAATTGTTGATCTTCAATCACATGAGCAAATCCGGGATCCATTCCAAAATCAACCCAAAAGTAAGGTAAACCTTTCGGTACACCTTTCCTTATGTTCTTTCCTTTTAACTCTACAACTTTCTTATTCATTGACCATTCAGCCTCACATTCTAATAAAGCCTTTTTGAAGTAAATAGGGGCAGTATCGCCGACGTCTCGAGGCATTGGGACGCAGTTGATGACCACATGCGGGTATTTGTGGAGTCTTGTAGCTGTCTCATAGAATACTACGTCCATGTTTTGTGCATTGAAGAATCGTGTGAGAGCCTTTCTGTAATTCTGAAACAGGCGTCAATAAGTCAATTTACTTTATTATGTACTAGCAGAGCTCCGCGGTTTCACCCGCGTAACTCCCGACCCCGTAGAATATCGGGATAAAAAGTAGCTTATGTTTTATCAAAATTGCTTCATTATTTTCAAAGCCTATTTGTTACAAACAAAAAATCTTTCTTTTCCTTTTTCTTTACTTTAGATGATATGATTAGTTTAACATGCATGACTAGAATATCCATAAAATACACTAATTGGCACTAATTTGGTCCCTTATCTACCTCGCTCAGCAAATATCTGTAAAAATGCCAAACTTACTAAAATTTCTTCCCAAACATCTTCATCTAATGCTGTGACACATGTTGCATGATGAATTGTCGATATCAAGCATTGATTTGGTACTAAAGACTTTCTTGAAGGCAACGCTACATAGGCTTTGTTTCCACAGCTCACCATCAAGTGTTTTATCATATTCTTTGATTCTAAACAATATTCACAGCCCTCTATTGACCTCTCCATTTGTACATGTTGTTTTATAGCCCTTTGTCTCTCAAGTTCCTGATCTTTAGCTTCATTTCTGTTCTTAGATATTTCATCTACGAATATGTCTTCTAGATCATCATTAGGATTCTTGTGTTTGCTTGCAATTCTAGCGAGTTCAGCTTCATCGTTGTAGTTGTTGCAATATTTTTCATTTTCAAACTGTAACATTCACAAAATTATATATGTAATTTAAGGGTTCAAAATGTAATTGTAATAGACCAGGAGATGGTGACACAAAATACTAAGGCATTTGATAAGTATGGCGGTTCATATGGGGCCTAATTACATAATGACAACTCCTGGCCATCTACCGTTCTTTATGAAATGTATCATAGGAAATATGAAATTATTAAAAAGAAATAGTACCATTTGAGCCAAATTGTACTTGTCATCGTTTCCAAAGTACTTAGCCCTTTCACCAGAGACATGAGTTTCAGCTTTCCGTTTAGAAGATTTACTATTTGGATCACCTTTAGCAGTATTTGTTAATGGTCGACTATTTCCTGTACTACTTGTAGACATTAACATAACTCTGTCATCCTCTTCTATAGGTTTAGCATCAGGATTTTGCTTCCTGTATTCTCGAGCTGCTTCTAATTTGGCTTTAAGTTCTGCTACTAGTTTGGAATCTCCCATAATTTCAGCTTTAATGATCTTTGCTCCTAGTTTGTTCATTTTCTCATCGCTTAAATATTTGCCATCGTTTTGAGCTTTACTTTGTTCTGATTTCGGTTTTGAAGATGAAGGTACAGGTTTTTCATAATTAATTGTGTTTGATTGGTATGTATTTATGTCATATTTTTCTTCAGATGAATGCTCGCTGTGTCTTGGATTGTCTTCTTTACTATATTTTTGATCTGAACGATTATCTTTCCTCCAACTGCTAGATCGATTATCTAGATAGGATTCATAATAACTTTTCTTACTCTGTACATCGGTAGAACTGCTTGAATGTCTATGTTTACTGGATTTATAAAAGTCCGTATCATCTTCAATAGGTTTGAGAAACTGCCTTGATTTGCGGATTTCTTCCGAAGTTTTAGGTAAACCTGTACCTCCCTGTTTCCAATATGGATTTAGCTCTCTACTACTGGTAGCAGGGTTATATGAATCAATGGATTTTTTGTCCTTTTCATCTCTTTTGGGTTTAATGTCTTCTTTTGAGTACGTTTTGAGCATCCCAGTCATCGACATCCAATCTTCTCGCGATTCCTGTCTCGTCTCAGAATGTTTAGTGCTCTCTTTTTCGACCCATTCATTTGAGTCGTTGCTGCTCGAACTCGAAGACTAAAACACAAAACAAGGGTATAACCAACGAGATAAAATGATTATTTCAGTTTAAACACCAATTTTTGTTACAATTATCTACGGAAATAGTCGAATTTATGAAGTAAATAATACATACACTTCGGCTTCTCTTTTTTTCCTTCTTGTGCTTCTTAACTTTTGTTTTATGTGATTTATTGCGTTTTTCTTTCATGATTAAATAAAAACAACAATAATTCTCGTGAATTAAAGTTAATTGTTAGAGAAGAACAGCATTTCTCAAAATTATATATAAATCTCGTGTCACAATGTTTGTCCTCAATGGACTCCTAAACCACTTAACCGATTATAATAAAATTCGCACACCATGTGCAGTTCGATCCAACTTGAGAGATAGGATAGCTTACATCCCGATATTCCCACGGGATCGGGAGTTACGCGGGTGAAACCGCGGAGGGCAGCTAGTAGGTATATAGATTTTTTGTTCAGTCAGCCATCCAAACGCGCGTTTTACCAAAACAAAGATGGCGGATTAATTGACATAAATGACAGATGACAGAAAAAAAAGGTCAGTAACAATTAGCAAGCAACCACAGATAACATAAAATGTGTATCAATCGGTCTTTAGTTCAAATGTGTTGCCAGTACAGTACATGTAGTGGCTCAAAAGACTTTTTGTTAAATAAGATAAAAACAAAGAAAATGTCTATGGCCACCAAAGCAAATTAAAAAAAAATGTATTCGAGCATTTTTTTCGTTTGTGTGTGGTTTCGTTTTTATTATTAAAAAATTTATAACTATCACGCAGTTAGTTTTATAATTAATTAACTTTATTGATTGCAAATAAATCAATGCTATATTATTACAAACGTCAGCCACGATTGTGACAATACCATTACGCTAATCTAATTTGTTATTGTAAAGAAGATGAACGGCTGCTGAAGAATGTCGGAGTTAGCTTTCGATTTGGTATTCAGTTTGTGTACCGTGTAACTACTTATAACATCATAGTACCTGTGACTGTGCAAATAGACGTGTATTGTTATTGTTCCACTTCAAGGGAAACGCCTAAACACGAAGCAAATCAATTACCTACCAATGTTGATACGCCTTAGCGTAGAAAGTGTCGCCAAGTAAGCTTTCTTTTACTCTGACCAGGTACATTCGTACGTAATTACTTGTTATTAGCTTATATAACTTTATATTGACTCTTTATTACAGCTAGTGATTGATTTATAATGTTCTCGAAAAAGAAGAAAAAGCCGGAAATATCCAATCCAATAAACTTTCAACACAGGTTGCACACAGATTTTGATAAACGTGAAGGAAAGTTTGTAGGACTTCCTCCGCAATGGGCTTCTCTTGTTGGGAACAATCAGGTAAGTAATACATAGTTTTCACGATAAAGTCTCTAAAGTACTTATTGAATTGTGTCTGAAGAAATATAATGTATCTCTATTTGCAGATATTAAAATCCACCAACAGACCACTACCTCTGGTAGATCCCTCAGAAATCACACCCACCGAAATACTTGACCTAAAAACGATTGTCCGAGGAGATCACAGACTTATGCCCGTATCATCAATAGTTCAACGGCCTCTCCCGTCAAATGCCCCACAGCCACAACCAATACAAAATGGTGTAGTCCTGCCAAAAACGTCAAATGTTGCCCGATCAAATTCATTGAGAAGTTCAAGCCCACCGAATATAAGGAGAGACTTCCGGAGTCAGGCGAAAGTGCCTCCCGCTGTACCTGAAGAATCACCACCTGTACCTCCAGCTCCTCAACAGTTCCCGAGCCTCCGACGTGATCAGAGCAACTATGGGTTAAACAAACCAATTGAATCTCCTGTAGACTGGAACCAACATCAACATGATGCCAATATCAGACAAACAATGGATGTGAATGATAACCAAGGATCTGTAACATATCAGAATGTTCAAAATGCCAATATGCAGTACCCACACAGTCATGCACAGATGCCTCATGCAACACAACAGGGAATGAATGGAAACAATATTGGTAAGTCCATATCAAACCTAGACCTTTTAAACCAGGGTTTCCCAACCTTTTATACATGATGCCTCCCCCCGGATTATAAAATATTTCCATGTTATATATTTCCCTATATTTTTCTTCATTGATTCAATAAAAAAACACAAATTATTTTTGCGACATATATTTCACACTAGAGTTAACTAAATCTTGTTTGAAAAAAATATTTATTTGGTGTTACTAACTAAAACATAAATTATTTTATTTTCTTAATAATTATCATTATTTTATTAATGCCATGTTTGTGCCTGTAGTTTTTGAACCAGTTGGTCGATATCGGGTTCAGTTTTTGACAGAGTTATCATCAAATCACTATCGACTGCAAGATGATTTCGCAGTTTTGTCTTAATCTGCACTGATGCTGAAAATCCGGTTTCACACAAGTCGAGAAAAACGGCAGAAGTATTCACAAAGCAAGAGTGGCAACTTTAGGAAGAAGGAGAAAGCGTTTTATCCAAAATCATGCCCACTTCATGCCCCCCTTAAGATCTCTCTACGCACCACCAGGGGGGCACGCCCCACCGGTTGGGAAGTCCTGTTTTAAACCTTTCTCACAGTATCATATCATTGTACTTAAGAAATTCCTTAGTCTTAGTGATACAGTGTTCTTAAACATAAAGATGAATCACATTCCACTTAATTAGTCATTCTTATTAAACCACCTGTTAGATCAAAACTTATCTAAATTGTATGACATTATTGTAGGTTTTATTTTACTTCACTGATGGCAAAAGCCCTCCCTCAATCCTGACATAAGACTTGACCCCTATTGGACCACATAACTATATTTTTCTAGGACAAAGATATACTGAAATGACTATCTATCAAGCAGTTTCATATAAGCAGTTTTCTTTCTATAGAAATTGCCAAACACAAAAACTTTCTGTACTGTCTGTGTTTTTTGTAATATTTCAAAGGTAATAAAATGAATTAAGGATATCTTCGACCTACTTGCCCACCAAATTCGATAAAAATATTTTTTTTTTAGAAATCGAAATCAAACACTATTTTGTGAAACGTGAACATAATATTCCAACTACTAAAATCTTCATTAGGCATTAAAACCATCCAAAACTTATAAGTGTGATTAACAACCCATCACCTAAATACTAACATGTGACATCAAGTGACATCATTTTTTCTTAGTTTTGAAACAATTTGTTATATTTAGAATATCCTCGTCATCAACACGCGATGCCGGCGGTGGCTCCGGGCGTGCCTTCACAGTTACCGCTCGCTGCGTCCAAGCATGAATTGAGATTGACACATGAACAAGTAAGTATCACATTACTTTATGGCTCTACACTGTTATGCAAACATTTATTAGATAATGTTATTGATGTTAAAGTTCCTCATAATAACCCTTTCCCATACCTTTTCTAAGCTTGGCTGGTTTTACAAGAACCTCACGGAATAAGGAATCAACTAGAGAGGTCTATTTGCAGAAAACATCCTATATACAAGTCCATTGCCAAAAATGTCCCTTGCCCTACCTTACCGCCTTGGCCCTTCGTTCCAGCTTCTAATATTAAAGAGAAAAAGATTCCCAGATTTTTGACGACCCAGTTGGCAAATGGTCACCGTGCCGGCCTGCCAAATACAGGGTTGCGGGTTCGATTCCCGCCTCAGACAAGTATTTATGCTTGGATATTGTCTGCGGTCATATTTACAAAAGAAAGTATATAAGTAGTATAACTGTTGTCTAGCACCTATAACGCAAGTCTAGTTACTTAGCTTGGGGCTAGATGGCGATGTGTGGAATGTCCTGCAATATTTATTATTATTATTATTCATCACAAAATCTCTGAAATTACAAGAGCTACGAGTCTCAAATTTCGTTTTGGGGTAGCTTTTAGTGAAATGTTAAAATTATAAAGCTATGTTTCCTATCTCAATAACTCATCACGTGAATTACATAACTAATTCAATTTTAACCCAGTGTAAATTAATGTTTATAATTAATTCTCCAACTGTATCAACTATCAAGTTACGTTGTAAATTGAGCACTTCCACATAGGTACAGACAGACCTATCATTAGGTATGTTATGTAACTATTGAGAGGAAGTTTTGACATAGTTTGCGTAGCATAATTGATAAATTTGATTGAGGTTTGTAATAACTATTTCGTGAATATTAAACATTAGAACATTAATTTCTCCCTGACATGATCCTATTAAAAATCAGGATAAATCGGGTACCTACATAAGTATGGATCCGATTTATGGTAGAAATCCCGCACTAAGCGTTTTGCTTTGTAGAATGCGTCTGTCTTTCCTGACGTGTACAATTTGGGGGTTGAAGACCCCCAAACCAAGAGTCGCGAGTGAACAGGTATCTTCTAGGAAAACGTTCTATATCTTAGACCACATCACAAACAAAGGGTTGCGGGTTCGAGTCCTGCCTCAAACAAGTATTTATGCTTAGATATTTGTCTGTGGTCTGGTTGTCTCTATATATTATAAGTATATATTTACAAAAGAAAAGTATATAAGTAGTATATCCGTTGTCTAGCACCCATAACACAAGTGTAGTTACTTAGCTTGGGGCTAGATGGCGATGTGTGGAATGTCCTGCATTATTTATTTATTTTATCGTCACCTACCATCAGGCAGGTGTGATAATGGGAGATTAGTTATCGGTCTCTATAATTCTCTCTTTCTGTTACGGGTTTTCGTTCCACGTTTTTGTAACGCTTTACATTTTTTTCTCGGCTAGACAATATAATGAACTACGTCCCAAAAACAAATTAGTAGAGTTATCTAATTGAAGTAAGTAATAAGTAATAATTTCTGTAAGTAATAATTTATCTTTGCTCGTTTCCCAGTTCCGTTCAGCTTTAAGACTGGTCGTAAGCGAAGGCGATCCTCGGGCAACTCTGACAGGCTTCAGTAAAATAGGCGAAGGATCCACTGGTGTTGTCTGTGCGGCAACAAACACACAGACACGAAGACGGGTCGCCGTTAAAATGATGAACTTAAGGAAGCAGCAGAGGAGGGAACTGCTTTTTAATGAAGTCGTAAGTCAATGTATACAACTGTAGCTATGAAAAAACGTACTTAGGAGACTGAGGAGACTTTCTTTATTTTTGAAATAACTAGCGACCCGCCTCGGTTTCGCACGGCTGTATTATGCATGTATCTAAAAACCTTCCTATTTAATCACTCTGTCTATTTAAAAAAACCGCATCAAAATCCGTTGCGTAGTTTTAAAGATCTAAGCATACATAGGGACATAGGGACTGCGAAAAGTGACTTATTTTATACTATGTAGTGATTAAAAAGGGAAGAGAGAGCGAAAAGATGTGGTTTCAAATATGGAACACTCACTCTTAGAAAGCAACATAGGTTGGAGTATCAGAAACTTCACTTTCGAAAACTATCTCCATACACTAAAATCAAATCAAACCATTCTCTGGTTAGGTGGAAACTTTTTGTTGTGCCATTTCTAAGAACATGTGTGTCTCATTGTTTTTTAAATAGATTTCCGATCATTTCCTATACTGAGTACTTTTAATTCAAGTTTTTATGTTAGTGTGTAACGTCTATTAGAAGAAAGTCGTAAGTTCAATACTTGTTTATAGTATTATTGTAGCAAACGGATAGTGAACTTATGACTCATACTGTACACTATTCTTAATCTCAAGACTGGTCAAGAAGAAATAAATAGTGTACAAAATTTCATAGAGAGAGATTAAATTGCCACCCAAACATACTGGCCAGGCAACTTCTTAAGCCAAAGCATAAGAAAAGGCTTTGGATAAAACACAAGCAGTTGGCTGACTTATAGCAATGAAGTGGGTCTTCTTTGTAAAGACTCTGCCTGTCATCCGCCCGCGCAATCGTCGAAAGATTGATTGCAGATTAAAGGAGAAAAGATTTTATTAAAGTATCTCGTTTTCAGGTCATAATGAGAGATTACCCACATCCAAACATAGTTGAAATGCACGCGTCGTACCTGGTAGGCGATGAATTATGGGTTGTCATGGAGTACATGGCGGGAGGCGCGCTCACAGATGTCGTGACGCGAGCGAGGATGGACCCTGAACAGATCGCGACTGTTTGTAAACAGTGTTTGAAGGTAACTGTTACATTCACAACTCTATCATCTGTATAAAACATTTTTTGCCTCATGCGCCAAAACCAATACACATCTACCTTGCACATCTAGTCTTCTTTTTTCTTTTCTTCAGTCAGCGACGGAAAGTTATGGCTGACTCTTCTTTTTTTACTTCGGTGAGCAACCAAAAGTTATGGCTGACTCTTCTTTTCTCTGTTCTTGTCAGCAACTTAAAGTTATAACTGATTCTTCTTTTTCCCGTCACCGACCGAAAGTTATAGCTGACACTCGTTCTTTTTCTTTTCTTCGGTAAGCGACCGAAAGTTATAGCTGACTCTTCTTCCTTAAAATAAATGAACACTAACATATTGAATGTAAGATCTAGACACGCAGCAGCGCGAGCGTGTCAAGCCAAGTTCAAGCTATACTTACTACATAACATAACCCACCTTTTGGCTTTGCCGTAGTCGGATAAAAACAAATAGGTACATTTTATAATTTTTAAACCAAAACAATAAGCTATTATCATTAACAATTTAAAAACCCAAAATAACAGAGTCTAATAAAACTTAATAATACATAATTATACGGACGCAAACCAAACCCATTATTAAAATATGCAACGTTTATAACTGAATTAATACAGAATGAATTAATACATTATCTATGTAATACCAACTATGCTATTGTTTATTCTATGGTAATATTTAATTGGTCAGCAATTTGTCTAAGCAACTGTTACAAATTGTCTAAAATACCACAGTTTGATGGCATGTACTTACTAAGGGAAAGTAGGTTAACGTATTCAAGCGCCAACAACAGTTCTTAGTACTATTACCAAGTTACTTTTACATTTAATGATGGCGCTAGTGTCCATACACTCTAGAAAAGTTGCATACATTATTTATAGTTATGAGAAAATCCGTCTGCATGTATAACTTGGTAGGTTGTACAGTACACTCTTGTTTTCTTAATTCTCACTTAATTAAACACTTTTCGTTTCGTTTTTATAGTCATACCAGCTGCGCATCGCGGTTTTACACGCTTTAGTTTCGTGGAAAATCGGGATAAATAGTATCTACAGCATTTCTTGTAGCTACCAACACAGAATACATAATAGTTACTATAAACTTTACCCTTTTAGGGTCGAAATTTTAAAAATTCTTACCTAGTGATCACCTACTTCAAAAAAGTAACCCTGTATGCGAAGTTTTAAACTCATAAACTTTGAAAGGCGAAGCCGAAGACAACACGTAGAGGCCCTTTACAATAACAAGTTTATTAGCAAAATAGGATGTGGATACCAAACCAGCGATTATCCCTGTCTGCACTATAAAATGCAGCCAACAATACACTCACAGACTCTTTTATATTATTAGTAAATTTCTAAGAAAGTGTTGATATGTTTTTCAGGCATTAGCATTCCTTCACAGTCAAGGCGTAATACATCGAGATATCAAATCAGATTCGATATTGCTGACTGCGGATGGACGGGTCAAACTTTCAGACTTCGGTTTCTGTGCCCAAGTATCACAGGTTTGTATCCATATAAATACTAAATTAGTTCAATCATATGTAGGTGACTTTATTTTACTTAAAACTCTGGGCCGATGTCTTTTTCTCTTCTATGAAAAGCTTAGATAGATAAGCTCTTTATTGTACCATATCAAACCTTAATTCAACATAAATTCCTGCAAAATATATTTTAATTTATTAAAAATATATTAACCAATAAATATGGCAAAATGGGCGGTTTATCGCTAAAAGCGATATCTTAGTCTTAGTTAAACTTTTGGCCACTAACTATAGTTAATTTCAACAATGCCAAGCCACTTACGAAATGCTCTTTTGTACATATTCTATCTTACAGACAGTTTTGACATGAAATTCATAACATTATATATTTATATAACTTCAATCCAGTAATACAGTAATTTTTAACATTTTACCCATGATTCTGGTTGCCTTTTATTGCATAAATGCCTTTGTGACTTTTTTTGTAATTCTGTGATTGTTCCATATTTTTTAAAAGCTTTTATTTATCTTGCAATGTATGTTTGTTCGGTTGAAATCTTAAATTGCAACTTAATTTAATCCACTTCTCGGTTACTAATTGAGCTGAAATTTTGTTTAACTTAATATTATAGTGGCATAAGAGTGTGTGGAAATGTCATACGATTAAAGAATAACATTTTCACTGTTTACTAATGATATCCTATTATATTATTATTACAGGAGCTCCCAAAACGCAAATCTCTAGTCGGCACACCTTACTGGATGTCTCCGGAGGTGATATCTCGGCTGCCGTACGGACCTGAAGTGGACGTCTGGTCACTTGGCATCATGCTGGTCGAAATGGTTGATGGAGAACCGCCCTTCTTTAATGAACCACCTTTACAGGTAGACTTTCAATATTTCTATGTATATTTATTACAAATAAACTACCCTCAATGGACTAAGAAAAAATTAAGGTATAACTTTTAAACTTTCACATTGTGATGAAACCCGCGGCTTAGTTGGCTCCAGAAGTATTGACAAGTTCTCTCTCCTCTGGGCATGGTCGACTAAGCTGAGAGGGTAGTAGGTGCTGGGCAAGCCTACTCCATCCTCACGCAAAAAGGACCCAACTAAAGAGGTCAAATTGCGGAAAACAGCCCTTATACCAGAACCAAGATATAGGACGCTTTCCTAGAAGATACCAATTCACTCGCGACTTGTACACGCCAAATATAATTCTATTATGTGTTACGTAGGCAATGCGTCGTATCCGCGACATGCCTCCCCCCCGGCCTCGCGGCGCCGCCCGCTGCCCCCCCGACCTGCTATCGTTCGTGGAGTGCGCGTTGGTCCGCGACCCTGCACAGCGCCACTCCGCCGCCCGGCTCCTACATCACGCGTTCCTGCGTCGCGCCGGACCGCCCGCACTCCTCGTACCATTGATGCCACACCAACAGGCTAACACGTGAGAAATAATACTTTACTAATTAATAGCCAGCACTCAGCACTACCACTACTCGTGAAGTTGCACGAGTGTGTAGACACGAACCTCTGTCAACCTCGCCGAACACTTCGTCTAAGTAACTTCATGAGTAGTGTAGCAGAGGCTTTAGGAATTATCATGAAGGTGATCCCGTGATGCTTGCATTCTAGTCTTATCTCCAGTCTTACTAATTTATATAAATGAGAGTTGGTGTGTATCTTTGTTGTCTTTTCACGTCAAAACTACTGTATCGATTGCGATGAAACTTTTTAACAAGAAGGCGTGTGTATTTCCGGAGGATCGGGAGTCATGCGGGTGAAACTGCTAGTAAAAAAGATGACTTAGGATGTGAGCTTTTTGATATAACTGAGAAAATCGGTAGTGACACACACAGACAGACAGACGGACAAGAAAGTGATCTTATAATGGTTCCCTTTATTACCTTTTGAGGTATGGAGCCCTAAAAAAGGTAATTCATTGTTCTGTATATACTGAAACAAACTTTTTCTTTTTCAGGTAAAAAGCTTCAATGTATTATATCAATTAGCTTTGGACATTTCACTTAACAATTTAATTCGAATGAATTCGTCTCGTAATACACCAAAGTGTATTCTAACATTACACCATGACCTCTTAGATTGATAAGACGAGTAAAATAATGCCATATACTTAGTTAATTTATTTTTCTCTACTTTGTAACACTGTTCTATCATTCCATTTGTATTAACTTCGCGATATTCAATCACATTCCTTGATTTTCATGACTGTCCTTACTATTTTACATTTAGGGCATGATATTATAACATAATTGTATTTTAGGATGACAGAAATCTCAGGGGCGGATCGTAGATTAGTCTGCCCTGGGCTAATACTACGTAGAGGGCTAACCTAATTAATCAATGAATTGCCATTTTGCAAAAACACTGTTTTTTATTATACCTAGCTGCTAGCTAGTTTTACTAGCTGCGCCGGCTCTAGCTTTTTAATTTTCTTTTATACAAACCTTGTTCTGACAATAACGAACACAAATAAAGAAATATCCATTTTGGTGCAGTCGTTCGGAAGTTATGCGTGTACATTCCGGCGATTATTTTTATAAAGATAATGAATTTATAATTTAATATAGGCATTTGTATTACATTACGCTATAGTCTTAGTAAGACTCTGAATTACACATGTAATAGGCCAGGGTGCGGACCGTGAATTGGCCAATCGCAGTGCTAGAAATCTCCATTCCGCATCAGTGGAAACAGTTGATTGGCCAATTCAAAGTCTGCTCTTCTCTACTCCCCCCAGCTCGCAGCAGCAGAAACGGATCCTTAAGATCGGATTTTAAAAATTTTGGACTTTTCTTCACAACATCTTTAGTTTTCAATAGAGGCTGGACCCTTTTGTATTCATGGGACCCTGGACTGCAGCCCTTAGATCCGCCCCTGAGTAGACTAGTAGATTTGAAAGCAGATTCTTTGCCTTCAAATTGAAACGTTAAATTAGTGTAAGTCTGTAGAACTTTTGAAGACTAAATGAATATTTATACTCCCGTCCAATCCTTTTGAGCAATGTAAAACATTTTGAAATTATATTACTTGTTGATTAATGACATTGGTTGTTTTAACTTAGTAAGTTCACTAAATAATTGTTAACAGTTGTTATTAGAAATAATAATTAAGTAAATTTTCTTCAGAAAATCTAGGTTTAGTATTCAGTATAAGTAGGTTTTGGATAAGAAATGCAATCCTTATTAAAAATTTAAGAAATTTTCACGAATGTTCTAGCCTTTATAAATCTTTGGTCTTCTTTATGGTGCAGCTAAAATGTCTTCTTTAAACAAGTGTACTTAAATTGTGTATTAAAATATTTGATGAACAGTCTGAACGATATGAAATTGGGAAGATATTAGGTTCTATCTAAATATTCTGTTATTTAGGTACTAAGAAACATTCATACCTATCACAGATTAACAATGGTATATAGATGAACACCGCCCGTAAAAAATAGCGTACGTGAATAAATCTTATGAAACCTATACTTAATGCATCCTACAAACTTTTAAAAATAAGTCACAAAGATGGCATTGTAATAAAGAAGATTAGAGAACTTTAAATTAATTTGACTATTTAGAAGCGACTTTCATCAATTTAAATCAACATTTCACCTCTATGTTTTTTAACATCATTATTGATGCTGAAAAAAAAAACACAAATAAAACCAATAAAGTATAAGGTAAAAGCGGTGGCGCTCTATCGAGAAATAAGGGAATATTTTGTTACCTTTTTATTTATAAGTAACAGTTTATCAGTAGCGAGGCGTTTAATTTATTTAAAAGTTAAGACAATAAACCACCATAATTATAATCCACAGATCTGTGGTGTATACATATATTTTAATTTTATTATTCAGTGTTGGTAACTCGACATTATATTTTTGTTTACTTGTGTTATTAACTACATAGGTACCTATGCCTGAATCCGTGAAGGAAAGCCGACAGGCATCGGGTTGTATGGACCCCTCGCTACTGCAATCTATATACCATTTTTAATCTGATACATATATTCTTGTCAAACTAATTAGTGCCACAAAATTTTGAATTCTAAATCAGTATTAACGATAGCCTTATTGTAAGTACTTAAGTTATTTTTAAGTTCGGTGTCGAAAAAAAAAAAATTCATCCGACTACGAGGGGGTTAAATTTTCAAATGATAAATCAAACATTCCTATACAATAAATGTTTTTACAGGATTCTATTAAGTCTAATTTCTTGCACTAACTAAAAAAAAAGTAATTTTGCCGATATATCGGAATCCATGTCCCCAAGAATCAATTAAATATAAAGTTTTATTAAGAAATCATGGTCTAAAGAAAAAATTATAACATACAGGGTGAATTTTAGTTTGATTTTAGTTCAAAATGTATGGATATAGTTCTTCGAAAAATGCCACTTTTCTCAGTAACTAAATAGATGAAAAATCATAATAATTAGGTCAGTAAGAGTGGTTCTGCCCTTACTACCTACTCAAAATAACCACCCTGTTTAAGTAATTCATACAAAATATGACAAGTTTGGCCTGGTTTTAGGCATCATTAAAACTAATAAATAGTACTTACTTAATTTTTTAAACATGTAGTTATTGTTTATTTCGTTTTAATTAGTGGTTAATTAGATGGATAATTATATAGGCAGCTAGATGAGATTAAATAAATTAATATAAAATTAATATTTTAAATATAAATCACGAGCCTTCATTTAGAATTAGTGCCTTATTTTAGCCTAGTTTGTAAATTTACTATGTGCACTTATTAATATTAACGGTTTTTTTTTAGATTAAATGACTAATATTTTGTAATTAATAAGGTGTAAGTTTAGTTCTGTTGGGAACAATATGGTACGATTTATCTAAGAGATTTCAATAGTGTTGCCAATCGATAGTCTATCGATAGCCTATCAATAGTTCATTATAAATCATAATTATCGATAGCGTGATGCGTAATAATATTATCGATATTATAATGATAGATAATATAAACACCTTTGAACCACACATCTGAGAATAAGAATATTTATTGCATAAATTCTGTACAATGGATGGTAGGGAGTTTTAAAAATAAGTTACAACAATTTACCCATTGCGGGCATGCAATAAGTACTTATTAAACTTTTAATAAGTACTAGGTATTACTTACTTACTTATCTACTACTTACTTGTTTTACTTTTCGTTAGTACCTACTGACTAAAATAAAAATTTAGGAGAAAATTCTTAACGTAATCAATTCAATGGGCTCTACAAACGTTATAAATAATAGATTATTACTATCGATTGTTCAGTAGTTATATAGACATGATGATTATGACGACCCAGTTGGGACAATGGTCACCATGCCGGACTGCCAAACAAAGGGTTGCGGCTTCGATTCTCGCCTCAGACAAGTATTTATGCTTAGATATTTGTCTGTGGTCTGGTTGTTTATATGTATTACTAGCTGCGCCCCGCGGTGTCGCCCGCGTGATAATTTTCTACGCAACTTACTTAATTTTTTCTTTCATAAGAACCTTCTCCTGACAATAACAAACACAACAAAAAAAAGAATTGGCCAAATTGGTCCAGGCGTTGTTGAGTTATGCGCTTACCAACACATTTTGCGATTCATTTTTATATATAAGAATAAGGATATATTTACAAAAGAAAAGTATATAAGTAGTATTATATCTGTTGTCTAACACCCATAACACAAGTCTAGTTACTTAGCTTGGGCTTAGGCTAGATGGCGATGTGTGGAATGTCCTGCAATATATTTATATAGACAGAAATCGATAGTACAGAGCAATCGATAGTATCAAAACTATTCAATGTTTTCATGCAATACTATTGATAATATTACTACGCGTCATACTATCTCTAAGTATCGATGGGGTAGATGATTTTCGACAACACTAGATTTCAATATGTTTTTGGACGAAATTATTAGATCAATAATATTTTCATTATATTATTATGTCTAAATTAGTAAAGATATTAGCAAGAACCAACATTAAATAACATTGTTACTGTTTCTATATTCATCACAAAATTGTAAAATGATGTCCATCGTATTTTAATTACAGTAATTAATTTTTTGTATGTTATGCCAAATATATTGTATTATGAAATTGCATTGTTAAGAACTGTTATGAAATATAGATTTCGAGAAAATAACGTGGTTTTTATTGAATTTTTTACCAAAAAATCGCATGGTATGTACTATGTTTATCTGACAGTTTTGTTTTGTAGGATACCCTCTACTGAGTTCTGATAGCCTGGTACTTACAGACCAAATTACTATTAAACAATTTACACGGTAACGGAAAGAGAGCAGTTGAAGAAAGAGAGAGATAGCGTTATAAATGTGATTTTATACCTTCTACTGACTTCTGTTTGCCTAGTACTTACAGACCAATCTTACTATTAAACAATTTACACGATAAAGGAAAGAGAAAAATTGAAGAAAGAGAGAGATGACGTTATAAGTGTGATTTGTACCTTCTACTAACTTCTGATTGCCTAGTACTTTTTACAGACCAACGACTATTTTATGGTTAACTAAGCTGGTATTATATGCACGGAGATGTTAACACTACTGGCGAGTAGTGTAGAAGGGACAAAAATCCCTACGACACTACCGGTAGTGTCGACTGGTAGTGCGGTGGGTAATGAATGACAATTTCAGAATTATTTAAACTTGGATACCAACGTCAGGTTAGAAAAAAAAACAATTACTTAATTTGTAAGTTATTTAATTTTATTATAAGTAATTATAGTATGAATCAGTTACAATCAACTAGACACAATACAACATTTTATATAATTATTTTGATAATGAAGCCTTATTTATAGAACTCATATTCACTTTCATCCTTCTTGATGTTATTCTTGTATCCCTTCTCGAAGTCTTTTGGAAGGACAATATATCTAGAAAAAAAAAACAGCAAATTAACATACGTCACAGAAGATCGCGAACTATGAAAGAGGAGTAGCGAGTTGCCATGTAATAGGACACTACAGGCTTATAATAATAATAAAAAAATTACATTGTATTTTAGGGTTGGAAAGTCCTAGAAAGCCCTTACGGACCGGACCGGACCGGTTATAACAACAGAAACAACATCCAATTAAAAAAAAATGTCAATAAACTGGCGGTGGTGTTGCGACCAAAGAGATTTTAATCAACATGGCGATGGCGACGGAATTACGAATTAATCGGTATTATAATTAGTCTATTCACCGTAAATATGGAAAATTAGCTGAACTTCGCCGTTTCACCTGCGTGTTGCCTGATATAAATGGTAAATAAATAAATAATCCAGACTAAAAGAATCATATAAATGCGAAAGTAAGTCTGTATGTCTGTTATATTTTTACGCCTAAACCGCTACACCAATTTTGACCTTGGACAAGTAGATAGGGTAACTTTTGCGAAAGTATCCCGATATTCCGAATACTTTCGCATTTATCTTCTCTATATATATAAAATTCTCGTGTCACGGGGTTCGAACTTGAACTCCTCCGAAACGGCTCGACCGATTCTCATGAAATTTTGTGAGCATATTCAGTAGGTCTGAGAATCGGCCAACATCTATTTTTTTTTGTAAATAGCAAAACAACGTTTGCTGGGACAGCTAGTTTACATATAAAATATAGTAACAAGTGATTTTACTCGTGTCAGACGGGACGTGACGATTTCTTGACATCGTTTAATTTTTTTTTTGTTTTTCAAATCTATGATAATTAGAAAATGAAAAAAAAAACAAAAGTTAGGGGCAGTTATAGGTTTTATGGCAAAAAAATATTTGAGCTAGTGTCATTATCCAGGGAGGAAACAGTCGACTACGTTTGTATAGAGAGCGCCGGTACTCTTTCACCTTAACATAAATAGATGTGTTAACTATGATGTAACGTACCTGTTTTCACGTACGGCATGCATACCGGCCTCCTGGCAGATGGCGTTGATATCAGCTCCGGACACGCGATCCGGTCGAGCAACGAACTCTTCTAAATCTACTTCCTCAGATAAGTTCATTTTGGTTGTAATCGTCGAGAAGATTAGACGCTTTTGACGCCTGTAACATTCAAAATAATAACGTTTATAAAATGGTATAATTAACACATTAACAGTGGAGCTACTATATGTGAAGTGAACCCCATACATGTTTGCACGTTTTCAATTTTTAGTATCTCTAATGTTGCCCGGTTTTTGAACAAACTTTTTTGACGTGATAACGTCTTATAAATTGATGTACAGCCTGGTAGAGTTCAAAAATTACTATTATTGGAATGTTTTCATTCTAATAATTTTTGTTTGATAAATTGGTGAGTTAGAAGACTTTAAACTTCAACTAAAGCAGGTGTCTAGTATCTTGCTTGTGTTGAAAACATTCTTGTAACAGCCGTTTTGGAGCTCTACGGTGGGTCTGCAATTATGCAGCCGAGCGTACATCGGCATTCACAAAAAAGTGTGACGTCATCGCTCACGTTATTGACAAGGTAACCACAGCATTGTCGTTACGGGAACGTGAGTGTTACTGACAAGGTAACCATAGTAACGTATCTATGGCTCCAGACCACTAGCGATTCATCGTGCAATAGCGCTAGTGTGGTGTGTGTATCCTAGTTTCACTTTAGTATAGTTACAAGCAACGCCCCGTAGTTTTACCCCCGTAAGTAGTAAGTACCGATCCGTTGGATCCGAAACGTTGGGGTTAGTAGTAGCCTATCTATTTCAAATCTGTGCTTCGATTCATTATAATGTTTAAGTCGTCGGTCGTGTATGATTAGGGCGCGATTGCCATACAAAAACTGGAGTTATCGAGGCACTGGATTATGTTACTTTCTATTTGTAATATAATTATCGAAATCGGTCCAGTAGTGCCAAATATCCATCTAAAGTATATTTTTCTACTCGACTGCGCGAAGGAGGTTAATGTGTTTATTATAATATCAGTTTAGATAAAAAGATCCAGTGCCTCGACCTCTGTGGCGCGTCGGGCGAACACCCGACTGCGACGCAGAAGGTTGCGGGTTCGATTCCCGCCGGGAACAAGTATTTATGCTGACCATAAATTCTTGTTTCTGGTTCTGGGTGTTTCCTATATGTATAATATGTATATATTTACAAAAAAAAAAAAAGTATATAAGTAGTTTATCCGTTATCTGGCACCCATAACACAAGCATTAAGTTGCTTAGCTTGGGGCTGGATGGCGATGTGTAATATGCCCTGAAATATTTATTATTATTTATTTTATTTATAACGTTATTTTCTCCGCTAAAAACATCAGCGTGGCGCAGTTATTTTTTCGGACTTAAACTGGCCCAAAATAATAATAAACTGCAAAGGTAAAAATCTAATAAATATTACCTGTCAGGCAGAGGGAACTCAATCTTACGATCGAGACGTCCGGGCCTCAGCAAAGCAGGGTCCAATGTGTCGGCTCTGTTTGTCGCCATGATTACCTTACAAATAAAAATAATATTAATTACTAGCTGCGCCCCGCGGTTTCACCTGCGTAATAATTTTCTACGCAACTTTCTTAATTTTTTCTTCCATAAGAACCTTCTCCATACAATAACAAACCCAACAAAAAAAGAATTAGCGAAATTGGTCCAGGCGTTGTTGAGTTATGCGCTTACCAACACATTTTGCGATTCATTTTTATATATTAAGATTATAGCACTCATTATTACTCATGTCACTAGAAAAGTACAGGGCTTTGAATCCTTGTAATGGAAGTACTAATATTTAGTTTTTAGTTTCGAGCCTAGTGCCAAAACACAAAATGCAATGTGCAACGCCCTCCCGCCCACTTTAAGAAACATGCAATTAGGCAAGGCAATAGGTAAGGTACTAGGCACACGTGTCGAGTGGTTGATTAATGCTGTCACTAACACCTTGCCTTATGCACATTGCATTTTGTGTTTTGGCACTAAGCTCGGAAATAAAAACTAAATATTTAATTCTACTAATATTCCATTACAGACGTCATGGTGTTCCGAAAAGTAACGCCTAATTAAATCAATTATTGAACTTTGAATCCTTACTTTAACATTGGTTGTCTGATCAAAACCATCCATCTGGTTGAGTAGCTCTAGTAAGATTCTTTGCACCTCTCTGTCTGCTCCAGTTTGAGCGTCAAATCTGAAATTAAATACATCGTTAAGTAATTAATTTATTGAAACATTTTATCCAAGAATTTACATTTTTCTGTTTAAATAATCAAGACAATCTTGTGGCGCACCGTATATAACATTTTGGCGGAGACTGCCACATTTGCATTGCGAAAATATTGTAATTATATTAATAGATAATATTATAGTATTTCGTTTTTCATTTTCTTCATCAGCATCTGAAGCTTATAGGAAATAGGAACTCCTAGCAAACAAATAATTTTTGTTCGAAATTTTGTAATTATTTTTTGTATGTTTGTTGCTCCTTCACACAAAAACGACAGAACCGATTACGATTTCAAGGGTAAAACCGCTGGACTTAGATACTAATCTTACCGTTAGCGAAGCCGAAGATTAATCTTACCGTTTCGTAGCGATAGCATCAATTTCATCAATGAATATGATAGCTGGGCTGTTTTCCTTGGCGAGACGGAAGACATCGCGCACCATCCGAGGACCTTCACCGAGATACTTTTGTACAAACTCGGAGCCGACCACACGGATGAATGCCGCTGAAATAATAATATAGACAGGTTATTAAGAATATGAGAAAAAGTGCAAGCAAATTAACTTGTATAGTGTAAGCAGCTCTGAAATTAGGCGCCTGATGTAAGCTACAAAAAAATATTAGAAACATATCCGCTCCTAGTCCACGTATCCCGAAGGCGTTTCCACCGTGCGTCTGTAACTGCTCAAATAAATGTCTCATTCACAACTAGTTTCAAAACTGTTCTCAATAATATGTTCTTGATTTTGCTTTTTCTAAATTACTTATACAGCGCCCTGGGATAAGTTTTTGATGGAAAAGGCTTGCTCAGCACTTATACCAACCACTAGGCTTAGTCGCCCACGTCCAGAGGAAAAAACCCACAGCTTAGTTAGCTCCAGAAATATTTCTAGAGCGAACTAAGCTCCAGGTTTTATCACAATGTTTTCTGTCATCATTAAATGCAACAATAATAGCGCAGATTAATTTTGAGTAAGAAAATTCATTGGTGCACGTACCATATGCAGAATAATTGCCTACGTGTGGAAATGAGTGCCCCTAATCCATTGATGGCAGTGATTTGAAGCATCAAACTACAGATACTTAACTGAAGTAGTGCCACTAGCACGACACTACAGATCTACCAGTTCTTTGTCACTTTTGTACTAGAATTGAATGTTATATCATAATGAAGTTACCGGTAGTATGATGAGCTACAGCCTTCGCTAACATAGTCTTCCCGCACCCCGGAGGCCCGTACATGAGCACACCTCTAGGAGGTTCAATACCAATCTGGCGGTACAACTCCACGTGAGTCAGAGGCAGTTCTACTGCTTCACGGATCTCTTGCTTCTGTGTGTCCATGCCTCCGATGTCTGAGTATTGTACATCTGGTTTCTCATCTGGAAATAAATAATAAATATTGCAGGACATTCCACACATCGCCATCTAGCCCCAAGCTAAGTAACTAGACTTGTGTTATGGGTGCTAGACAACGGATATACTACTTATATATACTATTCTTTTGAATATATTATACTTATAATACATAAAAAATACCAGACAACAAGCAAATATCTAAGCATAAATACTTGTCTCAGGTGGGGATCGAATTGGGTAATTGGGTCCTTTTTGCGTGAAGATGGAGTAGGCTTGCCCAGCACCTACTAGCCTCTCAGCTTAGTCGACCATGTCCAGAGGAGAGAACTTGTCAATACTTCTGGAGCCAACTAAGCCGCGGGTTTCATCACGATGTTTTCCTTCACCGTAAGAGCAATGTCAATTAGCGCACATAAATTTTTCTTAAGAAAAATACATTGGTGCACGGCCGGCCTGGATTCGAACCCACGACCTTCAGAATGAAGGTCGAGGTATCTACCACTAAGCCAACACCGCTCCATGCTCCGGCATGGTTACCATTGTGCCAACTGTGACGTCAAATATTATTACTAATATTATGTTTTAATAATAATTCTAGTTTTAAAAACATAAATAAACATAGTCCAAGGCTATGTTTGGCCAGTCATCATTGAATGCATTTGTATCATCACACAATTATTAAACTAAGCAAAAAGCTAACTATGGGAACCAGATAACAGACATATTGTAAACTCATTTCATTATAGAAAAAATCGAAAAGTTAAGAGCTGCAAACAATATTAATCTAGCAGCGCCCTGCAGTTTCACCCGCATGGCGCTGCAAGGGCTTTTTTCCAAGCATTAAACATCACCTCATACTAAGTTTTATCTAAATTGTTCGTAGTTCCACGGCCTATTCATTACAAACAAATAATCTTTGGTCTTTATAGTATGTAGATAGATCTTTACCAGCTTGTAACATAGAGATGGAACTATCCGCTTCTGGAGGCAAAACATCGACAAGAGCATTTGAGTGTTTGTGAAGAGCAACCGATGCAGATGGTTTCAGCAATTCACGATCAATTGTAGATAAGATCCTCACATAGTAATTGGACCCCGTTGTGCTGCCAACTAAAAATAATATAAGTAAATTAATAAAAAGTAGAGTTTTCTTCCATTTCCGTCTAACTGAATGTTCAAGCCACAAGTATAGTAAACAATTTTTTAAGACAAGATATGAGAGAGGGAATGGAATCAGTTGCCTGTCTTTCCTGCCAAGTACAATTATTATTTGTGGGGGTCTTTAAGTCGAGAGTGAATAGGTATCTTTTAGGAAAGTGTGCTACATCACATTAGGCCGCATCCTCACCTACCATCAGGCAGGTGTGGTAGTGGTCAAACGCTGACCTTTTATTAGTAAAAAAAAAAATTTGAACTATGAGATGACGGCTAATTGAGGATAATGGAAGCTCTACTGTGTCAACTCCAAATAAATTAAGACAAGGGCAGGCAGAAGATGTCTTAAATGTCAATGATAAGTTTTCCGATGACTCTTATGTCAATGTTTAGTAAAACCATAGAGAATTAATTGTGATATTTGTGTGTAAAAACCAAGCCAGACCAATCAGCTGGGTCAAAAAACATGTAATACAAGGTTTCTTTGTTTTTTATGTGCAAGTAATAAGAACATAATAATAACGATATTGGACTATACGCAATTGGAACTGAGAGAAGCAGCTTTTTTAAGCAATGTCATACCAATTCCAGTATTCTGATCAACAGCTTCTAGGAATTGTCCGATAACAAGTGGTACAGACTGTATTCTTTTTACTTCTTCCTGCGCGTGAAGATATTCCTTCTTCAAGTTTCTTTGTTCATCTTTTATGTATTCCTCTTGAACTTCTAAGAATTCTAACATACGTTGAAGTTTCTGTAAAAACAAAATATTGTAGTTTATGTGACAAATTCTAAAAATTATTCTATTGTGTAGAAGCTTAATTTAATAGTCCTTGCCTTATATTTGGTGTACAAATCTTCAGATTCCAGGTCGTCAAAGGATTGCGGTCCGGCAAAAGCCAGGCCTTTGGCATCGATATGTTGCTCATCCTAAAACATAGAAATCTATCTGAAATACTGAAGTCAATGTTGTTTTAGGTAACTTATTCTCAAATACCTACCTTTTCAGGCAATATGATACCAATTTCTTCCATGATTTCACAACAGAAACAATCCTAATCTTTAAAAAGTCACAGCAAGGAATTAAATCGTGAATTTATGCTGCGTCAATGTGTCAAATTCCTCAAATAAAAATGTTTCGTTTCAAGTTATATTTGTGATACATTTTGTTTACATGAGATAGAGATATCATTATGCAAAGCTTCATAGAAACAAAAGAGATAGAGATATTACCTTTCTGAATTTTATCTGTGGTTTATGTTCATTGGCTGATAAAAAACGCAATATCACATTACGTTTCTCTACACGGTAAATATACCGCTCCTGTTTCAGAGTATTGGTTGAAATGGAACGTAGGGAGGTATTGAAATGTCAAAAAACTTCAACTGTCAAATGAATGTCAGTCAAAATTCATCATTTATTACCTAACCTCAAAAGTTAAGATAAAAATCTTATTTTGTTTCGAAAATTAATATTTTCTGCGTTATTTTGCTAAGACTTCAATTAAATATTAAATCTTTTTAATATAATAACGTTTTAAAACCCACTGGAACAATGGCCACCCCAGAAATGATGAGTGAAGCTGATCAAATTAAAACAGTAAGAAACTTTTGTAATAAATCTATCGATTCCGAGCTTTAATCTTCATCTATCTTGAATAATTTGTAGGATTGAATATCTTATGTCTGGAAAGGTTCTCGATACTTGACAAGGAATTGCTCTTTCATTCATAAATTAAATAAATTCATAACCTAACAACCACATACCGTATCAACCATTTCAGCCTACTTTTTAAACTAAAAACAAGGAAAGGAAATAAGACACACACAATTCACACTTACCATGACCATTTTAATTTGATTGGCCTCCAGAACCTTCCAGGTTGCACCACAGCGAACAAAGATTTTTCTCACCTAGGTATATCTCTTTTTGGGGAAAGTAATCATTTCCTGTAACTCAATATGTATATAAGTTTACTAATGCTGATCAATTTTGGTTTATATAGCTATTTAGCTATGACAACATGTTAATGTTAGCCATTTTTATTTTCAGTTTAAGGACTTCCTTGTCCAGTACAACAAATTGTCAGAGCTCTGTTTCAACGACTGCGTACACGATTTCACCTCTCGGAAACTTAGATCAGCAGAAGTAAGTTAAACAATTTATTTTAACTTTATGTGTCTGACTACTTAGCAAAGGCCACTCTATTAAACACCATTGTATCTTGTTGACTTGCTATTTAGCTGAAGATCAAGATACATAAGTCCAGTTGAAGTCATAAAGTAATACAGCGCTCCGCGGTTTCACACGCATAAGTCCTGATCCCATGGGAATATCAGAATGAACAGTAGCCTATGTCACTGTTAATGAATCAATTTATCTTCATACCAAGTTTCATCTAAATCGGTCCAGTGGTTTCGGAGCCTATTCAATATAAATAAACAAACAGTCAAATCTTTCCTCTTTATAATATTAGTATAGACAAATTGTAGGGACAGTACCTGGCACTAGATAGGAAACAGTCAAAAAAGGAGGGAGACCTTTACTCTGCAGTGAGATACAATGGGCTAAAATAAATATGTTTAAAACTCCATCACACAGTAGACATTTACTGTGAGATCACGATTCCCAAGTTTGCACATTGATAACTGTTTTCTTGGATAAACTGTGATCAATCATGCATCATGTGGAATGGTTTTCACTCCAAGTGAGGATATCACTGCAGATATGGACTTTGATGATGCTATACAAATGCTTGTTTGACTATGTGTACTTGACTTTATATGGGATTTGACATCGTGCTTGTTTGACCTTCCACAAATGATCCAAATTATACCTACAACCCTTCACAGAATATTTATACCATGTAAACTCTAAAATTCCAGGAGAAGTGCACATCCAGTTGCATGGAGAAGTACCTGCGAGCGAACCAGAGAGTGTCACAAAGATTCCATGAGTTCCAGATGATAGCCAACGAGAACATGTTAGCATTAGCACAGAAATCTGGAAACCCCAGCTAAGTGTTGATCTCCATTTAGTACTTACAATATTTGTTATTTTATTTTATTAGTTATTTTTGTGGAAGACAAATTAAATATTGTTGATGTGATGAATATTTTTATTATATACCATGTTAGTTGGCTTCTGCAGTACAATTTAGGAACAGTCTACATCAAGAGAAAGTATGAATAAAGGCGATTTTTAATGTACGTACGTATATTGAAAGTATTTACCTAGTTGTTTTTAGGGATCTAAATCAAATTATTGTTGAGTGTGTGCAACAGCTAATGACATACTGAACTTAAGGTCTGTCGAACTGCGGTCGTCTCTGCATCTTAAATAGCTAATAATAAAAAAAAACTTTTTTCTGTGTTTAATATTTGTTGTTATAGTAGCAACAGAAATACATCATCTGTCAAAATTTCAACTCTTTAGCTATCGTGTTTCATGAGATACACCCTGGTGACAGACAGACAGACAGCGAAGTCTTAGTAAAAGGGTCCAGTTTTTACCTTTTTGGGGGGTTTACCCTAACTCTAAAAAAAAAGAAAGATTTTGTTTAGTAAATCATTCGTTTATTAATAACTGCTACAGTGTATTATTTGGTTGTATTCTCGGATTATTAAATGATGTTTGCATCTTCTATCTATTTAATTGGCCAGTTATTGGATGCTACTGTACACAGCATGCAGGTGATACTCTTCTTTGGACATGGTTTGTAGCATTTCTGGTCTGGTGGTGAAAAGTCCAGAATGAACGACGATTGTGAGCTTGTGTAGTCGAAGTGGTAGTCATTAAATTTAGCTTCCACGCTGAATTTTGCGCCGTTTGGTGTCACTTCATCTGTGTCAATAACATACTTTAGAGGGTATGGTCCTGATGGCGCGTTGGAGACGTTGGAAGGTTTCGTGCAGATGGTGTATTGGCCAGCGTGTCTTATTATCCTAATAAGAGGATCCTTTCCCTCCGTGGGTGAAGCACACGATGTTGCAGAAGGTGGACAGATCGCCATACACCTAGTTGGCATACAGCATGGTTTATAGCCTGGTGGACGGTTACAGGACGAGTAGCAAGAACCACATTCGCCGGCTTTCATGCAGTTGTGTCGTTCGATCTTTTTTAGTACCGGACATGCGATGTGTCCTGGACGCCAGCCGCATCGTAACTAGAACAGTTTATTTCGATTAAATAAATATGATGCCACGTGGAAAACTGTAGATAATATTCTATCAGGATTCTATCATACATATAAAAAAATCCAAATAAAAAAATCGAAGTTTTTTTTCAAATCTAATGTAACATTAGCTTACAATTTCTTGATGTGTGTTTGAGCCGCCTGGCCTCAGCCGCACAGACGGCAAAAGGCTGGACATTAGTGCCCTGGGTGAGGAGTAGTGTCTTATCTAGGATGCTATTTGTGTCGAGTCACCTACCTCGTATGGTGCGTATGACTGCTGCAGCGGTTACAGCAAAGCGTATCAAGTACGCCGCTTTGGAAAAGGCGTATATGTTTGCCGTAGAGGTGACCGGGTGTCGGTGTGGGGAGGCCTTGGATTATGGCCCGTCTACATGATGGCCCAGCACTGGACCAGCGCCAGCGAGATAGCCATGCGATGGTTGAAACGCAACTATACGATGGCCACGTTCAGCCATCGTTGCCCACTTCCTTTGATGTACGAACGAAAAACTGACACCGCGAACCATAAGCCATAAGACAGGGGGTTGTTCTGTTTGTAGGTACGAACCTACCAGGGTTATTCCTGTTGCAGAGGCTTGCCGTCACGGTGGGGTCCTTTTCATCAGGAGCGCCCCGGGTTGATTTTTTTTTTTTTTTTTTTTTTTTTTTTTTATTTTTTTATTTTATTTATGAACATAGAATCAACAGCACTTAAATTAAATTATAAACGAAAAACTATTGAGCTAAACTTACTGCCAATTACAGATTCTTCATTTTTAAAATGAATTCAATTATAATTATAATATGCGTCCAACGCGCTATGATGTGCACTAGAAGAATAAGGTGAAAAGCTCGAGAGGGAGATAGAGGATTAATGGGTTAGGACAAGAGGAGAGGGGCAGGGGGTGTGTGAGAGGAACTAATGTGTGTGTATGTGTTGTGTGTGTATGTGAATGTGAGAGTGAAGTGAAGAGGAAAATATTAATTACGATTGTTTACGATTTTTATTTTTATTGTGCTTTCTACACCCATTAGGTTTTTAGAACGTCACTTACCAAGCGTCTGAACTTGATTCTCCCTTCATAGAAGATATCAATGGAAGAGAACTTATCATTATATGTCTGAAGAGAACGTAGAACAACAGAGTTTCGGCCATAGCTAGTGTTGTTATTATAAGGGACATAAAATAATTTTGATGAAGCATGTCGAGTTCGAGTTTTAGGGGTGTAGAGATGTAAAAACAGACTCGTGAGCTCAGGGCTGTTGATCCGACCATTACAGACGTCATACATAAACATCATCTGTAAGAGAATACGCCTATCCTTAAGTGTCATAAGGTTGTGAGTCCTGCATGATACCTCATAATCCATACGCCCAGTACGAGTGCGGTAATTAAGGACTTTTAAGAATCTAGCTTGCATTTGCTCAATACTTTCACTGTAAGTAACATAGTACGGATTCCATACGTTACTGCAGTACTCCAGGACACTACGTACATAAGCATAAAACAGAGCTTTTATGCAGTCAACGTCAGAGAACGGACGGCTAATACGTAGAACGAAACCTAAATTTTTATAAGCCCTAGAGACTATATCTTCCACATGGTCTGTCATTTGCATTTTGGAGTCAAAGGTGATACCAAGATCCCTAATTGAGCTAGTTACGCTAATGTTTGTATCATTAAGCTTATACTGAAAAGTTACATTATTTCTCTTACGCGTATATGTAATTTGAAAACACTTAGCAACATTTATGTTAATACGATTATTACGATAATAATTGCAAAGAGCAATAAGATCACCCTGCAGCTTGCTTGCATCTTCAGGAGTCTTAATGAAAGCATAAATCTTTGTATCGTCGGCATACATTAAGAATTTACTAAAAATAAAGCAAGAACCAACGTCATAAAGGTAAGCCGCGTATAACAAAGGTCCCAAAATAGATCCTTGAGGAACACCAGAAGAAACATCAACAAAGTTAGATCGATAGCCAGACACTACAACTGCTTGGGAGCGGTTTCGCAGGTAAGACTCAGTCCATCGAAGCAGATTTCCACGAATTCCTAGCTCCTGGAGCTTCCGAAGAAGGATCAAGTGGTCTACACGATCGAACGCTTTTTCAAAGTCAGTATATATAGTATCAATTTGAAACCCTTTGTCCATACCACGGAGAACATCGTTAACAAAGACGGTAAGATTGGTATTTGTTGAGCGGCCCTTGACAAACCCATGTTGCTGTGAGGGAATATAGTTGATTAGGTGTGAATACAAAACATTATGGACCACTCTCTCCATTAGTTTGCCCAAGACATTTAAAATTGAAATCGGTCTGTAATTTTCAATTGAAGTCTTACAACCCTTTTTATGCACAGGGACAATATGCGCGGTCTTCCAAACTTTAGGGAAAAACCCTTCCAAGAAACACCTATTAAAAATAATCGTGATAGGTAAGGATAAGGATTCACTACACTTCACAAAAAAGTAAGGTGGTATTCCATCAGAACCCGCGCCTTTATTGCAATCTAACTTATCAATAAGTTTTTTAGTGTCTTTAACAGAAATACTAATTGAGCTAAGGACATCGTGACTAACACACCTATCCTCTGAATAGCCACTGTAGGAACTAGCAGGAGGACTGAAATTTGCACAGAAAAAGTCATTAAATGCATTGCAAATATTCTCAGGATTAGAATAGGTATTATTCCGACATTCCATTATATTAGGATAGTTGTGACCAATAGATTTTCGTTTTGATTTGACATAAGTCCATAGTAGTTTGGGGTCGGTTTTGATTCTTTCTTGAGAAAATTCAATGTAAGAGGCATAACAATCCTTTTCTATCTTCCTTAGACGGGATCTCAGAACCGAGAATGATAGATAATCACAAGGGTTACCATACCTCTTCCATAACTTGTGGTACCTAGCCTTCTCCTTAATCAAGTTAATAAGAGCCTTACTATACCAAACAGGGTAGGTGTCATTACACGAAACAGTCTTCTGTGGAACAAATTTAGAGATACCCGCCCATAGTACTTCGTAAAACATGTCAATTGAATCCTGTAATTTACAATTGTATAGGAACGACCAGTCATATTCTGAAAATAATAGGTTAAGATTAAAGTAGTCTGCTTGTCTAAAAAGATGTTTTATCCTGCCTTGAGGCTTAATACATGGGACAAAAATGTCCTTAATGCTAATGTCCAAAACTGTATGAAAAACATCTTCCTTTACCAATGATGTAGCTGATTTGGATAAACTCAGCGGGATATTACAGAAAATTAAATCCAAGGTATTACCAGAACGATTAACAAAATTATTAAATTGTGACAACCCTAAAAATTTAGTC
Organism: Idaea aversata; assembly: GCA_907269075.1. Taxonomy (NCBI): domain Eukaryota; kingdom Metazoa; phylum Arthropoda; class Insecta; order Lepidoptera; family Geometridae; genus Idaea; species Idaea aversata. The sequence continues at coordinate 6,945,703 of OU026096.1, forward strand.
ATTCTGATAAGCTCTGAGGCAACGACTTGCTTATCAACTGAACCTTTTTTTATAATTTTAGGGCAAGTTAATAAACTCCAATCAATACAGGGTAAATTAAAATCACCGGCAACTATAATGTCGTGGTCAGGACATTTACTAATTATATACCTCAAATGTTCAATAAATAGGTTAATTTGTGAGACAAGTGTAGCATTAGGACGGATATAAACACAAACCACAATTAAGTTACGCTGCGAACCGAGCGCACGCGCAGGTATAGATATGCAGGCGCATTCAAGATCACAACGGTCAAGGTCAGATCGAGTAGATGCAGCGAGACGGCGCGAACACGCTATCAGTACTCCACCCGCGTACGCGCCACGGTCCCGACGGAACAGATCGAACCGATTCGAGCTGCACAGCTCAGTGTCGAGAATACCTTCACAGAGCCAGGTCTCAGTTATTAACACAATATCCGCGTTAATTAATTGTAGGTTATTATAAAAAAGCTCAGTTTTAGTTCTCAGGCCACGTACGTTCTGGTAAAAAAGTCGAAGTTGATTCAAATTAGCCATAGTTGAAAAATAATCTCAATAATGTTGAAGGTAGTCCATTAAAAAGCAGCAGAATAATTGAACAAAACATTCTTGTATAAAAATTATGAGTGAAAATAAGTTTATGAACAACTATGTAAAGCAATAGATAAAGTATAAGTGTTGTGTGACGATGGTGTTGACGTTTAAAATATAATATATAATGGGCGTTCATATAGTGTGTGTGAAAGTATGCGAAGATAATAATATTATTATGTATATAGTAATAAATAAGTGAGGGTGAAGTGTTTGTGATAAATAGTGTGTAGGGAAAGGAGTTGGGAGCGAGCTTATACACTGACACAGAGATAATACGGAATGAAGTTATGACTAATATAACAAGGTAGGTGTATAATAAAATAATTAACATATCTTTTGTAGGTCGGCTACAGTCAGAATAGGTATGGGAGGGGATTTCTCGTTTCGACGGACATAGATGCGACAGTTTTTTGTCCAAATGTATTTAAACAAAGCCTCCTTGCATTTTTGTTTACATTCTTTTAGCAAGTCTTTATTATGTTTAGTAAGGTGTTCGTTGATATAAACAAAATGACCATCAAATACACCATCCATACCTAAGCTAGAAGGTTTAACTCCGCGATGTTTGCGCGCCGCCGCTACAATGAGATCCTTGGTTCGGCGTTGCCGGAACCGGGCGATGATAGTGCGGCCAACGGATGAGCTGCTCGACTTCCGTGGCTGAACTCTGTGCGCAAACTCCACGTCCCCGCTGCTGATGGTCACGCCGATTTTCTCCGCCAATTTTAATATAATTTCCGCAGTATCCTCAGTCTTCGACTCAGGAACACCAACCACCTCTATATTCTGAAGTCGGCTCCATTGTTGCTGACGAGCGTTATCCTCCTCAAGTCGTTGAATTCTCTTAGTGTTAACATCTAGGTCAATTTTAAGACGTGAATTTTCATCTTTTAATTGTTTTACCTCAGCTGAAGTTGTTTTTAAAACTGCGATGATGTCATCATATTTGGAGCTCATAAAGTTTAGAGTAGTCTCCATGGTAGACATCTGTGCTTGCATAGAGCTGATCTCAGATTTAACTGCAGCTTGAACTAACTCTTTGAGATCATGCTTGACAGAAAGAAGTATATCAGAGTGAGGGATGTTTTGGTGAATACCTGGCTGTGAGGTGCTCGGTGAGATGGTGGTACCTTGTGAGATTTCCGGTTGAACGTCATCAGTGAGAACCCTTACAGGGGTATTTGTGTTGGCACCAGTCTTCGGTTGCTTGCGAACGCATCTCTGGCACATCCAATTGGGAGGTACACGGCCCGTTCTAATCCCTATGCAGTGGGAGTGAAAGGCGCGGGCACAGTTAGACTGACTGCAAACTATCTTCTCTGCTGGTTTCATAGGTTCCTTACAAACATTGCAGCTAGACATGGTTCAGCTAGATTTCGTGGCCAAAAAACGTTATGTAGAGAAAAAAGTACGTTGGTAGGGTACGTCCGTGCGTATAAATGCGGGCGGTCGCGGATATAGTATGCGTGCGACCTAAGCGACGGTAGGAAGCGGAATGAAAAATTTTACTAAATTTTGAATTTTTTTCAGTATATATTGGTCTGTGTATTAATTTTAATTTCTGTATTTTAGTACCTACTTGTATATTACTATTGTATATTACTATTACTATTGTACCTAATTTATTTATTTTTTCGTTTTGTGTTTAATTTGTTTTTAATTTAATGTACTTATCTTAAGTTAATATTTTAAAGTAATCTTATGTCATTTGTGTAATTAAATTCCTTTCTAAATAATATGATTATAGTAGGTATAACAAACCTGGTGTTGGGGTGCGTCTCTTGCAGTATAAAGCCAGCCCATATGTTTCGGTACAGGACCTGGCTTTACTTCTTCACGGTCGAGACATCTGTGCTTGGGTAGATCACAACGTCCTAAGCAGCTGGCAGAAGCTTTTTCACCTGAATAAAAAAAATCGTCATAAAATCTTAAACATTACCAAAATATTAAGTAAGAGCAGCAACCATAGTATAACTTACAGCGAGCTTTGCATGCGCAGGCCATTGTGAAGGCTTAGATGTCCTGTACATAAAAAGTTTAGATTAAAAACATTAGTTATCCAATTGTATGCTTCAAACTTGTTTCATTCTTCTAAAGATTCATTTACTTACCTTTTTCGGATTGATGTAGGTAGTCCAGAAATAGGGTTAGCAGTTTACATTTTTAGGGCGTAATTCTATGCAGTTTCTACAATATCTGACTGAAGCATTTTTGCTGTAATAGTTTTGGAGTATCTTTGGTCTTCTAAAAGGTAAAGGCCTTTACATATTTATTTGTACTTATCGGCCTTTAGCCTTTAGGTGAGCTGGTGACGTGCTGGTTCCTGACAGACGTAAACCCCTACGTCAAATTATCGTCTTTCAAATGTCTAAATATTTTTATTTTTGCTTTTCCAAACTCCTTCGCTGACAAATGCCTACCACCAACCTATTTGCTTTGGCAGTAGTTAGGTACATCTTCTAAAATCTAAACACTCTCCTCTTCGCTTCTCAGTCGCATTTTTGCGAGACCAACGCAAAGATGAAATTATTTCGTGTTCATTAAGTAGCCCTTTTTGAGATATAGGAGCTTCTTATTCTTAGGTATTTCTCATTCTCTACCTAACCCTAACTACCTTGCTAGTTAAAATCAAAATTATTCACATTTGCATTAAGATCGACGTTAAGTACGAAGTAAATATATGTATCTATGACGTTAAGATGAACTATTATATCTTGTTATTAAGGCTTACTGGTTTTTGCACTATCATACCTACCTACAGGTAACATAAGCAAATTGCTCCTGCTAGTTTCGATCAGTTCTTTAGTGACCTTGTGGTGATACACATTAACGCGTAGCGCGTTTTCGAATAACCGCTCGATCTTGCCCTTGTAGGTACTCTACCTAAGCACGATCATTTAGAATTATGAAGTTTCTAAGATTCATATTTATTGTATTGTGTGTATATCAGTTATCTATAAGCAATGGACTCAAAATACTCGGCATTTTCCCATATAATGGCAGGAGTCATCATATTTTATACTCGTCATTAGTAGAGGAATTAGCTACGCGAAACCACGACGTGACTGTGATCAATTATTTTCCTCTTAGAAAGATGCCCAATTTGCGTCAGATATCCATTCAAGATGAAACTGGAGCCCATTGTAATATTGATATGATGGAAAATCTGAATACCATACCGGATTCGGTATTTAAAGATTTTTATAGAGCCTATGACATGGCTGTTGCTTTTAAAGAAATGGCCAATGATAATTGTGAAAGGCTTATGGGCAACGAAGAGATTAGGAATATAATAAATTCGGGACAAACATACGATGTGGTGATCGCTGAACAATTTGTCACGGATTGTGGTTTAGCTATTGCCTACAAACTTGGCTCTCCGACAGTTGGAATGACCGCTCACACTTTAATGCCTTGGACTTACTCAAGGTTAGGTGCGCCTAACAACCCAGCGTTTGTGCCAAATCATTTGTTCGGTAGTGGATCAAAGCCAGATCTCTACGAGAAGGCAAAAAGTGCGATTATCAATTTTGCTATGAACGTTTATTACAGACACGTTATTCAGAAAAGAGATCAGGAAATCATCAATCGGGTGTACCCCGAAGTGCCAGATTTGGAGACTTTAGGAAAGAACATTTCTTTGATAATGTTAAATCAGTATTTTCCTTTGAGCGGTTCTCGATTACATGGGGCTAATGTAATTGAAGTGGGTGGCATGCATGTGAAAGGGAATCAAAACATAGACGATAAGGTATGATATTTATACGATCAGTAGAAAAATGAAAAAAATACTTGTACCCGTCGGTCGGCTGCATAATTGCAGACCCACCATAGAGCTCCAAACGGCTGTTATAAGAATGTTTTCAACACGAGAAAGATTCTAGGCACCGTCTTTAGGTGAAGTTTAAAGTTTTCTAACTCATCAATTAATCAAACTAAAATTATTAGAATGAAAACATTCCAATAATAGTAATTTTCTAACTCTACCGAGGGCTGCAATTATGCAGCTGACGTACATACATACCTACAAGTAAAAAAAAACATTAGAAAATAACAAAAAAAGTAGTAGGTACTTACCTACAGTGCCCAGAAAAAAGGTTCGTCCTCAGCACGATGCAAGAGCAAGAAGCCCTATAGCGCTGATTTTACAATATCTAACATAACCTTCTTATCCATCTCCCAAAATATATTTCAGGACCTTAAAAATTTTATACAAAAAGCAGAAAATGGTGTAGTCTACATAAGTTTCGGGACGGTTGCGTCGAATTTTCCGAAAAAAGTCTTAAAGGAAATAAAAGCATTTATCGAAGCCAGTAAAATGAGTTTTGTTTGGAAAATTAATAACAACACTGTTAACTTTGTTAATAAAAATAATGTTGTCGTCCGGAAATGGTTGCCACAGGCTTCTATATTATGTAAGTACTTACATTGTCTATACTAATATAATAAAGCTGAAGAGTTTGTTTGTTTGAGCGCGCTAATCTCAGGAACTACTGATTCGAATTGAAAAAATATTTTTGTGTTGGATAGTCCATTTATCGAGGAAGGCTATAGGCTACTTTTCATTTTGATATTCCCACGGGATCGGGACTTACGCGGGTTAAACCGCGGAGCGCAGCTAGTACAATATATGTATCTCTAAAAAACAGACGTACAAGAAAGTGATTGTATAAGGGTTCCTTTTTTTACCTTTTGAGGTATGGAACCCAAAAAAAAAAATTATTTGCGAAAATTGTGAAATGTACTTAATACTTTATAGGTATACTGTTATTCCACCAACTAGAACGAACATAATCTGAACTCGTGTAATATGACAGCATATTTACCTACTTTGTTGTCAAGGAAAGCCGTTGGTCGCAGACTGCATGCGACTGATCGCTCTAGAAGTCTTTGGAAACCTATGTTCAGCAATACATCCTAGGCATGATAATGATGAAAATTATTGCTTAGTTAAATTTTACTGCCATGTTCAATTATGATAATGTAATAAATACAGGCTGTATCTACCAGTTTAAGGGTTCCGTACCTTAAAAGGTAAAAAAAAGGAACCCTTAAGATTTCTTGTCCGTCTGTCCGTCTGTTTGTCCGTGTGTCACCACTGATTTTCTCAGGAACTGGTTTTTTTATAGGTCACCCAAATGTTCTCGCATTCGTGAGTCATTCGGGAATGCTAAGCACAACAGAAGCAATGCATTGTGGAGTTCCTATCATTGGTGTCCCACTATTTGGTGATCAGTTCTCTAACGCGGCTTTTGCTATGGAAAATGGACTAGGCGTTGTCTTGGACATTTACAAATTAAACCGGAACAACTTAAGGGAAGCTTTAGATACGGTTCTTCAGGACAGGTATTGTTTTTGATATATGTAAGATAGGACATTCTTGTTAAGTGTTTTAGCAATATTTTTACGACCGGCTGCCTGCCTGACCCCTACTCTCTTTGGGAATGTTATTGTTGCGATGGTTTACCCTCCACCGCGTGGAGGACCCCAGGTGCGATGGTCTGCCCAAGGTCTTTCAATCACTTAATCGTCTTCTACGACACCCACGGGAAGATAATGGGTAGCCCTATTCTATGCCAAGGCTACACGGAAAGATGGATGGACTGCGTGAGACAAGACATGATAGAGATGAATGTGAACGATGAGATGACGACTAATAGGAATGGAAGAAGACATACTGCGCCAACCCCAAATAAATTTTGATAAGGGCAGGAAGATGATGCAGATGCAAGATGGGATATTAATTGGGTTGTAACATTCTGGCTTAGTAAACGGTTACGCGGGGCCATCTTACAAGCCTATGCCAATGGATACAGGCTATTAATAGAAACAACAAATTCCATGTTACGAAATCACGTAAAGTGTCACGTTTGTTATGAGGCAAATAAAAACTGAGCAGTTTCTTGCTCACTCGAGGTGCATTTCTGTTCATCAAACCGAAGCGATCCTCATAAGATCCTGACAAAAAAATTATGGGACCACCCCAGAGGTATCCCCTTTCTAACACAAAAATAATCATCGTAATCAGTTGAGCCGTAATCGAGTAGGTAATCGGTGAGGTGACGGTGATCTTTAGGTGAAGTTATTATTAGAAGTCATATTACATAAAATACGCGTTGAATTGAGAACCGCCTCCGCTTTTTTTCGTCAGTTTAAAAACAATGATCTTGTTAAATATTTTTTTACCATCAAATGACAGACAAAAACTGACACTTTACGAGAATTAGTTACGTTTATTTGTTGTTTGTATTATTGTCTGAAAAAAAAACGATTGAGGCGACTACTGAGTATGCCAGTTGCCATACTTGTACTCGTATATTACTAGCTTTCCCGCGCGGCAAACAGTGTTTTGCCATAAGTATAAAAAAGGGGAATAAAATAGATGTTGATTCTCACACCTAACGAATATACACAAAAAAGCATAAAAATCGCTTCAGCCGTTTTGGTGGGAATTGGTAACTAACACCGCGACACGAGAACAATTCTCGTGTCGCGTATATAGGGATAGGTATATAGAAGAACCTCTTTGCCATAAATTCCAACAATATTTGGACATACCTACAACATGTACGTAGAGCTCCAAAACGGCTGTTATAAGAATATTTTCAACAGAAGCAAGATTCTAGGCACCTGCTTTAGTTGAAGTTTAAAGTCTTCTAACTCATCAATTAATCAAACAAAAATTATTAGAACGCAAACATTCCAATAATAGTAATTTTCAAACTCTACCGAGGGCTGCAATTATGCAGCCGACTGTACTATATAAAAATGCTGGCTAAATCAAATCATACATTATAATTATCACAGAATTGATAAAGATAATCAGGTAAAATTGTCCATTTACCTTTACACATTTATATTTAATCCGTATATCTGGATATAGCGACATCAACTTTAATTCATGATATTTTGGGCGCTCTGTAGTTCTTGGGATATGTATTAGATGGAGTAGGCCTTCACAGAACCACCTTCACAGCTTAGTCGACTATATCCAGAGAAAAGAACTCGGTCATATCTACGTCTGGAGCTAAATGTGTCAACGGCGGGCATCATCAAGATGTTTTCCTTCACCGTAAGACCAAATAGCGCAAATCAATTTTTCGTAAGAAAATCCATTGGTGTACGACCGGCCGGGATTCGAACCCACAACCTTTGAAATGAAACTTGAGGTATCTGCCACTAGGCCAACAACACCACTCTAAAATTACCTATACATTGTACTAATTTAAACACAAAACTCCGAATCGTGAATGAAAAAACCAAAGTAGATAGTAAAACAAAATCACGCTTGAATATTAAATAATATTTTATTGGTCATGCATGTCTTACTTAGTTTCTATTTATGTTTCGCACAACCAAAGAAGAGATTGGACTGCCATAGCTCGGATCCTAAAGTAAAAAACCCGATTTAGTAGCAGTTTTTAAATCTAAAAGCTCAGTTCTGTAAGGTGTTATTATAAGCTATGTTTCATGAGAATGGGTTCATACGTTCACTCACTCGAAACACTTCGTAAGAATGTTACATTACATTGAAATGATCGAGGAAATGCTCTAGTTTATACTTTCGATAGAATTTTAATAGCGAATTAAGTTTTTTTTTTGTATTAACAGGTATCAAAAAAGAGCTAAAGAACTATCTGAGATTTGGAGAGATCGGCCTCTAGCCCCTATGGACTTAGCTATCTTCTGGGTTGAATACGTTGCCAGGCATAAGGGTCGAGTGGAAATGAAGCCTCAATCAGTAAACACAAATTTCTTTCAATATTATCTGTTAGATTTACTGTCTGTTCTAGCTTTAATCATTTTATTATTCATCAAAGTAACTAAATTTATAAATAATAGAAATAAAGTTTGTTTAAAAAATAAATCTAAAAAGACGAATTAAACAGTTAGTTTTTGAGCAGTAGAAAAATGCTTTTTATGTCATTTTAGACTAGTCGACCCATTATAGTGTAAGTATCTAATCTTATTTTAAATAAACTATAACTAACTACCTATTCCCGTTTTGATCTTTTCTTCCCTTTGTTTTTGTTTTCAATTGTATTTGAACCTTTTTGCGATCTTCGGCATGTTATTGAAATCACAGATTTTGTTACATACGCTAAAGCTAAAAATATAACGATAAGAACGGCTGCTATGTCAATGTTCCAGTGTTGATACATAGGAATGTCTGCGGCTGGTGTACGAAATGTGAAATTTGAATGTCTTGCAGCAAATTCGGTCCAATAAACTGCTGTGTCTAACGGAGACATTGGACGGTCGTGCCACATTTGCGATACACGTAAAGCTTTAGCCCGAAACCTGAAATCAGGGAAAAACATGGTATAGTAAAATATTTTTTTTATTGGTCTGTAGTGTGATTCCTGGCGTTATAATTAAGGGATCTTCAAGAATTATTTAAAAAGATTTTTCCAAAAACACCGGTGTTTGGTTTTTAGTTATCCTGTACACAGGGTTATTGGTAGTTATACTAGCAAGCCGTTGAGGGCTACTTCTGTGCATTATAATAAACAATTTTTGTTCTACGACTTTTGGAAAATCGAAAAAAATAATGAAAATTTTGAGGTTATGTAAATTCGAAAAACAGCAGATTTTTAAAACAAAGGTCATTCAGACTAAGAACAGTAGATAAAACCGTGTAAGGAACAGCTGCTTTTCAGGTAAACCGAACCTCAAAATTAAAAAAAAATATGTTCGAATTTCTAAAAGTCGAACAAAAGTTGTGTGTTCAGGTGCACAGAAGTAGCCTTCAACGGCTTGTTAGTATAATTTCCAATAACCCTGTATTGTGTTTAAAACATCTTTGTTTCTTGGTGATAACGTCATATCCTTTGAGTAAGGTTAATAGGTAGTTAGTAGTTAGTACTACTGCCGTGTATTACTTAACTACTGAAAACGTATTTCTAGTGATAAGCAAAGGTTATTTTTTGTTGCAGCGCAAATAGATAGGATTCACATTATATATTTTTTTGAAACTTCGTTGTGTCTGTTGTGGTTTGAATAAAATTATTTACACTTACGTTGGGTCTAACACTCTCTTCAAAGCAGCTCTCAGAGGTTCTTTGTCAATGTATTCTAATTCCACTCCAAATCCACTTTCTTCAATGGCTGCAGCATTTGATGGCTGATCTCCGAAAAATGGCGACACTATTATTGGAACACCATAATGAAGACCTTCCACTGTACTTCCCATTCCTCCATGTCCTATGAATACCAAAGTCTTGGGGTGTGCTGCAAATATTTTAAAATATATAATTAAATACTTACTTACTAAACTATTTTAGATAGATACTAGCTGTCCCGGCAAACGTTGTTTTGCCATTTAAAAAAAAAACAAAGGAAACAAAATAAAAAATAGATGTTGGCCGATTCTCAGACCTACTGAATATGCTCACAAAATTTCATGAGAATCGGTCGAGCCGTTTCGGAGGAGTTCAAGTTCGAACCCCGTGACACGAGAATTTTATATATATAGGGATATCTTTATTTGGCCAACAACAAAAGTAAAAGTTAGACACAACTTATTTTTGATATGACTAAAAATAACACACTTTCTTAAATATTCTAAGCTATGTTATATGTAACGCAGTATTAATTTTGAGTAAAAAATTTTGACTTCCAAACTTCAAAAAGCGCATACCTAACAAAAAACACAATTTTAAAATTTGGTAGGTACCTACATCAAATTAAATTAGTTACTTACACAAATTAAAAAACTAAAAAAATAAATAAAAATATAATTACGCCAAACAATAAAGTAAAAAAAAACAAAATAAATAATAAAACAGATTAACTAGAAGTTCTTACCTAGAATATCAATTTGTGGTAACCATTTTCCTGTGTAAAATTTATTTTTATCCAAATCTGGTATTTTATCACCGTATTTTAGAATAAACCGTTGAGGGAATTCATTCGCAACTTCATAAATCGCTTCTTGTGTTTTGTTAGGTAATTCAGAAATTAACAACATGCTTCCAAAACTGACGTATACCACACCTTGTTCTGCTCCTTCAACAAACTTCTTCAGATCCTGTAAACAATATTTTAGGATAGCAATATTTTATTTTAGCAATTTATTTATTAGTTTTTTTTATATTACACTAGCAGTCCCGGTAAACGATTTTTGCCATTTACAAAAAAAAGGAAAAGAAAAAGTAAAAAAATAGATGTTTGATTCTCAGATTTAACGACTATACACAAAAAAATCATACAAATCGGTTCAGCCGTTTAGGTGGAGATTGGTAACTAATCGCGGTATTAGTACCGCGACACGAAAACACCGCGACACGAGAATTTTATATATCACTATCACTACATAGTATAAAACAAAGTCGTTTTCTCTGTCCCTATGTATGCTTAAATCTTTAAAATTATGCAACGGATTTTGATGCGGGTTTTTTAATAAGTAGATAGAGTGATTCAAGAGGAAGGTTAATGTATAATACATGCATAATATAGCCGCGCGAAGCCGGGGCGGGTCGCTAGTATAGGGATATAATGTACCTACTTACCCCTAGGAATGTATATAAATAACATATAATGCGTATTTTAACTTACTCCAGTTAGAGGTTTCGCTTTCGACACATGGTATCCACCTATTTCAATGACATTGGATGGATATAGTCGTGATCCAGTCAACGCAAAGTTTTGATACAATAACATAAACTTTATTTCACGAGCTAATTCTTCTAACGGTGGGATATCGTCATAATATTCGGCTAATGACCTCCCATCGATCCATTGTTCAAAAATGAATAAACTTCTAAAATAAAAATCGAAAACAGCTCTCTCTACTCTTTGATATAGACTGGGATTACTGCCACCACCCAAGAAATGAGATGGCACATAAGCAGGATTGCTAGGAATACCAAGTCTTTGGTAATGGTATGGCATCAATATATGTGAGGTAATTCCCACTACTGGCGCTCCCAATTTGTAAGCAATACCCAGTGCACAATCACTGTTGAATTGTTCTACGACCACAACGTCAAACTTATGATTCCTTGCCACTAAATCACGTACTTGTTCATTGCTCACTAGATTTCTACAGTTATTAATTCCAAACTTCGTTAAAAAAACTCCAGTCATAATAACTGTTATGTATGACCTAGAGGCAATCGCTTCATCCGATAGAATTTTTCCGTCTCCTAACGTTATGTCCTTGTAATTAGGTAATGGATTTTTATTCGGAAAGTAAGAAATCACAGTCACATTGTGCCCACGGTTTGCTAATTCTTCTAAATACACTTTGAATTGCATGAAATGGCTTTTTCCTTCGTACGGAAATATGCCTAAAATGTTTAAAGAATATGCATGAGTTATTATTAGTGATAATGACAACACACTTATTAAAATATTCATTATATGTAATTTATAATGCCGCGATAAGAATTTGTAACGCGTAGTGAGCGCAGTGAGGGCCAGTTCCGACTAAATTTGTAAGCGAGACACACGATGTCCAGAACGACCTAAAAGATTTACTGTTATATCGCGCATCACGATCACGAAAACACAGACATATTAATAATATGTATTATGAACTTTAAGGCCTCTCCTAATTCTCTGAACTAAATCATCGATTATGAATAAAAAAAAATCTTAAGTCAAAGAATACGTTAATTTTGTTTTAATGTTTTCATTGCACAATCTTGTTTAAGATCTTACCTTACCTACTACTAAACAGGTTTCTACTTTAACATTAAAAAAGACGTATTAGTGAAATTTTATTGTAGATTATAATAGAAATAGTTTAATTTTGAAGTTGTTCCTATTATTTATGATAGTTACTAGCGACCCGCCCCGGCTTCACACGGCTATATTAGTTGTGTATTATACATATAAACATTCTTCTTGAATCACTCTATCTATTTAAAAAACCGCATCAAAATCCGTTGTGTAGTTTTAAAGATCTAAGCATACATAGGGACAGAAGCGGAAAGTGACTACATTGTAAAACTGGAAACCAGCTTCTTGTAATATTAGGTATTATATTCCAATGGTTTTGGGTAAAAAACTACGAAGCCCCAAACAATGGACTGACTATAGGTATCCGAACAGCTTTTTTTACCTTTGAGTGCGGCTATGCATCGGGCATTGGATAGAGTCTATTGGAGGAAGACAGTTGATCTGCTGCAACAGAGAGTCACGATGCTGAGGATTGAGCGAACGACAAAGGAAGAGATTGGTTATATGGTTTAGCACTGAGGTCTAAGGATAGATCCTTTAGTTCTTCTATTCTTTTCTAACAAGCGACGTGGTCTTTATTTGTGTAATGCTTTACGAAAGTTTACGATACGTTGTGCATTTGTGCGTAGGTAAATCACAATCCTGACCAATCCCGTGCCTGATTGTACTTTTACACTTCGTTACCATATGTAAAGTGTTCTTATACATTTCGTTGCCACATTGTAAATTGTTCCTATAAAGTCAAATGAGCTTAGGTATGAGTTGTGTGGTTTAGGTTTTACATAATATTTATTCATTGACGTCTACATAATTATCAATTAAACAAATAGATAGTAAGCATTTACGTATCAATTGCGTAATAAAATAGTCTAAACGTTTTCTTTTAATGTACAACATGTAACTTACCTACTTAATAATAATTTAAATTTTATAATAAAATATATATAGGTACCTACCTACATACCTACCTACCTAGTTTTGCAAAGGCAAGTTTTAGAAATGTATACAGAAAAAAGTTTTCTTAACGCAAGAAATATTCATCTCACACATTAGATATAGGAAAATCTTGGATTTAGCAAGAAAATATATTGTTATGTAATATTCTTAGTTTAAAAGCAACATTCTCAAATTACTAATACTGTTTACTATTTTCAAGTAAGTACATTTACTAAAATCAAAAAATTAGTTTTAAGAAAAACAGAAAAAGAAGTTTCTTGAGGCAAGGAACCTTCCTAGCTTCAAGAAACCTTTTTTTCTGCGTCAACAATTATGTTACTCTTGTATATAGATTAAATAAAATTCAGGGACAAGTCAACTCAAAACGGAGATATTTTGGAGGTTCGTATTGCTCACGTTCATGGTATTTCGCCATATAATGTCCCACATGTGGCCCCTGGGTGGCGCTAGAGGTACAATCTTCTGGTTCAGCTTCTGCCGCGCTTTGCTACCACCCATCGGCCTAAATCATATCGCCATGCGGACTTGTCTTCTGATACGTAGGTCGGTGCAGAAACAAAAGGAAGACGGATCGGAGAAGTTCTCGTTCCAGTCTTCTGCCTTCACTCACGTCTCTCGTAGGCCCCTGCTGATTTGGTGGTATTCAAGTCACGAGTGTTTAAGTATCGTTAAACAGGTTCAAAAAAACCTGTTAATTACCTACCTACTTGATTCCTATGACATAATTAAGTAACTATTTATTCTGATTTCGAATTTTTTCCTCAACACGCACTTTTTGCACATCTCCTTGTACCTACTTTTTAGTAGGTACCTATCAATTTATTATTATACCTAACGATAATATATAGCATTTGGATTGCAAAGATCTTATCCAGTAGGTAGGTACGTACGTACTTGTCTCGGTAAATAGTTTGTATATTTATAACACAATAAAGTAAATGATTACTTTATTCAAATTAGTTGGATTCCACAAATACCTATTTGAGTATATTTACTTATTTTAATTTTTGTAGTTACATAATTATAAGTAGGTATTAGCATAAGTATATTAGTTTAAATAATTAGAATAATCAGAAAGCTGCGATAGGTTACCTAAGTTTTTTCAAAATGATATCTAGAGAGGTTTGGGAGTCCTTGATCAAGAGAAGAAGATCACAACTTCATGATCTACATTTATCTAGGTATATCTATTGCTTAAAAAAAACCAAAATCAAAATTGGTTCATCCGTTCTGCTACGATGCCACAGACAGACAAATCAAACTTATAAAAAAGCATAAATTGTGCAGTAAGGCATACTATGATACTTCGTCTTACCTTAATGAAAAGAACCTATGGACGAGACTTTAGTTGCTCCATTTCAGGGAATACTTTTAAATATTTGTAATATTGACCTTTGTGAGCGTGATCACATGAAAAAAAAACTCCATGACTTTCTTGTGCCTTCTTCTCATTGGTGGGCGCGTTCCGAAGGCACACATTCTAACTTAGTTTTTTAAGACGATACTTTGTACAAACAAATGTATTAAGCATCCAAATGAATGAATAAATGAATCTTGAATCTAAAACCCTTTTTTTTCATCGGGGGTTAAAACTGTTCTATATTTCTCTTTTGAAACGGAGTTTGTAGATCTCATCACAGATACTATAATAGAAACGGGTACACACTTTCAAAGCAATGAAATTAACAAGATATACAGAATTGGGAAGGAGACAAACAAAAATCGACCCGTTGTTGCCTCCATCACAACTGTTTGGAAGAAACACATCATCCTGAGAAACAAGTCTAGATTACCACCCGGAATAAACATTAAAGAAGATTACTCTAAAGAAATACTCGAAAAACGAAAACAACTACAGCCACAATTAGAAGAAGAGAGGAAGAAAGGGAACATAGCATTTCTAAAATATGACCGATTAATAGTAAAGAAGAAACCATTAGAGAATACAAGAGACAAAAGGAAAAGAGAGGAATCCGGCTCACCCAACACATACACTACTAAGAAAGTGGATACAAAGGAGATAACTTCAGTTACTGGCCCATATGTCAAAAATACAACAAAAAAAGATATTATAAAACCTAACTTATTGAACTTTGTGGAGCGTACTAGACCATCGGATACCTCAAAAAACGAATAGAGACCACCGGCAACCGGAAACAAAACAAACAAAACAACACAACTTTAACCAAATCACACTCTGAAGAAACTTTCCCAAGCCGGTTGGTCACCGTGGGAAAAAGCGACCATGACCCTCTAAAGAATAATAAAAGAACATCAGATATCCATATAGCAACATTTAATGCAAGATCGTTAAGGACACCAGAGAGACTTCTAGAACTTGAGATGGCCATATCAGATATAAAGTGGGATGTAATAGGAATAAGCGAAATGAGAAGATACGGGGAAACGATACATGATTACGGGGATTATATCTTACATCACATAGGAGAAACGCCAGGACAGTATGGAGTTGGTTTCTTAATTAATAGAAGATTAGCTGATAATATTATAGAAATTAAAGGGGTTACAGAGAGAATAGCAATACTAAATATAACGCTACCAGTTCACAAAGAAGAGAAATGGTCTATCATACAAGCGTATTCACCAACAGAATCAAAGAAGAATGAAGATATAATAAAGATAGAAAAATTTTATAACGATCTACAAGAAACCATAACAAATGCCTATAAACAAATAATAGTGATGGGGGATTTCAATGGCCAAATAGGAACGTGTGAATACAGTGATGAAAAATATACGATAGGCAAATATGGAAATGGGAAAAGAAGTAAAAATGGAGCAAGGTTAGTTACATTTGCATTACAAAACAAACTCAGCATTCTCAACAGTTTTTATAAGAAAAAGAAAGCAAAGAAATGGACATGGATTTCGCCTAGTGGTATTCATAAAAACGAAATAGACTTTATCATGTCTAACAACAGAAAAGTTTTCAAAAACATCTCTATAATACAAAACTTAAACTTTAATTCAGACCACAGAATGGTTCGCGCTACATTAACAGGAAAGCCTATAAAAAGGAACAGGAGATGGCAAAACAACAACTCAGCCCTGATATGTACCGGCGATAGTGACGCACTCACTACTAACCTATCAACGTTGCTAGGAGTATCTAGAGAAACGAACATACCGATTGAAGGAAAATATGAAAAACTCCTGAACACACTTAATACAGAAACTAGGAAAGTAAATAAAAGAGTAACCTCTACGGAAACAGAGCTATTGATTGAAGAAAGGAAAAAACTACTACAAATAAAGGGAAATAGCCAAGAAAAAAGGAAAAACGTATCAGAAGTCAGTAAAAAAATAAATGAAAACATTAGGAAAGACAGAAAAATAAAGAGACAGCAAACATTGGAAAAACACATTAACAGAACTGGTGGAATAAAAAAGGCTATTAAAGAACTGAATGACAAAAAGGAATGGATGCTATCAGTAAATACCAAGAATAAAAAACAAACAAGGAATAGACCCGAGATTCTTAAAGTGGCAACTGACTTTTACAGAGAACTATACCAAAGCAAGAACCTAGGATCAAGTATAAATAAACAAATTGTATTAAATTCAGAGCCAATACCTGCAATATTAAAAGAGGAGACGATTAAAGCAATTCATACACAAAAATCGGACAAGTCACCTGGGTCTGACCAAATAACTAATGAATTACTCAAAGCTACGATACCAGCAATTGCTCCAATTCTAACAGACCTATTTAACGAAATTATCGAAACTGAAACTATACCAAAAGACTGGACAAAATCAACGATAATTCTGTTACATAAGAAAGGAGATAAAGAAGAAATCGGAAATTATCGCCCCATTAGTTTAATGTCCAACATTTATAAAGTATTCTCCAAAATCATTCTATCCCGAATAACAACAGTACTCGATGAGAACCAACCAATAGAGCAAGCCGGTTTCCGAAGTAAATTTTCAACGATGGATCACATACATGTCCTCAGACAAATCTTGCAAAAATATAATGAATATAATAAATACTACTACTTGGGATTTGTGGACTTCAACAAGGCCTTTGATTCCTTGGAGCATGAATATATCTGGGAAGCTTTGCATAGTCAGGGAGTACAAGGAAAATATATAAGAATCCTGATAGAAATATACTCAAAGAGCACAGCACAAATCAGATTAGAAAAAACAGGTGTAGAATTTCCGATAGAGCGTGGCGTCCGTCAAGGCGATCCTATCTCGCCCAAGCTGTTTTCGGCTGTCCTTGAAATGATATTCAGAAATCTAGAATGGAACGAACTCGGAATCAACATAAACGGTGAAAACCTAAGTCATCTACGCTTTGCAGATGATCTGGTACTATTCTCGGAGTGTCCAAAAAAGTTACAACAAATGCTACAACAGCTATCGGATCAAAGTGCAAAAGCGGGACTAACAATGAATACTACAAAAACTAAAGTCATGACAAATTCTACAGAGTCGCCTAACATTGTAGTAAATAGGGAGCAAATTGCATATGTTGACGAGTACATCTACTTAGGACAGCTAATCACCAACGAAAATTATGCAAAAAGAAATAGATAGGAGAATAGCCAATACGTGGAAAAAATACTGGTCTCTCAGTGAAGTTATGAAGGACAGGGACATGCCAATAAAAGCCAAGAGGAGAGTGTATAACTCGTGTATCCTGCCATGTTTAACTTATGGCTGTCAAACTTGGGCACTGACAGATAACTTAATAAATAAAATAAACGTCTGCCAAAATAGTATAGAAAGGAGTGTTATTGGTGTTAAGAGAAAAGATAAAGTTAGACTAACATAAATTAAAAACAGAACTCAATTTAAGCAACCAAATTCAGTATATCGAACCCAGAAATGGAGATGGACAGGACACATGCTAAGAGATAAACAGGATAAATGGACCAAAATAATAACAGAGTGGTACCCAAGAGATGGTAAACGAAGTCAAGGGCGTCAAACGAAACGGTGGGAAGATGATATAAAAAAGGTGGCTGGACCAGAATGGATCCGAGTAGCGAAAGATAGAGTAATGTGGAAGTCTTTAGAGGAGGCCTATGTCGCAAGACAAACTGTTTCTAACAATTAGGATTTAAATATAATAAGTAATGTTTAGTAAGTTAAAACAGTAATAAATGCTAATTTTATTTTATTTTATTTTATTTATATTTCTCTTGGTCACGCCATAACTTAAGAATGGGCTGGACCGATTTGAATAATTTTTATTTTGAAATAATTGTTTTTCAGTTTCCAGGTAAAGTTTCAACGGTATGAACATATTAATATGCATTATAAAAGCAACTTAAAATTAGAATAAGGGCGGCGTTATCGCTAAATGCGATCTCATCTAGGCAATCTTTGGATCAACTAGAATTAAGGAAAGAATTAAGGAGTTTGTACTATAGACAGGTATAAATAAATAAAGTACATATGTACCTAACTTGTCAATACTTATATTAGATAATCAAATCTTTTATATACATATAAAATGCTTTGTCCTGAATGACTGACTGACTGACGGATAAACGCACAGCCTAAACAGCTGATCGTAGAGACCTGCAACTTGGAGGGTGTGTTCTTTGTATGACGCAGACATCCGATAAGTAAGGATTTTCCGAAATTCTACCCTTAAGGGGGTGAAAAAGGAGGGCAAAGTTTGTATGGGACAACGCGATTCCTTGGTCCATTTTCGACTTCTACGCGGACGAAGTCGCAGGGAAAAGCTAGTAACATATAAGTACGTAAAAACAATGAAATAATTAAACAACTTTTCGTAGATATGTTTAAAATTTAATCTTTTTTCGTTTTCTTCGATGTAAAAATTAAAGTTAAACACTTAACAACAATAAACAACAGCCCTATTAAACTAGTTATAAAAAATAACAATACATCTAAGTTATAATATTGATAATACGGGGTGTCAAGTGCGGAAGGCCTCAAGGTTAGATTCTTATTTCTAGCTACAAATTCTGTCCAGAAAATAGCAGTGTCCATAGCCGAGAGAGGTCGGTCTAGCCAAGCCTTTGATAACTCTTTCACTTTAGCCCTGAACCTAAAACAGACAAGAATGATAAAGTTTCAGATTAAACTGTTTATTGGCGGTAAACCAGATGGCGTTCTTGGTATTGGAAAGCAGTGTTTATTATTGACTAGCTGGGCCTCGCGGTTTCACCCGCGTAGGTCCCGATCCCGTGAGAATATCAGGATAAAAAGTACATGCTCATTCAGGTCTCCACCTATCTACATACCTAATCGGTTAAGTAGTTTTAGCGTGAAGGAGTAACACAAACTTTCACATCTCTACATATAATAAATTCGAAGTTTTGGAAGTAAGCGTTCTACGTCCATAATGATCTTAGCACTATAGAATTCGCTAACCTTATATAGCTCCGGTAGAAAAAAATCTTGCATGCGCGATTCAGGTTTTCTTAAATTTAGAAAATCACAAATTAGTTGATTATTCTTTTTGTTCTGCTTAAAAATTTTGTACACTTATGTATTTTAAGAATACATAGCAATATACACATTTTTAAACTAAAAAATAAAGTAATTAATTTAATAAGATATTTTTTTTTATTTCAAGTAACTAGCGCCATCTCTTCGTTTTCGCGAAACTACCATTCATCTCAGAAAATGTTGATTTGGTTTGTTTACCTTTGTTTTGTGCAGTCTAATTTCGGGAACTAGGAAACAGATTTTAACATAATCTTCACGAATGTGTTCAGAAAATATCAGAAGAGGTTTAGGTATTTCAAGTAGATTTATGTTACTAATTAAAATTTGATATTTCTAGGCCTAAAAAATAAACCATAATATTTTTGCATGAAAACGTACAGAACGTAGGGATGATGTCAAAATTGTCATTTTGACATACGGAAAGAAGCATCTAGCGCCATCTCTTTTTTATTTATAATTTTATTATGGCTTCGCATTACCACTATCGTGCATATAGCCAGTGTCGCGGTCAAAGAAAATTAAATTCAATGCAGGAGCGTTTTTTGAATTTGGAACATTACCTACAACGCTCCAGCAATTTTGTATGAACATGTGTATGAAGCGGCGTGCTGGGGTTATTAAAAACTTAAATACTCTTTGATTGGATCTCTTTTATCAAAGTACTAGCGACCCGCCCCGGCTTTGCACGGCTATTATGCATGTATCTCTTCTCTTATACATATAAAATGCTTTGTCCTGAATGACTGACTGACGGATCAACGCAAAGCCTAAACCGCTGATCGTAGAGATCTGAAACTTGGAGGGTGTGTTCTTTGTATGACGTAGGCAGCCGATAAGAAAGGATTTTCCGAAATTCTACCCCTGAGGGGGTGAAAAAGGGGGACAAAGTTTGTATGGGACAACGTGATTCCTTGGTCCAATCTACTTCAAATTTTGCATAAACATTCTTTAACAGAATTGATGAAACACGTGTTTCGTATTTTATTGAAATTCATCCTCTAACGGGATTAAAAAGGGGTAGGAAGTTATTTTGGGGGTGATTTCGTCCGAAGTTGATAATATCAATACTCCTTTTAACTTACCTACATTGTATTTTGACACATGTTTGAAAACACAATCCGATTTTATTCAAAAGAGGTTGCACTTTTAGAACACGGCCTCATAGGAACGTAGTATTCGAAATTTAAAATGGTGAGGACTAGAACTGTGCTAGAACATTTTGGTTATGTTTACGAATTATTCCCTAAACAAACCCGCGTAAGTCCCGTTACCGTGGGAATATCGGGATAAAATGTATGCTACACTATTAAGTATTCTGTGACGTTCGTGTTTGCTGGAACGCGTTCGGCCGAGCGGCTGCAGTTTTTTGTTGTTTACTCAGGACCTACTAATTGGATTTTGATGTTCCTAAAATGTGCCTATACCACGACCTTCCTCAAAATAGAGCTATCTAATATTGAAAACCAGATTTCAATGAATTTAGGCGTTTTTAATTGTATAAGTAACATGAAATTTAAATACTATAATATTTTCGTTCTACTACTTTTTCCCACAACCCATTTTTTTAATTTGCTTCCAAGTACACACTTTTGTCCTTTCTTTCTTTATTATGCGTATAGAGAAAACATGTAAAATACGACATACGAAAATACATGATAATACAAAAGAATGTTTAAAATAACCTACCGATTTTGGTAATATTAAAACCCACAGAAAGAATGTTTAAAATAACCTACCGATTTTGGTAATATTAAAACCCACAGAAATATATTAGTGATAAAACCAATTAAAAATCCTGTTAAAGCCATTTTCGACTTCTATGCGGACGAAGTCGCGGGCAAAAGCTAGTTTATAATATTAGTAGTAAAGGATGACTTCTGTGAAGCAAACATGCGCCTGCAACCCAAAAGGCTGGTTCGATTCCCGCCTCAAATAAACTTGTGTACCAGAGATCGCCGAAGGTTGCAGGTTTGATTCCCGCCTCAAATATGATTTGTGTAGAGATGTGTTTCTGGTCAGTAAAGTGCATATTAAGTATTTTATCACCATAAAACAAGCCTTTACCCAGATGGCGATGTGTGAAATGTCCTATTGTATTTTTTATTTTTTTATTTACAACAGGGTGACTAAAAACCTTACAATGGATGTATAGCCCTATAAATATTCAGGATTTTTATATAGCTAGGAGCTGTCCCAGAAAACGTTGTATTGCCATATTAAAAAAATTATAAAGGAAAAAAGGGCAAAAAATAGAGATGTTTTTCGATTCTCAGACTTTAATATACACAAAAAATTTCATATAAATCGGTACAGCCATTTTGGTGGAGTTTGGTAACTAACACCGCGACACGAGATTCAATTTAAAGAGATAAAAATACTTTAAAAAATTCTCACTAAACTTTTTTGTGTCCTGCAATATTTATTAATTATGTGGTTAATGTTTAAAACTTACGCCGGATCGAGAATAGTATTGAATTTTTTCAACAGCAGTTCCTTACTGAGTTCTGCCACTTGTATTTGTACTCCTAATCCACTTTCTTCGATCATCGCTGCGTTCCCGGGCTGATCACCGAACACTGGCATCCCTAATATTGGCACACCATGGTGCATTGCTTCAGTGGTTCCGAGGCAACCGCAGTGGGACATAAACGCTATTACATTTGGATGTGCTGAAAAAATAAAAAAACTCGGTTTATGGATGATAATTTTACGTGATAAAATAATGAGAACTATTTTGTATAGTTGAGATTACCATTTTGCATACTTTAATACGTTGCTATGGTTACCTTGTCAATAACGGTAACGTGACATGACGTTATACTTTTATGTGAGTGCAGGTGTTCATCGATTTATAACACGTTATCACGTTATTATGTTAACTCGGCCATATTCGGCACTTTCGGTGAGGGGTAGAGTGGACTTTAGAAAACTGTTGCGGCTCTTAAAGCGGTAGTTTGGTGGAATGGGGTTGGTGTCGAACATGAGGTGGCTGGGGTCGGATTCCTGTAGTTTTTTTTGCAAAATTTGCTGCACCTCCTGACCTGCCCCTCCAGCCTTAAGGATGTCAACGATCTCATCTCACCTGATGGGAATTGGATCAGGTATTTGTTATCTTGACCTTTGTGAGCATGATCACATAAAAAACCCCATGAGTTTCTTGTGCCTTTTCTCATTGGTGGGCGCGTTCCGAAGGTACACATCCTAACTTAATTTTTAAGACGTTTCAAAGTGATGTAATGCACATATGCACACTTATTGAATAATTTTTTTTAAGTTTCTAGTTTTAAGGTCAAGCTATTTTGCGTAAAAAAATCTAAGTAAAGTCGGGAAGATCTAAGTAAAGTCAAACTGAGTAGGCAGTCCGGTTCCTATTGTAGATAGCATTGAAAAAACTTACCCAGAATATCATTTTGCGGTAGCCAATTTGATACGAATATGTTCTTAGGATTTCCTGGCAGTGTGTTCTCATCCCATTTCATAACGACTCGTTGTGGTAATTCTGATAGGACGGCTATGAGTGCTTCTAGTTTATCCTTTGGTGTGGTACTTGCTTTTAACATGGATCCAAAACTGACATAGATAACCCCGTGCTTGGATTCATCAATGAATTTTTTCAAATCCTAAAAATGTAGTAAATTATACTTGCTTCGTCCTCGACATTAGTTAACAAGCAGCACCACGTTTGCACCAGCCAAATGTACATTATATTTGAGAAAATAGTAAATAAAAATTAATTTAGTTTAGGTGCACTGCATGTATAGTTGAGAAAATAGTAAATAAAAATTAGTTTAGTTTAGGTGCTTCTTCGGTGATGGATACATATTTCTGTTCACTTAGCCCTTAAGATCAAGACGCCCTATAAAATTTAAAAGAAGCTTCTTAATTACTAGTTTTCGGGTCACCAAAGGGCTGGCTTCTACTTCGGTCAGCGGATAAGCATCGCCATATAACGAGTTAACGCAGAAAGTTTTTTAAGGACCCCCCTTCGGATTTTTAATTGATAAATATTTAATGTAAATAGGTAGGTATTAAAATAAATTAGCCTTTTTTAATTAAGTCCTATTAGTCACAATATAAACAAATGTTTAGATGATATTCATCCAATTATTTTAATTTATCGTCTGCTACGTCTATGATACATATTTTTATGGTATTGGTTGATAATAATATTTCGTTTTTTATATTGGCATGTTTCATATTCATTGCTTATTAACACTCGTTATCGTGTTTATTACAGCGAACATAGAAGTAAACATTATTCAATAATTCCCTACAAAAAAATTGCAAAATCATGGTAGAATAGTTTATATAATATTTTTTTAAGTAAACGTGAAAACCTATCGTACGCTGGTACCTACTATCGTCATTCACAATCCTTATCATTATGATTTGTAAATTTAGTACGGTAGTTATGTATTAACTAAGATATCAGCATTACCTTGCATGATAAAAATACGATTCAATAACGTAGATCAGTTGTTGCCAATATTTTTTCCACGTATTTCTATTATATTGCTAAACTGCTGTCAAGAAGAGGGACAATTTGTGACCTTGCCAATAGCTGAGTAGTGCACCAACGGAACCCAATTTTAGATCACTAAAGGAGTATCCCTTTAGAGCTAAAAATTGCGTTCCATTCGTATACCTATTGCTAAATTGCTGTCAAGCAAAGGGACAGTTTGTGACCTTACCAAAAGTTGAGTAGTGCACCAATGGAACGCAATTTTAGATCACTAAAGGATCCCTTTAGAGCTCAAAATTGTGTACCATTGGTATATTGCTAAACTGCTGTCAAGAAGAGGGACAATTTGCAACCTTACCAAAAGCAGAGTAGAGCACCAATGGAATGCAATTTTGAATTCTAAAGTAAAGTATACTCGTTAAGGGCTCTAAAATTGCGTTCTATATTGGTGCACTGCTCTGTTTTTCGGTAAAGCAAAAAAAAAAACTTCTTAAGAGCAGTTCAGTAATATACTCGTAACAGAAATGACGTCATTATTTCAATGGTTTCAAGATTTATTTCTATTGGACAGATGACTATGATATTAAATATTAGATTGTCGCAAAGAAAAGTGAAAAAGGGAGACACTGTTCCACGCTCTGCTCTCTTAAAACTCACCTTATGTAACTCTTTCGGTTTAACCACATGGAAACCGGCGACTTCTTTGATCTTTCCTGGGAGTATATTTGTCCCGGATGATACAAAGTGTTGATATAATAATAAAATCTTTACGTCTTGCGCTAATTCTTCCAATGGTGGAACATCGCCGACATGTTTTGATAAAGTTTTTTGGTCAACAGCTTGGCTAAAGTGTTTATATAAAAATTTCATATAATATTCGAATATTGTTCTTTCTATCCTTTGGTATAAAGTTGGCTTTGTTCCGCCCTCTAAGAACATGTAGCTCATAAAGGATGGGTTGTAATGGAAGCCGTAGCGGTCGTAATGCCATGGCATCAATAAATGCGATGTTATACTAACAACAGGTGCACCCAACTTGTATGCAAGACCTAAACCACAATCACTTTGGAATTGTTCCGTTATCACTACATCAAATTTAGCTTCAGATTTCCATAAATTCTGAACGTTCGTGTCTTCAAGCATAACTCTGCAATTATCCGTTCCAAAATTAACAAGAAACAAACTGATCTGTATAATGCTCCAGTACGATCTCTTTATTGGAAAAACACTTTCTAAAACTTCAGATTTTCCAGCTAAACTAATATCGTGATAGTTTTCTATAGGTATTTTTTGAGGAAAGTGAGATATCACAGTGAGATTGTGTCCTCTTGCAGCGATTTCTCGCAAATAAGGCTCGAATAACATAAAATGACTTTTGCCCTCATATGGAAACACTCCTAAAATATTGTATGAAGTCGCACAACCGATTAAAACACATAATATTATTATCTTAGTACATATCATTGTAAATAATGTGTGATCCGCACTGTGTATGTAAAACGACTGGACAACGACAAGCGTTATGATTTCTTTATGTATTATATGTCTGCAACAGATAAGGTTACCTACTAATCCTACTATATATGTTATCAAATCTAACGCCCAAATTTATATAAATACTGGGTATTTGGTTCATAATCCTTAGTCACTTGTGCCTAAGTAACCCTTATAATTACTAAAAAACTGGCTAAATGCGAGTCGGACTCGCGCAAGAAGGGTTCCGTACCATTTTTAGTATTTGTTGTTATAGCGGCAACACAAATACATCTGTGAAATTTTCAACTGTCTAGCTATCACGGTTCATGAGATACAGCCGGTATGGTGACTGACAGACGTTTTTGTCACATTTTAGTTACATTTGAAGTAAATTAAGTAAAACTCTGGATAAATTAGGGTAATTTTGCAAAAAAAATTAAAGCTTCAGAACTTCTCGTTTGCTTTAAAATATTTTATTAGGCCTTATTCCATTTTTATTTTTAAAGTGTTTGTATGTAAATAAGATTTACCTACTTATTATTTTTTTCTTACTGTAGGTACAGTCGAGTGCATAATTGTAGTGTTAAAATCACTATTATTAACATGTTTTCATTCTAATATTTTTGTTAGATAAATTAAAGAGTTAGAAGACTTTAAACTTCAACTAAAGCTGGTGCCTAGAATCTTGCTTGTGTTGAAAACATTCTTAGAACAGCCGTCACCCCAATATTAAGATACTTTGCTGCAAGCCCATTTTGACCTTGTGTTGTTTTTATTTGTAGGATAATTTGCTTTTTGGCCCTTCTGATATGTAAGAAAACAGTCGCAAAGTGTGTATATTATGAGCCAATAACCCGATACGTACATTAAATATTTACAAGGTTTACTTCTAGTCTTTACTAATCTTATCAGATTATCTGTAAGTTTTGGTGATCTTCAATAGAGGACAAATTTTTCAATGTTTTCGGTCTAGCAAAAACGCATAGTAACTTGCGTTTATTTTAGAATAGATCTAGTAGAATACATATATTTAGCTATCAATTCCTAGTGCTTAACAAAAACCATGTATGTGGAAATTACAAAATGAAACCTGAAAAGAAAAACTTTTGCATAAAATAATATAATCATTCAATCAATCAAAACTAAATATTTCTAACAAAATATATAAATAAGTAGTTTTGAAGTTACGTGGGAACAGATGAACATACATACAGGTCAAAAACATAACCCTCCCTTTTGGCTTCGCCGTAGTCGGGTAAAAAAACATACATACAACCGAATTGAGAACCTCCTCCTTTTTTTGAGAGTTCAGTATAATGATGCATACCGAGCTCTTATGCGTTATCCCAGGTTCTGCAGCGCGTCTACGATGTTTGCTCAAGCCGGAATTCCTGATTTCTTCGCTATAATAAGATCCAGAGTAGCGTCCTTCTGGAGTCGTGTCAATGCCTCAGGTAATGAAATTGTTAGGGCGGTTGGAGACAATCTCCAGAGCCCAATGTAAAAACACATGGATATCGGTTCACGTGGAGAAGAATAAGTAATAATAATAATGACCTCATATTTGACTTTAGAAATACCTAGATATAGACAGACGTGTATTAATATTTAATATATAACTTTTTATCTTTTACTTTTAATTTAATTTTTTTTAAATTTGTATATGTCTTGTGTAATGGTTCATATGTGCCTGCAATAAATCTATTTTATTTATTTATTATTTTTGAAGTCGGTTAAAAATAAGGAAATCTACCAAAAAAATAAGGTAATTGATAAATTATTTTGTCACTATTAACAAGGTTTTTAAAAAACCTTTTAGTGGCCCATATACCAGGTCTCATATAACTAAAGTTCGGAAAAATTCTCGTATTTACAAAAAAATGAATTTAAAAGATTGAAAATTTTTCAAAAAAATTTTTAGAATAAAATCCTAATCTTTGCGTAAATTGGGGTAGGTATTTTTTCTAAACGTAATTTGTTTTGTTTTTTTCCTTGTACTATAACATTTTTTGGTAGAAATTTCTAGCCTAAGTTACAAGAATAGTAATCAATGAATACTGTATTATATTATATGCTAACCTTAACGACCAAAACGAATAACTTATCCATAGAGTACTCAAAGATACCTCAAAGATCTTGATAACTTTATTTGCAATATTGAAATTATCTCCAATATTAAATTATTAAAATTTGACGATGCAGTTGGCACAATGGTCACCATGTCAGACTGCAAAAGGGTTGCGGGTTCGATGCCCGCCTCAGGCAAGTATTTATGCTTAGATATTTGTCTGTGGTCTGGTTGTTCCTATGTATTTTAAGTATAT
The DNA here is from genome assembly GCA_907269075.1 of Idaea aversata. NCBI lineage: Eukaryota > Metazoa > Arthropoda > Insecta > Lepidoptera > Geometridae > Idaea > Idaea aversata. Next base: position 6,973,680 of record OU026096.1, read on the forward strand.
AAGTAGTATATCCGTTGTCTAGCACCCAAAACACAAGTCTAGTCACTATGAGCTTGGGGCTAGATGTGTCGAACATCCTGCGATATTTAATTATTTATTTTCTCAACTTATTTAAGGTCATACGTTTATCGAACTTAACAATAAAAAAGTAAAACCAGCACGTAAATAAATAATATGTAAGTCTTCTTTTAATAACAATTGAACAAAATGACAAAGTTCTTTAACAATAAAGGTGAGTATAGACTAGAGCATTTCCTCGAGCATTTCAATTAGTTCATGTATTTTTTTAAATTTAGTATTCAAAAAGGTGTTGGTACTATATTATAATATACCTACTAATTCTTAGTAAGGTATCAAGGTAGTAAGGTAATGCTTATGTTAAAATAATAAACTAACGCAACACTTTTCGTAAATATGGTTTTTGGAAACTAATATCTAATAAATAATAAGTTAGCTGCGGGTAATAAGTGCCACTAAGAGGTTTTTAAAAACCTTGATATTAGTGATAAAATAACAAGATAATAAACAAATTGGTTTTCAGATTGACAATATAGCAAATATTAAACACCAGTTTTAAGTAAATTTCCCTATATTTACAAAATATTTTGATTTTAATTAAGTAAGGTGGCCCTTAGAACGTTATTACACGCAGGTAACTTATTATTTACTAGCGACCCACTCCGGCTTTGCACGGCTATATTATGCATGTATTATATATATAAACATTCCTCTTGAATCACTCTATCTATAAAAAAAACCGCATCAAAATCCGTTGCGTAGTTTTAAAGATCTCAGCATACAAAGGGACATAGGGACGGCGAAAAGTGACTTTATTTTATACTATGTAGTGATTAGATATTTATTTCCAAAATCCATTATTTACGAAAAGTGTTTCGTTAGTGAAATATTTTAACATAAGCATTTTCCTTTCTTTAGAAATCCGAGCATAGCGAGCGGAACTAACTGCATAGGAATGGTACAACAATAACAAAACATTGAGCGTCATGTTCCAAGTGTAATTCGAGTAAAAAACAGCTAATGCTCGATGTTCTTTTACTAGTAAATGCTCTAGTATATATCCCACCTTAATAATACTTATCCCATAGACAAATTATACTTAATTAAGTCAAAACCACCTTAGTGATGTGCTAGAATAACCTAGTTCTCTACTTATGTAGACAGTGAGATTCCTTCTTTAACCGACTTTAAAAAAGGAGGAGGTTCTCAATTCGTCGTTATAGTATATCTATTTTTATGTTTGTTTACCGTTTACTCGAAAACAGCGAAATAAAATTAAGTAAAAAAAAAATTTCTTTAATGGCCCAATATAGCCCAGGACCGACAGACTTGGAAACGGATGAGGGAGACCTTTGCCCTGCAGTGGGACAACATAGGTTAAAAAAAAAAAAACAGCGCACTCCGGGAGTGCAGGCAGAAGTGAAAACAATAAACTTGTTATTTCTCATAGAATATTTCTTGAAACGATCTGCTACTGCCATCTATTAGCACTCACTTAAACAAATATAGTTTATTTTTTATTCGCAAGATGGCAGTAAAAAATTTAAATCAGCGCCATCTACATTCGAATAGCGGTCTTTCTAGAAACTAAGTTTCTCAATTTGTATAATAGATGGCAGTATAAGTTAAACAAAAAGACTAACACAAATAAAATCTCATCTGTCGCGTCAAAATCTGTCGCGAGAACGGCTGAAAATGCTCACCCACAAAAGTGCCCAACGCGCCATAAGAAGTTTTCAGTTCAAAAATAAAAAAATGGTGAGGAATTTCGGAGTGATGAACAGAATTGCACCTCGCGTGTGCTCTCAGTTTTCAATATCTACTTACTAGTAAAATTGGTACTTAATATGCCCTACTAAATGGAACGTATAAAACTGCCAAACTACTGATGCGATTATTTTCTCTAATTTTTTAAGTCGGTTCTTTAAAATATTAATTAAACAACTACTCGAATTTAACTCTCTTCGATCTTCTTTCTTCCTGAACGATTTGTTGTGTGCTAGGGCAGCAACAACAGCATAACGCGGACAATATCTTATACAACACCCATAACAGGATGTATGTTACAATGCCAACGAATGCGAGGACATCTAGCTGGTATTGCTGGTAGAGTGGCAGGGATGGTAGTTTAGACTGCAGGTTCGGGGCTCCCTTGTATCTTGCTACGAACTCGGTCCAGTAGATTGCCGTCTCTAGGGGTGACATTGGACGGTCGTGCCATACTCTCGACACTTGCTTCGCTCTGTTTACGAAACTAAAATAAAAAAGAAAATAAAAAAATCAGTTCTTTCGGCTCTTATTATAATCTATTTACCTATATACGTGTTTACCTAGACGACCCAGTTGGCACAATGGTCACCATGCCAGACTGCCAAACACAGGGTCGCGGGTTCGATTCCTGCCTCAGACATGTATTTATGCTTAGATATTTGTCTGTGGTCTGGTTGTTTCTATGTTATATTTACAAAAGAAAAGTATATAAGTAGTATATCCGTTGTCTAACACCCATAACGCAAGTCTAGTTACTTAGCTTGGGGCTAGATGGCGATGTGTGGATTGTCCTGCAATATTTATTTTTATTTTTATTTTATTTTATATAAAAGAGAAAAAGACTCATCACGTAATCTCTGAAACTACGAGATCTAGACTCTAAAACTTTCCATGGGTTTTCCTTTTACCACACTTTTAGGATGTAAGCAAGCACTACACACATAGGATTTTTAGGAATTCAACCTCCAAAAGGTTAAAAAGGGGTAGTTCATGTATTCTATATGTGCAAGAAATCAGTATAACTTTTAAAGATACACTAACACAGATAGTAAATTCATAATTTGCTCTTGCACTAATAATACAAGGTCATATTTAGTGCTTGTCCAACAAAAATAAATATTAATGACATTGTTTTTAATGCACTGTTAAGCAGTTTAATTAGTAGGTATCTACTAAATTAATTATTCTGGTCCAGCTAGCTGGTTTAAACATCAGGTAGGTACCTAATTTATGTAGCTACCAAAACAAATGTAATGTGTTTATTTATTGAGTAGTTACTGCGTTTGTATATTAAAAATAGCTGGCGCTTTATATGCAATAATCATAGAATTATGATAACATTGTTCTTTCCAACGTTCTTGATTATAATATCTATATATCGGTACGAATTGATTATTTCCTGGTGGAAACGCTATTTTATCAAATAACTTACTTCGAATCTAAAACCTCATTGATAGCGTCCAGAAGATATTCTTTTGTAAGGTCTTGGTATGAGACAATAGTTGCTAAACCAGCGTCTTCCAGAGCAGCTGCGTTACCGTACTGATCTCCAAATAAGGGAACAGCTATAGTTGGTATACCCGCATCTATTGCTTCTATGCAGCTGAGGATACCAGCGTGACTTACAAATGCCTTTACATTGTGATGTTCTGGAATAGAAGAGATATACAAACTTAGTAGTAGATAAAACAGGCACCTATGTAATGAGCATCTGATAATGATGATTCGGTAACTGAAACTGAATTAATTATGACAAAGAATTCATATCAGTTTTAAAACAAATTTTTACCTATATTTTTTATCGTTATACTCGTTATTTTGGTTATGATTGCTTCGGAAAATTTTCACAATATGTTTCGATAATTGATAGATAAAATACCTACTTACTCAGAACATCATATTGTGGGAACCATCTCATTGTCATAACATTCCTCGGTAGATCGACAACTCCTCCATCCCATTTCCAAAGAACTCTCAGAGGTAGTTTCTTAAACGTTTCAACAAATTCCTTTAGCTTTTCAGGAGGCAAAGTAGAGTCCTTCACTGTAGTTCCAAGGTTGATGTAAATAACACCGTGCTCAGCTTCGTTGATAAATCTTTCAATTTCCTGAAATTTATAGACATACTTTTAGGTACTGCGATGTTGTTATAATAAACTTTGTTTCCATTTCTACAGATTTCCTTCACAGATTTCTAACTCTACAGATTCCCAACTATACAGACTTTTAAATTGATTGATTTTCAAACCTACAGATTCCCAAAATATAATTACCTGTCTATTTTTTTATTAAATTTATAGTGCTGAATTGACTTATATAGTAATGGATGGATAACCTTCTATTTCTATTTATACAGAATATTTATAAACCTTTATCTATTTGATCAAAATAATTAAATAGTGGACTAAAATAACTTCACTCGATTATTTAATCAGATTGACTTTCTAATTTAGTATAATGAATGAATAACCTCCTATTTATATTTATACAGTTATTTATAAACATATCAATGAGATAGAAATAATTAATAACAAATAAAAATAACTTAGTCTGACCCTATTATATCAATAAATAACTTGTTGACGCTTCAAATTAAAAACTGAGGATCATGACCTTAGCAGTTCAAAGACTGCCTTCTTCTTATTGGATTAATTTATATACCTACAGTATTATTTGTATGCGACATATCTAGGAAGCTTACCGTTGGTATAATTTTAGGTGACCTTATGTGTATACCTCCTACATCAATAACATTATCGGGCCTGGCAACACCGCCGAACGCCGACTGGTGCGTGTTTACAAATAACAAGCTTGCGTTTGTTGCAATACTTTCCAATGACGGCAACTCGTCACCTAGATACTTATAGAGGTATACGTGGTCCGTTACTTGAGAACCTACATAATAAACCAAGTTCGTAATATGATACAATACGTAACTCTTCAGTCTTTCAAAGAACCATGGATTCTGGCCGTAAGGTAACCCCGATTGGCTAACATATGCCGAATTGAAAGTGATACCCAGTCTGTTGTATTGCCACGGTTGAATAGGTTGTGTGTTGTAAGCTATGTATGGTGCAGACAAATTAGAAGCCAGCGCAAGGCCGCAATCACTGTTGTATGACTCCACTAGTATAACGTCGAAGCGGGGCTGCGTCTTTATCATATGTAACACGTGATTATTATTCATAAGAGTCTTGCAGTCGTCGTTGCCAGCTTTAGTCGCCACTAGGGTCTCAAAGGGCACACGCGATATTTCATTCACTATCACTGATTCGTACGACAACCCTTTGTAGACATGCTGATTTTCACTTAACAGTATGTCTTTGTATGTCGCCGGAGCGTCCGTCATTTGAAAGTGGCTGATTAGGGTCACATCGTGGTCACGATTGGCTAATTCCCGGAATAGATTACGGTACGTGAGGTAGTTATTGCGATCCAACGTCGGAAATATGCCAAGGATCTTGTAACTGTGCGACGCGAATATCGTAGCGACGAAATAAAACACAAAAACTGTGAATTTGGACATCTTCACCGACGACGCGTTCACTTTGCTGCACAGTGTGATGGTTACTAGTGCGTAAATGGAAACCAACTTGCGTGGTTATCTAATAATAGGTATCTACATCTACTAAGACACTATGAGGTAATCGGTGACGCCACGTTTTCGTAAGAACCACAAATATTTTGTGACTAAAGTCTATTCCGATGTCAGCGACCATGACCTTGATTTGCATTGCAAACGTGCTCCGAGACCGGTGCTGCGGTGACGACTGGCTAGGGAAACGCGATAAAGGTATACTGAACACAAAGAAATCGAAGTAGGTGCAACAATAATCTATTTTGTTTGTTTACTTTCGGTGTCCCCATTAAGAATAGTTATAAATAATAACACACTTTTTGATAGTTTAGACATCTCAGGTAGAAAAAAAGGAACTTTGTAACAGATTTCAATGTGATGAGTTAATAAGCGTAAATTTAATTTTATTAATGATGTCATCATTAGTAATGAGTCACAATATTTTTGTTATAATGCTTACATTCTGCCTAAATTGCCTATACTTAAGTAGGTTAATAGGTACAAAATCTAATTAACAACAAAGTACGCACGAATCTATATCTAATTTAAACAAACATTGTAATCTATTTCTCCATAGGTAGACGGATTAATCGGAGTGGAAACAAACCTCAAGCGGCCGAGTTCGACCTTCACATAACGCGTTACATATAAAATTACAAAACAATGAAAATGAAGTCACTTGATATCAGAGGCACGAAAATTAGCTATTGCTACTTTTAAATCGCTGCTAAAGTGACAAATGATTTTTTAGGAATGTAAAATTACTGCTAATCTATAATATAAAAATGAATCGCAAAATGTGTTGGTAAGCGCATAACTCAACAACGCCTGGACCAATTTGGCCAATTCTTTTTTTGTTGTGTTTGTTATTGTCAGGAGAAGGTTCTTATGAAAGAAAATATTAAGAAAATTGCGTAGAAAATTATTACGCGGGTGAAACCGCGGGGCGCAGCTAGTCTATAATATAAAAATGAATCGCAAAATGTGTTGGTAAGCGCATAACTCAACAACGCCTGGACCAATTTCGCTAATTCTTTTTTTGTTGGGTTTGTTATTGTGTGGAGAAGGTTCTTATGGAAGAAAAAATTAAGAAAATTGCGTAGAAAATTACTACGCAGGTGAAACCGCGGGGCGCAGCTAGTCTACTATATAAAAATAAGTCGGGTTTTCCTTCCTGACGCTATAACTCCAGAACGCACGAACCGATTTCCACGGTTTTGCATTCGTTGGAAAGGTCTCGGGCTCCGTGAGGTTTATAGCAAAGAAAATTCAGGAAAAATTCTGGTGGCGAAACGGAGTTCGCCGGGTTTGCTAGTGCTAATTATATAATTTTCACTTTGATATTAAATCATTGCTAATTGTAAAGATTTTTCACATGGCGATTTTAAAGTGCTCTTTTTTTGTAGCTTTAGCAGTTTATATGATTTTTTAGCAAGTGTTATTTTCGCCATGTAAAATATCGAGTAATATGTTATTTATGCTATGCCTAAATTACCAGTAGACGACACTTCTACTGTTGATTAGGCTAAGTAAATTGTTTGACTATTTTATTGATAAAAAAACTCAATTATTTGTCCAGTTACTTTGCAGTATAGTCATAGTTGTCCCTGTCGTATAGCTTACTGTCCTTTTATTTCTATTTTATTTACTATCAGTTCGTTCTCACGTTGTTTTCCAATCCGTCACACATTGTTTTGCTGGCGAATTTATTTGTTCCCCAATTTAAATGCAAAAGTACTAGGTTTAATGATTCTGAATGTTTTTCCATTATGTCAATTTCTGCATGTTTGTCAGTTTATTTATAAGCTTAGGTATATAGTATAGTCTCTTAGTCAGTCCTTTATGATTAAGAAACTTAGTCATCGTTAGATGTACCCATGTCTTAATAGTTCATGTAGGAAAGTATATTGTTTAGAGCTTGATTTAATAGCAAGACACGCATTGTCGTTTGCTATGACACTTAACAAGGCAAAATTAACAAAAATAATATTATTTAGCTTAGTATGTTTTAATAAATAAATAAAACTAATTAAAATTACTTAAGTATTAAATATTGAGTATCTAGTCGCTGTAATAGTTCCTTTACTAATAGTGAACTGCTTTTAGTGTAGGTAAATGCATGTATTTATGTAGGAACACTCAAGCCGGGTATGTATCTTATAATTACTATGGGAAACAACGATAAGTGCTGTCGCTATTACGTAATAATGATACCGGCTATGTTTGTATTGAAGCAGAATTTGTTACTAAGTAAGTACATTAAGAGTTAGTCTGTTGATTTAAAACTAATTATAATAAATCTTTGTCGAGAATTCCTTAATCATCCCATTTTCGAAGACTAGAAGAAGACATCAAATAGAATTTATGAAGTCGATAAAGCTGGTGATTCGTGCGAAGGCTGCAGGGTATCCTACTTCACAACCATCTATATGTCCATACGAGGTCACTCCAATCTGAAAACACAGAATAAATGAGTAGCTGTTCCTATTGATCACTGAACGGAATAAGTTAACTGAACAGTCAACTTAATATCTAGTAAACCTATTTCACTACATAGTATAAAATAAAGTAACTTTTCGCCGTCCCTATGTCCCTTTGTATACTTAGATATTTAAAACTACGCAACGGATTTTGATGCGGTTTTTTTAATAGATAGAGTGATTCAAGAGGAAGGTTTATATGTATAATACATGCATAATATAGCCGTGTGAAGCCGGAGCGGGTCGCTAGTAGATAATAATATCTATAAAGATATTAAATTAACCTCGTAAAAGATGACGTGATTAATCTGAATGCTTTTTTTTAAACCAGAGCTAGAATTCAGTAGCACAGTCAGCTAGGAAAAAGATGCCGAATACATTTGACTTGTAACAAAAAGTTAAATAAAAAGTTTACCAAGGTTGGGCTATTATTGATAATAGCAGCTAAAGGACCACCAGAGTCGCCACCACAAGTGCTTTTTCCATCAGCACCACTGACGCAGATGTTCGTATCCTTGACGTACGGCCCATAAACTTGAGCACATTGAGCGTTGGGGATGACAGGAAGCTCAACGGCACTTAAAAACTGGGTAATTCCTATACTTGTACCTGTAGAAAAAGACAAATGCCCAGTTAACTTTTGTCATCACTGTCTGGAAATTGTAAATGACCGTCTTATGCCATTGAATTAAAATAAAAGGAACTTACCGTCGGCAGTGGCACCATATCCAGATGCTAGCGCGGTTTGTCCAACGAAATCCATGAATAGTTCTCCACCAGTGGGTAGAGCGATAGGCTGGATAACATCTGGAAAAATCAGACACGGACAATAGTAAAACTTCACCTTAATTTACTGATTATTCATGCATTGATCAAAAATATTCACTTACTCGTGTAGCTTATAAAAGGCATACGTATGATAGCGATGTCATTTTCAACCATCTCAAAGTTCCATTCAGGATGCATAATAACTTCATCAGGTGACAGAGTATGGCGTACTCCGCCGGAGAATAGTGTGTTGGATCCCAACACGACTGTTACATCTTGAGCGGTGATCGAACCATCGGATTTACAGTGAGCAGCAGTGATTGCGCGAGTGTTAGAAATTAGTGATGCACCGCAAACACTTTGGAAGATCCAAAGGATTCTCATCACAAGGCCAATCTGAATAAATTACAAGTCATTTAGTGGGATGAAAAATACTAGATTAAAATTTTAATATGTTGGTGAAAGATATACCTGATACGGTGTGTTAGAAATGTCGATAGCATTCCCTCCAACAATTCTTGATCCCGAACTTAAAAGAGCACTTTGTTCATAAGCCCTAATAAAGTTTGCGCGTGGAATTCCTTCCCTCCTGTGATAGTCATATACAGGAGATCTTGATCCATTCTTCTCTGCAGCAACGGCTAGTGCCAAAACTAATAAAACGAATGCAATCTTCATCTTTAGGCGGTTGTAAAACGATACTACTGTCTTTTAACCAGATTCTAGTTTTTATAATATGTCGTGACTTAATCTAATCATAATTAGTAGGTACCTATTGAGGATCCTATCAGATCCAATCACAAATTCGATTAAAGATTAGTATTTGGGGATTTCTGTATATGGCTATTATGTTATTAAGATACGAGTTTTAGATAAAGTTTTAACACAGCAGCAGTTGTGTAGAAAAGTTGTATGTAGGCGAAGCTTGATGTTTGCTATTAATTCCACCTACCCTATTCCATTTTCTTTTCAGAAAAAATCGAAATCGACATATAGTCTCTAGTCGATTGTATATATTTTTTTATCATAGTATTGTTATAAGTATAATGTTTAACAAGATCAATTAGATTTTTTATTTTAATTATAACATCTCTGGCTGCCTTAAAAGTTGTATCTGATCCATCACGCACGAAGATGACGAAAACAGCAGCGCTAGACTGGCCCCTTAACCCAATTTTAGTCATAGCGTGAAAACTGTACTAAGGAATATGAATGTGGAGTGTGAACTACGGCTGTGAGAATGAATTCGGGTTTGCAATAAAACGATATCAAAAATTTACGTGAGTTGTGTGAATGTATTAAAAAAACAAGCAGTTGGACTAACCACCTTAAGCCAAGCAGTATCATCAGCCCATAACAATCGATTTTATAAATTAACAATGACTTTTTTTGTACCAACAAGTATATTTGAAGTAGTCTGTAGTAGTTTCTTTTATACCCGTGATATAGGTTGCCTGGAAGAGATCGCTTTGAGGGATAAGGCCGCCCTTTGGAACAATTTAATGTAATTTTAAAATGGTGTTAACAATAGATAATTTATCTATCCATCTATCTATTTATTTAGGGTAGGTGACAATGCGGCCTAAGATGTAGCACGCTTTCCTTGAAGATACCTGTTCACTGGCGACTTAAAGACCCCCCAAATTGGAAAGACAGGCGCAGTTACCATTGATATACCTAGTCGCCTTTTTTTAAAGTAACGGAGATATTAAAACTAGCGACTGCTCGCGAGTGTATATGGGTCACGAATGCTTCTAAGGCATACTCGTACGGCGAGAGGGTGCGAAATGACTTGGGTAACTGTAATGCAAGGGGTAAGCCGCCTAGTTCCCGATAGATAGCCCTTTGGAGTGCTACTTGTAAAAGCTTGCAAACAAACCAAAGTTTCCAAGTAAATAAAGTTGTTTGGTAAAGTGTTTTGAATTATTTACTAGCATAAACTTGTGTTTGTTAGAGACATTAAGTATCTTATCACGGAATATGTGTGTTTTAGTAACATTTCTCTTAGACGAACATCTCCCTTGATAATGGTCTATCTTATGAGATTTATGATAATTTTAGGGACTTTATACAAACGATGTGCAACCAAGCAATAGATAAGTTTATGTATGCACTAGCGACCCGCTCCGGCTTCGCACTGCTATATTATTTAGGTCATTACATATGAAATTGGCGTTTTGTAAGGGAGGAACATAAAGTCTTTTTTTTATAATAATATATTTATTTAATCAAAGTATGTACCATTGCTATCTATGCACTTTTGCCATCTCATAGGTAGTTCATTGATCCCTTTACTAAAAAAACCATTAGGACGAGAATCAATGAAATCTTTGAAGGCGCTTTGGACTGCCCCATCGGAGTTGAATTTTTTCCCTTGCAAGAAGTTATCCAAATTTCGAAAAAAATGGTAATCTGTTGGAGCCAGGTCCGGGGAGTACGGTGGATGTCTTAGACATTCCAATTGAAGCTCCTCTAATTTGGCAGCCGTTTGTTGTGCAGTGTGTGGTCTAGCGTTGTCCTGAAGCAGCAGTGGCCTAGAGCGATTGACCAACCTCGGTTGTTTAGCAGCTAGCTTTTCCATCATGGTTTGCAGTTGCTGACAATAGATATCTGCTGTAATCGTCTGGCCAGATTTAAGAAAGCTGTAGTGAACGACACCGGCACTAGTCCACCAAACGCTCACAAGTAACTTTTATTGACTCAATTTTGGCTTGGGGCAGGATTTGGCTGGTTCGCCAGGATTCAGCCATTGCGATGAGCGTTTCCGATTATCGTACAGGATCCACTTTTCATCACAGGTAATGATCCGATTTAAAATCCCTTCATTATTGTGCCGGTTGAGTAATGTAACGCAGGAGTTGACGCGCGTTTGTCGGTTTGCTGCACTCAATTCATAAGGCTTTCAAGCTTTTTCACCTTTCCAATTTGCTTCAAGTGGATTAAAACAGTTTTATCACTAACACCGCAGCCTGCAGCTAACTCGGACGTGGTTTGCGATGGATCTGCTTCCACAATAGCTTTCAATTCTTCATTAGCAACTTTAGTCTCCGGCCGTCCACGGGGCTTGTTCTGCAGGTCGAAATTTCCAGAACGAAAACGTTGGAACCAAAAACGCACCGTGTTTTCTTTCGCGACACCGCCGCCATACACATCATTAATCCTTCGAGCCGTTTCTGCAGCACTGGTACCACGGTGGAACTCGTACTCGTAAATAACGCGATATTTCAAGTTTTCCATTGTGTAAACTGCGTGACGCAAAGAAAAAACCAAACGAGGACAAAACAAATGAATTACGGTTTTCGAAATACAAATGTATATAGCTGTATAAATTTGAAATTGGAATCCCTAACCAAAGAAGAGATATTTGAGATCAAAGTGGCCAGTACGACAAAACGCCAATTTCATAGGTAAGGACCGTATATTATACATATAAACCTTCCTCTTGAATCACTCTATCTATTAAAAAAAAACAGCATCAAAATCCGTTGCGTAGTTTTAAAGATACAAACAAAGGGAAATAGGGACAGAAAAAGCGACTTTGTTTTATACTATGTAGTGATACATACTCGTAATTATGACAACATACCTATAGATTGCAGTAGCGAGGTTGTCCACACAACTCGGTTCCTGTCAGCTTGCCTTTACGAATTAAGGCTTATAAGGCAACTACAAACTTTTTCGTATGTTTATCCGACTTCAAAAAAGGAGAAGGTTCTCAATTCGTCCTGTATTTTTTTTGTTTGTTCACCGATTACTCGAAGATGACTTAACCGATTGAGATGATTATTTTTGTGTTTTAAAGGGCCTTATTAACTATTTAATTACTTAGTTTATTATTGTTAAGTTTGTTGTGTGTGTTTGTTTGTTTAGTTAAGAGTTGTAAATCTGGTGCAGCATAATAAAGGTGGGTTCTTAACACACATTAAAAACATTTATGTTGCTATTGGTGTTTTATTGGCTTACCTTTGACAAAATTCACTCCTCGCTACTGTTAGGAATAATAACTTTGTTTTTAGGATAGGTAACTAATTCACTTGTATTTAAAAAGATTAAATCAGATTAACAAAATTATATCTAGGTACCTACATAATTATTAAAGATATAAAATACATCATTTGATATTTGGGATTTTACGCGATGTTAATCATATCGATAAATAATTTACACACCGTCATTCATTAATACTTTCCTATTGTAATGTTATCAAAATGAACGAGTTATAATTGTAACTCACTAGCTGCACCCCGCAGTTTCACCCGCGTAAGTCTCGATCCCGTAGAAGTATCAAAACAAAAAGTGGCCTATTACCTTCCACGAAAAATGGAACACAGAAAAAAATGTAAAAATAATTTTTAAATTCGAACCAGTAGTTCCTGAGATTAGCACGTTTAAACAAACAAACAAACAAACTCTTTAGCTCTATAATATAACAAACAAACAAACTCTTCAGATTTATAATAATAATTAGTATAGCGCAGTTAAAGTGTTTTTGTTCAATTGTATTACCTACTGTGAAAATGTTTAAAAAACAAAATCAATCTAACGTATATATAGTTTTTTTCACAGTAATACATCTTAATATATATAAATCTCGTGTCACAATGTTTGTCCTCAATGGACTCCTAAACCACTTAACCGATTATAATAAAATTCGCACACCATATGCAGTTCGATCCAACTTGAGAGATAGGATAGCTTACATCTCGATATTCCCACGGGATCGGGAGTTACGCGGGTGAAACCGCGTAGGGCAGCTAGTTTTACATAAAAACTTCGCAATTTTCTCAAAACTCAATTTTCGAAGATACTGTGTTCTTAATTACGAGGGCAGTATTTTGAAATTTAGTTCAATTTGGATTGAATAGAGTATGCAGAAAGGTAAAACGCAAGTAATGCGGTTGTCTTTAAAATGGAAAATCTAGAAGGAGATAATACAAATGGCTGAGGCCGGGTTGGGGCAGTAGCTCGGGTGTCGCGTAATTCTGCCCCAGAATGTGGGGATGTGCTGGGGATACGAACAGCATAAAGATGGAGTGGAGATGCCATCATTTATATATATTTTTAAGATATTAGGCAAGTATTTGTCCTATCCATTGACATTATTACTTTTTCCTTTTTGCGAGTCGATTCTGAGTATTAGTATATTTATTTTTCATTTTAATTGCTTTTTTTATATTTGGTTTTTTATTCATTTTAAAACTTTACTATCAAACGTTGTTTTGTTATTTAAAAAAAAAAAATGTTGTTTGATTCTTAGACCTAACGAATATAAAAAAAAATTACACGTGGGTGGGTGGTCGTTTAGGTGGACATAGGTAACTAACACCGCGACACGAAATTTTTTTTTATATAGGAATACCTTTTTAATTTTTTTTAAATTATACCTACTATAAATATTTACATGTCAAATCCAGTCCAATTAGTTGCCACAGCTACGGCTTACCTACTCGTATCGTATATCTATGAAAGTACGTATACTTTACGAATATGTTGCCCTAATTTAAGTCTGAAAAAATAGCTAGAAATCGTCCTTGAGTCAGACCAAGTCGCAGGTGGAGAGACGAATTAGGCCCAAACACGAACGACTGGCCCAACTTGACCCTAGACAGAAGGGAATGGAAAGAAGTAGGGAAAGCCTCTGCCAGCAGTGGGACAAAGTGAGCTAATAATTAAAAAAATAAGTAAGAACCTCTAGCTTGTAAGTAGGTAAATCAAAGAATATTTTATTAAAAGTGTCTCCATAGTTTTCCTCGTTTCCGGTAACAGGTCAAGTTTAAAAGAGGTTGCACTAAATTTTCAAGTCCAGCAACAAATCTACAGAGAAATACTGGGCCACTATTGTTAGTATTGTTATAAAAGCGGGACTCTTAGATCGCGACAAAGACCGACCATTATCTCACTTTTAAACTTTACAATGGTATATTTGTGGGAACAATGTCTTTTAGAATAATTTTTAGGGGCATATTCTTCTTGAGTTTTCTTCGTAATTTTGAATTAAATAAGAGAGCTACTTTTGTTCTGCTACATTAATGTTACATTCGATTTGTTTTTTGGGATTTTCATTTAGAATCTAGTTATTTCTGCGGTTGACGTCGAAACAAAATTGAGTCGGCGATTCGGTTAGGTTACAAAATGGAATCGTTTTATAAATAGAGAAACATTTCGACTTTCCATGAAAACCGGCCAAGTGCGAGTCGGATTCATGCACGAAGGGTTCCGTAACATGTTGTACGGAAGCCCCACCTAACAACTTTGTTTTTCTGTTATTTGCATTTACAAATACTAAATTGTTGTTATAGCGGGAACAGAAATACACTATCTGTGAAAATTTCAACTGTCTAGCTATCACGATTCATGAGATGACAGACGAACGGATGGAAGGACAGTGGAGTCTTAGTAAATGGTCCCTTTTTACGCTTTGGTTACGGAACCATAGACCAGAACATCAGTTTAATAAAGGTTTACTTAAATAGAAAAAAGAGATTCACCTTGATCGAATAATAAAATGGCACGTACAATTTATGTAATTGTATATTCATGAGGGGGTGTTATGTAGGGGTGTCATCCACTTGGCGGTCGCCAGCCACTTAGAGTTCTCAACACGTAAATTCATCCTTTGGGGCTTTGTCCTTGTGTCTAGTATACACTACTTTTATGTTTATCGTACATAGGTACTAGTATATGTAAAACTAACATTATCGCCATAGTAACAAAGGAATAAAATATTCTTCATAACAATTAAACAATACTTACTTCCGCTGGTAAATCGAGAGTTTTTCATGGCTCCCTGTCCTATGCTATTTTTGCCAATTGTTGACTTAAAGTTCAGTGCGCAGGTTAGCTTGGGGTTTCATCACGATGTTTGCTCTTACCAAATGTCAAATAGCGTACATAATTAAAAAAAAATAGTGCTGAGCGAATTAAATAATAATAACCTAAATTAATTAAATAACCTACCCTTAACATTTAAAATTAATAGTTCAAATAGGGTTCTCTACTTTCTAGAAGGGTGCCCAAAAGTCTGGCTGCGTTCCTCGTGGGATTGCGATGGTTAACTACTGTCCGATGTAGGTGCCTGCCCATAAGTACCCGTAGTTAATTATTTACTCATGTGGTTAAAACCACAGTATGACACATTAGTCTCTGGTTGTATTATTTACTCATGTGGTTAAAACTAGGAAAACATTTTTTTTATTCAGTTTATACAAATTAGAATTGAATTCATGTAACATTGATATTGAAAGGGATTATTTGGCATGTTCAAGAGCTACCATTTTAAGATTTTTGGCTTTAAATATTTTGTCGAAAGTTTTGCAATGCGAGTGTGGAGTCGAGTCGCAGTCCATGGTGCATCTACTCCAATGCCCATTGTGCCCTAATACCTGCACATTGGAGATGCAGTAGCTAGCTACTGGGCAGGAAAAAATTTACTGGTCCAACGACTTGACTCGAAAAAAAAGGAAGAGTCGAATTTTTTTAGTTTCACTCTAATATTAAGGCTGTTGTGAGCCAACATAAACAATATCCAGTGTGTTCGCGTCCTAACCCGACATCATTCCTCAATTTAAATTAATTAATCAGTCGAAGAGGTCACGTGTATAAAAGCAGATTAGCTAAGGGTCCGGTGTCATCGGTGTGCTGAATCCCACGGTTCTTACACTTTAATCCTGGGCCGTAATCAGAATGAAGCTCGTCGCCATCGTCCTTTTGACCGAGACCCGTTCTGGCAGATTTGATTAATTTAATAATGTTAAGTCCTAGATTTCCATAGAATTTTCCATTAAGTTCGTAAACATTATGAAGTCATTTTTTTTATCAAAATAATAATGATGAATTAAAAACGTAAGTAATTAAAAAAAAATAACCATGAGGTCACGTGTATAAAAGCAGATTAGTTTTGACAGATTTGATTAATTTAATAATGTTAAGTCCTAGATTTCCAGAGAATTTTCCATTCTAAACATTAAGAAGTCATTTTTTTAATCAAAATAATAACCATCAATTTAAAACATAAGTAATTATAAAAATACTGAATCAAAATCGGTTCAGCCGTTCGGGAGCTACGATGCCATAGACAGACACACACACAGACACTTCAAACTTATAACACCCCGTCGTTTTTGCGTCGGGGGTTAAAAAACACGAAGAGGTCGTGTATAAAAGCTAAGTCATAGGTTTCCATATAATTTTCCATTTAGTTCGTAAATATTAAGAAGTATTTTATTTACCAAAATAATAACTATGACTTTAAAACTTAGGTAATTATAAAAAGGTTCAAGGTTCAAGATTCAATGTTCTTTATTGGTAAAAATGGATTTACAAGTCAGGTATACATTTACAATTAAATAACTTACTTAAAAGTCACTCGTTCTTTACTGTTGTAAAAAAATGTTGGTCAAATTTTTCTTCCGCTTAAATTACTGTTTAGATTAGTTTAAAACAGGAATAAAATTGTCCTGTATTTTAGTCAGAATGTTAAATAATTGGCTAATAAATTAACTGTTCTAATCTTTCCGCTTTGTTTTAGTCGTTCAACTTCAATTGCTTTTGTTTGTAAATAAGACGATTCGTAGTGTTTATTTTAGGAATATCTGTTGGAAAGTTTAACTTAAATGTTTCTATGAAATAAATAAAACAGAATACAAAATATGTTGTTTGATCTGATACTGAATAGTGGAAATATTTTTGTCCAGTAGTGAGACAAAAAAACTAATTATTATCTACATATCTACATACATGTTTATCAAGGTACTAATAGTTAGAAAAACCTAGGTCTGTCGCCACGCAATTGCCATGCCCGGCAGGGCTCATATGTGGATATTATACCTTTATAAGATCTATTATACAATATGAAAGATAATAAATGAAATGAACATAGGATGTTCGCTTATTGAATAAAATTGGTTTAGTTCAATTTGTTTGCGTAATTTGTGGAATGTGTTGGGGAACACAAAATAATACTAATCCAAGGCAGCAGCATTTGTAATGATGATACCATTAATACAAGTCAAAATCCAGGATAAACAACGACATAGGTATAAAATCAATAACGTGTTTTTAACCAACTTCAAATAAAGGAGGAGATTCTCAATTCGTAGCGTATATTTTATAAGTATGTTCGCCGATTACTCGAAAGCGCCTGGACCAATTTGGAAATATTTTATTTGTTTGAAAGGGGTAAACACAGGTGGTCCCATAAAAGTTAGATGAAGATCTGATGAGGATCTTCGAAGTGATGAATAAAATTGCACCTCGAGAGTGCAGAAAATTGCTCAGTTTTCGAGTTTTACTAGCTCCTATCGGTCACGGATAAATTACCGTCACTTAGGAGTTTCGAAACGGAGATACATCCCGTTCCACGCGCATAGTGCCCTTATCATTTTAGTGCATACGCACTCGGACTGGAACATTCATCGTTAGTACTGGAACCACTGTTTATCTAATTCAGGCCGCTGCATTCTTCATATAGATAGACGTTAAAGTGACAGGAAAGATATCCGCAAACGACTGGAGCAAGTAACGATCGTTATAGATTTCGACTGCTAGACGGATTGAGAAAAACCACCATAGTTTGACCAAACTGCTAGGTATGAAAGTACTGTCAGCAGCATCAAGTATAAGAATTAAGATAAAAAGTTATACAAAATCGGTGTAAATTTCGATTCGCTAAATAAAGTTATCTTTGCACCTACCTTAGGGGAACCTTTATCAAACTACGGTTGTGAAGATACAAAGTTCTGGGCCCACTAGGTAGACGAAATATTTCCTTAAATAAGTACGTAGAAGGGTGGGTAATACAGCTGTGACAGACGGACTGGATGAATTTATTGTTAGCCTCGTAGTTAATTTATTTACTTTTACGTAGAAGTTGGGGGACTTTAACAAGGAGTACTTACCAATGGTTTGTTGGACTGTACCTATAGCAAAACTCGTAGGAGCATGTAGTAGACCAAATTAACATTGCGGAAAAAAGGAACATCCCTACCTACTGTTGATGAAACGTAACCATACACTGAACAAGGATAATACATAATATATGGGCATATAAATATAGACATTTATTAAGAGATCCAGTTAAGTACTTTTAATGCCCTAAAGTTTTTCTCTTAAATCCGAAGTAGGTATAACATTCTATGTTAAGTTTGTAAACATATTTATTCAGTTTATAGTAAGGAAAAACTTTACGCCTACAATTTCGAGTTTGTTTTACACGTGTGCTGTGAACTCAACAACCGTATAATGACCCTTTCATGTATTATAAAGTCTTTTACCCCTTTTACGCAAGAAATTATGTCCTTTTGCATTTATGTCGAGCAGAAAAGTACCTTTCTGTTTGAAAAGATTTATTTTTTAATTATGTTAGCTCGTTTTATTTTCGTTTTCAATGTAACATAAACTCGCATTTTATTTTAGCTTACTACTTGACTACGAAGAGTTTAATAATAGATTTCATGACCGTAAAAAATGGTTAGAGTCTTTGTTTCGTATCGCCCTGTTGTATAATGTAAAGGTAGGCTAGCTTAAGACGTTTCAATGTTAAATAGTTGATGCAAAACAATTCAACTGAAGATACATAAATAATGCCGGAAACGTTAGAGCTCGCACGAACGTCTGCACGACAAATAATGTTAACAAATACGAAATGCTAAAGACAATGTACCTACTCTGAAAAACTGGATATATTTTTTGACTGTTCCTATTTTATCCTTTTTTCATTTTATGGGCTTATAACGTGGAACGACGAGATTGTGGCCAACGCAGGAAGATATTGGATGACCATCGCTAAAAATAGAGAAGATTGGAAGTCTTTGAAGGAGGCTTTTACCCTTAGGGGGGTCCACATTAAAAAGAGAAAACAAAATAACAATCAATAAATTAAATAACAAAAATAAATACATATAGGTATTACCTATTATAATAGTAATTTTATCTTAATTTATCGTTGAATTCAAATCAATAGTAAATGCATCATAAATGTAATTAATTCATCACATTTTGTGAACAAAATGTAATAAGCGTGGAATAAATAAAACTATATTTTTATTATATTATTCCTATGGGCTTACAGCCCTTATAAAAATAAAATAAAGAACTGTCTAATGTACCTTCCTACTATCATATCGGGGGCAATCTTTTGCAATCAATAGCGCCACCATAAAGATAAGCAGAATCTTTTTCAGACTTGGCTTATTTCAAGGATCAAAAACATACTCTTGAAATAAGGCTTAGTTTAGATTCTACAAAGCCCAAAGAATATAGTGCACTGTATTTCCAGCTTTGGTAACAAATCCACGTCAGGGTTCTGGCGATAATCCAAGAGTTTGTGTCCTATCAGGTGTGCTCCTGAATATCTACCTCTCAAATTGCATGATACCTTATTGGAAGAACTTGATTTTATATAAGGACGTATGATTTTAAATTTCGGTAGAAAATATTTTTGACTACTATTCAACTTCGAAGTCAATTCGTAAATATTCATTTACAAATACTTAAAGATATCATGAAGAGGTAAAGATTGAATGTTTGAATGTATTTGTGAATTTGTTTGTAATCATCACTTTACTACATAGTATAAAACAAAGTCGCTTTTTCTGTCCCTATTTCCCTTTGTATGCTTAAATCTTTAAAACTACGCAACGGATTTTGATGCGGTTTTTTTTAATAGATAGAGTGATTCAAGAGGAAGGTTTATATGTATAATACATGCATAATATAGCCGTGCGAAGCTAGTTAATTATATTTGGAACTAGCAACTAACTAAGTCGCGTTAGATAAAACTTATATAAAAAGTATGACGATCGGATACGTTGAATCCTAATAATTAACATAAATTTTACCAATATTCCAATGCGTCAAAGGTGAAACAACAGGGTCGTTAAAAAGTTACTAAGGGCATATCAAAAGTAAATAATAATTCATAAAAAATATATCCGAAAAGAACAACGATGTGTTTTCTCAACATTTCCATATTTATAAAACCAATACCTACTACAAATATCGACACCTATGCCACCCTGAATTCATTCGGACCTATGTGCACACTGCACAGGTAACCCCACCATCTAAATCACTATGTTTTGTCCAGCCTAACCGGGAACATAACAAAAGGACAACATGAAATGTGATTACTCTGCTCCGACTGGGGCTTGCATGTCATGACAGAGTGAATTACTGCCCACCACTATTTTCCTTTTTTTCACGTATGTATACTAACAAAAGCGCAATGTAAAGTTACGTTAGCGGTACACCGGCAAATCAAGTTAAATGTTAGCACTAGCGTTTCAAAACAGAAACTCGGAGCTTCCATTATACACACGCGTGTGTGAAACGACTGTAATTAAAAGTTGAATTTTTGTAGATTCGTGTTTATCATAATATTCAAAGCTGCGCCCAGCGCTGAAAGCCGCGGATCCTGTAAAAAATCTAAATAAATAGTAACCACAGAGCGCATAGAATGTAAAGTTTACTACGACCTTCCCCGACGCCCTTCCTAACTACTTATAACAATTAACAAAAATACATGATAAATAAAACTTTAATTATCTTAAAATTACATAGTCACTTACATACAGGTCGACCTAATAAAAGCGTGTTTTAAAAATTATTTCCACCTCTATAAAAGTGACACTGATATCCTACACAGAATAAATCATAGTCAGTAACTTTCCTATAAAATGTATCAACCGTTTCTACCCCTTTAGAAGTTGAATTAAAAAAAATATTTACTTAGTTTTCTTTTCGTCCTAAAAGGAACCCTATGAGAAGTTTCAAGTAGTCCTTGTAGTTTCAAAGATTTCTTGAGGTATATTTTTGTCTAATCAGG
The DNA here is from genome assembly GCA_907269075.1 of Idaea aversata. Taxonomy (NCBI): domain Eukaryota; kingdom Metazoa; phylum Arthropoda; class Insecta; order Lepidoptera; family Geometridae; genus Idaea; species Idaea aversata. The sequence continues at coordinate 6,995,115 of OU026096.1, forward strand.
GTTAATGGAAATTATACTAGCAAGCCGTTGTGGGCTACTTCTGTGCACCGACTCGCGTATTTTCTTTTATTTTAAAGACTACAGAAATCCTTAATTTTTTTCACTGTAAGCGTCAAAAGCACTAAATTAATGTTAAGGGAAAACACCCCTGCAGTTCCATCGACTAGACGTGTTGCGCACGAGGGCAGGTCGCGGCAGACAGGGGTGAACACTAAATTCTTTACTCTGCCAACAAATCTACGTCGACAGCGCAGATAGTGCGGTGTTTTATTTGGGTCATGCTCCGAGCAAGCTCTCACAGATATATGTGTCGTTGTTACATCTATTTTTCTGTAAATATTAGGGTTTAAGTTGTTTTTGTGACACGAGTGTTCTCAGTATATACAGTATTAGCCGCGTTAGTGTATTTCGACCCGACTACGGCAAAGCCAAAAGGGAGGGTTGACCAGTATGTATGTTCACCTGTTCAAATGGCCTTACTAACCAGGGTGCCGAAAATCGTGCGAAGTGGAGGCGTAAAAGTAGGAAAGCGGACCGCGGGCTCCCGAGAGGGATGCTACCGGGAACATCGCTCGGATGATGATGATGTATGTTCACCTGTTCCCACCTAACTTCAAAACTACATACTATAATTTAACATTTGAGGTATTGTTATTAAAAGTGGTATTGATTTCGTCCAAACACAGAATAATTCGTAGTTACTACGATCTACAAACTACTACTACTACAGATAAAACAGCATCAATGGATTTTATTTTAACAACTATTATGCGTTGAGTTCTTCAATTGTAACATTTGAAATAGCTATTTTATTAAGACAATTTGATATTTTTCTCGAGGAGTCTTTTATATTTACACTACTCTACAGTCATACATTGCCTAAGTTTTTAACTAATTTCCCTACTTAAGTGGAAAGGGTACCGGCTCTTTCTCCATACAAACGTAGTCGACTGTTTCCTCCCTGAATAATGACACTATTAGAGCAAATATTTTTGTTGCATAAAACCTATAACTGCCATGACAATGCCCCTATGTTTTTTAACTCTTAATTTCTACGATAATTAGAATATGAAAAAAACCAAGACATAGGGGCATAGTCATGGCAGTTATAGGTTTTATGCAACAAAAATATTTGTGCTAGTGTCATTTGAGGAAACAGTCGAATACGTTTGTATGGAGAGAGCGCCTCTACCCTTTCATCTTGAGCATCCCTAAAAAGTTACTAATAATTGTGTAGGTAATTTCAACAAATATACAACCGCCAAAGATACGCAAAAGTTTATGTCAAAGTTAAGATTTAAATTAGGCTGTTCTACTGACTGTCCCTCTCTTGGGTAAAAACTTGTTTGCAAAGGTTCTAAATCAAAGTGTTACGTTGCTCCTCAATTAATTTCGAGGATAAACTTGTAAATAATGAGAATTCTTTTGACTTTTCATACTTAGTTATTGGCAAAGGAATTTTAGGTAGGTATCTAGTAATTTCTTTGAGAGTAAGTTTGGTTTGGAGCACTTGAAGTTTGGTCCGAATAAAATTAAGTATTGAACTAAGTATTAAAGTTATTTAAAACAGCATATTTACCACGTTTTTTTTCTATTTTGTGGATCTCGATGGTGTTGTAAACATTTACAACATTTTACTACATAATATTTCGATGCAGTTACAAGCACCGTTTTCACGAAACTCGGGAAAGCGTTGAAAATTATTATTATTTATGAAGAATTGATGTGTATTATAATTATTATATTTTTTAGTATTTATAGGAATTTATGTTGCGTCATAAAAGCCTTTCATTTGAACCTTTATAAAAAGGTAAATCGTAAATTCACCACGTATGCGTATAATGTGTAAATAAGTATCTATATATAGTCATGAAATATTTTCAGCAACCATTTCTCGCCAACTAATGAAAATATGTGACAAACCGGCACATGAAATGAAAAAGTTAGTATTTGCTGGAACAGTTGGACACAATTAATCTAGGTTAGACACAATAATATATTTAGGCCATCGATCATATAACCGAATAGATACAACATCGCTTCGTTTTTGTTCAGGACGTAGTTCACCAAATCATGAGGTAGCGGGGGGCGTAACTGCCGATGTCATAGTGTTGGTAATAAGTAATTACTAAATATCGATACCATAGATTTTATCGATGTTTGTATTATAAAATTATAGAAAAAAAAAACTGCAACGAATGTATTATTTTTAAATAAATATAAATAATTAACCACTGAGCCGACTTACATCGTTTAATTTTATTCATGAACCCACCTTATCTTCAAGCTGTCTTCGAGTAATCGACGAATAAATATACGCAAACCCTTTCTTTTTTAAGTCAGTTAAAATACTTTTTGACAAATAAATTCATTAATGTAAAATACAAAACATGTCAGTTCTAAGTTTTATCGAATCGATATTATTTTTTTCATTTATACCCCACCACTACTTACACGTGCTTAATATTTTTGATAAAATAGCACAATTCGTTTTCTATTGAGTGAGGGCGCTGTATTTCAAACAAATTTGTTCCTTACCAATTAGTTTGCGTGTATACCGCATCAAAAAAATAAAATTGTTTTAAAACCAACTTATTTGTGCAGTTGAGTGGAGGCGCTAGTGTCCGTACTAAAACTGAATTTTCGCACCAAAATATGGTTAGTTTTTGTTTTGTTACACGCAAAAAAGTGTTGGTTTTACTACAAAAAGACTTCAACGCGAGCCCGTTTTATTTGACGAACAATTTTTACCAAGATATCTTTTGCAGTTGGGACAGTCAAAATGAAAGTTTAAATCACTTACCGGTGGAAAGTTATCCCATCTTTCTGGTAGCTGGATGTTTTTTTATTTTTCCCACACCATTTTATAGAACAATACACCATTTCTGAACCGATTCTCGCGACGACAACAGCAAAAAATAATAAAAAACTGCGAGTAATCGACTGCACCACTCCTTGGTTCCCACTAAAGTTGTATTCGAAAGGACCCTTTGTTATAGAAGCTAAAACTACTATGCGTGGTGAACATTACAGACCCTTCATTAGGAGTCTATTGGTAGTGGTCGATGATTTAGGCTAACCTAAAACTATTGGCTTTGATAAAATCCTTTTAGTCTAATGGGGATACATTTTTCATTGTATTTTAGCATCCTCATCCTTAATTCCATCTGGTCGGAGGCCTTCCCACGCTGCGCTTTTGAGACGTGGTCTTCAATCTAGGACGTTGATCAATAAAACAATGACAATCGGGTCGCACGCAGAGAGCATGCGACCGATCGCTCTGGAAGTCTTTGGGGAAGGCCTATGTTCAGCAGTGGACGTCCTGTGGAAATGCCACCGGTGGCATTTTTTAAATTTATTCATTTTGAATTGTTGGTAGCTGACGGTATCTGACTGCGGACGGGCAGTTTTTAAGGTCGTCTAACCACGTCCGCCCTACTTACCCTGGTCGTCATCTTTTCTTCCAGTATCATTCTGGGGAACTCATACATAGCGCCTCCTGTGGGTGGTTTCATTTGATAACATTTTATAAACTGCGAGGGTTATTAGCTAGTGGCCCCCTATTTAGCACAATTATCGATTATCTTAATATCTACAAGATAAGCACAGGACATTAGTAAAACTCTTTTTCCACTAGGGTCCGCCAACGCGACTCTACCAGTGGCTCTATGGATATGTTTTTCCTTTTCAATCCACCGAAATGGACCTATGGATATATTTTTCCACTCGAAGTGAAAACAAAAGACGATCAAAAAGGATAAATTAATGACTTAAAAAGCGTTAGGTAAACAAATTCGTTTAAACTCTAGTGATGAAAATAGTTTTGCACAATTTATTTTATTCGATTACAATTCGTTGATCAATTTGCTGTTTCTATTGTTTGTGAAAATTCTAAATGAATTATCGTTAGGTAGTTATAGAGGAACAATAAATCGTATTTTATTTTGCAGTTTCGATATTCGCACCTGATACTTGAAATATTTCATTGTAGTTTTGATTTTTTTAGTGTTCGTACTTTTATTTACCTACTTGTACCTTAGATGATTTAGTTTCAGTTTACAAAGCTTGCTTTTGTTTTGTATGTAGGTTAATTAAAGACATTGCAATAAAAAAATGTATGGGCATTCGCTTAATCCGATCTTTTCGTGCATTTGGATAGTTAAGTGTGTAAGTACTTTGAGAATCTATATGTAATTTTACAATAGAAATCAAAGTCTTGACAATTAATTTTAATCATTTGATATCGCGTTGTTACAATAGGTAAGACTGCCCAATAACGAATGAGCACTTATACAATAGGTTTAGGGTCTACGTCCATTTGACATCCGGCGAATCATGAGTTTACGATACGCGGCGCGATTAGGTATTTTCAAAAATGACCCGTATCGACGTAACGTTTTCACCCCCTTTATCCTTCACAAAATGAAATAAATTTGATCTCATTTAATTCACTGCATCTTATTCTAGGTTTTTACTTTTTTTCTTTTTTGGTAATTCAGTTTAGTATATTATAAAAAACAATTGAAACGCTTGATGAAGTTTTTAAGTCAAAAATATAGATATTCAGATACTAATAACTTTATCTTAGGCAATATTTCTTTAAAATAAAACGGTTAAACCTAGTTTTCCATTAGATCTAGAACATTTTCAAAAATTATCAAAATCGGAATTCGTTTATTGGGAAAACGTTACCGCTTTTTACAGCCTCACACTGGTCTTAAGTCGTATCTTAAGTGATGCAAAAGTTAAACTATATCTTGTTGGATTTAAATTCAATTACCTATCTTAAATTACTTTTACTTATGTGTTTACACTCATCGATAAAAACTCATTACATTTTCAACAAAAATTAAATTAAAATTGTCTCCATAAAGAAATAAAGTATTGCTAACAACTTTTGCCTTGATTAATAGAGTTAAGTAGGTGCTTTGGTTGTGAATATGAACTCCCGATGTTGCTAAGCTTCTTGTAAACTAATTTGCATAATCGCATTAATATTCTGCTGCTTCACTAAGTATCAATGCATTAAATATACGATGTTTATTCACTGATATATATTTTATGATAAACTATAAAAATATTAACAAAATTTATTATATTAAACTATACTTATATTTCAGTAAGGGACTGGAATCTCACTGCATTTGTCTTTTCTGACATGTAAAATTTTGGGGTTTTAAGTCGCGAGACACGCGTGTAAATAGGTATCTTCTAGGAAAGCTTGTTACATCTTAGACTGCATCGTATCCTACCATCAGGCAGGTATGATAGTGGTTACACGCTGACTGTGCATTTGTAAAAAAAACCTTGAATACTGCCTGACTCCATGACCTAGATACTAGACGCGAATTTCCTTCGTGATCAAAGCACAAATCTTAGTGCATGCAGTACGTGTATCAGGAGCATCCCAATATCCCAACTTCAGTATTGATTATTGCAACATATTGAAAGTAAGTACTTACTTAATAACCGCTACAGACATTCAAAGGAACTGTCCGATATCGCATGGGAATATCTTTAACAAAAACCTATACTTTGTGACAGCGAGCGTTGAGATTGCCCCACTTTAAAATGGGCCCCGGCTGTCGGCACAGCACTCATCTTGCAATTGCTGTTGCATTTTATTACTTTTCCATTTCCAGTGGGGTTTCAATTTCCTTTCTCATAATTAATAGCCTTTCTGCGACTCGCTTGATGTTTTCCATCGGACCACCGCAGAAACTTTAACGTTCAATTTGCGTGCTATCTGCGACATTATTACTTTGTTTTCTACTTTAGCCAATATGTTTTATGAAATGAATGAAAATTAATTAATTTTATGGAATTAACTTTTAGGAGGAGGTGTGTGTGTATATTTTTGAGGTTTTATGTTTAGTTCTTAATTGAATCTAAGTAGGTACTTAATTGACAATTTTGGATTAATTATTATCATCATTTCAGCCATAAGACGTCCACTGCTGAACATTGCCTCTCTCAAAGGCTTCCAGAGCGATCGGTTTGGATTATAAACAATTTTGAATTATGTAAATAAATCAAGCTAAGTAAGTAAATCGTTTAGGCAGTAACTTTTGATAATTTGAAATTTCATATAAAATACATATTATAGCATTCTTTTCACTAAAAGTGAAACACAGAAACGCTGTAACACTACGGAAAGTTTTGGTAATGCATTTTTTATACCATTGAGATGTGACAACCGTATTTTTTAACGTTTGCTTTTATGATTGTTGGATATTTTATTAATTAAGCCATTCATCCATATTGATTAATTTGATAATACCGGCTGTTCTCAATTAAGGTTACTGTCATGTTAAAATGGAAAGTTCCACAGTTTATGGAATATTTTAACTACCTAAGTACAATTATTGCTTTATTTATCAGCTCCTATCTTGCCACTCTCCGACGACTCCAGCCACGTTATTCATCCTCCAGGCAGATTGCCTGCTTCTTTCTCTACTTTCACGGGCGACCCGCCCTGGCTTCGCACGGCTATATTATGCATGTATTATACATATAAACCTTTCCCTTGAATCACTCTATCTATTAAAAAAACCGCATCAAAATCCGTTGCGTAGTTTTAAAGATTTAAGCATACATAGGGAAATATGGACAGAGAAAGCGACTTTGTTTTATACTATGTAGTGATAGTGATGATACGTCACCTTTCCTTAGGATAATAAGTGTGTATATTTTCCCTTGTGCAATATTTGCAATACAACCAAATTATATATAGCTGAATTAAAATATAATAATATCCAAATGTACATTAACATTTTTGGGTTTATTGTAATTAATTTGCGGTAATGGTGGGTTTAAGCCGGACTTATTGAGGTTATATTTCACGTAAATCTCGTTACATTTGCGATTTCCAATATCTGCAGCGTGCTGATAAATTATATTAATATAACTAATTTAGTTAATTATTTACAAATTATATTACAAATTAACTTTAATATTTTGGTTAACTTATGCAGTTTTTAAGCTATTGCATAGTTTTTATCGTTAAATTTCTGACAGCAGAAAACATGTTAGATTCAAAAACATTGTATGAGAGAACGCGCAGTCAGTCCAAACCGTTCTTTAGAGCTGTTGCTATACCTACTAGTGATACATCATAATAAAAAATAATAGTAGTAATGAGTATTACGTAGATCCGTTAAAGACAATAAGAAGTCTACAAAACTGTAATAAGACCTGTCCTCAGAAGGATAAGACAAGACTGCATGCAGCGGAGATGAGAATGTTGAGATGGATATGTGGAGTAACGATAATGGATAAAATAAGGAACGAATGTTTGTAAGTAGCCTGAAAGTAGCGTCAGTTACTAAAAGAGTAAAAGAGATTTGGTATTGACATGAAATGAGGAGAAAGAAGACGCAAGTGACAAGAAGAGTGATGATTATGAATGTAAAGGCATGGAGAGGAAGAGGAGTAGGTACCTAAGACAATATGGATGGAATGTGTGAGATAAGATATGAGAGAGATGGATGTATGATGACATAATGACTAATAAAAATTAAAAAGAGGAAAACATACGTCGCCGACCTCAAGTAAATTGGGATAAAGTTAGACAGAAGAACTAGAAGAAGAATAAGATAGACAATAAGAATAATGTTTTCAGCTTCTACATTAGCTAGTTACCAATAATTGTAACAATCACAAGTTCCCTATAAAATTGAATGGCAACTTCTTAATGAGGCCAAGAAAATTTGTACGCTCCCAGAACTTAAGAGCCGTGTAAACTTCCATTCGTCGTCATTAAAAGTTTTGAGTTTAAAGATTTGTGCCAACACTAATTAGCTAGACACTTATGGAAAATTTTTGTTCATCTTGGATCTTAAACGTTCGGTAAACAATGAGGACTCTGAGGGAAGACTAAAAAGTCTTTCTTTAAAACTTTACGTTTCATTTCCAGCTTATTTCCATTTTTCTTTGTTTTAAGCCGCTCATTGTTACTAAATGGTATTAATTATGGCTAGCAGCTGAATGAAATCGGTCTCTTTACTATTTTTATCACTACATAGTATAAAATAAAGTGACTTTTCGTCGTCCCTATATCCCTATGTCTCTTTGTATGCTTAGATCTTTAAAACTACGCAACGGATTTTGATGCGGTTTTTTTAATAGATAGAGTGATTCAACGGAAAGGTTTATATGTATAATACATGCATAATATAGCCGTGCGAAGCCGGGGCGGGTCGCCCGTGAAAGTAGAGAAAGATGCAGGCAATCTGCCTGGAGGATGAATAACGTGGCTGGAGTCGTCGGAGAGTGGCAAGATAGGAGCTGATAAATAAAGCAATAATTGTACTTAGGTAGTTAAAATATTCCATAAACTGTGGAACTTTCCATTTTAACATGACAGTAACCTTAATTGAGAACAGCCGGTATTATCAAATTAATCAATATGGATGAATGGCTTTGTAATTAGAATAATGAAGCGAAATTCATGTCGAACTTGACAGACTAAAGCAGTCTTCATGGACTTTTAGCTTTTATGAAGGTCCTTAGACACAGTAACTTGACCTTAATTGGTTGAATACCTACACGCTCTAGTACTTTAACTGATATTACTTTGTAATACAAGTTACGGTTAGGTCTGTTTCTGTTGGTTTACGATATTAATTGTTTGAAATCTTAAGGTACACACAACTAGTATAGTAATTGCTATTTCTAAGCCATTTCTAGAGCCATAGAGGGTGGTAGTATTATGAAGGTATTGATCGATTTTAGTCCCAATATTAGGTGGGTATATGTATACACTTACTAGATGCGCCCCGAGAGATATTATTTTCCTTTACAAACACATAATACGTAATAGTTAAGTACAACGAACTACAAACTTAAAAAAAACAGTCTCTTTACCCCTTTAGAATTCGAATTTCCAAAAAAACAGACTCGTAGCTCTTGTAGTTTCAGAAATTTTCTAATAGCCTTTTTTCATACCTCTATAATAGAAGATATGTATGTATAATGTTTAGAAAATGTACGATAAATATAAGGAGGTCCACTGACGTGACAAGATTTCATAGTAGCACTCCAGGTAAGTACTGGGTTTTGAAAACGTCGCAATGCTTCACAATTTTAGGAGTCTCCCGGTGTATAGTGCAGGAAGTAAACAGTAAAGGGAAAACGTAGGCTCTAGACTTTTCGATGGGCCGACTTCGGCACGCTAGACGGTTCAATTTGAATACAAATGGAAATATAAGAGTCTTCCTTTAAGCTATATCTCAATCCCTAAAGTTAGAAGTAGAGACAACCCAGGACAGAGCCACCTGGCACGAAGTGATAAGAAGACCCGACCCCAAGTAAAGGGAAAAGGGAAGGAAGAAGAAGAGTACATTCTGTTTTTACTATGATAACAAGCAGTATACTTAATTTAAGAATATTACTTTTAAATTAAGAAAGTCGCATAATTTAAAGAAGTTATTCTCTAGCGTCTATAAAAGAAGAGAATTATTTCATGCTTAATTTTCTGTAAAGGTCAACCTTTTAGTACATAGTCTGCGGTTGTCCTAAGAGCTTGGTCTGGTTGGAGTCACGATCGACTCATAACTCCAAAACGTGCCGCCTGATGCACCCACTGAAGCATCGCAAAAAGTTTAATTGTGAATAGGTACTTACCCTAATGAAAGGCTCTTTCATTGGGGTAAGATGACATCGGTGACGTGGCGGTCGAATATCCGCCTGTGACGTAGAAGGTTGCAAGTTCCATTCTCGTCTCAAACAAATATTTATGTATGTATAGATATTTGTTTCTGGTCTGTTCGTTTTTAAGCTTAGTTGTTAAGGTAAGAGCTAGATGGCACTGATTACAATGCAATATTTATTTGATTTATATCAAAGCCAGGAAAAAAGTCTTGTTTTTTACATTGGCAAAAATGCATTGACAATAATTTGCCAAAATGATAAATCAAACAGTTCGAGAAGTTATAAAGTTCACCGAATTTACTGAGGTAGAGTAAGAAGTAACCTTTAGTAAGTACTACATTTCCCAAATTAATCTCGCAGGAAGTACCTGTCAAAGGATTTGATTGAACAAAATGAAATTGGCCTATTAATCAGCAAAGAGTGGCAGATTGATTGCGTGAATTTATTAAAATAATTTCCATTTTATTTATTATACAACGAATATATTAAAATTAATACTTATTTTAAAATTAAGTTCAATGTTTGTTTTCTGTCAGAAATACAGGGTTATTGGTAATTTAATTATACCTACTAGCAAGCCGTTGAGGGCTACTTCTGGGCACCTTAACAAACAACTTTTGTTTTACAACTTTTGGAAATTCGAATAAAAATATGAAGCTTTTGAGGTTATATAAATTCGAAAAAACAGCAGATTTTTTTAAAACAAGTGTCATTCAAACTAAGAACAGCAGATAAAACTTAAAATAAAAGTAAAATTTTAAGGTTAATAACCTCTCCGTGTATGGAACAGCTGATTTTCAGGTAAACCTAACCTCCAATTTTTTCAAAAAAATGTTTGAATTTCCAAAAGTCGTAGAACAAAAGTTGTTTGTTAAGGTGCACAGGTGCCCTCAACGGCCTGCTAGTATACCTATAATCCTGTATATTCAAGAGTATAAACAACAAGTTAAAATAAACGGTTAAATTGGAATAGTTTGTGGTTTTCTCCTCGCAGTGATTAAAGCAGTCGGTAAACCAGACCATGTCTAGACTTCAACAGGCATTCTATTAGTCGTTAGCGAGCAATACTTACCGAAATGCAGCAAGAAAACAATTTAGTGTTCGTTGAAGTGTGGCGATGTTAGGGAGGTGCAAAAACGTCCTGTGAATGCGACAGCTGACCCTATAGAGCAGGGTTGTATTTGTACTGAAAATATACTTCAATTCCACTAATATTATAAATCTGTGAATGTATATGTGATTATGTAAAGTAAAGGTTCTCGAGTGGCGGCCACGATGCAACGCGAAACGGAGTGTTGGGAGACCAGCTGCCCGGTGGACCGACGACATTGTGGCGGTCGCGGGTAGTCGGTGGATGGAGGCGGCTCAGGACCGCTGTTTGTGGCGTCGTATGGGGGAGGCCTATGTCCAGCAGTGGACGTGTATGGGCTGACATGATGATGATGATGATGATATGTGATTATGTAACTGTAATCTATACATATAAAATGCTTTGTCCTGAATGACTGACTGACGGATCAACGCACAGCCTAAACCGCTGATCGCAGAGACCTGAAACTTGGAGGGTGTGTTCTTTGTATGACGTAGGCATCCGATAAGAAAGGATTCTCCGAAATTCTACCCCTAAGGGGGTGAAAAGGGGGGGGGACAAAGTTTGTATGAAACAACGCGATTCTTTGGTCCATTTTCGACTTCTACGCGGACAAAGTCGCGGGCAAAAGCTAGTTTGTTATAATTATATTTACTTTAACGTTAATTAATTTAAACCTGACGTTATGGGAACTTTGCAGATCCCATGGTCACAGGCAGACTGATAGACAAATTCGTTTTACAAAAAATATATAGAATGCTGTCCAACTACCATCTACTTAAAATTAATAAAAAGGTTTAATCTAACGCAGAATCGACTAACGGTGTCCGCAGCTGTTGCATGCTGGGCTTAAGACCTAACCAAATGTAGTACTGGGTCCCAAATTGGTGGTACCTACTCTCCAACCATCATCTCTATTGAAATTGTTGGTTGTTGTTTTAAGAAGACGTAAAACTAATCTGCAACTTACCTTTAATTATATAATTTGCTTTACCTTGTCACATCCTCATATAGTTTGGTATTGAATTAGCCAAAGTCTAAGTACTGAATTCATTCTATGCTTAGGTTGCTCGAAATACCGGTTTTGTATCTAGTCTTAGATTCTGATTATGTGGTATTTTACTATCTAGTGGATTACGTAAAGTTCGTGTTGCTTATTGCACAACTTTACCTGTACTTTATCTAACGAAGAAATAGAAATGTAGCAGAGTTTAACTCTGCAGCAAGTTCCTTATTGACAAAATAAAATAGGACTTTGGTGATGGATACATTTCTGCCGTTAGCCACGGAAACGGAGACCAGACGCTTAAAATTATATAGAAGTTTTTAAATTACTTATTTTGGCTTCGAGTGACCAGCGAAGACGAAGCTTTCAATTTATAATGAATACATAGGAAGGTAGGTATTATTTAGTATTTAATTATTGTAAGTACCGCGCGGTAGACCACCAATGAGTTGGAAAGACGATATCAAACATCACGCAGGTCATGATTGGATGACAACGGCTCTAGACCGTCAGGAGTGGAAGTGGATGGAGAAGGCCTACGTCCTGAATTAAACAAACAAAGGCTGAGATAGATAAATAGATAGAAGTACCTACTTATATTTACTTTAAATTGTCTTGTAAATGTTCAAGAAGGTAAGGTAAAATATGAACGTATAATTAATGTAGGACTTAACAATATTTAATTTCGACATAAAACATGAAATCAGTACCTATATTAGCCTACTGTTACTATTGTTATTCCGTATCTGGCCCCTAGTGGACGTGGATTAATGGCTTAAGCAATTAAAGTAGTAAACAGCAGGTGCACTGAGAAGCTTCGGTGCCACTCTCCGACAAACAAAATAGTGTGGGAAATGTACCGCATTGGTTGGCTAAGTAAATGATGATACATACGGTAGAGCCGGATGAACTGTTCTACTTTATGACCAACTGTCAAAAGTTGCTGATTCTACACTAATTGTAGTGTAAAATGTGAAGTATTTTCTTAACATTGCTCTTCATCATCATCATCATCCGAGCGATTTTCCCGGTTGCATCCCTCTCGGGAGCCCGGGGTCCGCTTTCCTACTTTTACGCCTCCACTTCTCATGATTTTCGCCATCCTGGTTTGTAAGGCCATCTTGTTTCTTAACATTGCTCTTACGGTGAAGGAAAACATTGTGACCCGCAGCTTAGTTGGCTCAGACGTGTTCTACGAGAGAGAAGTATAGATTTTGGGCAAGCCTACTCTATCTGATATATTTCCCAGGCACCACAGAATATGGCATGGATTAAAGTTTCTGGCGTTGTATAAATTGTTTAGATTAGACGTAAAGGCCAATATTAATATTTCTTATGAGAAGCTTTATTAATTTACTTGGTTAAAGAACAATGAGATTTAGTAACTTTATACTTTATTTTTTAATAGTCTTGGGTTCAAATCCCGGCCTGCCATATACAGATGTTCTTTTTTTAAACAATTTACGTGCGCTAATTGACATTGCTCTTACGGTGAAGGAAAACATCGTGATGATACCCACGGCTAAGTTGGATCCAGAAGTATTGACAAGTTCTCTTCTCTTGACATGATCGACTAAGCTGAAAGAGTAGTATCCTCACGTAAAGAGGACCCAATTAAAAAAGGGTCTAATTGCGGAAAACAGTCTATTTGCTCGTATACAAGTACAAGTTAAAGTGAAAAATATCTACTGAACGAAGACAAAGAAAGTGTTACGAAAAATTGTTAGGTACGTAAATAGAGTAACCGTATGCAGATCCCCTAAGAAAGTAAATGTAAACGGAACAAGCCGGGTAATTCCGCTGGGTTTCCGAACTATGAGTGCGGGTGCGGGGTGTAATGTGATACTGTTTGTACAAGGAAATAATCTCTTAGAGTAAACAAGCAGTGCACTTTATTTGAACCGATGTGTACGTGCTGTGACTGCGCTCCGCAAACCTCGAGGTAAGTACATATTATATGCATTTCAGAACAGCTATATTAAAGCGATAACGTTGTTTGCTGAAGAAAACGAGACAGCTGCGAAATTACTTCTTGTGGTTCCTCTAAACTTGTTTAAAAATAACTGTTTAAAAAAATTTTAAACGCTTTTCTTCACTGTTATTTTCTCTTTTGTAGTTTCATGCAGCTTAATTGGTGGTACATTTTCAGCTACAATTAACAGTAAGAACAGTAGGAGAAAATAATATTATATTCCACAGGGAATTGTAGTTAATATCCGGATCCGGAATAGTTTACCTGTTATTAGGAATTAAGTACCTACTTAAGTTAACTGCTTGGCTGCACGGGCCGGAAGTTGTAGCCTAATATTTCAAGTTACTTTTTAGGAAAATTGATAACCAAATTATAATTATGGCGCGATTATGGTGTTTATTTTAATTATTTTTATTTTTAATTATAATTATTTAATTTATAAATAACTTAAGTGCGGAAACAGCTCCGTGAAACTAAACTAAAACTTAATATAGGACTTACCAGCGAATAAAATTCTAAAACAAGATCGATCAAATCACAATTATGTTAGTTTACGGATAAATAAGGTATATTATGCATTACCTATTCATACCTTTTAAGTAAAGCTTCAACGTTAAACATTTTCGTTACATAATAACTCCTCAATTTTCCACGTTGAGCTGAACTTAGTACGTGAGCGTTAAAATGATGTCCTTTTGAAGCGAGTAAGCGTCGACACGCTCCGAAAGAATAAACGCTAAACTGCATTATTGGCTCGCTATGAAAACCAGGACATTTCTGGGAGTTAATTTTTCGTGCGGTGAAGAGGCACGTGCCATACGGATTTATATCCTGTTCGTGCCGACGTGTGTGGACACCGCACAATAAAAACGTCCCACTGACCGTTGCGTTGTGCTTAAACTTTAAACGGTTTTAAATGGTAGCAGTTTGGGAGAAGCGACCGTAAATATTTTTCGTGATAAATTGTGGGTTTAGTTAGGGAACGTGACTCGAATTTTTGTTCTGTGTAAGTGAGTTTTTATGTTAAAAATAAAACAGTATTGCCGTTAATCATTGTTCTGTGAAAATACCTAAAAATGGACAAAGCCTGAATTGCTGTTACTGAAGTCGACGAGTGGTATGAATGTAGATAAAAAGTTTTTATGTCGACAGATGTAGGTGTAAAATAACGGTCGTTCTATTCAGGTAGCAGCTGACTGTGTTAATATTCATGTTCCAATCTATGCCCGACCAAGGGATTTAACATTCCTTCCTAGTTATGTTGAATGTCTCTAAAGTCCAACCATTTTATTATCAGCAAGTCACCTTATAAAAGTATTCATAATCGAATAAAATAATGCAACACACAGCTAATAAACAAGTAAGTTTTATAGTAATTTCTAAGGTTTTTTACAGCATTATTGTAAACCTGACGTTTCGAAAAAATTACAATCCCACGGTTACAGGTAGACTGGTCCCAAATTAGTGAAACCAAATTCTTCAATTGCTTATCTAACGAAACATTTCACTAGGTACAAAGCTGTTTCAGTAACGCAGTGCTCAATCAAAGCGTATACACATAGTGATTAGGTTTATCCAGAATGCCCAGCATGTGTGTAGATTTATGTCATCCCCGCTGCCCTGAAAGCTGTAAAGCTTTTAAAAAGGTTAGAAAACGCATTAATTTAGTCTTCAGGCTACAAAAACCCCTAAATACATACCTTATAGACAAACATACATTTATTTCATAATAATTTAATGTATTAATAGATAGCTTAGAACTATGCTAACACTCCCATGACACTACACTTTAGTCAAGCAAATAATAATAAATCACAAATAAATTAGAATGACACGAGATTTCCATACTTACTTCCTTATCAGTAGAATCACCGAAAGATGTGTCTGCTCAGTGTCACATAAATGAAGTTAGACAGTTAGAGAAGGCCCATTTTACTGCGTGGCGCGTTTACGAGCACTAAACTCGAGTCTCACTTAACGACACCTAAACGATTCCGGTCTGTATTCACTTCAATGATGTGCGCTCAAAGATGTTTTATGTATAAAGTTTCAGCAATAAACTAACTTTTGGCACAGGAACAAATGTAATTTAGGATAACAGAAAGATTTCAAAATATACTGTTTCTGTAGGTACCTACTAAGTTTTGTGTTATGAATTTGTAATATTTCCTGTCACTACATCTTGTGCTTAGTCCGGTAAAAATAGTTCCTGATTCACTTGTAAATCATAAGACACTTGCCAACGCATACGATTGCTTTTCTATTTTAACTCGGGGCTGCAAAAAAAGGTCGTTTTTTCTTGATATTATGTCATAGTTTTAATTTAAATTCCTGTATTTCTACCAGAATTTATATTTCAAATTGCATATGAATAGGGTTAGATTTAGGTACCTAGCATAAAGTACATACCAAGGTATCTAAGCAAATAAGAGTAGTTGCGAGTCGGTTATCGCACACCTTCCCAAGGGAACCGATCCGGCCAAAGAGGTTTTCCTCAAGAATAATAATGTCTGGGATACTTATTACTGTGATCGATAGTCTCGGTCAAATTGCGCAGTGCCTACCGCAGAGTCACTCTTCTTTTAAAAGGAGTTTTGGAATACGTAAGTATTTTAAATATAAGGGTTAAGTTTCACAACAAAAGTTTGACATTAACCAACTGTCAGTGTTAAATTGATTAATTGATATCGACCTTGTGGAGATTAAAATAGAATAAAATTTTCGATTATCCGTTAAATAACTAATATCAGTTATTTAGCTAAAAAAATTTAAGGAAAATCTCATGCAAGCCGTCCTAAGCAGATTTGCAATAATCAAGGACAGCTCTACTCAGGAAATCAGCCAAAGATAAAGAACAATCAAAACAAGAGCATTGATTAAAGTTTAGCTCTTGTTAAATAACTATAATTCTGTTTGGCTATTTTATTTTGTAGAAGCACAAATTGAGACACTGAACTGTGATTGGAAGATAAATAAAATTAGGAGAGTACCTATTGAATTTGGTGGGAGTTCTTCGTATTGGCGCGGATTTCGGTTCGTCGTGATCGGCACACGAATCTCTCTCACGATGCACAATGCATACGAACTTCGGAGTTGATCACGAGTGTGGGGTAGGTCAGTACAGATATCTCTACCCTTCACCCTTCAGTGACGTCAGACACAGGAAGATATTTGCTATTTTTCCACTTGGAAGATGCTTTTCTACGTTCCCTCTGCCTACATAATTAAAATGTATGTTTACCTCCACATAAGGAGCTTTAGTTTAGTTGAAGAACTTCGAATTGGTTCTCGAAAATGCAAAGGGCTTTGCGCAATTTATATTCACTACATTGTATTATCGGATGTTCTAGGATCGTATATCTGGCCGGGCACGTCCTTTTGTCAAAATTCTCTCTGATTTTGGAATACACTAATTTACGTTTTTTAGTTCCTATACTTTATTTTAATTAGACCCTTTTTTTTCATTGGGTCCTTTTTTTAGCCCAGCACTTAATACCCTCCCAGCTTAGTCGACCATGTCCAGAGGAGAGTACTTGTCAATACAATCAAAGTATAGGTATTGCTCCTAATTGCCTTCTTATTGTTGTTGTTATTCACAGGCTGAAATGTAATGTGAAAATACTAAAAAACTACTAGAGAAAGACTTGAGTTTATCCTATATTTTCATGACTTTTAAAACTAGATGCCACTCCGATAAACTGCAGAGCGGGTTATTCAAATAGCGTGAGTTTAGATTAAGTTTCTATCGACTATCCACCTAACGCAATTTAACTAGGTTTATGTTAAGATAATAAAATAAGATAAAATGTCAGAGTGTATTTTATAAAAACTAATTAGCTGTCCCGGTAAACGTTGTTTTGTCATATAAAAAAAAAGGAAAAAGAAAAATATAGATGTTGTTCGATTCTCAGACCTAACGATATAACAACTGTACGCATAAAATTTCATACAAATCGGTTCAGACGTTTAGCTGGAGTTTGGCAACACTAATTACTAATTTAATATTATATGGATTGTGGATAAAACTAGGAAACAATTACTTTCGTTTTTAAAGTTTATAATGTGTTTAGTAGGTAGGTACCTATATGTTTTTTTATGAAGAAATAAAAATATTTATTTAAAAAGAACTTTATAAAATAAAATTAATTGGTACCCAAGTTACTGTTCCGTCGTTTCCATTAACCTACTTAGATTCAGATTGATTTTTGCATTTCATTCCTTTGCAAGAGCATTTAGATTTCCATTTCCTATAGTAATTAAATAACAAAGTTTGTTCAGGAATCTAAGAGGCGGGTTCTCCGCAGCAGGCGGCTTCTTTTAAACAGGTTCATTCTATTTTTTACCTGAACAATTTAAATCAGATTAAATAAGACTACATCCAACAACTTTAAGTTAACAACTTAGGTTGGAACTTTTTAAGAAATAAACATTTTGGATCATGTTCAGAAGTCCTTCGTTAAACTTTTAATAAAGTATTTTAAAGTAAATAGTGAAACGGTTCTACCTAGAGGCACTGAGTTACATACAAAACGAAACACTAATTGGGGTCAATTATGCGGTAAAGAATTTTCTTCGAAGTCGAGATGATTTTTTTTTTCTGGTCATTACCTTCTTTAATCCATCTGAAACTAGTCCTAGTTCCAGACTAGTTTCAGATCTGAAACTAGTCTGGAAACTAGTCTTTTAAATAAAAGTCCTAGTTCCAGACTAGTTTCAGATGGATTAAAGAAGGTAATGACCAGAAAAAAAAAACATCTCGATCGGTCGAGCCGTCTGCGGTAATCGGTTGACATACATGAAAAATGTATATAGGTACCTACGCGACGATTTGAGAACCTCCTCCTTTTTTTTGAAGTCTGTTAAATAGCGGCGACGGCTATTATGTGCTCACTCAGCAGTCTGAATAAAAAACAGACGGACAAGAAAGTGATCTTATAAGGGTTCCTTTTTTTACCTTATGAGGTAGGGAACCCTAAAAATATATCTTTATCTTTACAAGAGACAGCGATAAAGTTCGAAAAAAAGCGATTTAGAACTAGAATAAATAAAATAAGCCAATTGAATATTCCTTGTCTAATGAATTATACTACCTTCGTACGCAACTATTGCATGTAGTAAGTTCAAAACTAGCAAGCCTATTATTATGTTGTAAACGTCCTATTTGATGTGAATTGTCACAACAAAACGTCTCACTTAAGTTACCTTATGTGTTGCGAATATAGCACCATTAAAAAAAATACAAGGCGGTTCTCAAGAGGCGAGGGAAAGAAGAATGAATGAAATATGAAAGCAATAAAACGCTCGTTGAGAAACAGATAGTCTGTGGGAACATTGGTTATTTTTGCTGTGGGTACTCGAATTTAAATAATTTACGTGAGTGTTTACCTATTACACAGATATTATTTGCCGATATTTTTACACCAAATTCTTATATAACTTATAGTACGGGATCCCTTTAAGGACGACCTTCATCGATCTGTTTAATGGATGAAAATTATTTTATAAAATTAAATAGGCCAATAAATATATTGCAAATGGGTTGCCTAAAAGGTTTCAGACCAGAATGATTAATATATATTTTTTTTGTTTCTAGACTTTTCACTGGTTTGGTCAATAGACAAATTCCGTACCAATTAATTAAATAATCTTTATTTTAACTTAACTTTAATTCAATAACTAGACCAGTGCACATGACAAGTATCGACTAACCTGCCTACCCACGAGGTGTGACGGAAAAAAAATAGGCAAATAGGTTTGCATATTATATAGGCTCCATACTTTCTATTGGTATGGAATTTGTCTCTTAAACAAGCCTGTGAAAGGTTTAAAAACAAAATAAAAAATATAATTGTTAATTAATCATATTCTGGACTGAATTTTTTAGGCAACCCATTTGCAATAATATTTATTTATTTAGTTTCATATAAAATACTTTTCATCCATTAAACAGCTCCATGAAGGTCGTTCCTAAAGGGATCTCTAACTATTATTAACGACTTCTGTGGCGCGGCTGGCGAATATCGACGTGTGAAACAGAAAGTTGCGGGTTCGATTCCCGCCTCAAACAAGTATTTTTTAGAGATATTTATTTACTGGTGTAAGTGTTAAAAAAAGGATATAAGTATCCTTTACCATGACACAAGCTAGCTTGGAGCTAGATGGCGATGTGTGTCCTATAATATTTATTTTTTATTTTTATTCTTTGACATGTAAAAATATATATTTTAAATCAGTCAGAAAAGTAAAAAAATTGCAAAAACAGAACGGCTGTGACATCAAAAATCCTTCACTGCGACTGCGTCCTTGGTACAGCCTATCCAACTTTAAAAAGCAATTCATTGTCACCATGAACTCTATATCTAGGTAGGTATTTTTAAAAGTAAAACCTTCCGCTTTGGTTCGGTTGATTGAATTAAGAATTGGCAATACTATGTTTTACTTATACCTAAAGATATCTGATGTACGAGAATTAGATTACTTGCCTCGTGTAACACAACTTATTGTTTTTTTATTTATAGAAGATATTTGTCTTCATTGCCCTGGCTCGTCGCCAAGTGGCTAAGGTTCAATTCTTAGTTTTTCTGTGGTTTTACCACTATTCCTTTACCTATACCATACCTTGCAATATTTCTCTTGGTCGATTTTCAAACGGTTGAGTTTAGATTTAGCTTACAAATGACATCAGAATCCTGTTCCTACAGTGGCGTTAGTGCAAAACGCTGCCTAAAAGTCTTTAAACTAAACTCTATAGAATCTTAGCTTTGTTCCCACGTCTATACAGATTCCTAATTTTTCAGATTTCCAATACTACAGATTCCCGTATTAACAGATTTAAATGTCTACAGATTCCCATGCCTACATGGTCACTATATTTCCCTTTTATTTTCTGTTTTACTTTGTATTTTTTAAGTAATAAATATTTTTTGAAAGTAACTTGTGTTTTTTGTTTGTTTTACTTTTAAGGTGCAATAAAATCTTCATCTATCTATCCTGGTCTAGAACCATTTAATGTGAAAAGTGCAAATTTATGTCTTAGAATGTATGCATGTGTGTTTGTTACTCCTTCATGCAAAAACTACTGAATTGACTGTGCTGAAACTTTGAAGCTGGAGTCCAGTAATAGCAATAGACTTACGTGAACGATAATATCGCGGGGCGGAGTCCGTTTTAGATAATTTCCACAGGTATGTGGATGAAGTAGTAATAGCTCGTCTATCTACACTCTACACTAATATTATAAAGAGGAAAGATTTTTGTTCTATGTTTGTAACGAATAGGCTCCGAAACTACTGAACCGATTTTGATGAAATATAGTATGAGAATACATTGATTAATTGAAAGTGTTATACGCTACTTTTTATCATAATATTCCCACGGAATCGGGAGTTACGCGGCTGAAACCGCGGAGCGCTGTTTGTAAAATATTATAACTGTAGTTCAAGATTGTAGTTTACTAGTCTAATACCTACTACCTGACTAACATACATAGGTACCTACTATGCTTGGTGTATACATTGTACAGGGA
The DNA here is from genome assembly GCA_907269075.1 of Idaea aversata. NCBI lineage: Eukaryota > Metazoa > Arthropoda > Insecta > Lepidoptera > Geometridae > Idaea > Idaea aversata. The sequence continues at coordinate 7,016,359 of OU026096.1, forward strand.
CGTTTCAGAAACTATCCAAGACACGGACTACTGGACTTGAGCATATTCTGTTGAAGTTGAAATATACTATGTTAGTTTAACGAGTTTATAATACTAGCCACAGACTATAGAGAGCTACAATAACCTCCAATTACCTTTTGAGATAATAAAGTTAAAATAACAATGTCGTGATCAGAAACGATGTGAACGCAACCGATATTCACGCTCGATTGTCTTAAATCAATCGATTTTAGTCAATTACTTTGCCTATTCATAAGCACTTATGTTTCAAAAATATCGATATTGCATCATCTTGTTCCATTACTATTGCAGTGAATGAAACAATGGAGTTTTAGAGATGCAATCACTAACTCAGTTGTACATTCGCAATGTACTTTTTGATATTTAAGAGAATAAATTAGAGTCTATGCCCATACTCTATAGCTCGTGCAAGAAACATCGGATTTGTATGAGATGGTTAAAGATTCGATGACGAAAGATAATCTAAAATAGCAGGTCGGATATAATCTTTTTTATAATAAATGCAGTGGGTGTAGATATTTAGATAGATCTATAGAAAGGTAGGTTATACTAAACTAAAAATATTCGCGTCAGTACACAATTTGACGACCTCTGTGGCGCGTCGGGCGAACACCCGACTGCGACGCAGAAGGTTGCGGGTTCGATTCCCGCCGGGAACAAGTATTTATGCTGACCATAAATTCTTGTTTCTGGTTCTGGGTGTTTCCTATATGTATAATATGTATATATTTACAAAAAAAAAAAGTATATAAGTAGTTTATCCGTTATCTGGCACCCATAACACAAGCATTAAGTTGCTTAGCTTGGGGCTGGATGGCGATGTGTAATATGTCCTGAAATATTTATTTTATTTTTTATTTACACGAATAATTAAAATTTGTGTGTTCATAGAGTTTGAATGGAATTGCTGTTGATTTAAGTTCAAATATAACCAAAATTTAAGCATAAATTTCCGTTTAATCAGTCCCAATTTTACGATTCAAATAGTCAGATTTGTATTTGATATCCTGTATAATATGAAATAATGTTGAGCTATGTTATTGCCGAACCAATACAAACTTTAGTTTTACTTGTACTACTACATATACTGTGGTTTTACAAACAAAAAGATTGAAGATATATGAGGTTTAATTTCCTTGAACAAACGTGATATGCAATGAATGGTTTCAATAAAAAAATATTGTAATTGTAATGAGACAATTCGTAACAGGTAATGATAGAGTTGGTAAATGGAAAGCAAGGCGTGGTAGGGACAAACCGGTTATTTAACAAAATATCCTTGTAGCTACTACAGTAAGGTGATCTAGTTGGTCGAGGCCTGCAGTACCTACCGTCGGATAGAATGCGGACGCAGCCCACGCCCTGCCTTTGAACTCACAATCTAGGAAGTTGCCGCGCCCGCTGCATTGCTTTTTTTTTATCTAACTTTCCTTGAGGCGTTTTTTTATTTAATTGCATATTCATAAATTTATTGATCAGAGAGGCAGAAGTAATTTAAGTATATCAAATAAATAAATACACATATAGTTTTGCTTAGAGGTATGTAATTCTATATTTACAAGTTTAGTTTAGCTTCAGTCCTCCGCGCTTCCTTCCGCCAGTCCTCCAATTTCACAAAACAACATTTTTACCAGACCATTAACTCACAATATCACAGCAAACAACAATTGAGAAATGCTATGAAGCGGCCGAGTAGTGCCTCGGCCCCCTCGATGACTCGGCGAGTTGCTAATTGATGCGTGCTTTTTACGGCTTTACAAAACGCCGAGACCATTTAATAAATTAGATTTAAACTTTGTGGAATGAGTAGGTGTAACCGTCGGGTGCTCTGTTAAGGCTGAATTTGCCAGGTGGGAAGAACCGAGTCGGTTGCTGCGTGGTCTGTTCATAATATTGTTGTCGTTGGGGTTGGATAGGCGCGGAGTACTGTTCGCTCTGAAGTCCACTGTACTGAGCTTGTTGTGTACCCGGGTAGATGTTGTTGGCCTGGTAGGAAGCCTGCTGGGGTTGTTGATACTGAGGCTGCGATTGCTGCTGGTATTGCGGCTGCTGTTGTTGCTGGTACTGCGGCTGCGATTGCTGCTGGTACTGTGACTGTGGCGCTTGGTACTGAGGCTGAGAAGCCACATAATTTTCTTGCTCGTACAACTCGGGGTGGTATTGACCGTCATCTTCATCAGGTTTGCCGCCATAATTCCGAGATGCTACGGGAGCGGTGTATTGCTGGGGAGCACTGTATTGCTGAGGGGACTTGTAATCAGGCGAGTTGTATCTCGGGTCGGGAGTGTAGCCCGAGGTGGGGGCCACTGGTTGAGGCGCAGTCGGGATATGATCACCGACAGCCTGGAATCCGTTCTTTCCAGCAATGTAGTTCACAGTTTTCCTTTGTCCACTGGGGTCGATGTATGAGTAACTGCCTTTTCTGTTTCCATCAGCGTCAGTTTCTTCTTTGAAGTCAATCCCGTCTTCTTGTTGATATGCAGCTCCAAATGCACCGTTTCCACTGAGATAACGCGCTTCCTGTACGATGGCTGCGGTTTTAGGATCCCCAGCGTACGCTTGTTTAGGGACACGTCTCGCGCCCTCCTGTTGGCACGAAACCACCGCGATCACAAAGGCAAAGGTAAAGAGCCTGTACATTTTGACGTATCAAAATGTGCACTGCTCGCGTGAAAGTAACAAAGTGTGTATTTGCGGGCCGCTGAACTTATTATATACGGCAAGTGGAGACCTTGGCGTGTATTGGAAGGGCTTGCGGGTGCGACCGCGAAAATCTTACCCGAGCTCGGTCGCCCCGCATCCGATGCGTGCACACATCAGGGAAGTGACATTCTGGTGTCGTCCACCCATATCACTCGGCCCTGTATAAATGTCAACAAGTTACCAATCCATTTTATATGAACCACAACGAATATTTGCCTATTAATAGTAGAGTGTATGTACTCACTCCTTTGGTTTGATTAATAAATGGCCCAATTTTAATTTTTATTTACTTAGTTTAGAAATTATGCTAAAAAATGCTTTTATATTTATTGCTAGAGTGTGATGTTTTCGTTTTTAATAAACGTTTTCAACAGATAGATAAAACAAATAGGTAAATTGTTGTGTTATATTTTTTGTTACTCAAAATAATTATAATAAGTACTCGAATATTTATAGGCTAGCTGGATTTCAAATTAAAACTTTGTTTACGGGGACACTCTTGAGAATATTTTTTTAATATTAAACTTACCACTTTAGCTGCCGGATTCCATAAGTACAATAGTTGTATAACGTGAGAAATCAAAAGGCCATGGGATAGGTCACTTGTCTATTCATAATACGAAGGAAAATTACAAAAATGTCTTAATTAATTAATCAAAACTCAAATCTAAGTAGCTGCGAATTCACACAGTTTACGCAAGTTAGAATTAGACGTTGGTACCTAATTTTTTAAGTAAGAAGTTAGTTCATATAGAGTTTGTTCTACATTCGTTAATTTAACTGTACTCATAGTCACATCATTTTAAGTAATAAATTACTTCACATTTAATTTAAGTTTTATGATATTTGTATTACCAAAAATGCATTTTGTAATGTAAATAGTAAGTAGGTAAATAGTACATATTGTTTAGAAATTCAGCTTAACTGATACAAAAATTCTTGAGTATGAACTGCACAACCCCAACTATAAAAAATTTCGTAAAATTATAAATTTTTTAAGCCAAAATTAAACTTTAAAACAAACCAAAGTTTTAAGAATTTTGAATTATAAACTTAGTTTCGAACATAATATTTAATCCAAATTCTTTAAAAGTTGAACAGTAGCGGATCAAGGTTTTCGTTTGGGGGGGATTACCTATCCAATAATAGGGAAAGATTATTTGTTTTTTTTGTTTGTTTTTATGTTTGTAACGAGTAGGCTACGAAACTGCTGGACCGATTTTGATGAAACTTAGTATGAGGATACATTGATTAATTCTGAGTAACATAGGTTACTTTTTATCCCGATATTCCCACGGGATCGGGAGTTACATGGGTGAAACCGCAGAGCGCTGTTAGTGCCATATATTGTGAGCTTCACCTCCCGAACCCCCCTCCCTTTATTCGCCTCTGGCTAGATAGGCAACTACAATTTAAAAGGGTTAAATAAATTATAAAGGGTTAATTATTTAATCTTTCTAATAATCAAAGAAAACCCCTGGATTCCAGATTTCAGTGTAATTATTTATGTCTATTTTATTTAACGAGGCATAATCTTATTTCGACCTTATTACATTTCAACTTATGTAGGTCATAAATGTGTAGCTTTATTTAAATCTTTGTGATCTTTCTATTATTATAGCGGTTACGATTTTAGACTAATCAAACTTACAATAATGTAGATTAAGTAACATGTAATACAAGATATTTACTTGCGGTCGTCAGTCATTGATCATTGGTCGTCCGTCAGTCATTATTATGGCATAGCTTAAAAACAGTGTCTTGTTCTTTTGGCAAATCCATGAGCTACTGCCCATTTGCATTACTGCAATTTTTAGGGTTCCGTACCCATAGTTTAAAAACGGGACCCTAATACTAAGACTTCACTGTCTGTCCGTCCTCCTGTCTGTCACCAGGCTGTATCTCATGAACCGTGATAGCTAGAGTATTGAAATTTTTACAGATTATGTATTTCTGTTGCCGCTATAACAAGAAATACTAAAAAGTGAAAAAAATATATATATCAAAGTGGGGCTCCCATACAACATGGTACGGAACCCTTCGTGCACGAGTCCGACTCGCACTTGGCCGTTTTTTATTTTTATTTTTCGTGTTTTCTTGATTTACAAAACTTATTAGTACCTATTAGCGATAGTGATCTATTATGTATGCCATTGTGTGATGCAATAAACGATTTACCTATCTTATCTATCCATCTTTCTGATACTAGCTGAACCGACGAACTTCGTACTGCCTAACCTTCAGTGAATGTCGTGTTTTTACACAAAATACTTTCTGAACGCACGCATAAATGTATAATATGTCAATCCTTTTCTGTCAAATGTTAATTAAATGTTTGACAGTCACGAAACCCATAAACGTTTTGCAGAAATCATGAGCATTAAATTCCGAAGGTACAAGGGGAACTCAACCCCTAAGATAGTGTCCGCAACTCCGCACATCATCCTAGGCTCAGTTATACCTACTTGGTTTTACCTAATTATACAGTAACCTATCCGGTATATCCCTAACCGGTATTAAAATAGTAGATTATACAACAAGTGAAAAAAAAGCTAATTTAATTCGAGGGACTCAGTTGGATCCCGAGAGCAGCGAAGGATTCTATAGTTGAATCCCGAGCGTAGCGAGGGATTCAAGATTAGAATCCTGAGCGGAGCGAGGGATACAAGAACCGAGATAAATTATTTTTTTCACGAGTTGTGTACTCTACTTTTTACCATTGACTGCGAGAAAATAAATTTAGAAATGGTTCAAGAGATTGTGTCTAATTTTCGTTATGGAAGAACTCATTTTAATATAATTTATGTTATTAGATGTTTCAATAATTTAAAACAACCACGATAACAGATAGAAAAGAAAATATTAATTGTATATATTTTTAAGTTTTATTCCATTTAATTGAATTTTATTCCATGTCATACTCCCATTGTCATGCTCCCGAGATTTTGGCGGCAACAAATTATCTACTATACTTGTACTTGTACTTGTACTTGTATACGGGCTGTTTTCCGCAATCAGACCTCTTTAGTTGGGTCCCCTTTGCGTAAGGTTCTACTTGTCAGTTGAAGTTGCGTGTAGATTATCCATCTCATGAACTTCAAGTCTTCATCTATGGTGCTCCATACCCTCCTCGGAGCCCGCAACGTTGGGGATGCCATGTCTGACACCAGGCTACACACATAGATATAGGTGTCTGGGTTAGGTTTTCGGCGCGAAAATCAGGAGCTTCGTAGACTGCGACCCGCCGGCCCACAGAATACTTTGCCCCGTCACCATGGCCGTAACCCATCTGCCTGAAGGGCAGACCCCAGCCACCTCGCAGCGCTTCCTGAAGGGAGAGCGCGGGGCCGGATACTGTGAGGTCGCTACCCCCGCAGCTACCGTTTAGCGAGAAATCGGGACCAAAGAGGCGTGTTGCCGGCCACCATGGCTCCGTAGAGCCAAGACTCGACTCAACCATCCAGGACTCCGTCATCCTAGCGTACGGCGATCAACTACGCACGGCCAAATACGTAGGCGAAACTCGGGACCTGACACGGCATTGTGTAGGCCGACCGCGACTGGTTCGCACGTCATTCGGTCTACCAAGCTTTTAGGCGTGGGGGTTCAAGCCAAGGCCTTTGGTGCGACCTCTACTTCAAGCTAAGCAGGAGAGCAAAGCAGGAAGGTGGAGAAGGAGGGAAAAGAGCAAAGGAGGGGAGGAGAGTGGAAGAAAGAAGGAGAAACTGCGCCCGGAGGTTTCGGTTACGTCTATTTCTGATGGAATTAGACCAATAACAGGTGGCAACCACGTGAAGGATGACCTCCGGACTTGCCTTAGGGATCTACATGACTTGCACTCTCCCCTAAGGTCATTCGCCTCCTTGTGGTCCTGAAGGGTCCACAAGGAAGGCGTGGGCTTAAGCTATCCAACAGGAGGGCAGTGCGAAAGCAAAGCAGCGTGTGGCCGGGGAGTTCGTCCGTAAAAAAACTTAAACCCACACCCACCCAAAAAATTACCCAAAAATTATCTACTATAATTGCTGCTTTATTTCGAAATTATTCCGGAGTCAGTGTCTCATTTTCGTCACTGGAACAACTCATTAACCCCCGACGCAAAAACGACGGGGTGTTATAAGTTTGACGTGTCTGTGTGTGTGTGTGTGTGTGTGTCTGTCTGTGGCATCGTAGCTCCCAAACGGATGAACCGATTTTGATTTAGTTTTTTTTGTTTGAAAGATAAGTTAGTCGGGAGTGTTCTTAGCTATGTTTGATCAAAATCGGTCCAGCCGTCTGAAAGTTATGGGGGATAATACTCAGGATTAACAACCGAATGTTAGCAGATATAAAAAATAAATAAAATAAATATTTCAGGACATATTATTACACATCGCCATCCAGCCCCAAGCTAAGCAACTTAATGCTTGTGTTATGGGTGCCAGATAACGGATAAACTACTTATATACTTTTTTTTTTTGTAAATATATACATATTATGCCCGAATATCAAGTTAATTTTAGTTTTTTGGCTTCGTTTGGATCTTTTTTACTCTTCTCTCCATTTTTTTATTATATTACTAGCTGTGCTCCCCGGTTTCACCCGCGTAACTCCCGATCCCGTTGGAATATCGGAATAAATTAAGATGTAAGCTATCCTATCTTTCAAGTTGGATCAAACTGCACACGGTGTGCAAATTTGATTAAAATCGGTTAAGTACCTAGTTTAGAAGTCCATCGCGCACAAACAACGTGACACGTAATTTATATATATTAGAGAAGATGTATAGATAACCTAGATCTAGACGTCTTCTTCTATGTATAGGTAGTTCTAATATTTAATAGCTATGAAATACCTACTTGTAAAAGTTGAATATCTAAACGAAAAAATTGAAAAAGAATACCTATAATAAAAAAAACTGTTTAGGGTTAAAAATAATCATAAACTATAAGTAAATTAATAATAGTTATTGTGTACACCAAATTATCTGAATCATAAATCGCAAGAAAATAAAGAAATGAAAAAAAAAAGTCCCTCCCTACAAAAAGGATGAAATAAAAAATTAAATTAAAAATTTAAAAAACCCCCGACACAAAATAATAAAAATAGAATGAACGTAAAAATCCTAAAACAAGCAAAAAAATCTATGAAAAGAAAAAGCCACAAAAAGAACAAAAAAGGTATAAACGTGAAACCCTACAAAAAGAAAAAAATAACCTCGAAATTATGATTCTACTACGTAAGTACATGTGAATTTTTTTGATTAAATATTGTCGCGTCGGGGGACCGCTCTTTACTTATAGAAACACCTTCCTAAATGATATTAAAATTTCAACAAAAATGTTAAAGTATTAAGAATTACTAGTGAAACTACTTAAAAACTAAATACTTACACAACTTAACTATCCAAATAAACGCTAAAACAAAAATGTTAACATTATATTAAATTCACTCGAAAAAGAGCGGTCCCCCGACGCAACAATATTTAATCAAAAAAATTCACATGTACTTACGTAGTAGAATCATAATTTCGAGGTTATTTTTTTCTTTTTGTAGGGTTTCACGTTTATACCTTTTTGTTCTTTTTAACCGACTTCAAAAAAGGAGGAGGTTCTCAATTCGTCTGTATGTTGTTGTTTTTTTTTTTTTTTTTGTTTGTATGTTACGCGATCATTCGAAGACGGCTTAACCGATTGAGATGATTCTTTTTGTGTTCGGAAGGTGACACCTCAGGGGTGGTCCCATAAAATTTTGGTGGAGATCTGATGAGAATCTTCGGAGTGATGAACAGAATTGCACCTCGAGAGTGCAGCAAATTGCTCAGTTTTCGATTTCCACCAGTACAATTGGCCCATAAACGAACAGTTACCGATAAATGGAATATCTGAAACCACCTTCTCATCAGAAAACTCTTCAATCGGTTACGATTACAGGTTACAATTTGAAAAATTTAGTCGAATTTAGTCGCTGGACTGGGTTTGAATGAATGTTGATAGAGAACCTTATCTTAAATGAAGTTCTGATGAGGATCTTCGAAGTGGTGAACAGAATTGCACCTCGAGAGTGCAGCAAATTGCTCATTTTTCGATTTCCACCAGTAGAATTGGCCCATAAACTAAAAGTTACCGATAAATGGAATATCTGAAACCACCTTCTCATCAGAAAACTCTTCAATCGGTTACGATTACAGGTTACAATTTGAATAAAATATTCGCCTTTGCCTCGCCGGACTGGGTTTGTTTGATAGAGAACCCTATCCTAAACGAAGATCTGATAAGGATCCACGGAGTGATGAACAGCGAGATTCAACAAATTGCTCAGTTTTCCATTTCCACTAATAGAAGTGGCCCATACACAAATAGGTACCGATGAATGGAGCATCTGAAAACACGTTCTTATCACCAAACTCTTCAATGGGTTACGATTAGGTACAGGTTGCAATTTGAAGAAACAGTCGCTTTCGCCTCATGGAGTAGAATTTCCAGTGACAGTGGCACTAAAAATGGTTAAATAAAAAAATAAATTAAAATTTTAAAAACAGACTTCAAAAAAACCTAAAAACAAAAATTAAAAAACCTGAAAAGAAAAACAAAAAAGTGTAAAATAATCCATTTCGGGTTACTTACTTGGAAGTCGGACTGGGACACCATGTTTTCTTTATACCTCTCAACATTCAATCTAACCCAGTCCGACTTCCAAGTAAGTAACCCGAAATGGATTATTTTACACTTTTTTGTTTTTCTTTTCAGGTTTTTTAATTTTTGTTTTTAGGTTTTTTTGAAGTCTGTTTTTAAAATTTTAATTTATTTTTGTGGCTTTTTCTTTTCATAGATTTTTTTGCTTGTTTTAGGATTTTTACGTTCATACTATTTTTATTATTTTGTGTCGGGGGTTTTTTAAATTTTTAATTTAATTTTATTATATTACTACCTGCGCCCCGCGGTTTCACCCGCGTAAGTCCCGATCCCGTGGGAATATCGAAATAAAAAATAGCCTTATAACCTTCCCCGATAAATGGGCTATCCAACTGTTTTCCAAAATCCCTACGCAATAACAGATATAACCGTTCCATGTTTCAACAAATATCCCGTCTCCGAGATGGTTTAGAAGTTTGGTTAGAAAGCATTATTTGTGCACAGTGCATTTTTGAAAAAATTTAAGACATCGCGTTTGGTCAAATACCCCATTTCCGAGACGCCTATAAGAGATTTGGTGTAAAGGCATATTTCATTTGCCGTAATGTCCTCTATCGATAGGTACCTATGGTTTTCAAAAATACCGGGCATTAAAATACCATGTCAAGTTTTCAGTACTAAATGGCAAGACACCTTTTTTCAGTTCAATGTTCGAAGTTTTTAGCCTCTTTGGTTTTACGTTAACATCAGCTGCTGTCAGCTTGAGGTGACGTCTTACCAATCTAATCAAAAGCACTAAAGAGTATTGATATCAACTTCGAAGCAAATCACCCCCAAAATAACTTTCTACCCCTTTTTAACCCCGTTAGGGGATGAATTTCAATAAAATACGAAACACGTGTTCCATTAATTCTGTTAAACAATGTTTATGCAAAATTTGAAGTAGATTGGACCAAGGAATCACGTTGTCCCATACAAACTTTGACCCCCCATTTTCCCCCCTTAGGGGTCGAATTTTGCAAAATTCCGTCTTAGTGAGCACCTATGTCATAAAAGGAACCCCCATGCAAAATTTGAGACTCCTAGCACTTGTAGTTTCTGAGATATCGTGATGAGTGAGTGAGTCAGTGAGTCAGTGATTTTCTCTTTTATATATATAGATTTATGTTATTCGATTTTTCAATGACATTAAACAACCACTTTATCAGATAGAAAAAAATCTAAATTGGCGGTATACTCTTTTTAAATTTAATATTCCATCCAGTTTTTTTTAAGTCCATATTATTTCGTATATCCGTGCATGTTCCAAATTCAAAATGATTTTATTCACTCAGTGAGTAAAAGAGCGTTTTATTCACTGTTATCGATGAATAAAATGCCCTTTTTCGAGTGGCAATGGTAAAAATACTTATACCTATCAGAATAGCCATCGTGCTCTACGTCTCAGGCTGGTATCACTGACGCAATGCAATCACTTAATAAAATCAATAGGCAATTCTATTTCTTTATCTATTGGTACTCATAGATATCTTAAAGCAATCAGAAGGTTTGTGATTATTAAATGGGACTAGTTCAAGGATAGAAATATTATTATTTTTAGATACCTAGATAGATGAATTAAACGTTTAATACACATACATTTGACAAAAAATGGCAATAAATACATGAAACATTCGGACAAGAAAGTGATCAAGGGTTCCTTTTTTTACCTTTTGAGGTACAAAACTCTAAAAATAATCTGAAGCAGTGCGAATAGGCCACGGCTCAGTGTTTTATTGGTTAGAGACCAATCACTATTTCACTTTTTCTAAATAAATCGTTTTATGTTTGCCGTAGATTTGAGACAAATGCAAGGGTCACTTTATTGACGACCTCTGTGGCACGTCGGGCGAACACCCGACTGCGACGCAGAAGGTTGCGGGTTCGATTCCCGCCGGGAACAAGTATTTATGCTGACCATAAATTCTTGTTTCTGGTTCTGGGTGTTCCTATATGTATAATATGTATATATTTACAAAAAAAAAGTATATAAGTAGTTTATCCGTTATCTGGCACCCATAACACAAGCATTAAGTTGCTTAGCTTGGGGCTGGATGGCGATGTGTAATATGTCCTGAAATATTTATTTATTTATTTTATTATTTATCAGGTACTACCAATCATATGGTTTCACTTTTAATGTAAAAGCGATGTGTTAAATAATTTTGATTTTTCCACAATTTTAAGAGAACAATATGTTCACTTAGTCGTAGACACGGCCTTGATCTGAATTCCAGGTATTTCATATTATTATAAAATAATAGGTACATATAACGTAATAAATACAATCAACGTTCAATAGTCCACTGGCACCGTAACGTTTACAATCCTGTACAGCACTATTTGAACATTATAACAACGTAACCTGTGGATCGAACCCACGTCAGTTAGTGTAGCGGGTGGCGGCTTATACCACTCGGCCAGCTAAATACATAGGTATGACATGTTGAAAATAATAATCACACCTGAGTACTTTTAATTCAAGTATTTAATTTTGTGTGTAACTTCTATTAGAAGAAGGCCGATGTGCAATACTTGTTGATAGTATTATGATAGCAAACTGATAGTGGACTTATGAACCAATATAGAGCGATACTAGATTCTATATTGTATCAGAGTAGGTTAGTATTAAAACTAATAACAACTATGTTCCGAAGTAGATTCTGCAATAGTTCTCAAGCTAACTTAGTAAATTACCGGTGCAGAGTGCCACTAACTTAAGTAAAGCAATATTAAAATTTGCGTTCTTGTATTGCATGTATGATCTAGATCAGTCATGTCAAACATACGGCCCGCGGGCCGCATGCGGCCCGCGAATCATAATGATGCGGCCCGCAGTCGGAATCTAGATCTCATAAATGAAAGCGTATTTTTTAAATTTTTGTTTCTCTCGCACTTGCAATGGCAATCTGCAAGGCACCTTGACTTTGAGTAGGTACTCGAAAGCTAGCTACCCTTTTTCGTAGTTGATATTTTGTGGACAAAAGTTTTCTATTATAAAATGAATAAGAACAAATATCGCTCAATCCTAGTGATAAACATCCAGTCTATTCTTGAAATAATTACCACGAATATGACACCCGACATATATAATATTATATTATGAAAAACAAAAGAAGTCAAGTTTCCGGATCCTACAGATAAATTTACTTCCCCCTTTTTAAAACTAATTATTGTTTGTGTACTTACCTATTGAAAAAGTACCAAATAAATGTACCCGCCTCACCAATAAACTTAATAATAAAGGGAAAATTCAGAAATATAAAAAAAGTTGAAAATTACTTTACATTTTGGTACTTACAAGTTCTCGTGAATATGTAATTTGCCCATATTTTTTTATTGTCTTGACTCAGGATCTTGATTTTTATACGCCTCATAGGGACTATAGACCTTAGTATCTGGTATGAATTTCAACTTGCTAAGTCCACCCGTTCCTGAGAAAATCGGTGGTGACACACGGACAGACAGACAGACGGACAAGAAAATGATCCTTTTTTTAACTTTTGAGGTATTTAATCCTAAAAAAGTACGTTTTTAAATATTTCATGTCTGGCCCGCCGACACATCTGCAATTTTCGAAATGGCCCGATGTAAAATCGAGTTTGACACCCCTGATCTAGATTATTATAGGTATTTACAGAAGAAATATTCAAATGAAATTTTGTAAGTATTAGCGTTTTAGTTCGACTAAGCTGAGAGGGTACTCCATATAACACATGTTCCAGGCACCACAGCGCCCTGAATAAAACAAATAAATGAATATTGCAGGACATTTCACACATCGCCATCTAGCCCTAAGCTAAGTAACTAGACTTGTGTTAAGGGGTGGAACAACGGATATACTACTTAAATACAACTACTACACTACACAACACTACACTATACTTTATTTTGTAAATATATACTTATAATACATAGAAACAACCAGACCACAGACAAATATCTAAGCATAAATACTTGTCTGAGGCGGGAATCAAACTCGAAACCCTGTGTTTGGCAGTCCGGCATGGTGACCATTGTGCCAACTGGGTCGTCAGATTAAAGTTGCTGACGCTGTATAAAGTATCTAAATTAGATGTAGGTCTACCTACAACTACAGCTAGTATACAATAATAATATTAGCTTCTAAGCTAATATTATTATTGTATACTAGCTGTCCCGGCAAACGTTGTTTTGCTATTTACAAAAAAAAAAAATAGATGTTGGCCGATTCTCAGACCTACTGAATATGCTCACAAAATTTCTTGAGAATCGGTCGAGCCGTTTCGGAGGAGTTCAAGTTCGAACCCCGTGACACGAGAATTTTATATATATAGAGAAGATTTTAAAAATTAACACAAATAAGATGTAAAAATTAAATACAGTTTTTGTTTAATTAGGAAAAACAAAGCAATTAACAGTCTTTTCAAATTTAGTAATAAAACAAAGATTTATATAACTTGTCGTTAGGAAGTAATTAATGTAACTAGTCTAATTGATATTAATACAAGTTAAATATTTGTGAGCAGGTTGTCTTGATAAGGTCACTAGTTGCCCGCTGCCAAGGCCGTATGCGCAAGCGCCGATTTACTTACAACTCACATGCTTGATCTTACTTACCTAATTAGATCGTTTATTGGTCGTGGTCCGATCGCCGGAGTTCTTTAAATCGAACCACGGGCAAATCAAACTGCCCGCAGTTCTATCAATCGAACCAAGGGCAAATCAAACTGTCCGCAGTTCTATCAATCGAACCATCGTTATAATAATATCAACTTGTGTTGATAATTATAGTAGATACTTTCTTAGGATTTTATAACTTGTGCTTTACGTTCATAAACGTAGCTTCTTTACAATTCTTTAAAAAAATATTAGGTTGAAAAAAGTCTATATAATAGTTACAATCTTTAACCCTGTTTGTCCTTTAGCTTTATTCCAGAAGGGCAAAAACATAAATCAAAATACAGCAAACACTTATTTACGCATCAGATTTAGGTAGATAGGCTCACTGTGTGAAAAAAGTTTCACGACCCCCGCTTTGTTCAGAGGGTTTCAGTTCTAGTTTACGGCGTGTACAGTTACAAAGGATTGTCCAATTTGGCTGCCTCTTGAAAAACGCACAAAAGAACCTAGCAACTGGCTAAAACGTACTCTTTGTGGAAATGTAGGATTTTCACATATTTCCTCAAATAGCTTGTTAGGTTTATTAGTTAAATTAGGTTTGGTATGTTTATTTTATTCTGCTTTTCGTGCTCAAACGAAACAAACAAAAATACCTGGTGTCACAAAATTCCATCGTTCAGCGGGTAGAACTTAAATAAAAATAAGGCTATATATCTCAAGTACTTTCCTGCACTCAAATAAAGAATTATTCATTCAAGGTTTAATAAGGAAAATAGTCAGGCAACCTTACCTCAGTGCCCCTCAAATAAATGAAAATTTTCGTGTGAGACTCGGCATGTTCCATTTACTTTTGTGTCTGAAATAGAACACTTATCACAGAGGTACCTGCAGCTACGGTGGTCAACCACGAATGTGGATCCTGAAAATAAACACTGTACTGACTGGAGGCAAACAGACAAAAACCTTTGATGTTTAAATCTCTCTGTTATTTTGGTAAATTGTAAGGTGTTGAGAGTCTGTGAATTTAATCGATCTTTTCTTCACCGTGGAGTCGTGGTGTTAACTAAGAAAATAGTTTAGTTTTTCCTCGGCAAGTACCTACTATTTACCTAAACAGAAACAATGATTGAGGGCATCTTGAAATAAATTACAACCATAGTAAATACCTACTCATACGAAAACATCCAAAGTTAGTAAGATGACAAAACCTACTTACAATAGGAAAGAGAAATATAATCCTAAAAGAAAATTAAGTAACAACAAACATATTACTATAGTTGGAAAGTTACCACATTGTTCTATTTTTTGTTTTCCCTCACAGAAAATAGCGAATGGAGATTAATTTATTACGTCTCTGAGAAAACATGGAAAGCGGTGGAAGCTCTCTATTAAGACGAGCGAGGGCAAGCCAGCAGGACGATTAATTATGATTTCTTTTAACGCTACCGGACGGCCCTCGACACTCGCAATACCTTATTCGGTATCGCGAAGGAAAGTCGCTGGCTTGTAATGTCGATTGTTATTTCATTGAACTTTAAGGTGAAAGGGTATACCTGCGCGCTCTCCATACAAACGTAGTCGACTGTTTCCTCCCTGGATAATGACACTAGCACAAATATTTTTGTGCTGCAAAACCTATAACTTCCATGACTATGCCCCTATGTTTTGGTTTTTTTCATTTTCTAATTATCATAGATTTTAAAATTAAAAAAATCAATAAATAGGGGCATGTTCATGGCTGTTATAAGTTTTATGCACCAAAAATATTTGCTTTAGTGTCATTATCAAGGGAGAAAACAGTCGACTACGTTTGTAATAGTTTGTATGGAAACAGCCCCCAGTACCCTTTCCTCTTAAGACTGAATCTTGTGTATCGGTTTAAATCATATTGATTTGGAAAAAGAAGAGAAGTAATCAAAAGAGGCAGCTTGTTATGTTTACCATTATTTTAAGTTAGGTACTTAAAACCTACTTCGTGTAACTATGTGACTATAATATCATTAGATAACTGCTATTGTAGGTAATAAATTTAAATTCCGGTTTTAAACGGTTTCGACTGAATAAGAAATATCGAGGTTTTTGCGTGAGTTTCAATTATTATTACTGTATGTACCTAACTACTATATAATATTCATTAGTCTAGCAAACTTTATTCCTTTCTAGAGACGGGTGATGTGGTCGCTTGAGTACGTAAAATATCTGTTAACTGGTGTATCATAAATGCTTTGATAGTTTTATAATCAAATAAATATAGTTCATTAAGTCACGTAATAGAACCGACCCTATATTGCGGAATCCGGATAGCAAAACGTCATCGTCATTTCTTATAATAATTACTTTCCCTCCAAGCGCGTAGAGCCGTAAGATTAATGTCTACTAATTACCTATCTATTCACAATGGTCCTTGCTTTTTAAGAGCTCAATTAATATCTATTACGGAATTTTTCGGCTCGATTTCACCTTCATTTTTATTAAATCCATTCAGATTTTCCTTTTTTGTTCAGCTCTTTTGACAATAAACTCGCAGAACACTGATTTAGTCTGCTTGTGACTTTAAGTCTGTTATTGAATGAGGAAATATTTTTCCTTTAATCCTTTTCTATATCAAAATAGGAGCTTATAGCTAAGTATACGATGATAAAATTCTTTAGAGTGGTGGTAGCGATTGTAAAACTCGTAAATGCCAAATATTTAAATAAGGTTTTGTTGGCCGAAATAAAGGATCAAAGTAATGATAATGTTTTAAACCTGGTCGGTTATTCGTTAACCCTGATAACCAGAAGATAATACCGATAATCCTTTAAAATGCACGGGAAATATAGCTACGATAACCTTTTACCTTGGTAACCAACATATTTTTAGTTCAAACATGAACCGTAGACACAATTACATTAAAATTACAGTAAGAGAGAACTCCTATATATTTGCCTAGCAAAAATTTTGATTGTGATTCGAGTGATAGTTACGCCTTAGTAGTACCACATTTGAGCACATCACTACATAGTATAAAATAAAGTCACTTTTCGCCGTCCCTATGTCCCTATTTCCCTTTGTATGCTTAGATCTTTAAAACTACGCAACGGAATTTGATGCGGTTTTTTTGATGGATAGAGTGATTCAAGAGGAAGGTTTATATGTATAATACATGCATAATATAGCCGTGCGAAGCCGGGGCGGGTCGCTAGTTACAAAATAAAGTATTTTTTTCTTTCTTTCTTTCTTTCTAAATCGAGTGTTTGGAAAGTTTAGATTATATTATCCTTATTCTATTAAAAATTTAAATTTCTTTGTCGGTTGACAAATCTACTGGCTAGATAAAATGGACATTTTTATGCCTACCTGCGGGTGAAGTAATTTGAGATAACAGATTTAACTGCCTTGTAACAATAGCTGAAAGCCTGTCTTTTAAACTGAACTGAAACGCTGTATTTCAGGATTAAACTTGATAGATTTCAGCTTGCAATAAATGTAGGTGGATACTAGATAGGTATACCTACCATTGCTTTTTAGCTTACAGAATATACGTACCTACCTATATTAAAAAAAAATATTGTCTATGAAGTCGGTTTACGGACGATAATTTTACATGATAACGTCATAAAAAACCGATGTTTTTTTCTTTTTTTTCATTTTATTTCCTTTAATTTTTTGTCCTTTAAATAAGTCTCCTATTCGTCACTCGTCACACCATAACAAAAGCCCAGATGAGGGATATTATATTATTAGATACTTTGTTTCCTAAGTTACCATGACGCGTCTGCTCATATTACCATGACGCATGACGTCACACAATATAACCGTGACACTTTTGTGTGAATGCAGGTGTTCTATCAATTTACTAGAACGTTATCACGTCAAAAATGATAGATTAAGTTTATTTTTAATCCAGTTAATTAGCAAGTGCCCATAATGAGAATATCTATTAGAGTTATTCTTTTATTCTACTAAATTCAATTAAATTTTAATTCATGTTTTAATATGTACGGTAGGTAGGTATAGTACACTATACCTGCCACATATAAATCGAGGAAAACACGCCAACTTGCCCTTACCCAGGTCAATTTGTTCCAGTTAAAAATACCGTGTTACGTGATAGTGGCTTGTACTGTAAATAATTCCAGGTAGAAACTACGAAAGTATGAAAATTTTGTGACTCTGTTGCATGTTTGATCTTATTATACTTGTTTCGCAAGATACCGATCGATGCCAAATAAGGAACACTTTCTTGCAATCTCCTATAATTTTTTTTATCTATTGTGGGAAACAACCTTAAGAGTTTGTTTCAATAATAATCAGACAAATAAGTTCTCGCATTACAGTTTGGTACTAGGTATCTACTACTCGTATAATAACCAATTAAAAGAACGTCTGCAAATAGTCGTTTATCGGACCCTTACGCCCATCTATGACCACTGATCAAATTGTGTATTCAATTTCTTCAGGTCAACTCTTTATACATTTACTGTAGGTAGGTATATAAACGGTAAGATTTTGAAGTGAAAACTTCTTTTAGCGCAGTACGCATATTTTTAGATGAGATAAAATCTCTGAACTCGCGACACCGTTACGAGACGCAGCTACAGTGTGTGAATATATGCATGTACATATATTTTGTAGTTGTTTAGTTAATAAGTTTTATTTGTTTTTTTTAATAAGTTTTTACTTCTGTCGTTTTTTTAAGTAAAGCTTTCCGGTAGGTACCTACTTATGGTTGCGTAAATTTTAAGTAAAAAACTATTCCTAATTTTAATCATCGATAAAACTGAGTGATATAAACTCTATATGTATAGATTAGTAATATTTACTTTGACATCTAAATTATCATAGTTTAATTTTCTCGCAAATGTAATTCACAATAGTTAGAAGAAAAACGCGTTGTGAAAGTTAAGTAATATTTATCAGCTTGACCCATGTCTACAACTCAACGCTTTTTCAACGACTAGTAAATTTAAAACTGTTAAAGAAGCGATCAGACGTTAGACAGGTTTACAAATATTATCGTAACAGTTAGTACCGGTGTTAAAGGGACACTTAAAAGGTGAAAGAGATGCCAACAAATATTGATCTACACCCCTCGATTCTCGATACAGAAATGGAATAAATTGGAATATTAATTTCGCATAACAATGGCACCAAACAAATTAAAGTGTGCCAGATGTCTTCCTCAGGATTCTCTTCTTATTTCTATTATTATAAATATTTGATTTATTCTAATTGATGTCGTTCTGTTACCTCTTTACGTTGATATTTTCATTAGATTTATTAAACTGCTGTCGTAATTTTGGTCATTTCAATTTGGTGAATTATCATAATTTCATTAGACGTTCTTAATTCGAAGAACGAAGACGAAAATAATTTTATTTTACTAAATGACTTTGAGATGCAAGAATGAGGTAGGTAGCTAATATACCTACTTATTATATTACAATGTCTATATGTGCTTATGTCAGCACCATATGTGTAGTTCTGTTACTTTACAAATATTAGAACAAAAAGTTTAACTACAAAGTACGATGTGGTAGCGCGAAATAATTACAATATATTCTGAACGTGTTGTTGTAATATGCTCACATGCAATGGTGGCGTGCCAACCAGAGCTGCCTCTATACTGAATATTATTTGAAATTTTCTTACATTTGTAAGTACTGCACTGTTTACACCACGCTCTTAGGGCCCTCGCCCACGGCAACTTTTTGTAGCGATGCTGTCGCGCGTTCGCATCGATACAGTCGCAATGCGGTCCCCTCGCCCCGCCCGCGATATTGTCGCTTTTCTGTCGCGATGCAAACGCATGGACACTATGTGTAACAACGTTTAAAATACATTGATACAGTCGCGATGCTGTAGCACGATAGTAGCATCGCTACAAAAAGTCTAAGGGCAAGGGCCTACTAAAAATAATTGAATGATATATATCGGCGCAATTATGATTATTGACCTAAACTTTGATTGGTAAAACTAACTTTCATCTAGAATTCATGAAATTATTGATTATTCAAAACAATATTGTTGTTTTGCAATAACATGTTTTCATTTCGTTGTAATAATTCTTGAAACTAACGGTTAATTTAAACTACAATAATAAACAGTTAAGAATTTAATTGATAGATCGATTTACATTGAATTTAACTATTAAAAACAAGATTCTAGTGTTTGAAAAACATTCAATTGACTTAAACACAAAATCACTATAAATACAGCCGCAAAACAGTAGGAAAGCCATTCCGGCGCCAGACTTCAGACCGAGCGGACCTCCCTACAACCTGCGGTTTCTACTCAGCACCATCGAAGCTACTATTTGAAGACGAAGCTCCTAATCGAAGATTGGTCTACCTGATGACGTCGGCTTCACTGACGTCATTAATATTTCTAACCAAAAACTACTAACCGAAGAGTCGTCAAGTGGACGATGAGATTGGTGACGTCAGCTTTGCTGATGTCACCGATATTCTTTAAGTCCATGGAACACCTCCTCCGTCATCAGAAGTGGGATCGGAACGGAATCCGATCCTAAACCACTTCCTCATCAGCTCGTATACCACCTGATATCAACCAACAAACTCTGTAACCACTGGGGCATCTGTTGCATCCAAGGTAACCATGCTGCTGCTCCCGCCTGGGTTCTGCTTCATAACCTACGGCACCAATAACTTCCAGCATCACCATCGGCATCGGTAGTTGATCTATTTATGGATGGGCTTTCACCACAATCATCAGTAATAATGAAAGTGGTACAGGAAATGTTAAACCATTGTTGTTTCACCAGCTGAATTTAATAATAAGAACGTCAAGCTACAATCATCCAATCCTGATCCACATTGACCATTTCATCTGTTACAGGTAGAAAGCTCCGATTCTTCTTACTTAGAGGGTGTTATATTAACACTTTCATCATCATCGATTGTGTCACTTCAGTCAACCAGCTCCTACCGGAAGTAAGCTCGCAGAAGGAGGTCGACCCGGTATGCGCCACGTTCTCGCAGTGACGATTAATTAGTTTAGCCCAACAATTCGCCGAGAATTATGAGTTTCAGCCGAGTTACATCAGCAGTAATCACAACTTGAGAAGCGAAGGTTGTTCTTCGTTGATTAGGTGTAGGATAACGCACTTCAATGTGAATGCTTCACTAACCTCGAATCCAGACTTTACTCGTTTTAGAGAGGCCTCCACCGTCGTGTGTGTGAGACTTCCACAGCAAACCGTGGGACAAGGCGATGAAAATGTTCCAAGATTCACGATATCTATGTTGATATTGAAAACTACCCGCAAATGTTAATATGCCTGTCGCAGAGTTAGAAGCGCCATCTGTTATCGTGCATGGAAACTTCGTAAATTCAGTGTTGCTGATGTACGAAATAATATTGTCGTTTCGATACTTGGGTTTGATTGAAACAAAGGGCAATCTTGTGTTAAAAAACAAGTTAGCAACAGCTTCACTTTTTGTTCGACCACAGACAGAACTGTTCACGTTCCGCTTCCACTGTATTTTTGAGATTTAATTCTAATTAAATCACGCGGATCCTTTGAGATTTTGTGAATCAGATTATTGATTAGACAAAATTAAATATCGAGAAGACTAACTGCGTCCTTATTTTGCTTCTAAATAATGAGTGACGTGGAGTCAGGTTCTGAGTCATATGCCAACACTCACCCCACTGCGTCATGCCAATGAAGTTGACAGAAATAACTAAGCAATGTCCACTCTACGGAACAATGGGTAAAAAGTTGTTAAGGCACGTCACAAACAACTTTGGAATGAAGGTAAAATGAAAGTTTAAACCTCTTTTTCGTTAAAATTGTTGTTTATTCATTTCACCCGCTTCACATACGATTCGTGAGTAAAACTTCCTGTCATCTACTAAATGATTCTTATGCAAACAACTTTCTTCGGTCGTTTTGTCCCAGTATAGTTAAATGACTAGTTATCACGGGTTTTAAATCTGCGATTCTTGACAGCTGCTAGGGTGCTTAATAGCGATCGTTCGTTTCATCTGTTCACAGAGCTACCGTAGATAAATTTCATTTTATTTTCACGACGCCACGCCGCCGCCGGTACACTGATAGTGAATGGTGTACTCCAACGTTCCTATCTATTATTCTACTTTTGTTTTCTAGAATTGTTGTTTTCTTAACATGGACCCAATCTTACTTTGATACTTAGGGGTCATAAAACTTGAGTTCTGTTTACCAGCGATGTCTTCAGAGAACGAATATTATGGTGAAATGAGATGTTGAGGTATCGATTATGTCGACTGTCTATAGTCACTGTATTTTGCCATGACCTTAACATTCAAAAGAAAACAAGGTTCTGTTCAAATCCAATTAGTACATAGACTTGATTTAGAAGAATTTAGTTATTTGTGGTGATACCTAAGACATTAAGATGAAGTGATGTGGTCATGTCAATGTACCTGTCGCTGTATGTAGGTCACGCCTTTTTAGACAGTGTAGCATTCGGCTTGGTTTGCAAGTAAGGCTTTGCTTAATTGTCTACAACTTTCATCGTTTGTTTATCAAGTTGCGCGACCATAGCTATGCCATTACCCGCAGAAGGGAATAATGTCATCATCACCCCATCACCATCATCCTCCTAGTGGATTTCGACTTCGGTGACTGGTATTTGTTAGAAAATAAAAATAAAAAAAAACCCTTGTGGTTCGAATGTTCCGTCCTTAGGTAACTTTTGTAACTTATTTTGTTTACAAAGGTTCATCCGCAGCAAGCACACGTCAGAACTCCGTATACATAGTTGTAATCAATCGCAGAAGGTGGCTTACTCTTCAGCTGATCACGCTTGTCGTCTAAAGCACACCTTTGCGCGTCCTCAAACTTAGACATCTGAGTCTGCACTCACCGCCTCCATTCCGGACGCCTTGAAGCAAATGACTCCCAAGCACAAGGGTCTATGTCGTAATTCTTCATAAATCTTTTCTGAACATCTTTATAGCGAAGGAACTGGCCACTGCGCTTCCGCTTACCATGTTCAAGCTCAGAAAATATTATGCGGAATAGTGGTAATATTGGGCGAGTCATGTAGGCATGGTGCACGATTTCCTTCTAGTGAATTCATCTGTGACGTCATCGATTGGATCCGCTATGCCCTTTATCTACGGTAATCTCACCTTATTGGGTTGAGAAAGTTTTGGGTACCTACTTAGTTAAAAAAAAAAACCCGAAAATTATAGAAGCAGTCCAAGGTCGTTGAATTTGCTCGTGCCTTCATGCAGCTGCGCTGACCGAGAGTATTCTAAATTTCATCGAACAATCTCATCGCCACATTCAAATCTGAAAATTGATATCCTCGTGAGTCATGATAATGTAAAGATATTTAGAAAAGACGTCTGTCATCTACGAATATTGCTGAGTATTTTCCACACGACTAGGTTTTATAAAAAATAAAAATATGCACCAAGGACAGCTTGGATAATAAGGATGAACTCGAGACCATGAAAAACATGCGTCATCAGTTCGAATAAAGCATACCCACTTAAATACGAATTCTACAATATCTAAACGCTAACGGTATTTATTTCAGAGCAAGTCATCTACACATAGGTATCATATTACCACAGAAGAACCCCTTATGGTTTAAACCTACAGAAACTAAAAAGACTCTAAAAGTCACTATTACTTGCAGAAAATTTGAAACCAGCACACATTCAATGTACTTATTAGAAGGCAACGTTCACTAATTTCAAATTGAATTACAGAAACCTCAAAATTGCATAATATCAGGAATAAGCCGAGCGAATGCGCAGACTGAAAAACTTCATCCATCTCACTGTATCAGCCTTTCCTTGTTTAATCTGGGACGTAGGTCTCCATCATCTTTTTCCACTACCAACCGTCTTGAACCATTGACGTTTAATCATAGCCTGCAGTCTTTTAGTATCTTATTTTTATCTAGAAATAAAAAAAAAAATAAAAAAAAAAAAAAAAAAAGGCATCGCCAAAATTTATGACCGCGGCGAGATTTGAACTCATTACCTCCTGCTTACAGTGTGGGTGTAATAACCACTGCGCTACGCGGCCAAGTAACGCTACAGACCGAAATTCAGGATATCCAATTATCTTGCTTGTTATACAAATCAAGGTTTGTTAGAGTCTTTTAAAGTCATTGGTGGTCTATCCCAATAATGTGCTCGTGGAGCTACTTAAGCAGTCTTAGCGTCCACCTTTCGTAGCTCATTGTGCAATATCTACTTACGCTTAACAATCACGTTAACTATGTCCCTAACTGTGATCTTTGATCTGAAGTATTCTTCTTACTTGAAAATCTCGAGCATAGCTTTTTCCATACGAAATCAAGATGTGGCATATCACACTTGATGTAATGAACTACAACTTGCAATACGTATAGTTGCACAGTTCATCAAATCACTGGCAGTTTCACGACTACTAACTTCGTTTTGCGTTTCGTTCTACTTTATAATGATTAAGAACTATACGAAATCAAGCTGTGGCATAACACACTTGATGTAATGAACTACAACTTGCAATACTTATAGTTGCACAATTCATCGAATCACTGGCATTTTCCCGACCACTAACATTGTTTTGCTCCACAATTTGGTAATTAGGAAATCGTATCGGCAGATGTTAGACAAACTCCACAACTCCAAGAATCTACGAGGAACTACTTAAATTTTTCAGACTCTTCAAGCATCTGCGACAACCCAATAGAACTGTTCAGACTCAGTGAGTATGAACAACAACTTTTCAAACTCAGTACTAAAACTTTAGACTCGCCGAGAACCTGCATAAATCTTCGAGAACCTGCATAAATCTTCGAGAACCTAAAAAAAAAATCTTCGAGAACCTACAAAAATCTTCGAGAATCTAATAAACATTTCTTTCAGAACCTATGAAACCCTTCGAAGACCCAATAACATTTTTTGCTAAAATAACCTTCGGAAACAACAACTTTTCTTATCAGGCTGGTGCAGAGCGCGCACCGCCTGTCAGAATGGCCGTATCGGCGCAATTATGATTATTGACCTAAACTTTGATTGGTAAAACTAACTTTCATCTAGAATTCATGAAATTATTGATTATTCAAAACAATATTGTTGTTTTGCAATAACATGTTTTCATTTCGTTGTAATAATTCTTGAAACTAACGGTTAATTTAAACTACAATAATAAACAGTTAAGAATTTAATTGATAGATCGATTTACATTGAATTTAACTATTAAAAACAAGATTCTAGTGTTTGAAAAACATTCAATTGACTTAAACACAAAATCACTATAAATACAGCCGCAAAACAGTAGGAAAGCCATTCCGGCGCCAGACTTCAGACCGAGCGGACCTCCCTACAACCTGCGGTTTCTACTCAGCACCATCGAAGCTACTATTTGAAGACGAAGCTCCTAATCGAAGATTGGTCTACCTGATGACGTCGGCTTCACTGACGTCATTAATATTTCTAACCAAAAACTACTAACCGAAGAGTCGTCAAGTGGACGATGAGATTGGTGACGTCAGCTTTGCTGATGTCACCGATATTCTTTAAGTCCATGGAACACCTCCTCCGTCATATATTATGTAAAAAAAAGAAAATAGAAAATGAATTCAAAAAGGTACAACGATTTAGGTGTCTAGTTCTTAACGACTTTTATATTCTTCTGAAATTCTGTCCTCTTCTACTCTTTCTGGTACACTTATTATTAATATGTGATTTAAGACTTTCTACCGGACACTTTTTACATTCAGTAATTCTGTAAACTGGTTAAGGCTCGCATGTTAGAAGACAAAAGATGAATACGAAGTAGATGGATTTAAATTTTAACCGTCCAATCCATACTATTCTTTACTATTCATTCATGAAAATAAAAAGTGTACTAAAATATAGACTAAGGTACAAATTTAGCAGTATCGTCGAAGTTTTTTGTCCGTAAGGGTATAAATCTTTGCAGCAGCAAATCCGACATACTAATGGATTGTTCGCTGGGAAGTGGTGTGTGCCAGTTGGAATAGTGCCTGTACATACTCGGCTAGCCACTAGCCAAGATAATCTACTAAGCTGCACGCCCATTCTTGAGTAGGTATAGTATACAGTAAATAACGCGGCTACATTGAATTATCCATGTTGCATCCGCCAACTTTGTCTTGCATATCGGCAATATTTATGTCCTTTACTGAGGAAATATGGAGGTTTTACTCGATATCCTCCTCCATTTAATATAATTAGAGAGATATAGATACCCCAAGCTGTGCTTCAAGTATTCGTTTTGTTATTGCTTGCAGATCTGGCGTAAGAGTAACAACCACGAGGGGTTTTTGACGTGATAATAACGTCTAATAAATTGGTAGAACACCTGCATTCACAAAAAAGTGTCACGGTAATATTGTGTGACGTCATGCGTCATGGTAATAAGACCAGACTCGTCATAATAACTTAGGAAACAGAGTATTAAATAATAATATCGCTCATCTGGCCTTGTGTTATGGTGACGAGTGACAAATAGAAGACTTATATAAATGGAAAAAAAGGACAAAAAAGAAAAAATAAAGACAAAATAAGGACAAAAAAATGTAACAAAAAAAACCTCAATTTTTCATCGTTTTCTTATAAATAATAAATAAATAAATATTGCAGGACATTCTACACATCGCCATCTAGCCCCAAGCTAAGTAACTAGACTTGTGTTATGGGTGCTACACAACGGATACACTACTTATATACTTTTCTTTTGTAAATATATACTTATAATACATAGAAACAACCAGACCACAGACAAATATCTAAGCATAAATACATGTCTGAGGCGGGAATCGAACCCGCAACCCTTCTTTGGCAGTCCGGCATGGTGACCATTGTGCCAACTGGGTCGTCAAATGTCTTATGACGTTATCACGTAAAATTATCGTCCGTAAACCGACTTTACAGACAACCATTTGTTTTTTTTAATCCTCGGTCAAAACTATGAAACTATGGTAACAATATTATTGAATAGAAACCTTCAATATTTTGAATTCTCCGGAAACAATAGCACGTAAATATATTCTGATGCAACGTAGGTGACTATAGCTGAAAATGAAATTCTATGAAATAATAAAAAATAGTGGCGGCAGCTCTCGTGCAAACGACATTCACATTTTACTTGCAAATTGCTTATATCCATCGATATCGGGATGCCACGCGTCCACCTCATACCCGCACATTGTAAATAACTGCATATATTGAATTTTAACTTATTATCTGAATAATGATGAAAACGCTTTGATATTTACAAAACTTTAGCAGATGTCATAGCCAAATAAATAGAGGTTTATTTACCTTGTTCGAAACCTTATATAAGACCACGGTTACTGGATTTGTATTCATTCCATTAGTTCTGGTTTAAGTTTGATTTTCCTTTTCAAGTGAGATCGGTGCAAGCACTCAAAGGTACGCGAAGAATAGCAAATTTTTATTCAGTTATTTCTTGAGAAGTGTTTGGGATTTCCTTTTGGGGGAAGTTTTAAGTCGGCAGTAAATTATTCCATCGACAGGTGAGGCCGTAAAGGCAAGATTTACGCCTGCGGGCAACATCAGCTCCCTTTTGATAAGATGTATATTACCCGCCGAATAACGTTTCTCGTAAGTATTCATTTGGGATTGACCCAATGGAAAGTTTGCCACGATAAATTGGAAAACTTCATACTTATCACTGACATAGGTTTCGACACCTGTCGACTAGGAAACCTACTGTGTTATTAAAACGGTAAAGTAATCCATTACTTTACCGATTTCCGGATCGCCATATTATGTGTTTGCGTGAAACATGTTCGTGGGATAAAATATTGAAGGTATTATCGAATGCTGATGTCAAACATAAAGCATACCTACTCGCTGACTGGCGTATGCTATTATTTCAACAAATAAAATCCGCTTAAAATTTGGATAGGGTTCAAGCTAAAGCCGAAGTGTTGCCAATGCTGTTTTATGCTTAGTAATTGTTTATGCACATTTATTATTTATTCAATATGATTTATAGGTAGGTCCGTAAACAAAGGCTCTATTTACAAAGAAAAAGAAAAAGTGACCCAAATTACCGAAGCAATAACTATGTAAATCATGGTTTCAATATAGCACGAGCACGTTTATATGCGACTACTAAACGGGTAAATTAGGATGTTGTGTGTGTATGCCAATCTCTTTGAAAGGCGAAACTGGAGTTTGTTAAAACTAAGGAACCGTTGAATTCAGTGAAAGGTCGCATCGTTAATGTCGCAGAGTAAACTGGGGCGTGGCGGGAACGTGCCGGCTCCGGGACGGAATCAAAGCTTCGTAACTTGCCCACTCAATTTCCATAAACAAACGATGCCGACGCTCCTATGTTTTAATGGCACTGTTTTAAAGCAGCCAATGTTTTGGATGTTTAGAACTCTCTGCAAATGAACGATACCGAAATAGATCGTAGACGTAGATGTTGTAAAAGTTTATTAGTTTGAACGCCGCCGCTCAACTTCAATTTTCGAAACAATGAGTTTTCGTTTAGTATGGGTTCGCTTTTACAACAAACTGTCGAAGTTTGAAATGTCGATGCAAAAGCTTCATGCAGCTGCACTTAAACATTTTAATTATATTCGCTAGTACGAGAAACATTAATGTCTCAATAAATAAGAACAAAGGGATTAAGACGGACTATACTCCTTTAGCAGAAACTCATGTGATTTGAAGTATGTTTAGTTTAAGTCTCCACAGACGAGTGGGCCGACGATTTACATAAGCAGATAAGGGTGTTGGCGCTAATCCACTATTGTTTCAATTGCAAGGCTATTCATTACGACGACGGCTGGGACGATGCTCGTTATGCTAATACCGCCAATTGTATCTGTGAATGTGCTATTATCATACCATACATATTATACAGACTATTTGACCTACATGCCTTTCGTTCTTGATTTAAGTAATTCATAACATAGGTTTTCTGACGGGTTCGTGGCTTAGGTCTACCAGTGGTCGACGCACATGTGGTGGACGCCAACGATTTTAATATCATTTGTTTTTGTGTTTTGCGTAAACGAAGAAAGTATTTTTAA
This sequence comes from Idaea aversata, assembly GCA_907269075.1. Lineage (NCBI taxonomy): Eukaryota > Metazoa > Arthropoda > Insecta > Lepidoptera > Geometridae > Idaea > Idaea aversata. Next base: position 7,045,367 of record OU026096.1, read on the forward strand.
CCAAATTATCATATTATATGGATCAAATACGAGTGTTGCAGTAATTATAAACCAGAATAATGTTTTTTTCTATGTTAAACGTTACGTTTATTGAAGTGAAAACTTCTTATAGCGCGTTGGGCACTTTTGTGGGTGAGCATTTTCAGCCGTTCTCGCGACAGACGACAGATTTTCTCGCGACAGATGAGATTTTACACAGATATACAGTTTTTTAATTTGGCTGTGAGTGTATTAAGACGTACATATGGTATTTTTTAACGGACGACTATTGACGGACGACAAATGTCGGACGACTATTTGTCCTATTTTTTTTGCCTATTTTTTTTTATCTAAAACTCTTTTTGCGTATGTTCTCGCGACAGATGAGATTTTACACAGATATACAGTTTTCACTTCTGCCTGCACTCCCGGAGTGCGTTGTTTTTGTTTTTCTTGGTCCCCAAGAAAAACAAAAATAGACGAGCGATAAGATATACAAAAGATGATCGAAAAATAAACAAAAGACTATCGAAATGAAAACAAAAGACGATAGAAATGGACACAAAAGACAATCGAAAACAGCGAGATATAGGAGGTAACTATCAAAAACAACGGATGGAAACATTTATGACAACAATCAGACGCACACATCTTAATATATATAAATCTCGTGTCACAATGTTTGTCCTCAATGGACTCCTAAACCACTTAACCGATTATAATAAAATTCGCACACCATGTGCAGTTCGATCCAACTTGAGAGATAGGATAGCTTACATCCCGATATTCCCACGGGATCGGGAGTTACGCGGGTGAAACCGCGTAGGGCAGCTAGTGTATTATATTTTCAATTACATGACATTTACATTCAAGATGTGAAACGATGTTCATTACGATATAAAACCATTCGAAATTCAACATTGTTTTGCAAAACAACTTCAATTAAACTTTTCCAATCAAAGCGATTAAAACAGAATGTTTAGGTACATTTTATCAAATATACTTAGCAGCAATCACTATTAGTACAAAACGACTAAAATCATTTAAAATCTCAAGCTTCTTGGATGCTTGAATCGATAATGGCCACGCAGCAAGATTAAGGTTTGCATCAACACCTGTGTAGCTTGATGGTACGATTTACTCTTGTGACCAAGGGAGAATGGGATTCCTACATTCACCAGAATGGATGAATGAAACAAATCGTCCAGTCAGTTAAACGTGCATTTGTTTCAATTGTAGCAGCTTTGCCAACAAAAGCATCGTCTCTTTATGTAAACGCTGTGAAGCCGTGATATGTGTATGGAGCTCCGGAAATGGGTCAAACGTTCCACAACTTATTGTAAATTGAATTTGTTCAATTTGACTTGTTTCGATTTATTTATAAAAACAGTTTAAGGCTCTCAATAAACAGTCACGGCGTCCTTTGTAATCTACGTCTACACTAATATTAGGTATCTATACTTATATCTTAATATATATAAATCTCGTGTCACAATGTTTGTCCTCAATGGACTCCTAAACCACTTAACCGATTATAATAAAATTCGCACACCATGTGCAGTTCGATCCAACTTGAGAGATAGGATAGCTTACATCCCGATATTCCCACGGGATCGGGAGTTACGCGGGTGAAACCGCGTAGGGCAGCTAGTTAATATTATAAAGTTAAAGAGTTTGTTTGTTTGTTTGAACGCGCTAATCTCAGGAACTACTGGCTCGAATTGAAAAAATATTTTTGTGTTGCATAGTCCATTTATCGAGAAAGGCTATAGGCTATTTTATACTTTGATTTATATTTCGATATTCCCACGGGATTGGGAGTTCCAAAGGTGAAACCATGGAGCGCCGCTAGTATGTTTGTAAGTATAGAGTATTGATTCATACTTACTGTCTCGAGCTTTTGGTGTTCATTTTTACATTGTAGTCTAATTACAAATTCGAATAAACAAATAAAAATGTTTACATGTATATGTAGATATGTGTCTATCGGCATTTATAGGTATCAAAACAATGACTTATTAAGTTCGATCGAGCTTGTAGGTCCTTCGAAGCGGCACGTGAGGAAATGTAAGAAATTTAATCGAGTAGGCTGAGGTAGGCGGGTCGACCGCATTACGTAGCGTCATATTGAGCTGACGTCGACCGATTGGCCCAACAATTGGGACACGCTCGTACGCACAACGGAAATGTGCCGAAAATTTTATTGTTTAACCAATTCTGGACCGGGGCAAGTAGAGCTATTTTCTTTAATCAAAATCAAATATTCGACTCCATTAAGTACTTTGGAGATTTTTTATTTTTATTGTAGTAAATACTTAAAAAAGGATTCATTGTTCTCTATCATAATTAAAGTTAATTCATGATAATGTGATTTTTTTTAACAGTCCTCTTTTTAGTCGATTCGTAACAAAAAAGAAATAGAATCCGTTTCAATTTACTTAAACCCCCTACGGCCAGTAAACATTTCCACGAAACTCTATCACAAATAACAATATTAATAAAATACAATGCGTGTTCCGCTAAATAAAATCGTAAAATTTCGTATTTGCCAATATCCGTAAAGGTCATCCATAAAACCTAATACAGTGACCCAATAAAGACAATAGGTACAGTGTCCAATGAACTCTACGGTTAAAAATCCAATTGTATGCGGGAGGAGAACGAACGGCAGCTGCCACCGCATTATATCGCCGCGGTCATATTGGTCGGGCAAATCGGGTCAGCTGGACGCTTGATGAAATGCCTCGCTTCTCATTTTCACTGCCACATGCTGTAACAGATGAGTTTATTGTTCGCCCTTTGTTCGGAGATAGTTTGCTTTTCATATTTCTGATAGCATAAATATTTATCAGACGCACGCATCGTCACTTCGTAAGAGCTACGACCTATATTACTCTATGGTAAGCATATTAAATTGAGAAAAATCACCTTCGGCATAAAGATTACCTTTACAAAAAACTTCTTAGATATAAAATGGAAGCTCTTTAGTCTAATAAGATGAAGTTAAAACCGACACCGAATACGAAGTGATCTTTTACGTTATTTGATATTCACCGAATCCGTCAAAGAAGAAAAAAAGTAGGTATACCTAAATTTATAAATATTGCAAGACATTCCACATCTCGCCATCTAGCCCCAAGCTAGGTAAATAGACTTGTGTTATGGGTGCTAGACAACGGATATACTGACTACTTATATACTTTTCTTTTGTAAATATCACTACATCACTACATAGTATAAAATAAAGTCACTTTTCGCCGTCCCTATTCCCTTTGTATGCTTAGATCTTTAAAACTACGCAACGGATTTTGATGCGGTTGAGATAGAGTGATTAACGAGGAAGGTTTTTAGATATAATACATGCATAATACAGCCGTGCGAAGCCGGGGCTGGTCGCTAGTATACTTATAATACGTAGAAACAGCCAGACCACAGATAAATATCTAAGCATAAATACTTTTTTGAGGCGGGAATCGAACCCGCAACGCTGTGTTTGGCAGGCAGTCATGGTGACCATTGCGCCAACTGGGTCGTATGTCCTTTTGATATATTTTGTGTAACATTTATTTAAATTAATTACGCTCAAACAAATATTTTTGTGCGTGTTTCAAATCCCTAACCTAATTAGTACCTACACTTTATAATCTCAATTACCATGTAACATGAAAATTATAACATGTTTAGACAATCACAAATGCTCACCCACTTTTTACATTTTCATACAAATTAGTTTTAAAACTTTATGTCTCTTGTGCACGAACATTTTGAGTTCGTTGTTTCGTGTTTATTTTATGTACAAGGGAAGTTGTATGAAGAACTGCAAAACTATGGTGACAATTGTAGTAGTTTCCAAAATTATAACGACTATGTGAAATGTTTTTATGTTCCTGTGTACATAGACTAACAAGGCGTAAAAGTAGGAAAGCGGACCCTGGGCTTCCGAGAGGGATGCAACCGGGAACATCGCTCGGATGATGATGATGATGGTACATAGACTAACAAGATTACTCTTTGTCATCACTTCACTATCACTACATAGTATAAAACAAAGTGCTTTCTCTGTCCCTATATCCCTATGTATGCTTAAAACTTTAAAAATACGCAACGGATTTTGATGCTGTTTTTTTAATAAATAGAGTGATTCAATGGGAAGGTTTATATGTATAATACATGCATAATATAGCCGTGCGAAGCCGGGGCGGGTCGCTAGTATATAAATACAATAAAAAAGAATGAAGAACAGTTGGAATATAGGTACATAGATCTACTAGTAAGAAAAATTATCAGTTAAAAATATTGCCACTATTCAACACGGTTAAGATCCCTATTTATGCATATCTACTAAATTTAACAAATAGTTATTATCGTCTTTTTTTTTTCGGTCGTCTTTTTCTTAGACTATGGTATCCGATGAGATTGAAAAATCTTAAAACAGTTCTTGATCGAATGGCACGTAGGTGAAACATCATTTGAATGAATTCCTCCTCCTTGCGTCGATTCCCCAATGCTGGGGGTCGTGACCCATCAGGGAATTAACTTCTCTCTTACAATGTTGCGCCATCTTTTCCGGCTTTCGGCGACATGAACCGCTTCGGCAATATTCATGTTAAGAGTGGTGCGGATCTGGTCAGTCCAGCGCATTGGACTCCTTCCTCTCGATCTCTTACCGTCCATTTTTCCGGTAACTATTAGTTTTTGGAGGTTATCACCGGGTTTACGGGCGATATGGCCAAAGAACTCAAAAATCCTCCTCAGGCATATGTTGTAGAGCCTAGGCTTTTTATCTATTTTGAGTTCTACGCGGATCGAGTGATTGGTCCTAAACGCAGTCCAAGGGATACGAAGCATTTTCCTCCAGCACCACATCTCAAAGGCGTCGATGCGCTGGCGGTCTCCAGCTTTCAATGTCCATGTCTCCGCACCCTACAGGAAAATGGAGAAGACTAGAGTGTTGACGAGGGTCATTTTTGTCTTATTGGTGATGTTACGATCCTTCCATATCCTGTCGAGCTGAGACATAGCAGCCTTGGCCATTCCAATTCTCCTACGAACTTCAGCTTCACAAGACCCGTTGTTGCTAATGCTAGAGCCCAAGTAAATGAAGTGGTCAACAGTTTCCAAATTGAGTATTCCATTGAGCTCTAGCTTAGAAGCACGATCCACCACCATGATCTTGGTTTTAGACCGGTTTATGGCTAGTCCCATCTCCAAACTGTGCTGCTCCATTTTGTTTAGGAGCTGTAGCATTTCAGCTTCGTTAGCTGCGAAAAGGATGGTGTCGTCGGCGTAGCGTAAGTTTTGAATTTTAGTGCCGTTGATGGTAATTCCACCATCCCAATCTTCACAGGTCCGGCGTATGATGCTCTCACCGTAAATGTTAAATAAGACAGGGGATACGATGCATCCTTGACGAACTCCTTTGCCAAACGAGAAAGGTTTCGACGTCGTCTTGTCGACTCTCACTACCCCCTGACTATCTGAGTATAAGCCTTGAAGCACCCTGACCAGATGTTTTGGGACTCCCATCTCCTCGAGAACCGACCATAGAAGCCTCCAGTCCACACAGTCAAAAGCCTTGCTGTAATCGACAAAGCACATAATGAATGGTACATTGAATTCGTAAGCTTTTTCAACAAGTTGCCTAACATTCAGAATCTGCTCACGCGTACCCTTGCCCTTGACGAAACCCGCCTGCTCCTGCGGGATCTGCCAGTCTATGTAATATCTTAGTCGGTTGTTAATGATGTGGAGCAGAATTTTGCTGGCGTGAGATATAAGGGCGAGCGTGCGGTAGTTGTCGCACTTTTTGGTAGACCCTTTCTTGTGCAATGGGAGAATAACAGACCTTGCCCAGTCCTGAGGCCACTTTGTCGTCCTCCACACAGTACTGCAGATATCGTGCAGTCTATCGACTCCAGCATCCCCCAATGTCTTCAGTATTTCTGCCGTTATTTCATCTGGGCCAGGCGCCTTCCTGCTTTTAAGAGAAGCTATAGCCGAAACAACTTCAGAACGTAGTAAAGGCGGTTCACATTGCCAATCATCAACTGCCAGATTCGATTCTGATGACGAGACTGGGTTCCGGTATAAGTCTTCACAGTACTCGCGCCAACGTTCAGTCACTTTCTCAAGCTCATAAATGAGATGTCCATCCCTATCTTCGACTATCCATGATTTCGGCTTAAACTGTTTAGACAGAAGTCGGACTTTCTTAAAGAGATCAGAGGGTTGCATCTTATTTGCGTGTACTTCTACTTCTCGGCATAAATTGAGAACAAAGTTGTTTCTGTCCTGGCGACTGCTCTTTTTTATGTTTTTGCAAAGCTTGGAATATTTTTCCATATTCTCTTCGTTCATGGGCCCTTTGCACTTGAGATCCTTACGTTCTTGCACTAATTCCCAAGTCTTATCAGTCAGCCATATGTTGGTCTTGGGCTCCTTCTTGGTAGGTTGACATTTTTCTAAAGAGTCAAGAATAGTGGTTTGAATGAATTAACTATAGGCAAAATAAACCAGTAATAAAATGTCATAGGTGAAATGAAGCATCGGTGTAATGAAGCTTAGTTCAATTTAGCTTAAGGTGATTCGTCATAGTTAAAATGTAACAAGTGTAAATTTGTTTCGATATGGCGATGGCGTAGTGAACCTATTATGACGTATAATAATAAGCCCTTTATTCAGAATTTAGGTTACACAATCACACAGGGTTGCGGGTTCGATTCCCGCCTCAGACAAGTATTTATGCTTAGATATTTGTCTGTGGTCTGGTTGTTTCTATGTATTATAAGTATATATTTACAAAAGAAAAGTATATAAGTAGTATATCCGTTCTCTAGCACCCATAACACAAGTCTAGTTACTTAGCTTGGGGCTAGATGGCGATGTGTTGAATGTCCTGCAATATTTATTTATTTATTTAAATAGCAATGTTGAAGTATTACTAAAGAATGTCGCGTAATTCTGAGTGCCTCTTCGCATAGGCTCCTCTAGCATTTTCCATTGGGTTCTGTCTTGCGCTACCCTTCTCCAACGGTGTCCGGAAGTGAGTCTATAGTCATCTGACCATCTTGCTTGTTGCCGTTCTCTGTTGCGTTTGCCGTCTCTGGGGTACCAGTCACTCACTGCTGCACTCCATTTGCCTTGCCTGTCTCTGATCATGTGGCCACTCCATCTCCACTTTAATTTGTCTATTCGAGTGAGAATGTCAGCTACTTTTGTTTTTTCCCTTATTTCGCTACTTCTTATCCTATCTTGTTTTCTTATTCCTGTCGTACTTCTTTCAATGGCCCTCTGGCAGCGCTCTAGCTTTTCTGAATTATGACGTAGCCATCTACTAATTTTTTTTGGAAAATTCAACCCCTAATCGGACGAAAGCGACGGTTCTTATGACTGCAATATTTAGCTTAACTAGATCGAATAATTAATCATCCAGTTACCTACCTACAACCACCGTAAAGGTGGTTTACCTAAACCTTTAATAAGGTATTCATGGTCCGAACTTAGGTAACTAGATATCACTATAAACTAAATCATTAGACACCTTGATCTCCAATGAAGGAGAGACATAAATCAATTTGGATCATGACCCGTCTGTCTGTCTGACGGTAATGAAATTTTGTAGCACATAATTTATGTACTAGACTTACACCACTGTGGAAATTGACCCTATAATTTCGTTGCATTTAAAATAGCTTTTACGCAACGAAATTATTGGACGAGTTGAATTTTCCAACAGCCTTTCTTAGGTGTTGCTTACGTCAGAATCGCTATTTTGACCCTATCCATCCAATAGTTTCAGCTGTGTCTTTAAGTTAATTAAAATGGAAAGTAAATGAATTTGCTTGTTTTTTCTTCTACCTGTCTTTATTTCAATTTTTTTGCCGTCGGTACTTACTGTATGTAATTTTTCTTTTCTTTCATAAACATCCTCGAAATTCACCCAATTTCCTTTGATAACCTGTCCTTTACAGTATTTCCTCTTCCTTTATATCTATTAAATTAGATTTTATCATACCTGTGATTCAAATTATAAATGTGCCTTATAATTTAGGTTAAATAATAAATAACGTAGGTGAATAACACGGGCTTACAAGCGTGTTAGCCTTTTATGTGTACGTGGTCAATTTTAACCAAAAGATAATATTAAAGCATCCAAAATACATATTTACTCTTATGTCCAAGTAATCGTTTGAGTATGTAGGAACACTAAGTTTACATAGGAATCGCTTAATGTTTGCGTTCATTCCCGCCTTCAAAACGTGCCCGGTGTCTAGGCTTTTGTCACAATGTTTGTTTTCTCTGAACTCACTTTAGGGATTTCCTCGAAACACGTCGCTTTAAGTGTGCCCTTACGTTCTCAATAATCCTCTTTGCTTAAATATATTTAAATTTTAAATATTTACTGACATATCACACGGTGATTTAAAATTTTCTGAGATTTTTTGATATTTTGATATCAAAAGTCAAATGTAAAAAATCTTAAATTTTAAATTTAAAAAACTTCCGACGCTTTATCCTCCATTACTTTCAGACAGCTGAACCGATTTCGATCAAACATACGTCACGACACGTCAAACTTATAACATCACGTCGTTTTTGCGTCGGGGTTAACAAATACATATAATTTAAAACACAAATATTTCTTATTACTTACCTAACTACATATACAATGAATAAGATTGAAACATAGACAGTTCTGACTACGTGAAGTTGGTGAAACTTCTAAGGGCATTGTCTGTATGTATTGTTTAGGAAATGGTAATCAAATCAGTTCAGGGATAAGGAAATTGGTAAAATTATGCCAGTCACGTTTTGAAAGTTTTCTGTACATTGTTCGGGGTACAACTTCTAATTAAGTCAATCTAACATTTACAAAAGCTAACGAGCTTTCGTAGTACCAGACACTAGATACATCAATTTTGTTTTAATTTAATTATTGCATCACTGATACTGTAAACTGAAGCCAGACCGTATTAAATTAGTTGTGGTATTTACGTGATGCTGAAAACCATCATTCTAGTTTCATTAAACCGTGACATAATTTTCAGGCTAAAGTAGCTAGGTTATATAATAAACTAGCTGCCTTCCGAGGTTTCACCCGCGTAACACCCGATCCCGTGGGAATATCGATATAAAAAGTAGCCTATGACTCCCAATGAATCAATGTATCCTCACACCAAGTTTAATCAAAATCAAGTAGTCTAGGAGCCTATTAATTTAAAACAAACAAACAATCAAATCTTTCCTCTTAATATTATTAGTATAGATCACACAACCTGTACACCGCATTGAATGAACACTTGTTTCTCTGTGACGCAAAAAGTTGCGGTTACGATGCATGAATGATTCGTTTCAGGTCTGAGTATTGCTCTGTTTCATGAAATAACAGTAAACAAGTTCAATATCAATTTACATTCAAAGAAACAGTTCCAACTAAATAAAACTTAGCACGCAACAAAATTAATGTAATTATAATCATAGAACCAGTTAGCGAGTGTATTAAACACGAAACGAATACCGAACACGATGTTGATTAGCGAACCCTTTATCGCTAACGAGATTCGTCTAACTTTACCGATTCGGGGGTCGACAAATCGAAATCGGTTTTAGCAAAACAAGTATTAATTTTGTATCGGTATTCCGGCATAGGGCGGCGCGCAGTCTAAGGCCGGCTACGAAGCGCTACGCCGCCCGAGCTACCCCCGCCCCGGTCAGTCGTTCCCGCGTTCCCGAAGGCGCGCCACGTCATTTCCTTCCACGTTTCCTATACAAGCTACCTTCATTAAAATCACGACACACAATCATAACACTACAACATTGTGCTTAGCACGTGTACTGCGCTATTTTACTGACTCATTTCACTACATATAAGGTTCATTTGACGGGAAGGTAAACAAAACGGTGATTCGGAAATGTGATATCTAAGTGTTACTCTGATATTTGATTGTCAAGTGGATTGTAATATTGTGGATCTCAGAAACAGACTGACGTTATGAAAGCTGTTTGTGAAGGTATTGTAGTTTCATTTCGGTTTTATTTGTTTTGCTATTGTTATTGTGGCTGATTTTGCCGTATAGTTTCGTTGTCGGCATATTGAAATTTTGATAAATTTATTTAATTTGCCATTCAATTATTTCCTAGCACGTTATTTAATTGAATGGTTTAATATCTACCTACCTATGTATTATTTCTGTAGCACATGCCTATATTATAACACCTATTTTAATTTGTTAGGCCTAAACTCAAGATCATGGACCAAGATAAGGGCAATACATCAATTATTTTGCCATAGGACAATTTTATTTTGTTATTAGTAGCTATGTACCTATATATATATCAGAGCTTGATACGGTTTTTTTTTGATTAGACTCTTAAAAGGGTTGAGTGGTTTATGTAAGGCAGGTATCCACCTTCGATCATATTATATAACTGGTTTTATTTTCAGTTAGAAGAGTATTCGGAGTCAGAATTGCAGACCCACCGTAGAGTTCTTAATATTATTGGTTTTTTTCTAATAATATTTATCTAATAAATTCATGAGTTGAAAGACTTTCTCGAGCAAGACCTCAGAATCTTGCTTGAGTTGAACACATTCTAATAAAAGCAGTTTTGGAGCTCTACGTTGGGTCTGCTATTCTGACTCCGATCGTACCTACATTGTCCGCCGTCAGAGGTGCAGGTGTATGTCGTACAAGACATTAATTTTAATCAGGAAGGAGTTTGTACTCTTCAAACTCTACGGGATGCTAAATAAAGGGAGGAAAGTTCATCCTTCAATGCTGAAGACGTGAAACAGAACGTTATTAACTCTGAGTACCTTCTTCTTCTTACTTGTTCAGGTAGATCTCCAAAACGGCTGTTTAGTTGAAGTTTAGAGTCTTCTAACTCATGAATTTATCAAACAAAATATTAGAATGAAAACATGCCAATAATAGTGATTTTTGAACTCTACCGGTGGCTGCAATTATGCAGCCGACTGTACATTACGTACCTATATAAAATATACCTACATAACAAATGCAGAATTCAACGTGCATTCCAGTTAAGGTATATTTTAAATCGTTTTCTTCGAATAATCAAGAAATGAAGACGCATCGCAATGGCAACGATAAGCGGCTTGGCCCTGTAAATCTTTTTAAATCACAAAAGCTAGTCGTCAAGTTCGTATGTAGAAAGAGGAAAAGAAAATATTCTGTTGGAATAGCGCAGATGCTCGGATTTGGCGGCAAGTTTCCAGCAAATCCGAAATGAAAACACACTCCGGATGTAGGCCATTCTGTCTTCGCCCGAAGATAAATTCAAAATGGATTCCCTCTTCACACACATTACCAACTCAATAAGGATTAAAACTTCGTTTCGGGAGAAGGTTTTAAACTTTGGCTCGAACGCGGTCTATCCATTCTAATTAAAACATTAACATGAAAAAGTTGGTTCTATTCTGTTATCTCACATACGACTTGCAGGATGTTTTGAACCCTTATAATACGTACAAGGATTTTGAAGACCGCTTTTCACGTTTAAAACCTTATTAATATTTCCGGGGTTGTGTAGGTTGCTTGCTTTTATTGTTGTTTAGGATTTGATCTCTAACCTTTTTGAAATTAGGTTCATAGGTGAATTTGAGGATTAGACGGTCACTTTTCATTTGGGTTGACCCACTTAAAATCACTTTGGTTTAGGTGAACTTTATGTGGTCGTGGAAAATTACAGCTACTGTTTAAAATAAATATATAATATTACTTAAGTAAGTATATAATCTGCTAATTGACAGGCTAAGATACCATAATAATTATGATGTTATCTAATTAGGTGCTTCAAATCGTTTTTATTAGTAGGTACGAATGTACATACGTCGATTTTATTATTGTTCGTTTGCCGAAAGGTAAACTTCTTATACTTAATGCTACAATTTAATTCCAGCTAAATACTTAATTGTAAGAAATATAAGGTCCCGTAATTGGATATTTTGAAACGTAACACTCCATTAAACACGAAATAGCAATCGTTAAGCGAAATACACTTTTCGTTTACATCAAACAAGTTCAGATAAAACGTACTAATAAATAATGTTAGATACTCAAAATTTTCCGAAATAAACAAGCAAAGGTACGCATTTGTAATTGGAGAGTAAATATAAATAGGGTCCTAAAAGGGCCTTGGAGTTATCCCTCTAAAACGTTTAGTGAAGACATCGAAGTACCTATATTTACATAGTTTATTGAAGCAAATTAAGATGTCAAATAAAAATTATAGGTACAAGGAATTCCGGGTAAATATATCGGTAATATTTGATAGTTTTCCATCGATTTGACGTAAACTTCACAAAACATTTTTTATTATTATATTTGATAGATAAGTACTTATACTAAACAATACTATAAAAATGTTAACTTAAGGTGAAAGGGTACCTGCGCTCTCACCATACAAACGTAGTCGACTGTTTCCTCCCTGGATGATGACACTAGCACAAATATTTATGTGCTATAAAACCTATAACAGCCATCACTATGCCCCTATGTTTTCTTTTTTTAAATTTTCTAATAGAAAAAGTTAAGAAGAGTAGCGGAGTAGAGTAGGGTAGTTGTTTTTTTTTAGATTTTCTCGTAGAAATTAAGATAAAAATAAAATATAGGGGCATGGTCAATTGGTCATGGCAGTTATAAGTTTTATGCACCAAGAATATTTGCTCTAGTGTCATTATCCAGGGAGAAAACAGTCGACTACGTTTTTAATAGTTTGCATGGAAAGAGCCCCCGGTATCCTTTCCTCTTGGCTAAGTTGCCATACTTTAATGCGCTTATAGCTTATTTTAAAAGCTTGTACTTAGTTTTCTCCGTGTCAGGCTAGTGGCAAGTCTGTATGCTTGCAGCAAGTATCAAACTTTCCAGTAACAATGTGACAAACTTGCTTGATGTTTGCTACGACAAATCACACACAAACCTTCTCTTAGTGGAATACAATATACATACAATATTTTTATTAAATCTAATTTAAAGAGCCAAAAAGCATTGAGTTTCTTAATTCTAAACTATACTTCGGACCCAGAGCCAAATTATGCTTGCATTTGACCGTATCTCACCTTTTGTGAAGCGACTTCGAGGATGTAGCAACATGTTCGCCTAGAAAGAGAATGGCATGCCTGGACAACAAGACGTCCCATATTTTTCGTCATCAAGAAAAGCGTTTAAAATTTCATTCATAAAGGATTTTCATGAGAAACTTCATCAATACGAAAGGGAGCTGTTTGTTCTAGACGTCTACCTAGATAAACCATTTTTCACGATATGATTTTTGAACTATTCTAAAACTTCAAAATGTTAATGTTGGATGCTGGAAAATAAGCTAAACTAAACTAAACTAAACTAAACTCGATAAGTAACTAAAAATTCAATTATTTGCAACTCCAAGAAACAGCTGATTTTCAAATAAGCATAATTCTTGCACCTTAATATTAACTTTAAAAAAGTTTAATTTTCAAAAGTTGTTGACCAAAATTTGTAAAGATATTCTTTACCAACCCCCTATCGTAATACGTTACTCTCGCTCGTGGAGATACATAGTATGTTTTAGTGGCGCTATTTATTGACGACGACACGTGCTGCAATGGACGCCGAGCATAAGTTCGCAGCAATATTGTCACAAACTTGCATAGTCATACTAGACGTAGTTAATCAAATAACATCAAACTTCCTTCAACTATGAACAAAGAAGGCACTTTACGTATAATCTGTGCTTAAAATAAATGAACGAATAACAAACCTGCGAAACGCAAATGCGGTAAAAGTAATAAAAAAATTGAATCTTTTTTTTATTAGCGCAACACCACTTCTTCCTAATTAAACCCTTTCAAATTTTGAACTCATCAGCGTAAATTATAATAAAAAAAATGTTTAAATTGCCGGCCGTCGCAAGTGGCTCTTGAAACAAACGGCGTTATCAAATCACTGCACCCGACTTAAAGTGCCGGTAAAATAAAGGGGGCACTTATTGCCTCCTTTTCTCCCGCCTCCCACTCTGAAAGAAAGATGGGGGCAACTGTTTTGTCCCGAGTTTGTTGCCGAAAACCTGCACGGCGAAGTCAAGAAATTAGTGTGAACAGTGGTTTCAACTCCAAGAACTATTCGGCACTGCGGAGTGTGGATAGAGGAAACAATTTTACATAATGACAGAATAATGGCCTCAAACTGCTTGCCGAGAAATTTCACCCTTTCGAATATTTACTACTGGAGCGCTGGGGGTTTATAAAATATCCAATTTAGTTTATACGGTCCCCCAAATAGTCGTTTGTAATCGTGACTTCTAGCGAGAATGTGTATACTCAAATAAATCTAAGGAGGTAGGTATATAAACCTATTTAATTTTCATATACCAGGCAATATCCATCATTCTAAAGGAATTCAAAAGGTTGTATTCCACCTCTGATATTCTGGTAATGATATCACCTCTCGAACGGAATATTCCCTTTATATATCAGAATTTCTAGCAGAGATCTTGTTTGTGTTAACACTTGAATCTCAAGTCCATTGTTATTGAAATTGGAAATTAGAATTCAATTTATTCGTCGTGCGAACGAGTGATCGACCGTCGTCACTCATTACGGCATCGGCACCCGGAGTTCCAACCAGGAATATTATTAGAATCTCTTTTAAAAATTGTACGATGAAATGAAAAATCAACCATCTTTTTAACATGAGTTCCGTTAAATTAGTCCGAGGATAGAAAACTGTCAGGAACTGAGGTAACTCAATGTTATATATTATTTTTATCGTATCTATTCGTAAAGTATTTTTTTATCTATTTGAAAGTTCATTTAAGATCGTTTTCAGAAAGAACCTACATTTTATCACTGAAATTAAATTCGACCCACCGTAAAAAAGTCTCGTTAAATTAAATTATATTATTTGCAAATAGCACGTTTTAACTTGAATTTTCAGTACAAAATAGTTAATTAACAATCAGTGGGTTCAGTGAAGCGGTTATCGAATAACTGAGAATTAACGCGCGTCGAGTGCGAGATCGGAACCGAACTGAAGCACGACAATAGGGCTGCACCAGATATCGCTCGTGGTCCCTTTTACAACTGAACTTAAAATTGATGACAGCTAACTCATCTTATCGAGCTCATTCTGATATTCAAGGTAGGCGTCCCAAAGACAATAATATCGATTTTCAACCGAAGTAAGTCATTATTTGGTTTGATTTCGAAAAATAACAGTTTCTAATGTTTTAAATATATTAAGCCCGTATATGAAAGTAGATCGCCTAATAAAATAGACGCATGGTTGTTCAGTTATTTCAAAATACTTTCATTCTTTAGTAAAGCTACGAAGATGTTGTCTTCATGTGTACAAATGAGATCTTATTTCAGTGACAAAAAACGTGTTTTATTGACACAACAAAAAAAAACGTTTTATGCTAAAAAATGCCGTAACTCCAGCAGCCCTACGGGAAATAGTAAGCCAAATGTTCCCATTGTTCTTTACGCTCTACCGTATGCTAAGGCGTTTTGAATATTTCATACTCGATAATTTATAGCTTGATTTAGTAGAGAAGGGCCTCCTCGAATGCCTCGCCTTCCGCTCAGTTTTACTTCCTACGAATCCTTTTCATAGAATTTACATATAGAAATAGTGTACTTTATTTTGACATAGTACGTGCTCAGTTTTTCGCTACGTTTGCGATGTTACGAATGGTTGAGGTTTTAATAATGTAGTTACTTAGCTAAATAAATATGTCTAAATTAAGATTGTTAATGCTAAATTTTTGGTCTAAAATCGAATAAAATTAATATAAAATGCGTATGAGACTGCGGCAAAAGAGGGTGATACTTAGAGAGGCAGGGTTAAATATAAGAGCCACCTAGGGTCCTGGCATTTCAACTCCAATTTACTATTAACCCACCTAAGCATAATGTTTGCCTCTTACATTAACACTATTCTACTAACTTAGACCGCCTCGTCTCGTCGCGTCGTATTGCTCGAAATACTACGTTAGGCACAAATAGCCCGCTAGGCATAATTTAACATCTAACATTACAGTAACTTCTATTGTTAGACCATAATTGAGGTAGATTTAGGCATAATGGAGGGACATACGATAAGTAGAGAGGCATATTTCTCTTGCTACTATCTTGCTCGAACGTAATAACACCATTTGTGTGAAACACCTATTTAATAGCGGCCTTTATAGGAAATGGGCTGACGAATAAAGTCGATCTTCTCCGACGTAAATCCTCGGAAGAGCCATAATTCAAGTTTATAGAGTTTTTTTGACTCTTTCGCGATTGAGTTTGAATGAGTTTTTGTTTTAATGTTGTCAAAGAAAACAGATTTAAAACGAAATTGACATAGTATCAATCACGTCGTAGGTTTCTTAATATAAATCTACTGCGATACACAAAAATATTATTCCAGTTAATTGTGACAATATCATTTTTAACCGACTTCAAAAAAGGAGGAGGTTCTCAATTCGTCTGTATGTTTTTTTTTTTTTTTTGTGTGTATGTTACGCGATCATTCGAAGACGGCTCAACCGATTGAGATGATTCTTTTTGTGTTCGAAAAGTGATACCTCAGGGGTGGTCCCATAAAAATTTGGTGAGGATCTGATGAGAATCTTCGGAGTGATGAACAGAATTGCACCACGAGAGTGCAGCAAATTGCTCAGTTTTCGATTTCCACCAGTAGATTTGGCCCATAAACGAATAGTTACCGATAAATGGAATATCTGAAACCACCTTCTCATCAGAAAACTCTTCAATCAGTTACGATCACAGGTTACAATTTGAAGATTTTAGTCGAATTTAGTCGCCGGACTGGGTTTGAATGAATGTTAATAGAGAACCCTATCCTATATGAAGTTCTGATGAGGATCTTCGAAGTGATGAACAGAAATGCACCTCGAGAGTGCAGCAAATTGATCATTTTTCGACTTCCATCAGTAGAATTGGCCTATAAACGAATAGTTACCGATAAATGGAATATCTGAAACCACCTTCGCATCAGAAAACTCTTCAATCGGTTACGATTACAGGTTACAATTTGAAGAATTTAGTCGAATTTAGTCGCGAGACTGGGTTTGAATGAATGTTAATAGAGAACCCTATCCTATATGAAGTTCTGATGAGGATCTTCGAAGTGATGAACAGAAATGCACCTCGAGAGTGCAGTAAATTGCTCATTTTTCGACTTCCATCAGTAGAATTGGCCCATAAACGAATAGTTACCGATAAATGGAATATCTAAAACCACCTTCGCATCAGAAAACTCTTCAATCGGTTACGATTACAGGTTACAATTTGAAGAATTTAGTCGAATTTAGTCGCGGGACTGGGTTTGAATTAATGTTGATAGAGAACCCTATCTTAAATGAAGTTCTGATGAGGATCTTCGAAGTGATGAACAGAATTGCACCTCGAGAGTGCAGCAAATTGCTCATTTTTCGATTTCCACCAGTAGAATTGGCCCATAAACTAATAGTTACCGATAAATGGAATATCTGAAACCACCTTCTCATCAGAAAACTCTTCAATCGGTTACGATTACAGGTTACAATTTGAATAAAATATTCGCTTTTGCCTCGCCGGACTGGGTTTGAATGAATTTTGATAGAAAACCCTATCCTAAATGAAGATCTGATGAGGATCTTCGGAGTGATGAACAGATCTGCACAGCGAGATTCAACAAATTGCTCAGGTTTCCATTTCCACTAATAGAAGTGGCCCATACACAAAAAGGATGAATGGGGCATCCGAAAACACCTTATTACCAAACTCTTCAATGGGTTACGATTAGGTACAGGTTGCAATTTGAAGAAACAGTCGCTTTCGCCTCATGGAGTAGAATTTTCAGTGACAGTGGCACTAAAAATGGTTAAATAAAAAATAAATAAAAATTTAAAAAACCGACTTCAAAAAAACCTGAAAAGAAAAACTAACAAAACCTGAAAAAAAAACCAAAAAGTGAAAAATAATCCATTTCGGGTCACTAAGACAGCAGATAACTTAAACATAAGTACTTACTTGGAAGTCGGACTGAGGGTGACACCATGTTTTCTTTATACCTCTCAACATTCAATCTAACCCAGTCCGAATTCCAAGTAAGTACTTATGTTTAAGTTATCTGCTGTCTTAGTGACCCGAAATGGATTATTTTTCACTTTTTGGTTTTTTTTTCAGGTTTTGTTAGTTTTTCTTTTCAGGTTTTTTTGAAGTCGGTTTTTTAAATTTTTATTTATGTTTTATACTACAAAAAGTGAAGTAAAAAAGTAGAGACAAAAGAAGGGAAATCGATTAAAACTAATAATATTTTTAAACACAGCGTAACGAAGATAAAAGCATTAAAGTAGATTGAAAACCAATACACCGTAAATCGAGCAACCGACAAAGTAAAAAGCCAGGGTGGGCATAAATAAAAAAATATATAAAACCGAGTTTTTTATTAAATTCGTTATCAACAATCGATTTGGGTTACTATGTCATGAAAAGTTAAGGTAAATATTTTCTTCCATTAGCGGTGTCATGTTAAATACAGGCTGTAGGTGGTTGTGATATGTACCTTTGTGTACAGTCAGCAATAAAGTGGTTGAGTTTTTAGATGGTTTTAAAAAATAGGATTTTATTTTAAAATATTATAAATAGGAAATATGGATTTTTTTTAATGCAAATAAGGTGATTGAACAGCTGGCATAAGGTCCATTTGTTGTTAGGCTGCTGCTAAGGGAGTAGCAATTTAAATCAGGACCCTTCGTAATTCACCTGACACCATGTGACTTGATATACATTTTTTTTACATTAAATAGGCATGTATTTGAACTCATTTTCACCTGATGGCAGGTGACGATGAGGTCGAGGATGTAGTATGATAGTCTAGAAAGAGAACGGCATACCTGTACAACATAATGAAACGCGACGAGTTACTTGGCACCATGACTTTGTTCAGAGAGTGGTGACAATGTCTCTATGTAAGTCTGGCACTATTCAAATAATAAAACAAAAAATAAATAAATATTGTAGGACAATTCACACAGCGCCATCTAGCCCCAAGCTAAGCAACTAGACTTGTGTTATGGTGGGCAGATAGATATTTCTATGGGATCAGTACCACGCGATATCGCGGCAGGGCGCAGCTGTTATGGCATCAAATTATTTTACACTTAATTTTTTAGCTACTAATTAGTTTTTCGCTGACGGTACGCAGTATAGAATATACGGTAGGTATATATTTATCAGTATACAATCAAGGATAGCTTTGTAAACTTTGTCAACGAAACCGCGCTCCATTGTTGTTAGTTTATGCCTTGCTTACATTTGCTGAATACGGGACAAAAATACTGTTATTTGATTCAATGAAATGTTTTGTTCAATGCTTTTCAGTTTTATTACAATGAGATTGTTGTGGAACTCATTTTCTATGTGGGCGTGGATTAAGAACACCTTTTGTTAGAGAAAAAAAAGATAGATATTTAAATAAATATATAAATTCTTTATCTAAAAAACAGACAGACAAGAAAGTGATCTTATAAGGGTTCCTTTTTTACCTTTTGAGGTACGGAACCCTAAAAGTTCTTCTATGAGATGGTCAGACCAGCTGAAACAGAACAGGTCATCCAGGTTTGTGGTAGTGGTTCGAATGGCTACAGATTAGAACAATTGGATGACCCTTACAAGCTGGGTGATGAAAAATGGTGCATAAAGATAGATTTTAGAGAGAGACTCCTAAGTTTAAAATCCATATAACGTGCCTTACAATGTACCATTAATTTATGAAACTGCATATTTTTATCAATTTTGGGTTTTTAGAGAAATAACCATTGATGAGTACCTACCTATCTCATTATCAATAGATTTTGGATTTTGGATTTAGGCAAACGATTTTGAAATGGATTTTGAAAAAAGGTTTTTTTTAATATTTCCGAATACACGAATTACACTTTTCGCGAAACCATAGCTTTTGATCGCGTTGACTTAACACTGGATTTTTACATCTTAATATTATAAAGACGTAACGTTGGTAACAAGTTTGTATGTTTGTATGTTAGGGGTAATCTCCGAAACTACTGAACCGATTTCAAAAATTATTTTACCAATAGAAAGGTAAATTATTAGGGAATAACATAGGCTATAATTTAAAATAAATTGGGTCTGGACATACAGAGAAGTGAGGGATCCTATAAGGGTGCCGTTTTTCCTCTTGAAGTACGGAACCCTAAAACGTTACACAAAGTACTTTTGTAGTAATTATAATATATTACGTCCATGGTACTTATACACTATTGTAACACTAGCAATGGCAGTTCGAAGTTCAGATGCGGGTCTCCAACTACGTTGTCGGCCATGATGCTTAAAATCAATATCCTCTCTTTAAACAATAAAGTTTTCAATGTATGTATGAACTTGCAATTATAAATCCAAAGCAAAATAATAATTTGGGAAAATAAATATAAATTGAACTTACGGTATCATTTAAAAAAATAAAAAATAAATTACTTATATAAAACAAAAACAAAATAAACTAAAATTCATTTAAAAAAATAAATTACTTAAACAAAACAAAAACAAAATAAACTAAAATCACCACCAGCACCAGCAAAATCAGCACCAAATAGGTACCCCATTCTGGTATCATTTTCAATTTTCACAATTTATGGTAGGTATTTATTAATAATTAGCTTTACAAATATTGGTTCATTAGTCATGATTGTGCTTTGGTCGAACGAGAGAAGCGTCTCTGCTTCAAGTCTGGTTTCTGCTTTCCCCTTTCCAATACGTAGGCCGATGGACAAAAGGAGGACTAGTCGGAAAAGTTTATGTCTCACTGCCGTCTTTCTACCTTCACTCGGGTCCGTCAAAGCCCTCGTTTATTTAGAGGTCTTTATATAGGTATCCTCTAGGAAAGCGTGTTACATTTTAGGCCACATCGTGAGACCTCTTTGACGATGTGGTTTAAAATGTAACACCACTAGACTACCTAGGTCAAACGCTGACATATTTATTATTATAAAAAAGAATACATTTGTAACCATAGCAACGATAATTCGTTGTCAATAACGCTCACGTTCCCGTAGCGTGAGCGTGACGTCGCGCTTTTTTGCATTACGGTGGTCATTGATTTATAATTATGTATTTTTGTATTAGGATTATATTCTGGATCATTTACGTCGTAGTTTTCAAATTCTATGAATATAGAATCTATGACGTCAACTTACCATTCTAAGCTGCAGGTGCGGTCGAATCGGCATATCCCCTAATGTTTTTACATCGTGTTCATTTCCTTCCTGAATTTGGATCGTAACCCATTACGAACATAAACAGTCTGTTTTGACACCTGTGTCACATTGCCCGACAAATCCCTATTTTATGTTTCGCAGTAGAAATTCAAGAGAAAACGTTGTAGCGAGCTTCTATAGCTTATTTTTAGCTTCATCCATATTTGTTTACTTGAAACAAAGTTTAGCTGTGGTTTGGTGTAATGTTACGGGCATTTCACTCTCTAAGATTAACCAATGGGAACGGGCTGACATCACACAATATTACCATGACACTTTTTTGTGAGTGCAGATGTCCCATTACGAACATAAACAGTCTGTTTTGACACCTGTGTCACATTGCCCGACAAATCCCTATTTTATGTGTCGCAGTAGAAATTCAAGAGAAAACCTTGTAGCGAGCTTGTAGCTTATTTTTTAGCTTCATACATATTTGTTTACTTGAAACGAATTTTAGCTGTGGTTTGGTGTAATGTTACGGTTATTTCACTCTCCAAGGTAAACCAATGGGAACGGGACGCATGACGTCACACACCATAACACTTTTATGTGAATGCAGGTGTTCCAGCAATTTATTAGATGTTATCTCTTCAAATAAAACCAAAATATTTTTTTTATCACAGTTGCTCATAAAGTGGATCTTATTAAACCGCTTTTAGGCTCATAATGCAACGTATTATACACGCGTGCAATAAAAAAAAATCCAACTAGTGCTAAAATAATACGTCATCCCGATATGTCAAACTGCTAATGACATATAGTAGATGTAACATTCCTAAGGACATCGTTCAAATCGTACCCAAAATTTAAGGTGCCGGCCAGAAAAAAAAATGTTTCTATCTTGTAGAGAATAACATTTTAAACAATGTTTACTAAGGCAACAAAGAGCTACGATCAACCATCGTTGAGTTATTTTACATTGAAAACCCAAAAAAATGGATTTTGTAGAGATCCGTTTGACCCTTTTTAAGATATTACTACAGAAAAAAAAAGGGTGCGTGTACTTATGTACGCGCGTGAGAAGTTATACTTCTTTGGCATTATTAAAAAAAAAAAAAAAAAAAAAACTCGTCCGGCAAAAAACTCGTCCGACAAAAAACTCGTCCGGCAAAAAACTCGTCCGACGTGAGAATTTTGTGTGACGTGAGAATTTTGTGTGACGTGAGAATTTTGTGTGACGCTTTTGTAAAATTTCACTCTCATCATTTTTTCATAACGCGCCTAAAGAAGTATAACTTCAAAAATATAAAAATAAGTAGTGAATGGATAAGCTTTGTCTGTTTTTATTATATTTATATAAATAGGTATATCCAATAACCCTTTCAGAAGTTTTAGTAGGATCTTAAAAGTGGTCAAACGGATCTCTATAAAATGCATTTTTTGGGTTTTCAATGTAAAATAACTCAACGATTTTTGATCGTAGCTCTTTGTTGTCTTAGTAAACATTGTTTAAAATGTTATTCTCTACAAGATAGAAACATTTTTTATTACTGGCCGGCATTTTTTTTTGTTGGTATTTTTTGTTAGAAACATGAATGATCTCCTTTATCTGGGTTATACTGTTTTGATGTATAGAAAAAGGTACCATCCAAAGAGTTTTTAGGCCTTGCTGGCTTAAAACTCTTTGTTGGTACCTTTTTTCTTCTTTTCAAAAGGTTGTCTCTAAAGTCTGATAACGAACGATAATATTACGTGATGACGTCTTTGAAAATAATTAAAAATTGAGTTTTGTTTTTATTTTGTTTTTTCTTTAGGTACCTACATAAATATATTTTTTCTATACCATTATATTCTGTTTTTAATCGCCGACGCAAAAAAAAATGAAAAAAACCCTAAAAAATTATTGTATGTCAGACGCTGTATAGGTTAAAAGTCTTTTGCCTAGCCTTTCGGGAGTGTAATTAACAAAAAATAGCAAACATAACCTAAAACTCTTAAAAACTTTTTATTATTAAAATTTTAACAAGTCTTTTTTTTTATTCGCAACTGTGATAAAAAACGTCGTACGATACAGGTGTGGATTGCTCATTCCATCTCGGCTTTTGCCACGCTCGCGTTCCGCTCGCGCGTCATAAACCGCCTCTATGGAATGATCAACTTTCCACACTTGTATCGCAATGTACTATTTATAAGGATTTATTCGAATGAGACAAATATTTCTCCTAATCATTATTTATTTTTTAAAGTGCTTGGCGCACTGGGCTATCTGAAAATATTTTTTAAGGAAAAATGCGTCTTCAAAAATTGGGACTGAGACGAGACTCGAACTCGCATCCCTTGAATACCGTTCAAGTGCGCTTAACAATTACGCCACTCTGAGAAGTACCGCCATAGTCGAATTTAAGAATCGCATTAACCTCTTTTCGAATTAAGTTTCGTTAGCGATGGATGCGAGTTCGAGTCTCGTCTCAGTCGCAATTTTTGAAGACGCTTTTTCCTTAATAAATATTTATATTTCTCCTAAGTTATTAGATTATGATACAGACGTGAACAGACACCTCGTCTCGTAGCCTATGATAAAAAGAATACCCATTAAATTGTAATCTTTATCTTTTTCTGCTCTTTGTGATTGTGTAGAAGTAGATTTCTCGCGTTTCGTTTGGAGTCCGTGTGTCAGATGATAGTTGAGTGATGGATGTTGGTTATGCTTCGGTCGTTTATATTTATCTGTATTCCAAATATATTTTTACTTTTAGAATGAAGTTCCTTATCGCGAGTTGGCGAGGTTACCTAGCCGAAAAAAATGTAACGAGTTACGCGTTACGAAAAACCGTACAATAAAGAGAGAATAAAGGAAAATACTTCATAAATGAAAAAAAAAAGTAAAGGGACTTTGTTCCAACCGCGTGTCTCGCGATACGGTATTTTTTATACTATAGAGTTTGTATTCGAACTTAATAGTTTTATTTAAAAATAGACTTATTTTTTAAATTAAATAAGGGCTTTACACAAAAAACTTACACTAATACAGTTAGTACCCCCACCTAACTGCTTAGTAGCTCGTCGGCGAGGACGAAGCTCTCATATTATATCAAACTAGCGACCCGCCCCGGCTTCGCACGGCTATATTATGCATGTATTATACGTGCGAACTGCTGTTGGCGACACTAAGCCCTTCCCTGTTACCGTTGGAGTTCACCAGGGTTCCGTCCTAAGCCCGTTCCTGTTCAGCGTAATATTGGATGCACTGTCCGTTGCCATCAGGGATGCACACGAGCAGCCTCCTTGGCTGCTCATGTACGCTGATGATATTGCGCTGGCGGATTCGGATAAGGGGCGGCTGGTCCAACGTGTACACACGTGGAAGGAGTCGCTTGAGAGCGGCGGTTTGCAACTGAATGTGGCGAAGACAGAGTACTTGGCTTGCAATACCACAGATCCCACACCTGTCTGCGTAGACGGTCATATGGTCGAGCGGACAGACCAGTTTAAGTACTTGGGGTCTGTGCTTCACGCGTCCGGCGACATCGATTGCGACGTCAAGTCACGCATTTCAGCGGCTTGGGCCAAGTGGCGTGAGGTGACTGGTGTCATTTGCGACCCCAAAATGCCGATTAAACTAAAGGGACAGGTCTATAAAACCATCATTAGACCTGTCCTTTTGTATGGTAGTGAGGCGTGGCCGGTGCTTGAGCGACATAAGCAGGAGCTGCGTGTCACGGAGATGAAGATGTTGCGCTGGATGTGTGGAGTGACGCGAAAGGATCGCGTCAGGAACTCCCGCATCCGGGGCAGCCTTCATGTCCGAGACATTGCAGATAAATTGCAAGAGTGTCGCTTACGCTGGTACGGCCACGTCTTGCGAAAACCGGCTAGTTACGTGGGGAACAAATGTCTTGCCATGGCGCCTCCGCCGGGTCGTGGCAGACTGGGTAGACCCAAGAAGTGCTGGCTTGACGTCGTAAAGGGTGATATGCGTGCAAATGGCCTTACAACCCAGGATGCCGAAGATCGTGCGAAGTGGAGGCGTAAAAGTAGGAAAGCGGACCCTGGGCTCCCGAGAGGGATGCAACCGGGAACATCGCTCGGATGATGATTATACATATAAACCTTCCTCTTGAATCATTCTATCTATTAAAAAAAACCGCATCAAAATCCGTTGCGTAGTTTTAAAGATCTAAGCGGTCAAAGGGAAATAGGGACAGAAAAAGCGACTTTGTTTTATATAATTTAGTGATAGTGATAGTGATGATGTGAAGTTTAATACATATTAATATTATTTTAATGGCATCAACTCGCGGTTTCACCTGCGTAACTCCCGATCGGGATAAAATATCGGGATCAGTATAATATCGGAGTACAAAGTGACCTTATGACACTCCCAATTAATCAATGTATCCTCATACCCAGTTGCATTAAAATGCGGCTTAGTCGTTTCAGAGCCTATTTAATGCAAAAAAACAAATAAAAATTTCAAGTTTTCCCACAAAGTTTTACATTATATTAAACGATAACACGACAGATAATACTTAATAATCTCGAGAGTAACATCTCAAATAAGAGTAGCTAATTTGTAGTCATTTGCTTAATACGAAGTGATTCATATTAATGAGAAGTGTAATATCGTGTTACTCGCTGACCCGGCCTCCGGTTTCAACGCTTATTCAAAGACACGTACTGACATCCGACCTCCATCACAATTTCCTTACTAAATTTCCTTCGAGACTTGAAAACTGAGACAGTATTTTCGAAGGCGTTACATGTAGTGCAACTCGACTCTTATGAAATTCTCGCAGACTGCTGATTATCTGTCGGTCGACGTTAATTGACACTTTACAATATTATAGTTTACGATCATAGAAAAAGTGGCTTCGTCCATCATCATCATCATCATCATCAGCCGGTGTCAGTCCACTCTACCCGATTTTAAAATACCTAACAAAAAATCCCAGCTCTTATACCCGATTTGATAAAAGTAAAGTCAACTTGATAATTTCAATTCTTTCGAAAGGGAAGTCCACTGTTTTCTGTTTACTCTTCAGGACTATATTTTTCTACTAAACCAAAACGTTTTGTTGATAAAAATTACCAACAATTTGACATTCCAATTAATCAAAAAAGAAAAATCTTCTTACTGACACGATCATACCTACTCATATACCTACCTGCTTAATGCAGTTTCCATTAGCTTTACTGTAATAAAACAATTTTATTTATTTTTATTTTATTAGCAGTTTTCTTAAGTAGGTTAATATTTGGCTTGATTTTATTTCAGTGTTGATTTTAAATAATGAAAATTTAGAAATTAGTTGTAATTTTTGACGCTCATCTTTTGGACTATGATGACAAACTATTCGACACAAGTCTATAGCCTGCGTTGACTGTAAGTAGGATAAAGATGTTAATTTCTCAGTATTAGACCTTCAAAGAGTTTTAACTGAAATCGTATAGGCTACATGTTTGAAAATAGGTAACTTTAGGATAACTCGAATTATGATAATCAAATATATATTTAAATGAACCAAAGTTTCAGCGAAGCACACGTTACCTAACCGAGGATTCAGCAAAAGTTTGAACATATCAATAAAACAGGTGTAGGAGTGATCCAAGGTCACAAGTTGAAATAATATTAGGGTAAATTTTTAAAATTCGATTAGTTTAAAAATTGATAACTTGCTCTACTTAAGAATTTCCAAAACGCAAAATTGTTTTCCTAATATCGAATTAATTAAAAACCTATTTAAGAACGTAACAACCGCGTACTTATCTGAACATTATCCCCTTTTTGACAAAAAAAAGAATCATCTCAATCGGTTGAGCCGTCATCGAGTAATCGATGAATTGAACCTCCTTCTTGTTTTGAAGTCGGTGTTTCTTTTTTAGGGTTCCGTACCCAAAAGAGTAAAAACGGGGCCGTATTACTAAGACTTCACTGTCTGTCTGTCCGTCTGTCTTTCACCAGGCTGTGTCTCATGAACCATGATAGCTAGAGAGTTGAAATTTTCACAGATTATTACTTATCCGGAACTCCATGTATTTATTTGTTTGTTTGTTCTTTCTTTACGGTCCAATGACTCAGCCGATTTGCATGAAGATCGGTACAGTGATAGTTTAAAGAATGGTAAAGGACATGGGGTACTTTTGATCCCGTAATTCCCGCGGGATTGGAACTAAAGAGGGCAAAACCGCGGGGTGAAGCAAGGTCATTATAAACTTGGCTTACAGCTTGAAAATCTGTTTATTATGTTGATGCAAATTTTGTCCAATGTATTATGTACATTATATAACACTGTGTTACATACTGATAAAAATATAACGATATCAACAGTTACTTTACATCGTTTTTCCAATTACACTGTTAATTAATTTAATGGAAAATTTTCAACAAATATTGTTAATTTCAGTTTCTGTTAAGTCCTTTGTTCAGTTTTGTAAATATTTCATGTTCAATTCTTATTTAGGTATTCATATTAAAGAGTTTTATATTTGGTACATATTTTTTAATATCTCATAGGTAGAATTACTCTAGGTAACATATTAAATTTTATTTTGACAATAAAACCTACGTTTTTTTGTTTGTATTGGTACAAAGCTAGTAGAAAGCTATTTATCTATACCCACGCAAAAAACGTTATTACTTTTATAATATCACCAAGTAGGCACATAAGCCTAGTTCGCATTAAGCTAGTATTTTAGTCGAATAGCGAGTAAGTTTGTAGCTAAAATATTCGCTATTGCCCAAAAACCGTTCGCACTTTGGTCGAGTATAGTTTACAAGTGAGTGGTGTATTGCAAGATGAATAACCTACCAAACAATGCAACGATGAGGCGGCAACTAATCAACTCGACTAATTCAAGAGGTTCGGACTTATTTAGCCGGTGAGCCAGTGAGCAGGGACGCGTGGGGGGAGAGGTGCTACTCGCCACTCGCATAATAAAAAAAGAATAAAAAAAACGCTTTAAAAAAAATCCAACTAAAAAAATAGAAAATAAAATTTATTAAATTTGGATTAAGAATGTTGTAAATAGTAAGCGTGTTACATTGTGATGCTACGCCTTCATTATTTTTCTTTTGCAATCACAATGTAACACGCTTACTATTTACAACATTCTTAATCTAAATTAAATAAATTCTATTTTGTATTTTTTTAGTTGGATTTTTTATTAAAGCTTGTTTTTTTAGTTTTTTTAAACTATTAATTAATTTTATACTTTTTGGTCTTTATTACCGAAATATGTTAGATTAGACCCTGGTTACCATTGAAAGACAAACTACTCGTCAAGACGATTCTAACGAGCCCAAACTCGATGGGGTTGTGTCGTTTCATTGCAAAGTTCCTATGACCACCTTCCAGTTCCACCATCAGACCCTGGTTACCATTGAAAGACAAACTACTCGTCAAGACGATTCTAACGAGCCCAAACTCGATGGGGTTGTGTCGTTTCGTTGCGAAGATCCTATGACCACCTTCCAGTTCCATCATCAGACCCTGGTTACCATTGAAACACAAACTACTCGTCAAGACGATTCTAACGAGCCCAAACTCGATGGGGTTGTGTCATTTCATTGCGAAGTTCCTATGACCACCTTCCAGTTCTATCATCAGACCCTGGTCACCATTGCAAGCCAAAGTACTCGTCAAGACGATTCTAACGAGCCCAAACTCGATGGGGTTGTGTCGTTTCATTGCGAAGTTCCTATGACCACCTTCCAGTTCCATCATCAGACCCTGGTCACCATTGCAAGCCAAAGTACTCGTCAAGACGATTCTAACGAGCCCAAACTCGATGGGGTTGCGTCGTTTCATTGCGAAGTTCCTATGACCACCTCCCAGTTCCATCATCAGACCCTGGTCACCATTGAAAGCCAAACTACTCGTCAAGACGATTCTAACGAGCCCAAACTCGATAGGGTTTCGTCATTTTATTACAGAGTTCCTATGACCACCTTCCAGCTCCATCATCAGATCAGCACCATGTTATCATAATATTGCATTGTCATCGGTCTTTGACAAGTGTGCAAAGTTTGAATTAAATCTGATCATTCTAAGTAGGGCAAAATCGTGCCCAAAGGAGTCGGTTACATACAAACAAGCAAACATACAGGTGAAACTAATAAAAGCGTGTTAATAAAATGGATCGACTCGACTAAATTACTTACTAACCAAATCGACTAAATTTTTGGTGTTCGGACACGTTTAGCTACTAAATTACTCGCTACTCGACTAAATACTACCCTAATGCGAACTAGGCTTTAGTACTGAAATCGTGGGAAAAATACGAATAAAATCTTGAACTTTACGTAACATGTTATGAAAGCTTGAACATGTATTGACCCTGTACGTTGTTCGCCGGGCCCGGGAGTAGTAAATCATTTTAATAATTGATCCCAGTTGAAATATTCATGAACTTCCAGCTGAAGGTATTTCGAGAAAAACGGATGAAAAATGTTCAGACCCTCTCGCTAATATTTCACAACATTTGATCGTTTCTCTGACGGAGTGTTTGGCTTTGTTTAACGTCGCTTCAGTTTAAGTCCTGAGCCGTAAAAGGGATTACCCTTATACTTACTTATTTTTGTATTTAAAAGCATCTCATACAAGATACTTTTATTATAGACTAGCGACCCGCTCCGGCTTCGCACGGCTATATTATGCATGTATTATACATATAAATCTTCCTCTTGAATCACTCTATCTATTAAAAAAATTGCATCAAAATCCGTTGCGTAGTTTTAAAGATCTAAGCATACAAAGGAAAATAGGGACGGCGAAAAGTGACTTTATTTTATATTATGTAGTGATAGTGAAGTGATAGTGATAGTGAAGAAACAGTACGTTTTTAGGGTTCCATACCCAAAGGGTAAAAACGGAAGGCTATAACTAAGTTTTTACTGTCCGTCCGTCTGTTTGTTTCTCACCAGGCTGTATCTCATGAACCGTGATAGCTAGAGAGTTGAAACTTTTACAGATTATGTATTTCTATTGCCGCTACAACGATAAATACTAAATACTAATAGTACATTGCGATACAAGTGTGGAAAGTTGATCATTCCATAGAGGCGGTTTATGACGCGCGAGCGGAACGCGAGCGTGGCAAAAGCCGAGATGGAATGATCAATCCACACGTGTATCGTACGACGTTTTTTATCACAGTTGCGAATAAAAAAAGACTTGTTAAAATAATAAAAAGTTTTTAAGAATTTTAGGTTATGTTATACAGTGAAACTTGGTTAAGTGGGACCTGGATAAGTGAGAAACCTCCATAACTGGAACTCATGCTGAGGTCCCAACACTTTGGCACTGAATTACCCCTGTTAGTGGGACGAAGCAAACCTCTATATCTGGGATTGGTTCTTTCGATTGGATCATCATAGTTACCTTTATAACTGAGACAGCGAGTGAATTTTATATGCATAAACCTCTGTAACTGAGATAACATCGTTTTGTTTTGAAATGGGCGCGGAAGAAAATTTAGTAAAAATTGCTAAACGCGAAGCAGTAAAAGCACTAGAAACTTTGCACAGTTATTTTGAAATGACATCAATTGGTGACCGAAGCATATTTGATAAAATTTATAACATAGAAAAACATCTGATGGCTGATACTTCCAAAAGACAAACTTAAATGACAGATTTTTGTAATTGATACATTCTGTTTCCATATTTGTAATACGTGTAAATAAACGTGCTTGAATATTTTTGTTAATTAAATTTGTATGATTACCTTTTTTTTATCAACTCATTAACTTAACACCATATTATTTTATTTTATGATCGCACCTCTATAACTGAAATAATCTGTATTCTGACCTCTATTAATGGAACCCTCTATAAATGAGACAGATATTTATTTATACCTGGATATCTGAGACACTGGGTAAGTGGAATACCTCTATAAGTGAAACAACATTGCAGGTCCCTTGATGTCTCACTTAACCAGGTTTCACTGTATTTACTATTTTTTGTTAATTACACTCCCGAAAGGCTAGGCTAAAGACTTTTAACCTATACAGCCTCGTCTGACATACAATATTTTTTTAGGGTTTTTTTCATTTGTTTTTGCGTCGGCGGCGGTTAAAAACAATATAATGGTAAGGAAAAAATATATTTATGTACCTAAAGAAAAAACAAAATAAAAACAAAAGTCAATTTTTAATTGTTTTCAAAGACGTTATCACGTAAAATTATCGTTCGTTATCAGACTTTAGAGACAACCTTTTGAAAAGAAGAAAAAAGGTAGGTACCAACAAAGAGTTTTAAGCCAGCAAGGCTTAAAAACTCTTTGATGGTACCTTTTTTCTATACATCAAACAGTATAACCCAGATAAATTAAGAATGTTTCATCTACCTAATATTCACTTAGCAGTAAGATACGTATTCAACTTATCGGGATAACGTATTATTTTACCACTAGTTGGATTTTTTTTTATCGCACGCCTGTATAATACGTTGCATTATGAGCCTAAAAGCGGTTTAATAAGATCCACTTTATGAGCAACTGTGATAAAAAGAACTTTTTTGAACGTGTCGACCTCGTGCGTGAGCCCAACTCGTACTTAGCTGGTTTTATATTTTTTTATGTACAGACTTCTAGGTATTGACAACCAATACGCAATCTTGATATTTTTGTATTTGTTTGATTTTATTAACATGAGTATTATTAAAATTTGTGGATCTATGTACTTACGTAGGCTTTATCTCAGTTATATTAGGTACTAAGACTGTTATAAATATACCGTTTTTATAACTAGCTATAGTTAAACCGTATAATGCTGACTTCACCCACTCGTATATTTCATCTTTTTAAACATTTTATCCCAATTCTCAGTTGAGTAAACGGAGACAATTGAGTGGACTCTACGTGATTTGGGTTGAATAAAAACCTTGATTAGATAATGTGGGAACGGACTACGGACATGTCGAGTGTTTTAGGGATATGTAAAAGACTTTTGACGACCCAGTTGGCACAATGGTCGCCATGCCGGACTGCCAAACACAGGGTTGCGGGTTCGATTCCCGCCTCAGACATGTATTTATGCTTAGATATTTGTCTGTGGTCTGGTTGTTTCTATCTTCTCTAGGGATATACAATGACATTATTTACACAATATATACATATATAAATCGACACTGTCGAAACGACTGAACCAATTTGTATGAATTTTTTTGTGTAAATTTGTTAGGTCTGAGAATCGACCAACATCTTTTTTTTTGTACCTATATGGCAAAACAACGTTTGCCGGGGCAGCTAGTGTATTATATACAAAAGAAAAGAGTATAAGTAGTATTTCAGTTGTCTAGCACCCTAACACAAGTCTAGTAACTTAGCTTGGGGCTATAGCGATGTGTGGGATGTCCTGCAATATTTATTTAATTTATTTATTTTTCGAAATGCTGAATACTGAAATACGAATACGAGTCGTTACTCAAAAGAGCTCAAGATCTTTTACAAAGATCACATGACTCTAAACGCACCATGATATATGACTTACCCACATAACTGGAATGTCCAGTCTTTTCATAGTTTATCATACACTCGCCGAGGGGTGCACATAATGTCTGAGAATGAATAGCCGGCCAGGTAAAACGGGTATCTGTGTTACACTGTAAATACCTATCTACCTTAAGGCTCTCGCAGACTATAAACTTTCGTTATTCGTCGACAGTTCGTCAAGATAAATTTTGAAATGGCAAGTGGAAGATTCCCTTCCAAAGTGAACAATCGGAGAGCTATCTGCTGATTAGATAGTCTCCAGTCTACGTGAACTCACTGTGCGACGTTCTAAATTCTTTATCTTAATAACTATCTACACCAGCATAGACGTGTGGGACCGAAATAGAACATTAAATTAAATTGAGACTTAGATGATTGTTCAGATAACAGTTAAGGGATGAAGATGACATCATTTAGAAGTAACGTTTCGCTTTAACTGAAAGCTGAATGAGATTGCCTCCAGTATCTAAATAAACAATCAAATCAGCGTTATTTTAAATTGAATAGCTAAAGTTTTTGGCAAACTATTCTGTTATAGTTTTAAACGATATTACGTAAAACGCCTTTTCATATTTAGATAATGATTAAAGGTCCATTTCAAGCTCTTACTAGTTGCTTAAAACTAGTTGCGCTCCAGTGTATCACCCGCCTAAGTCCCGATCCCGTTGTACGGTCAGGGGACAAAAGTGCTTGACCACCATCACTAAGTTAAATTTATCTTTTTAATGAGGTCAAAAGTCCAGAACTACTATAGGGACGGCGAAAAGTGATTTTATTATATACTATGTAGTGATAGTGATGATTTATAGACAGAATTTCACAACAGACAATATTTTCTTACAAACATTTTATTAGGTAGTAAAACATACGTAAACCGTCACCTGCCGAACCGTAATCACCGTGGTACCGCAGCTACAACTAGCTTGAAGGCTGTAGAACCGGTGATTCCAATGTACATATCCCGGTTCAGTAAAAGTACAACAACAAACGATGAACAAGAGTATATTAAGACCATCGACCGGAAACGGCTGGAACAGGAGAAGCTGGGTATCAGCCTCGAACTAGTGGAACTGGAATCCCAAAGGAAGACTAATTTTAAGTCCTACGTGCTCCGGATTCCAGCGACGCTAAAAGACATGTTCTTCTCGGCAGATTACTGGCCCGCTGGCATTGTATACCGACGCTATAGGGAGGCAAGACCGAAGATTCAAAACCCTAAAACTTAACTTAATTTTTTTATAATATTATCTATATAATAATAATAATAATAAGCCCGCAGGGCACCTTGAGGCGAGGTGAAGGGGAGTAACGACCCCGCGGTCCCGAGTTTTCCAGGGGGAAGTCACCGTTCCTCAACTCCGGCTTGCCTTGGTTGGCTGGTCGGAGTGAACACTGACGAGGAAGCGGTCCCCCGCCTCTGGCTTGCCTTCACCGGCCGTTCAGAGTGGAGTCGCATGAGTAGAAATACTCGAAGGATGGATGCCGAACGTCAGTGATGAGTTGGCCCGCTCGCTCGGACTACCAGCGATGACTTAAAATCCAGTAAGGCCTCTCCATCCTTCAAGCCACTCACGTTCCTGTTGCCCCCTTGCTGTAATTTACTCGGCTAATTAGGGTGGCCCAGTCTGAGAGTTGGCGAGTCTCCGCCTGCCATTTTTACGTGTTTATTAGACATTGTTACGGCAGGTGCCATAGTATCCATAGTTCCCCAGTATCTAGTCCACTACCATCCCATCACAATAGCTCAAGTAGTTTTGTCCTGTAGATTATCAATAGTTTCATCCAAACCGGAGGTTGTCCTTGGTTGCACTTTATAGTGTAGACAGGGATAATCGCCGGTTTAGAATCCACTCCATTGTTTGCTATTATACTTGTTATTGTAAAGGGCCTCTACGTGTTGGCTTCGGCTCCACGCACGCCTTCCAAAGGTCCGGGGCTCCATAGCCCCGTGATACAGGACGTATAACAGACACATAATAATAAATCATTTATTTCAGGTAACAGCCTTATAAATAAGTACAGACCCATATAAAACGTATGTACGTACGTACGTATATGTATGATAGTCTGTAAGGTATATATTTTATATGGGTTTGTACTTATTTATAAGGCTGTTACCTGAAATAAACGTTTTTTTTATTTTATTATAACGTTTAAAATTAATATTTAAATAATAGGTAAGATAAATTGCCATTTCTATTCGAATGCTGGAACGGATATATTTAGGTCAAGCGAATATAAGATACGAGTTACAGAACAATCATTCGGTCAAAAGAAAAAAA
Organism: Idaea aversata; assembly: GCA_907269075.1. Lineage (NCBI taxonomy): Eukaryota > Metazoa > Arthropoda > Insecta > Lepidoptera > Geometridae > Idaea > Idaea aversata. The sequence continues at coordinate 7,080,327 of OU026096.1, forward strand.
AATGATACGGCTATTGTGTCGCAACCGTTTACTGAATAGGAAAGAAAACTATTCATCCAAATAGTAACTGATGTAGTCATGCAAATTGATGCCCATTTGTGCTTGACGACACAGTCTACAAGGTCTGCATTGTGCGGGCATCTGATGCTGTCGTTCGACGATCGGTAGGTAGTCAAAGATCGAACTAAATATCATTAGTATAGTTTTGCTATGTCCGTTCGTCCGTCCTTCCGTCTGCAGCCTAGCTCAGAGACTATTAGTACAAGATATCAATAGCTTTCTAGTACAAATAGTCTGGGGTTGTATGTATATTCATGCCAATATTATGGAGAATAGATTCATATTATTAATTTATTAATTATATTAATTTATACCAAATGACAATTTGGCATGAACGTACATACGAATCACGCCAACAATGGTAAAAAAAAATAAAGTATACAAACACAATTATTTTTCGCCAAACCCCATAGTGTGAGGAGTCATTGGATAGGTCTATTAAAATTTGATTAAAATATATATTATTGTTATGGGAAAATCACTTTTTGATCCTGGGATCTGTTACCAAAATATTAAATATCAAAAGGTTTTTTTTTTGTTTGAGTCAAGTGTCACCCCTACTAGTTTTTGGACCCTTTTTGATATAGTAGTATGTATAACAAATTTAAAAAGAAAAGAAAACTAACACGGCTAAGTAGGCTTTAAAAGTTGGTGAGTAATAGACGACTAAACTATAAAGAGTCCCTTCGAATTTTTAACATACCTACTACAGAACATTGCACGCACTTGGCCGGTTTTTAATAACGAATTAATGACTCTACTACTCAATTTCGAAATACGAAATTCCGTAATTTGTGAGACCGAATGTGTATCAGTACGATGTTCGTTAGTTCGAAAGTACAATGTCGCGACGTTTGAATAATATCATAACCCCGCAAGAAAACGGTCCAGATAAGTTGGCCGACTGCTTTAACGTTGAATGTGAAATCGCGCTCAAAATACAACACAATTCAAGAGATATAAAACTAACAGGTAAAGGTGACCAAAGCTAACACTTCCCTGTGCAGAGTATCGGATATGGTAATATCATCGACCTCGTGACTGCGCTACGTTCTACCTGGGACGTCCAATTTGCAAGCGAAATGTCGTATTTGATGACACAACACAATTTTATCATGCACAATCGTGTTATGTCGATGTTATTTTGCAGGTTTATTTATGACCAAAGTCGTTTTACTAAAGTAAACCTAGTTTGATTATTTAGGAAACATGCTATATACCTGGTATATAATTATTCCAAATTATTGGTTCAGGTGTCCAAAGGGCTGACTGTTACTTTGGCCAAAAGATCTGCATTGCCATCCAAAGAGGCAATGCAGCGAGCTTTTTGGGACCTAGATAAACTTATTTAGATTTTTAATATTTTTATTTTTTTAATTAATTAATTTGTAACTTTGTAATGTTTTGTAAATTTTAAATAAACTCGTATCTCAATTAGTAATGAATTAAATTATATTTAAATTTAAATGGTTCCTGGTATACAATGATGTTTCAGCGAAGGGGTTTTAATACGAAAGGGGGTTGTTCTATTTACTGTTCAATATTTAAGGTAAATAATTAATATGTAAATATTTAATGTTCTATTTTCTATTTCTAGATGTCTAGGCGAACAATTTTTGTTCTACTTGACTTTTAGAAATTCAAACTTTTTTTTGATAATTCTGAGGGAATTTTTACTTGAAAATCAGCTGTTCATACAAAATGTTCGAATTTTCAAAAGTCGTAGAACAAAAGTTGTTCGCCTAAACGTCTAGAACGCTGAAACAAATTGTATATTCCACACTTCCTATAAATAATCTCTTTCGGTTGTCTCTCTGAAATTGTTAGATAACGATGAACATTCATAAGTACCTATGTATAAATAAATCTACCCTAAAACCACAATGTATCAGTTCAGATGCTTACCAACACAATGTCGATTAGCACCGAGATTGATCAGCATTTTACAGATATTTGCACTCAATTACGTAAATCCCTGAATCCCATATGATAATCTTAATATCACTGCTACGGATAATAAATGTTCCTAAACGTTCGAGTAAGCCATTTTTGAGCCAACTCACGGGAAAATATACGTATTTAATGCGTACGTTTTCCTATAGGTAATATTATGATTTATTACACCGGAAATCTTATTACATTAGAAAACAACCCTTTCATATTACCCTAGTTCCTTATCTAAAGCATAAACATTGTAAATAGATTTGCGTATAATTTTCCTGAGGCAAATGTTATCTGTGTTCGCGACACAATATTGATGTGAGCAAATGTATGGGAATGTCGACCAGTGACGTCATTATCTTGCGTTTGTTTGATTGCTTGAGATACGTAAGTAGAACTGGAGCGACTCCCGAGGGAACAAACATAAATGTTAACGGGTCTGTCGTCAGCGGTCTGACAGTTTGACATTTGATATACGTTTTCTTTGTGCCTTTATTTATTTGTATTACTTGGTTTTTATTGTATGGTTTCTTCCCTATACTTCACATGACTAAGTATATTAAAATATAAAACTTATTACATTTTAAAACATAACACTGGCGCGTGCTCATTTTTATTTTGATTTTTAAACCACTCAGAAGTACTGAATCGTCCAAACAATATTTATTTTATACTATTTTGTAACTATTTAGTTTTGATAAGATAGGTAATCTTTGTCATAAGATTAGTTAACATCCGGCGTGTACTTACTCGTATAATTTATAGATTCTAATATTATCTGAAACGATAAATTAAATTATTTTATTACGTCTAATTTCCGCCTCCCAACTTTAAGCAAAAGAAACGTTAATATATTTTTTCAGTGCAGCATTTCAATTACCCCCGCCGAACGATTCTGCTAAGAAGTCAATTTCCGTTTCGGAAACCTTGTATAGGTTCTAATTTATAGCTATTCTGGTAATAGATTATCTCTTGCATTATTCAAATGCAGTCTCGTATATCGTGCATCGAAGGGGGAAATAGACTACCAACTATTCCATCGACCGATGGTCGTCGATCATTCAATTCGAAGCCAAAAGTGGTCGAACGTCCATACGTTTTTTATATTAAGCCATACTGATACTTTCATTTTGTCTTTTGGAGCCATAAATTAAATATTGAATAAATTATACTATTTTTCGGTGGAGGCATGAGACCATATTTTTGGAGGCATGAGATCAAGCCACGGTTAGGGAGATATCAGCCGATAGAGAATCGATAGTCTGTGTGTGCCTTCAGTTCTCAATGGATTTATCCACCCTGTAGATAATTTATCGTCGATACTGTAAGGGGCGTCAAGTAGCTATAGATACCTATGTATGTATATAACAGCCTTTTTACAAAACACGCAACTCTACATTTGATGGTTCTATTCCATCCTATTAGCATTATTATTTGAGTAGACAAGTTATTTGGGTGCTGTTATTTTGTTATACCAGTCTCAAAGTAGATTACAATTATATTAAAATCTAATTGTGATTGGAAAGTATGATAAAAATAACAGTCCTACATATAAAAAGTTATCGTAACATTAACCTATTACTAAAATACTGCGTTAATCCACAAAATAACTTAGGAACCTATCTATCTAAAGCAAAATCAGCAATTTCGTTCGTGATTCGGCAATTTTCACGCACCTTGATCAATATTTTTACAGTAAAATCAAAGTAACTCCCCACCTCCCACATAATAACTTAATTTAATAACGATTCGCGTGAACGTGCAAAGAAGTTTCGAGTATCGAATAACAATAATTTTCAGTATACGACGTCAATCCGATTTTATTGTTATTGATTGAATGACCCGACCAAAACCTTACTACGCCCCTTCTACGTTATTACTGAAATGTGCAGAATATAAACTGCAAAGTTTCGATAAAACCACACCCTTCGTAAGCTTTGACTGCGCCAAAATTCGTTGCATTTCCACTTTAAATCTTTGCGGAACTCTCTTTTTTTAAAAGGGGAAGAGAATATAATGGGGACTAATTCTTCCGCTGACGGGAGACCCGAGGCAATGAAGTAGGTGGATTTAGCATGGTACGTAAAATACTCTCTTTGGAGTTTTTTGGCTTTTAAACATGTCTTTCCTACCCTTCATAATTTACAAGAAAAGAAGTTTAAGTTTATTATGAGACCATTTTTTGAGATAAAATGTATAAATAAGAACATTAAGGTTTCTGTTTCTGTATTTGAACAATTAATTGAGAGAATTGATGAGGATGGCTTGATTAGTAACATGGTAATTAATCCCTACGGGTAGACGAGCGCATGTGCAATGGGCAGGCGGATAGTTAGGGCGAGAAACTATGGAAGTCACGGCTTCTCCATACAATTTGCGAGTGTGAAAGTCCTCTAAGTTCTTTATAACATTGTGAATTGTATTAAACAGAATCTTACAATCCCAGGTTATTTCTAGGTCCATGTTTTCTTCTAATGTGGTCGTTACGTTCGCGTGCCTTCGCCAATTTGCGTCGACGCCTTATCGCTGAAGCTAATGTTCAGTGTAATGCCACTTCCGACATGAAAACAGTTCCGAACTCATTGTTCCCTTCAGTACAATTGTACGATGCAAAGAATGCATATCGAGAATTTACGTGCTTTCGTATTAGTACGAATATGAAAACAATGTTCGGCCTTTCAGCTCGTCTACTTTTAGAGGCAGTAGGAAATGTGTAAAAGTTCTGGTGACGTAGCTGCTACTTTGTCCAACGGATCGGCATTGCCATCCAAACAGGCAATGCAGCCCGCTTTTGTGGAGCCGAGTCGCAGTCCTTGGTGCACCTACTCTAATGCTCATTGTTCTCTAACACTTGCACTTTGGAGGGCCTGGTAGAAGATAACGCTGCTGCAGTCATAGTGGCTAACTATTGGGCAGGAAAAGTTGAACGTTCGGCAGTCAAACAGAAGAAGAAGTCCGCCTTTTGGGCACCCTAGCTAGGGAAACTTATTTAAATTTTATATATTATTTTTCTCATTATAATAGTGATATACAGGGTTATTGGAAATTATACTAGCAAGCCGTTTAGGGCTACTTCTGTGCACCTTAACGAAAAACTTTTGTTTTACAACTTTTGGAAATTCGAACATTTTTTCGAAAATTTTGAGCTTAGGTTTATCTGAAAATAAGCTGTTCTTTACACGGAGAGGTCATTAACCTTTAAATTTGACTTATTTTTTAAGTTTTATCTACTGTTCTTAGTCTGAATGACCTTTGTTTTAAAAAAATCAGCTGTATTTCGAATTTACATAACCTCAAAATTTTCATTCTTTTTTCGAATTTCCCAAAGTCGTAGAGCAAAAGTTTTTTGTTAAGGTGCACATAAGCAGCCCTCAACGACTTGCTAGTATAATTTCCAATAACCCTGAATATATTTCATTATAAATTAGTAAAGTGGTTTAAACCGGTAGGTAGTTAAGTCAAACAATTATGCAATAATGTAATAACGTTGAATATTTTCAAACAAAAAAAAAAACAGCGCACTCCGGGAGTGCAGGCAGAAGTGAAAACTGTATATCTGTGTAAAATCTCATATGTCGCGAGAACATACGCAAAAAGAGTTTTAGATAAAAAAAAAATAGTTGGACGACAAATAGTCGTCCGACATTTGTCGTCCAACAAATAGTCGTCCGACATTTGTCGTCCAACAAATTGTCGTCCGACATTTGTCGTCCGTCAATAGTCGTCCGACAAATAGTGGGCCGACATTTGTCGTCCGTCAATAGTCGTCCGTTAAAAAATACCATATGTACGTCTTAATACACTCACAGCCAAATTAAAAACAGTAGGCCCAGGCATACATTTTCGCCGCGCCGTAGAGAGGGGATAGCTGTCTACTCTCCATCCGTCTTACGCTTTTTCGATCAGGTCACGTGACCTGACGCGAGTTTAAGATTTTATACCCATTACAGAAAAAGTGCTCAACGCCGCTAAAGAAGTTTTCACTTCAAAAACCCCGAAATTCATTCCCAACATCGTAGTACTTTACAGTCCCTTCTTGAATAAGTGTGTGTGGATAAATACGGTACGTAGGAAGTTACTCGTTTCCGTTCTTTTTGATTAGTATTTTATGATGTTTCGTATCGGTACGGGACGGGGAATGTATTGTTTTGTTCACGAAACTAAACCAGTCTCAGTACTCGTAGCTTCGTACTTTGCAATCAACGTTTGTTTTTCTTCTTTTTTTGTAAATATAATAGCTGGTTATATTGGATTCGAATAGACACAGTTCCATGTTAATTAAACTTTGAAGTACCTTGCTACTTATTCGAGTACATTTTTGTCCTTGTAGCCAATGGTTTTAGAAGTCAGTTTTTTTGGTAATTTATTTAGGAATGTTGGAGTTTTAAAGCCGGAACCATAACAATGAGTCATGGTTAGCTAGTTAATATAGAACATAAAGTAAATTAATTTATGATATGAAATTCTCGATTAATTACGCTTATGATATGTAGATTTTGTCAAGTAATTGTTCCACTTGGGTAGCTGTTAAAGTAATGGTCTATACACAGAAAAAATATTTCTTGAAGTGCGATATAATGCACTTCCTATTGACGCTAAAGAATAATTTATTTCTTAAAAGTTCTTGAAAAATAATATGATTTAAATAAAGAATACTGCTTATGATTTTAAGATAATTTATTGAAACCAAGAAATTATTCTCTTGCGTCTATAGAGCGAAACATTTCTCACGTCTATGGAGATACATTTTTTTTCTTATTACTGATTTTGCCCAGCACGTGAGAAAACGTCTAATGAGATTGGATAGGTACTCCGAATATACGACATAAGAGGAAAGTGTACCCGGCTCTCTGTCCATACAAACATAGTCGACTGTTTCCTCCTTGGATAATGACACTAGCACAAATATTTTTGTTGCATAAAACATATAACTGCCATGTCTTTGACTATGCCCCTATGTCTTGTTTTTTTTTCATATTCTTATTATTATAGAAAGTAAGGGTTAAAAAAAACAAAATATATATAAAAAATAAGCATGGTCGTGGCAGTTATAAGTTTTATGCTACAAAAATATTTGCTCAAGTGTCATTATCCAGGGAGGAAACAGTCGACTATGTTTGTATGGAAAGAGAGCCGGTACCCTTTCCGCTGCTACGATGGGTAAAGTAGACGTTGACTTTTCTGTATCGTTTACGTAATGGCACACATTATTTACCTAAACCGCGGCCGTCAAGACATATCGGCGATCAGAAACATGAAAGAAAACAGTTTTTCATTGATTCAGTGCCACATCTGGCGACAAAACGCCTTGAGCTTTCTATGATGACCTGACTTGACATTTTTATTGCTCGCAATATTTTCTCGGCCTCGAACGTATTCGTTCATGTACCTAACCCCGTGTAAAATATTGTGAAACTTGAAACAGGACAGGGAGCTGATTCTCGAGCAATGGAAAAGTATCGCATTCGATATAATACACATCAAAATTGAAGCGGTGCATAAACAGCCCGCTTGTTTTTAGTGGCAAAACTCAAAGAAAAAATTGGCGTGATCAATTATTTATTTTTATTTTGTTTGTAAGGAAAGTATAAAGCTGAGTTTACACAATAGACAGAAGAAATAGAAGCAGAAAGCCAATTACAAATAGGTATAATATAACAACAATCTGTAATAAATTATTTTTTTATTACAGATTGTTGTTATATTATACCTAGCGATATTTTAAACATAGCGATTTTTTGGGAATATATACAATTTAATTTAATCAATATACTGACAAATTAAAAAAATGTGATATTTTATCTACTAATCGAGAATCGCCTCCCAGAACAGATATGATATAACTGACGATATATTGAAGAAGTTTCGGCATCAATGGGACGTTTTCTGGGACGCCTCTCCTTTTTTATAGCTCTTGTTTTATCTTTTCCTGAGTTACGTCTTAAATCACGCACGATACAACATATCGGATAGAATATTAAAAAATGAATTGACTTTTTCGTACATTTTCTATTTTGAAAAAAGGCAAGGTACGTGAGGAGACCACTCGATATGGCGATCTGGTCGTTCTGTCACTTTTCTGCACTAATAATAATAAAGAGGAAATAGTTTTGTTTGTTTGTGACGTTTAAGCTTTAAAGCTATTGGGCCGATTTTAATAAAACTTGGTATTAAGATACATTGAATCCTTATGAGCCTAATATGGGCTACTTTTTATCTCTATATTCTCACGCGGGACTGAGTCTTACGCAGGTAAAACCGCGAAAATAGTATTACATAAAATAACGTTTATTAAATAGTTACTTAAGAAAATCTCAGTAACTAACTGTCTCAGTATAACTGTCTAACTAGGTACCAAACTTCCCCTTTTCGATTGTATAAATCTACTAATTACAGTTCCCAAAAACTTGACAGATTTATAACATCGTAGACTAATTTTAACCGACTCGTTTGTACCACAAAAGGAAAGTTTTCTCGGTGAACTGTCAAACTCCGTCACAGGGTGCTCTTATAACAAAATACAATTTGTCATGATTGATCAAAGAAGTTGGGAAAAACAAAGACAGGGGCCCGTAACAAAGGCATGTCCTCAAAGAATTTTATTTGGTAACATTAAATGTATTTATTCAAGGGTAGTCAGGTTTTCTTAAGATTTTTCTCAGTACTTCCTTTAACCCTATCTTATTTTTAACTAGCGACCCGTCCCGGCTTCGCACGGCTATATTATGCATGTTTTATACCTACATATAAACCTTCCTCTTGAATCACTCTATCTATTAAAAAAACTGCATCAAAATCCATTGCGTAGTTTTAAAGATTTAAGCATACATAGGGAAATAGGGACAGAGAAAGCGACTTTGTTTTATACTATGTAGTGAAGAAGCTTACTAACTAATATAATTTGATTGTATTGACAAAATTAACAGCTAAAATAAAAAAAAAAAAACTAGCTTTCACCAATATAGAGGTTGAATTTTCCTTTCTTAGCGGATGCCTACGTCTTAATAGCTGTGTGCCAAATCTTAGCCCAATTCGTCCATTGACTTGTTTGCGATGATAGTTCCCGTTTTATTATTCAAATTTTAGTCAATTCATTAGTTTTATTACTTATTTTACTAGATACATGAGCTTGATATGGCAGCTCAATATATTGTTTTGTATTTAGTATAAATTAAGTTACCTACTTATGTAACTCAATTATTGTATGTCCGGGATGGACAAACTGTTGATACCTACCTACTAAAATTTGACATCTTATGTACACAGTTTTTCAATAAATATTCTTGATTCTTGTTGATAATTAAATTTGTAGATTTTTAGGGTTCCGTATCTTAAAAGGTAAAAATGAACCCTTATTATATCACTTTCTTGTCCGTCTGTCTGGCTCTCTGTCTGTCCGTGTGACACCACCGATTTTTTTAAAGTAAGATCTTCGAATGATCTTCCTATTTTTTTTGGCCATGAATAAATTTTATTATTATGAAATAACTAAAAAAGTTTAATAATAATCTATGTCCTTATCACTATCACTATCACTACATAGTATAAAACAAAGTCGATTTCTCTGTCCATATATCCCTTTGTACGCTTAAATCTTTAAAACTACGCAACGGATTTTGATGCGGTTTTTTTTAATAGATAGAGTGATTCAAGAGGAAGGTTTATATGTATAATACATGCATAATATAGCCGTGCGAAGCCGGGGCGGGTCGCTAGTGTCTAATATGTAGGTAAGTAATTAAATTTGTCTGATATACTATACTTTTCCTTAATCATATCTTATTAATCCAACTGAAAGCCTGTGAGTATCATGAGTATGTATGTCAGTGAAATGTAAACAAGACATGTTATTGTAATTAACTTTGAACCCCGTGTTTTTCCTTATAACTCTTTCAAACGACACGTGCAAGCAATTTAGGCAGGATCTTCAAAGAAACCCGTTACTAAGTTGGCATGCGAATCGAGTATGAATATAATATTTTTATTTGAAGTCTCTCGGTTTTGAAAATAAACTGGGCGATAAATATTCATGAGGAAAGTAAGCCTTCTTGTCATAGGCCTTGAAAGCCTGATGGATGGCGACTCATGCTTGTTGTCTTGCGGTTATTTTTGTAATTTCGAGTGTTTGTTGTTTTAATAAGAGTCCTCAATTAGAAACATTACCCTGTTTTCTTTATACTTACAAAAAGTTCAAACAAAAAATATTGTGTATTTATAAAGTCAAAGGTTGCCTGGAAGAGATCGCTTTGAGCGATAAGGCATATTTAGACTTAAGCTTTGTTTACTATTTTATTTAATATAATTTGAAAATGGTGTTTACAATAAAGAATTCATCTATTTATGTATCTTAAGTCACTATTTGTATAGTAGATAAATTATATTCTACCCGCCAGTATTCTAAATAATTTGTTTATTAGTACAAAAAACGTTACGGAAACAGCGTGAATGCGAAGACTTTCACAAAATTTCCTGATTCGTCGTTCAGTACACGCAATATAGGCACCTCTACAGACGTGAGTCGATGCGGAAATACCTATGTCAAGAATTTCCCTTTGGGAAATATTTTTGTGGAAGAAAACACACAGCCTTTTGACGTTTTTCTTTCTCATTTGAATTTAAACAAAACGTGAATAGCTTTATCGATGCTGTATGTATTTTAAACGTAGGTTAGAAAAATGTAAAAATACTACGTACATAATTCTACTTACCTAACCAATCTGGGTCATTTACTACTCATTTTTAGAGACTTTTTGAATACTTACGTGGGTTTAAAAAAAAAGACAAATATACGTCCTATTGCGTAAAGATTAACTTTACGCAATAGTACGTATATTTGTCTTTTCAAAAGGAAATAAATAACATATTTTGTGTTATTTAGTGAAATAATTGTTACAAACACATACAATCGTATTTAAGAATTTTTTAATAATATTTTTTGGTGCTCGAAATTGCTACTGGTTATAGTTTAATACTCTTGCACTATTCCCTTGACGAATATCCTTTGTAAATGTCCACCTGAGAAAGGAAAATATCTCTTGTAAAGACGGGCGGCATTCGTCCGGCAGTTGGGGTATTTTTTGGCACATTTATCTTGGCCTCCCCTTGCCATACAGTGATAGTTAAATGGTTAACATCATGCGTATCCGTTTTGAGTCGTTGCCAGAAGCTTGATAGATTCCCTCTATCCAGTTTAACTGTCATCAATTTCCGCACTTAAGGCAGATAATGTTTTCGTATTTATCGACTTCTACATTTTCTTCAACTTCGCCATTCAACACGTAGGTAGCATCATTTTCCGAGGTACTAGGTAACAGTTTGAATTTTCGTTTCCAATTTCATTGGTGCGTTTGGCAGTTACTTAATTAAATATTTATAGTCGTGAAATCCCGTTGGATGGCGTGAAATTGTGGTTACATATTTGGTGATATCAGCTTGGTTGGAATTATTATGTGAATTTCTGATTTTGTTGTCGTTTAATTACGATGTTAATTGAAAAAAATATGGATTACAATGTGCATTGACACTGTCACTAAATTCACTGTAATTTTGTAACTGTGCGATCCAAATTTGAAACAATAGCGGTCTCTGTTGTTTGTTTATGACGAGTATCTTGTTGCAAGAAACATGAAAGGGGTTGCGCTAGAACGGTAAGCCTTCAATAATAAAGTATAAATGATGAGGGAACGTCTGGGGAGGTCCGATTCCGGTGATCCATTGCAGGCCCACAAAGATTTATGATAGGATCCCAACTTTTGGATGTTGCCACCCACAGCGAAGCATTTTGACTATCTTTTCGTACTGAACAAAGATTGTTCTCACCTATATAGGTATATTTCAATTTGACCTTTAGCATGTACGCACGTACGAGTCTACTTAATAACAGTTTCTGAAACAAGTAAATTGTGACAGTACTGTATTCAATTGAATGATTCAGTAAATCATTGAATCTAATCCCATTAGAATAACGGTAAGATTAGGAGAATTCACAAAATATTTCACTGAATTCGGAAACTATCGATGAGGATGTCTTCGCTACGATAACACAGTCTAACGGTTTTGGACAATGCCATCCATGTGCCCAACGTGAATAAACTTCCGATCTCTCTTCATACGAAAATAGCCTTTTGATTTCAAGGTTTAAGGTTGAAAACGTAACACATGATTGAATAATCATTCATGCAAATAGCATGCGTCCGAAGCGACATTCGGTAGTTTACCCTCAACACGAACAAGTCAGGACGAATGGATTGACTAAAACGGGAATGTTGTTCAAGGTACAGTATGCATAAATCTAAAATCAGTTTTCTACCAAAATACTTTCAACAAGTATTGGACTGAAGACCTTCTTCTAATAGACGTTACACACAAACATAAATACTTGAATTACACGTACTCAGTGTGATTATTATTTTCAACATGTTAGCTACGTATTTAGTTGGCCAAGTGGTATAAGCCGTCACCCGCTACACCAACCGACGTAGGATCGATTTATAGGTTACGTTGTTATAATGTTCAAATAGTGCTACACAGAATTGTAAACGTTACGGTGCCAGTGGAGTTTTGAACGTTGATTGTACCTACAGACTTCTCCTCTTTAGACCATTAAAATAAAATTGGCATTTACATTTAATCTAGATGGTTTTTAAAGCAAGCAACATTTATATAGTGTAAGAAATACAAAAGTGTTTAAGTCAATTCAAAATGTACATAAAAGTGATAATAGATGTACCACATGTATTAGATGGAGTAGGCTTACTCAGCACCTATACCGCCCTCTCGGCTTAGTCGACCGTATCCAAAGGAAATAACTTGTCTCTTGTCAACACATTTTTTTTTGATGAAAAATTTTTTTTTCGCACCTACATTTTTTGTAAGAACTATTCATTAGCCAGCCGAGACTTGAACCTACAACCCTTAAAATGGCATGGGTATATTATTTACTTCAAACCAATGCTTTAAACTTTGTATTTGGTTCACTTTGATTCTATAAACAGCCAACAGCTATTTTGTTTTATTTTATTTATTACAAAATACGTTACTGCTGTATTTTTTACTAGCAGCGCTCCGCGGTTTCACCCGCGTAGCTCCTGATCCCGTGGGAATATCAAAATATAAAATAATCTATAGCCTTTCTCGACAAATAGACTATCCAACACAAAAATAATTTTTAAATTCAAACCAGTAGTTCCTGAGATTAGCGCATTCAAACAAACATACAAACTCTTCAGCTTTATTATATTAAGAATAGATTAAAAGTACGCTCATGTCCGTGTCTATAATTAATAGTAGCTCGAACGAGACGCTAACAAATATTAAAAAATGTCATTAAAATATGAAAGCGCAAAACTTTTTCCCAGAGGTAAATAATAATGAAATGAGAGGATAACACACGGCATACGACACGGTATGCTGGGCGACGCTCTACAAAAACTACGATTCAATGTACCATTGCTTGAATATTTCGCTAAAAACATTTACTTTTTTAATATCACTTATACGTTAAAATTATAGCATACTAGCTGTTGCCCGCGACTTCGTTCGCTTTGTGGTTTTGCTTTGTTTAGAATACCTAGCATTTTCCCGCATAAATACTATTTATATGTGTAAGTTATAGTACAAAATAGCTACCTACATTGTTTTAAAACTAAATTTCTTTATAGATTTGGCAAATGTATATAAGTGGATGGGTATTTAAATATTTGTATTTATTTATTGACTTTACACAAATAGGACATAGGTATTATTACCTACACACACACCCTTATAAGCCAAAACTAATTCCAATTCCAATTTTCAAAGCTTACAACATGCTTAGTCTTTTTATTTTTTACTTATTTGTTTTTTTTATAAATCGAACTCGCAATTAAACGAACATCCTTTGTCCCTCGATTTATATTTTTGTACTTAATCATAATAAAAGCAAATAATTTATTTATTTTTCAAATATTTGCTTTATTAAATATGAAAGGAATTTCTAGAACCGATACTTACACTTAAAATGACGGTAGAGGTCAGGGAAATAGCTGCGTTTGGCGGTTTCACCCGCATATATAATTTTTCGTCTTATGGGTCGAATTGCAAATCCTAGCAGTCGCCTACGTCTTTAAAGGAACCCTCATGCTAAGTTTCAAACTCGTAAATCTTGTAGTTTTAGAGATGTTGTGATGAGTCTTGTTCTCCTAATATAGATATTGTTTTTCGCGGCTTCATACCTGAAGATCACATCTCACTTGAACATCAGGATAAAAATCATCAGAAGGGTTTCTACTAAATTTTTCCTATATTAATTTGACCTCTTTCACTAGTGTCTTATGAAGATAAAAATACTTGGATTTATTTAAACCTATGCCCCATGGCTATATTAGCCCATATTACTATTCTGTGGCATTACCTAGTAACACATCTTCTCTATCTTTGATGACTTCGAATAGCCAAATAAAAAAAACATGACTGGGAAAGGAGAGAATTGAATAAATATTTATTTATTTATTTTATATTTAGCCTAGTCTATCCCTATATGCACTCTGCATTAGGATGAAAAGGCCTTCCCCCTACTGTTCTCCTATTCTCTAGTGCAAGTTGAGTCCAGGCTCTATGTTGCGAGTACTTTTTTACTGACAGATTGAAGTGGACAGTCATCAAACTATTGTAAAAACTAATTTATAACTATAAATGCGTATGTAGTACCTACCTGTAGAGTGGAAATTTTTAAAATGATTAAGCAGATTGATCATAATATGTACGTGAATTATTAATAAATTATTATACTAACGGAATAAGAATTTATAATATTAAATAAAAAAAATAATAACTAACGTCAGAAGATAAACCCATAAATAAAGTTTAATGAATTTTTATCATATGATGATGGATATTCATTTACTTAATCATTTTAGACAGATTTTTATATAATTTATTCCTAAAATTTCTTAGTTCATACCAACTAAATCAAATCAAGTTGATAATTTTAATAAAATATATACTTGTACCACACTTGTACATCAGTATTAATAAATTCACAAACACATAGATAATGAATCATCGAAATTCCATTATCGAAATTTTTAAACACAAACAAGACCTTGAATTGGTAACAGTATTCGGTTTGTGAGATAAGATAACTGTCTATTACAAACTTGTTTTTTTTTTGAGCTCATTGACCGTAACCACCATACTTTTATAAGGAAACACGATTTCTAAATCAGTAGTAACTAAAACGCCATCCAAGATGGACTTCAAAAATAAAGTAGTGATCATAACAGGAGCGAGTTCTGGTATAGGAGCATCAGCAGCCGTGCTCTACGCTAAACAGTCAGCAAATTTAGTACTCGTCGGCAGAAATGAAAATTCATTGAAAAATGTCGCACAGCAATGTGAAAACGCAAATGGAATCTCCCCTTTAGTGGTCAAAGCCGACTTAACTATCGAAAATGATGTGAAAAAGATCGTAACGGAAACAGTGGACAAATTTGGACGCATTGACGTTTTGGTAAATAATGCCGGTGTTGGTATTCAAGCCAGCATCCTCGATGGTATTGAACCTTTTGATACTGCGATGGCTCTTAATATACGTCCGGTTTACCTTCTGACCAGTTTAGCTGCGCCTTACCTTATAGAGTCGAAGGGGAATATTATAAATGTTTCGAGTGTCGCCGCTTTTGGACCAATAAAAGGAGTAGATTACCTGCCCTATTGCATGACTAAAGCAGCGATGGATCAATTCACTAAATGTGTTGCTCTGGAGCTTGGTCCAAAAGGAGTGAGGGTCAATTCCGTAAATCCTGGTTGCACAAAGACGCCGTTCGCTGAAAATGCTGGATTTTCGAAAGAAGAAGTGGACAAGTTATATGAGAACAGGTCAGAAGTGTACCCACTTCGTAAGGTGGTAGAAAGTGAAGAGGTCAGTGATCTGATTGTTTATCTATCAAGCAATCGCGCTCGCAGTATTACAGGCAGTACTTACGTCATAGATAACGGAGAATTATTGGTTTGAAATTTAAAGCCTTCGTTTATAGTAACGTCATGCTACATATAGCTATTAAAATGTTATTGTGATGTTAGTTATAGTCTTTGTATTTATTTTAGGTAATCATTCTACAACAGGTTTGATAGGTTTGAGCTACATTTGAAAAGGAAATAACATTGTTTAAAATTCAATGATTGTAAAAAAATAGGGTTTGTTAAATAAATTGGTTTATTTCAAATAGTACTGACTTTATTTCTTCGAAAGGTTTTATTTTCCTTTTTTAAAGCGCCAAGTCTCCAACTAAAGGAGTAATACATGTGGTATATTCTCTAGACACCTACTTTAACTGTAGATTTTGTCTACACTATTTAAGAGCGGTGTTGGCATAGTGGTAGATCCGTCGATTTTCAGTCCGAAAGTCGTGGATTCGAATCGACTCCGGCCGTGCAAAAATGAATTTTTCATAAAAAAAAAAATATGTGCGCTAATTAATATTGCTTTTACGGTGAAGGAAAACATCGTGATGATTTCCTTCACCGTAAGAGCAATTTTGTGTTGGCCTAGTGGTAGATACATCGATTTTCATTCCGAAAGTCGTGGATTCGAATCGACTCCGGCCGTGCACAAATAGATTTTTCATACAAAAAATATATGTGCGCTGATTAAAATTGCTTTTACGATGAAGGAAAACATCGTGATGATTTCTTTCACCGTAAGAGCAGGTTTATCTTTTGGACACGGTGAACTAAGCTGAGAGCGGTGTATAGGTGCTGGGCAAGCATATTTCATCCTCACGCAAAAAGGACCCAACTAATAAAACAATTTTTACGTGTTTATTGGACATTGTTACGGCAGGTGCCATAGTATTCGTAGTTCTCCAGTATCTAGTCCACTACCATCCCATCACAATAGCTCAAGTAGTGTTGTCCTGTATATTATCAATAGTTTTATCCAAACCGGAGGTTGTCCTTGGTTGCACTTTATAGTGTAGACAGGAATAATCGGCGGTTTAGAATCTACCCCATTGTTTGCTATTAAACGTTGTTATTGTAAAGGGCCTCTACGTGTTGGCTTCGGCTCCACGCACGCCTTCCAAAGGTCCGGGGCTCCATAGCCCCGTGATACAGGACGTATAACAGACAAAATAATACTAATAAATGCGTTTATTTCTTTTACAAATGCTTAAATCTATCTACATTAGGTTGAAACCTTCTTTTAAGCATGAAATGCCTGTGTCAGAAGGCTCCGCTCTTCCATAGTTAGCAAAAGGTACAACTAAAGAGTTGCGCAAAAACAGCCCGTATACAAATACAAATTCTACTTAAGCTTCTAGGTAGGTACTGACAATTTATAGCAGAAAAGCTTTAGGAACATTGTACATGTAACAATAATAAGAATGTAGTACCGAAGGTATATATGGAGGCTTACATAAACAGGTCAGCGTATAAAACGACGAGCTAATATAACTCGTGTTTCCTAGACTATTAGTCTTAATTTTCCTTACACCGCTTCGCACACTATGTGACGTAAAGCAAAACTTATAGTGGACGCAAATGAGGTATAGCAAATTGAAATATATCCTTTGGAATAGAACTGATGACCTTGCGTGAATTTGAATTTAGTATTGTCGAGTGAAATACGTAGGTAGATGGCAGGTAGGCCTCGCTAGCTGTTATTTTAAAGTGGTTTGTTACGGCGACTAGGTACGCTCGCGTGGTGTTTCATTTGTTATTTCAATATCTCCAAAAGAAACATCCATAACTTTAATTTAGAAAAAAATATAATATTTTTTCAGCAATAAAAACCCAGGCCCAGGTCATACTTATCTTACAATTGGTAGAGTATTTTTGGAAAGAGTCCCTTGAGTCCTAATTGGAAGTAATTTAAGTCATAAAACAAGGGAAACTTGATTAGGTAAGTGTAAATAAAGACAACAGCGCCCCAAATTCCCACGGCCATTCTCTTTCCAAACATAATCTATCTCCTAATTTTCCTCGTTGCTATGGGAACACTATGTAGACACACAACCTACAGCAAAAAAATATTATCTCCTAACACCTATGTTACCGTTTACAAAGGCATTTTTCCTTTTATGTTCTCTACTTGTAGGTGGTGGTAACTCTACGTGATTTCTTTTGTACAAGTGGTGGAATATAAGCACTTCAACTTTTAAAGTAAAAATATAGCCTGCAATACAATATCTTTGTGTGGGGAGACATTGGTGCGTGCAAAACGTGCGAACTCGTTCACTCAGGGGATTTGCGAGCTCAGATTTTTCAATTTTTATTTGCGCCTGTAAGTGCCGCCGACATTCGGTGAACGGTGAATGTGCATTCACTATTTTAACCGAAAACACACTCGTATATCGATGTTGCGTGTTTGTATACGGTTGTGTTACTAGATAAGTTTTACTATCGAATATCTACAGAATTAAATTTGAAATTGTTGGATTTTATTCTACGGTTTTACCGCTGGTCTTCAATATTATTAATAAGCCAGTTTTGCATCACTGCAGGGTAAGGCCTCCCCTTATTATTTCCATTCCCTTCTGTCTAGGGCCAGGGTGGGCCAGGCGTATGCGTCTAATTCGTCTCTCCACCTGCAACTCGGTCTGCCTCGAGTGAGGAAATTCTGTAGCGGCTTTGGCCCCTAACTCTTCGTTCATTCGGCAGACATGGTCTAGTTGTTCAATAGATTTTAAAGGATATACAATCTTTAGATTTTATTTATTAGGACGAGCATTTTCTAAGAATTATATTAAAATGTATAGTTCTTTAGTTAGGTACTTAATTTGTTCAAATCAAATTAAACACAAGTGACAAATTATTCAGGTAAGTATGTATCAAAAGTATTTGTTAAGTCAAAAGTTAAGAAAAAATATTTCTCTGGATGCTTAATACATTAAAAGTTGTATAAAGACCACACAAAATCGTCTTAGAAATTAAGTTAGGATGTGTGTGTGTATAAGTATTTACTTACCTATGAGCAAATATCGTAAACAAGTTAAATAAAAGCTTGTAAAAAATAATGGTTGTTTGTAAAGTCGGTTATTGGACGATAAATTTACGTAATAACGTCTTAGGAACACTTTTATATAGTTGACATTACCATTTTGCATATTTCAATACGTTGCTATGGTTACTTGTCAATAATGCATGACGTCACATTTTTTTGTGAGCTGCACTCATCAATTTATAAGACACGTTCACGTTCACGTTATCAGATCACGTTAAAAATAACTATGTCATATATGACTGCCGAGTAGTCCCGAGTAATAGAAGCACAGTAGAAGTAAGAATCTTGACACGTAAAAGAATTTTATGCAACATTTTGTTCAGACGACTGGCTTAACGGTCGTATGATGTAAATGTAATAAAGTAAATGGACTCCTTCCACTTGCGTGCCGTGCTACTCAAAATTATGCAGTAAAATATTTTTACTTTATTAACATGATGTTGGTGTATTTAACTTTAGCATCGCTTTGTTGTTCTGGAATATTCTGGATGACATTTCAGATAGAAACCAATATTCGAACTTTAGTTAGACTTTGGGTTCTTGTTTTGAACAGCTGAGTCCTTTTCCTGTAATTGTAATACTGACATACCTATCGATATAAATTTCTAACTTTGTAACAGCTGAAATGTCGTTCTTGATGTATATTAATAATTACGATTTATAAAAAAACTTTTAGTACTTATCGTCCAACATTCTTCGAGAATAAATAAACGAATGACCTTTTCCAGTTATATAATAGTGTGAATTTCATCCCGAGAGAAATCTTAAGATCCTATCGCGTAAAAAATGTCGAACAATTAGCCCAGTTTACCTCAATTCGCAGGAGATCATCAAGCAAACATCAATCCGCTGTTAAAAAAACGTTCAGAATCCGCAAGCAAACTGTCAAGACTCGATCGACAATAATTAGTTGGAGTGTTGAGTGAGAAGGAAGCCCAAGATTGATGGCACGAGCACAAAGGTCTGGCGGTGATAAATTGCCCGATATTAGGTCATGATTTTGGTAGGGTATTTGCCTATCGACTCTGCTATCGGCCTTGCATTTTTTTGTCTACGGTTATTGGTTCGACGGAGGTAATGCAGATTGAACGACTCTCCGGAAATACAGCTTCCTTTAAAGGTCGATCTACCCTTTCGGTATTTCCTACGGTAAAAAACTGGTTATAGGTTTCCAGAAGATTTTATTGATCTCATGGAATTAAGGTACTAATATTGACCTATACATGTAACCTAGATCGTAATACAGAGTGCCAGCAAATTTAATCCTTGCAATTCGGGACACTGTTGTAGTGCCTGGAACATGTATATGAAGTACTCAGAACTTACTCTGAACTTGTACTACCCTCTTAGCATAGTCGTCCGTGCCCAGAGGAATCAACCCGTTAAGATAGATAGATAGATAAGCTCTTTATTGTACCACATTAAACCTTAATTCTAACTTACATTCTGCTACAAAAACAATAATACCTTACAATATGGCACAATGGGCGGCCTTATCGCTAAAAGCGATCTCTTCCAGGCAACCTAATAATAATAATAGGTACGTCTGGAGACAACTAAGCAGCGGGTTTCATCACGATGTTTTTCTTCAAGAGCAATGTTAATTTTTCTTACATTTTCGTAAGAAAAATTCATACTAAATCTACCCATAAATTAATGTGGAAATCAATACAAATATTCACTTAACAATTATCTTGTAAATAGCAAAGTGCGTTTACGGAGATAATCTGAGCAGTAAATTACAAATGCTTTATAGAAAATGCTTTTGAATCTGTGCAGGGTAAGTGCATCTTGCATAGTATGTGGTAATTGATAGGACTTACGGTAAATTCGATCAAGTAGGTTTATGCAAAATAGCCTTTATAATGTAGGCCTTACGATTCAAATTCAAGCAATACCTAAATATGGAACACTTAGTTCGGTTATTATGCAAATCATGTGCTATGGAAGTGTGGCGAAGATGTTACCTAGTTCCCTCTACTTGAGAGGTAAGACACTTAAATTATTATAACTAATGAAAACGTAAAATATTCAATCAATGGTGAATATTTCTACCCATTTTAAGTACATAAAAAGATTAAAATAATTTATGAAAACTAATAATATCTACATAATACAATACTTTTTACATAATTTTAAATAAAAATTAAGCGTCATTCAAATAAACCGCCCCTGACCGCACCCGGTGCAAAGGAGCCGAGAATACTGGCCGCGTTACCTCTTTGTATGGCGACGGCTAACCTTTGCACCAAGAACGATCCGGAGCGGTAGTCAAAACCTCGGTCCCTCAGACGGCGGCCTATTTCCCTCACAAAAGTCACGGCTTCCGACGCCCAACTTCCTGCTGTCTCCACCGCAAACGGCACGAATAAATAATTAGGCAACAACGGGGCGTACTTATCACGCTTTCTACGGGCAGCAGTCTCTGCCGCCGCTGCCGCCTCCCTAAATGTGCGACCCAAGTGGCTGACCGCAAAAGTACTTACGCACGTGGCATCCCACAAAAGACATCGACCTTTCTCCCAGGGCACCAACGTGAGGCCATCCGGTCTCTTACCATCCGTGCGGCTTAAGCCCGGAGGCTCCAGAACACACGGTATGTTAGCTGATATGAGAGCCCTGCGGAGAATGTCATTAAGGGCATGGTGGCGCGGGAACCTTCCAGAACAACGGCAACAAGCCAATGCATGGTTACCATCCGCCCCCACCGTGGACCCACATATGCAAACATGAGGTTCACAAATGTCACAGCCCAACCGGAGCGCCACGGCCACCCGCAAAGAGTCATTGTCCAGAAGGGTACCCAGATGCGGAGAGGGTAACGCGTGCAACCACGCCCCAGACTCCGGTCTCGCCACCGCCCTCAACCTCGCCACATCCACAACCGACGCAGCGCTCATGAGCTCATCATACGTTCTCTTAGCCCCCACGTCATCCCATAGTCGCTGCGAATGTAAGACCCCTGGAAGGTCGACACTCGGGTTTAAATCCTTCCATTCCTCGCAAGCGTCCGCGGCAAACGGAATCGTCACCCTATCACCATCTAAAGCCAAAATGTTAGTGACAAGATCAACGACTCCATAAGCCGACGCCAGGAAAGCAGGCAGACCAACATCGCACATTCTTCTTATGCCCAAACCACCATGTCTAACAGGCAGAGACGCCTGGCTCCACTGAGCCTCGGTCAAATGAACATTGAGGACTGTTTCTACAGTTCCCTTAAGGACCTCATCAAAATCCGCCACCCGCTGTGCAAACAACCAAGTAGGTGCGGTACGCAACAAATAGGTCACCTTAGGAACTGCGAAACACATGCGCAGTAAAATCAACCCAGTATGTCCAGAGAGATTGACAACACGCGAATGAGCAACACCAAGAAGATTTTTCTTCTGCTCGATGGCCTCAGGGACTGCTTCAGGAAAGATAGGAGAACCTAATAAATTCAAAGTAAGAGGAGTCAATTCCTTGAGACCAGGCAAAACAGTATTGAACATAGAGAAGGAAAGTGAGGCTTCAGAGTCACAGGGAAAAAATTCGCACTTGGCAGCATTCACCCTCAGTCCAATCTCTTCAAATCGTGCTATCAGGTTTTGCAGGTCCTCCCCGACATGTTCTGGTAAACCCCCAAGCACCCCGTCATCCAGGTACCAAACATTCAGGGGAGACCTGAGACCAGCCACAATTTTTTGAATGCCCAGACTGAAGGTGAGAGGCCCAAGCGGATCCCCCTGCTGTGCTCCCACCTGAGAAAGAAGAATATCACCGTCGTAAAAAAGATTTGAAGGACATCTATAGACCTGAAAGAGAAAAGGATAAAGAGAAGGAGTATTTTCCTTAACTTCCTTTAGCAAAACGTCCCTCTCCAAGGTATTGAATGCGTTTTGCAAATCCAACTTAATTAGGACATTACCGGAATTAGCCTGATCCGCAACGAAAGCACGCGTGGCATGAATAGCCGCCTCGCATCCTAAACGCGTGCCGAACCCCAACTGGTGTGGATGGAGGTAATCCGCCATCGTCTCCTTCACACTTTTACAGGCTACCTTGGCCACCAACCTTCTAAAGGTATTCCCAACCGCAATCGGCCGCAAACCTCCGTCCTTCTTTCTTAATGCACACATGGATGCGCCATAAAGAAACGGGCAAACCTCTGGGTTGAGTCGACCACTTAACAAAAAATTTGTCAAATCCGTCAAACTTTGTAACAAACAGGGACCACCATCACCCGCTGAGGCGGATAAAAGCTCCTTCAGATGACCTGGCCGCAACCCATCCAATCCGGCTGCCGAACCAGTGTTGAACGAGGCCAAAGCCAGAGCCACATCTTCACTCCTCACCTCAAGATGTGAAAAAGAATCATCGGGGTCCCCCGGAAAGGAAAGAGTGCGTGATGGTGAGGGATGCTTAGAGCGAAGCGAATCCAATGTCTCCGGACCCGGCTTGGCTATTGTATTGTCAGACATCAGCAGACGGACGGCTCCCTTCAAATCCCCGTCATGAACCTTCGACTCAATAGTCTTGTACAAGGAGGAAACCCTTGGAACAG
The DNA here is from genome assembly GCA_907269075.1 of Idaea aversata. Taxonomy (NCBI): domain Eukaryota; kingdom Metazoa; phylum Arthropoda; class Insecta; order Lepidoptera; family Geometridae; genus Idaea; species Idaea aversata. Next base: position 7,103,855 of record OU026096.1, read on the forward strand.
ACCCAATAATACCCGGGTCTTCTGAGAACGTGGTATTAGCACAATTAAAAATGTTTTCTTTCACTTTTTGTGTGAGATTACTATTTCCTGACCTTGAAGGAACTTTCAAAGCCCGATAAGCAAAAGTGAGCAGCAGCCCCCAATCCTCAATACTATTAGAGCTCAGACATTTCTTAATCAAAATATCTAGCTGCCCCGCCGCAGCGCACCGCGCGCCCTTAGGGATGTGACGGAGAACCGGGACACTTTTTTTTAAAAACCCCAAATCGTTCAAAGAGCTACTTTCCGGAGGGGGCCGTTGCCCCAGGGGTATATCAGAGGAAACAGCCAATTGGGAGTCGTTCTGAGAAGGAGAAACCTTATGCATGCGACTTATATGGATTTTTAATCCATGTTGGGAAAAAAGCCGCGTCGAGCCAGGGCAATGAGGGCACACAGTCCTATCAGAACTCATTGTAACTATTTGTAACAAAATAAATGTCAAAAAAGTTAAATAATAATTCTATACACACGTACGTACAAAACTCAGGGAGTTTAAATAAACCCACAAAAAATAATATAAAAATAATTAAATTAATACAAATGTCACAAATAAAATTATCACAATTTTTGCTCAATTATTAGTCAGCAACAAATAAAAGTTAAATATGGAAAAATTAAATAACCGATCAGAATATAATTAAAAATATTAAATTAAAATTAAAACCTAGCTATTTCATACAAAAAAAAATAACAAACAAAAAAAAAAACTGATAAGAATTCAATAAAAAATTAAACATACCAACAACAATTTCATATAATAATTCACTGATAGAATACAATAATAATAATAAATAATATTTAAAACATACAAGAATTTACAATAAATAAATATGTAAAACACTACAATTCCAAAGTCATTACTGAAAAACGCCCTCTGCATAATCGATACCAAACTATCTTGAAATTCCCACGAGATGGGGCCATTTGTGATCGTATGCGCACATGATACCAACCAGTGAAACAGTACCCACGGCTTCTACGAGATGGCGCCACTTGTGAGTGAAGCAGTGCCAGGAGTTTCTACTAGGTGGCGCCACTTGTATAAAAACAATGGGAAATTATGCGAATTTTAAAAAATTCTGTCCCATCTCTTCTGCAACACCTTGCGCAACACTCCCGTTAGCAGTATCTTCGCACTCTCGACGCAAACGACACGTCCCTTCGCCAACCTTCTCGCCGTTCTCACACAGTCGGCCGAGGCGCAAAGTCAGGATGCCAAGGCAACACCCTCAAACCATCCAGGTTGACTGACAATACCACACACGTAGCACGTCGCGCTCTCACAGAATTTAACGAAAATAACACTTAATTTACGTTAAAATAATATTAAAAACAAAATAAAACAGAGAGACGTTGTTGTTGATAACGGGTAAAACTACCCCCTTCTACCAATCAATTCAATCAATTCAATATTGACTTTTGAAGACTGAGGATGATCAAATATTTCTGATTTCTATTTCTATGTAAAAATAATAATTGCAGCTTCTTTTTTAATATTGTACAGGCAATTAGGCATAACTAACCCCATAGTATTTCTTTACGGAAATAGGTGTGAATCCAGAAAATGCCTTAGCACCGACAATTTGATCAAGCTAGAGCGAATGTCCACCTGAAACCCCATTAGCGTGGCATAAGGCAGTTCGTTTGAAACTACAAACACTGCCTGAAATTTCGGCAGTTCGTGACACAGTTTGTATTTCATCAACTCCTGAAAGGGTCTAGCGGAGCTATTCAAAAGAGAGGGCGCGCAAACAGCCTCAGATCACGTGTGTTTACGATCCCCTAATTTCATCCAATCACACTCAAGATAGGGCGAGTGGATTACCTAGTTGAAGAGCTTAGCCTTCAATCTTTGTTGTTAGCTTACTAAAAGATAAACAGGAGTGATTAGGGTGAAGTCTCTTACTTTGTAGTTTTGATTTTGAAGGCTACATGTCTTGTAAGGATGATATCATAATCTAGCTATGTTACAGTTATAGTTTGACTAAAGTCAGTAAAGATTACTGTGTTAATCTAGACCACATTGAAAAGCTTAAAACGTGTACGTCAGTTTACTTGTCATCACTTTGTCCACAAAAAAATATATAGAAATGTCTTTCTGAATATTCCAAACACTTTTTTTGTAAAAGGCTTTTAGCTTGTTCATTATTGGATGGATCCCATTCGTGAGATTTTTTCTTCAGCCCAATTACGGAGATGCTGGAAAATTACATTTTTGGTTATTTATAAGAAATTTATTTTTTTATTTATTCTGTAGAAGTAGATTTTGCATACGGTTAATAATTGTGTTTTGAGTAGGAAAACGTGTTATCACATTTTCTTAGTCAAAAAGGTAATAAATAGATGTCTAAGCGTTGTTCTAAGTCTAACAACTTAAGTTATGTTTACTCGAAAATCAACTTTTTCTTACAGTTGTGAGTTCATTTTTCATGAAGGTGTATTTGTTTATTGAGTCTGGTTTACTGTTGACATTTTGTGGTTATTGTTTCCAAAAAAAGCTATTTTCCAGTAAACTTAATTTTCACAAAGAAGTTCGAATACAAACTCAGTAGAACAAAAGTTGTTCGCCCAAATGTCTAGAACAACCCCGTTCGTTTTATGTTACCCTCGTCGATGTACGTTAAACAGAGCCCAAAGAATATATAAGAAATATAGTCAAATCTACAAATATTTTTTCAAAAAATAGAAGAATGCCTTCTTCTATTCATGTTCATGTAAATTGTGTAAAATCACATCTGCGTCTGGTATATACAGATATTATGTCTTTGGCATCTCCACTAACATCGCATCAACATATTATTCAACTTCCATAATAAATGAGAGTACCGCGCCAAAAACGGAAATAATGGTGTGTACTCAAACCTACACGAAAAAATACTCAGCACGAACATTAATTTTCATTTCGCCTTATGACCAAGGATTGCTGTCTTAGGGAAAGATGCTACGACTCAATTTATAAACGGAAATAGTTTTCCTGAAAAGATTTCCTCAAATCTAATGAATAAATTGTCTGTGTCCTATTTCATTATGTTCCTAATTAAAGTGATGGCTCTTTGTACGTTTACGTTAATTGTGTGATGTCATCGTGAAATGAGTTGTTGATTCATTATTGTTTGCTTTATTTATTGTTTTTCTATTTCTGTCTTGTACCAGTTATTAATAACAAGCTTGTTATATTTTCGAGTTAGGTAACGAACCAAACCCCAATTAGGTACCTACCGACAACTTAATTACTTTTAGTAGGTAGATATTTTGATTAATATTTTACGTACGTATTGACGTTGATATTATTATGCAAGAGATTAGTTAATTTACCTGTTCCATACATAATTTAAGCTGATTGTTTGTAATATATACGAGGTTTGCTAGCTCCCTTATTTGCTTAGTAACCACAAGCAGAGATCGGACAATACCAGCTGCGATATAATAATTAATAGGTGTTCTGTTTACTTTATTACATGATTCATCATATTCGTGTACACAATTCGACATGGTAATCATATTTCTATAGGTACTATAGGTACCTACTTTACATGCGATGCAACTATACCTATTACTTGTACTCATGATAGGAGTGATTCAATATTTTTATAGTTTTAAAATTTGTATTCTATAGTTTCTTTTTTACTTTTCAATTTTAAAGAGTACTACTTTATACTACTTTACTTACTTTGTTTACTACTTTATATGCAACTCTACCTGTTACTTTTATTCATGATAGGAGTTATTCTATAGTTTTAAAATTTGTACTCTATAGTTTTTTTTATAGTTTTCAATTTTAAGATTACTACTTTATATGCAACTCTACCTGTTACTTTTACTCATGACAGGAGTTATTCTATAGTTTTAAAATTTGTATTCTATAGTTTTTTTTATAGTTTTCAATTTTAAGATTACTACTTTATATGCAACTCTACCTGTTAGGTACTTTTACTCATGACAGGAGTGATTCTATAGTTGTAAAAATAGTATTCTATAGTTATAGATGGTTTTCAACTTTAAAGTGAAGTTGATTTAATTTTAAGTTGTTCTCTAGCCCATTTCACGTAAGTATTAAGGGTTGTTAGAGTGTATAAGTTTTTTTTCAATTTCCATCATTTTTACCAAATTTTGCAAAAAAGTATTTATCTTTTAATCAAGAAACCGTTAAACAATTTTTTTAATTAAATATCTGTCAAACCCTAAAATTAACTAAAAGAATCAAATAAATTGGACTAATTGAAAACACAAATTTATCTAGAAGATTTTTTCCAAAAGTCTGAAATCTTGGCAATCACTTTTTACAATTATCCTTGATTTTTCTATGTAGAGGTTAATTGGTCGAATAAAATGGTAATTAACTTTAATGTTTTAAGGGTACGGAGACTACCGAAGCCTTAAGTTCGATTTAGGTTTAAAAAATGTTGCTTTGTTAAAAGAAGATTACTTTAGTGCGTTTTAGAATTTGTTTTGTAACCATCTAATTCTACTAAATAAAGATAATCCAAACTCAGTAAGAAGATTTTTTTTCATAAAATCTTTTCATCATAAAATACGATTTTATTTTATTTTGAACTCAAACTAAAAACTATTGGGATAGAGTGCGACTAGAGGTGGTGAGGTGGATCGCCGTGTATTGAATACAATTTTGATAGAACGTAGGTAGTAGATATATTAATAAAATTGAATGGTACGTAAAATCGTTTTGTAAAGCCAAACGACAGAGTTTAGACAAAACATCCACATTCTATATCGTCATTTCGCCCAATATTGAAAAGAACCTACTCGTAAAACAAAATAGCCTACCTAAATAAAAAGGCATTAACGAATACCGTTCTGGAAATACCTTTACTAAAAAGGTACGTACCTGATCACGTAAAAGGAAATTTTTGTACCCTTACCACGAGTTTTTACGTACCGTATTGAAAATATAACACGAAATTTCTAGACTAGAATCAGCAACATACTGTACCAGCTTAAAACAGTATCTCTGTCTCTATCGTGCTGTCTATTACTTGATTTCAGCTATTTACACAAAATAATATTCGGTCACCCTAAATAGAGACAGAATCTTATAGAAAAGTTTATTTAGAACTAGCTGCGCTCCGCGGTTTTACCCGCGTAACTCCCGATCCCGTGGGAATATCAGGATAAAAAGTAGCCTATAACCTTCCTCGATAAATGGACTATCCAACACAAAAAGAATTTTTCAATTCGAACCAGCAGTTCCTGAGATTAGCGCGTTCAAACAAACAAACTCTTCAGCTCTATAATATTAGTATAGATGAAGAATCGACATGAAAATTTTTATGAAAAAAAAAAAGAAAAAAAACTAAACATTAAAATTTATAAGAAATAATCGGCGGACAGATCTACATAAAAAAATATACGCGATGAATTGACAACTTCCTCCTTTTTTGAAGTCGGTTAAAAAGAAATACCGTGTGCTGTCCCAAAAGTGTCAACCTCAGCTAAGAGTCACAGTCAAGCTGTTGATTCTCTGGCTAGACCCACATAGTATATATCTCGGCTAACATATTGGTGTATTCAAGTTGTTAAAGAAATACTTACTGTAAGTTTAATCGGGTACGTATGGTAAGGCCTCTGTATTTGTTCCGCACGGATACTGTTTTATACCAATCAATAATAATGAGGGTTAATAAAAACCCTGATTGGTTCCATGCGACGCGCCGCTTGACAATCGGATTAAACACGTGTATAAAACAGATATACATATACAAGCATACAGACTGACAGGCCACATTCCAATTAATATATGAAACATTCCGATTAATTTACTTAAGTGTATTGTATTGTTATAATTAATTAAGCATGCATTAATGGGTATAATTTGACTATGGTCTTAGGTAAAAAATACAATTTCAATGAGGTAACATTCAAAACTATTAATATAAAAAACAAAAAATATTTTACTCACTCGAATCCAATTGGTTAAAAATGTTTGGAGACCAACAATAAAAATACTAAATAACTAAAATAATATCAATTCTGATAACATCGTTCAATATTATACTATCAAAATTGGGATAAAGAGACTTAGATTTGAAAAAGGGTAAATATGTATTGGATAGTTAGACCCGAGGCTAATCCAAACTAAATTAGATTATAAAAATGTTGATCTTAAATGTCTGGAACTGATAGTAGGCTTTGATATCTAAACCTAGTAAAGGTAATAAAAAGTAATAAAAGATAGAACATATTTATTTTAGCTATAGTAAATAGTAACGATATTGGAGAATATTATATCTAAACATTCAAAAACTTCGGGATATATTATTCGTTTGACATTAGTTTTGTAATTTGTTTCTAGTTACTAAGAATGTAATAGTATTTTGGAAGTAATTTATTTTATATGATAATAAGAATTCCTATGTTTCAGGCGAAAAAGTACTTACCTTTTTTGCCTGAAACATAAGAATTTCTCTCTTGTGTATTTAGGGTTATAATTTACTATGTAAAATACGTTTTTATTAAATATATTTGCACTAAATAAAAAACATTACCTTCACGTGGTTCGGGTAAAAAAATGTTTTTCGTAGTTAAAAGAGCACACACAAAGTTAGAATTGAAATGTCGAATTTGCTCATTCATCAGCATTTTCAGTTGGATTTGTATTTTCATTTTAGCTGTCAATGCAGCACATTCGTTACAAGTGAACCGTATTTTGCTACCCTACAGTTCAATCTGGTTGATTGAGTGGCTTAGTTACCCCGCATAACCCAGAATAACTTATTCCTCTACAATGTTTTTCAAATAGTCTTTGTGCTGTGAACTCTACAGTCTACTCTACCGACAAATACGGAACAACTCGAAATGAATGTAATGCTTGATAAACTTTGCTACCGCAACTGCTAATGGAATTGGTTGAGAAAAACTTTACGAACAAACAAAAAATGTTTTCGAGAATGCCTTCCTACTTCAATTAATTAATAAGGTATATACCTACACCATTATCATAATACAATCCTTCACAGGTAGGTTAGGTAAGGGTATCCTGGAACTTGAAAAGGTAAAATGTTCAGTCACAATACGATAGCTTTACTATTTTATCGTAAGCTTTTAAATCGTTCGCGTTAAATAATGATAGCTTTGCTCACGTAGGTAAATCTCCAAAATAGCTTTATTCACGTAAAACGTTTTTTATTCCTCCTTTAATCGAAATCCGACAATTCGATATTATCTTTGCCCGCGGCGGAATGTAAGCATTTTCCCACAACGACAAGGGCTTAACAAACCTTTCTCGATACGTTTTAAAATAAAAAGCTGGTACAGTGTTGCTGAAGATTGATGGAGCTATCTGAAACGAGATCGGGGACTCCATAGTGCCGTCCGGCCATTCGGAAGCAATGTTGCAGGAAACTCGGCACAGATGCTATTTAAAATCAAATACGTGTTCGGTGCGCTACTTGCTCGTGGACGAACTGTGAATTAAATATGGAGTAGGTACTCAGATTGCCATTAAAATGGATTTCGGATGCTCATTGGTCCATATGAAACAAATTTTATCACGTCCATTTAAAGGGCTCCATTTCTGATTTGCAATTTGAGTAAGATTATCGACTTTATTGCTGACTTTTTACTTAGACTCTGATAGTTTAAAGTCAATGTAATATTCTACAGGTCAAATAAAATAAGATCAGATAGTATGTAACTTTTATCTCAAAGCAACCGAGAGTATTTCTACAAGAAAATAAATGGACTCGTTAGTACCCGGATTATGTCTAAATGCATAGCCCGTCGTATCATCGCTCGAGGCGTATGTTTCAAATGATATAACTTATTTTGTGTTCAACAGGTCAACCCCATTGGCCTATACTATAAACGTTATGTTTATAGTTTTCTTTAAATAACTTTGACAATACAGACCTTATCATTATTTGTCTCATTTTTAGAGACAATTTTCAGTCACAATAAGTTAAAAGATAAGCTCCATAAAATAAATAACCATAAAAATACATTAAGACATTCATATATAATTTTTTAATATAACAAAGAGTTTTCGGCTGTTATGTTGGTAGGTAGGTATTTTAAGACTGAATATTCTAACAGCTCTTTGTCCCAGTAGTCTACTGAATTATTTAATTTTTCCCTACATAGATTATAACACTTTTGCTGTGACCTTTGGCAAGACATAAATTTGAATATTTTTCACTAAAATTTTGTTAACATTTTCACAAAAATTTTGTCATGTGGCAAAAATCTGATACTTCGCCTTTAAAGTAGCTACATTTTTATATCTTTTCTAATTGAAAAAAAAAATCTTATTGTTACAGGTAAACCTTCAATTGAAAGAGAAGAGCAAAGTCTACGTTTTCATAGTAAGCCTTGATTTGCTTAAACATACGTTTCGGACAAAAAAGTGAGTAAAAAACTAGAAAGAAGATTTATAAAGTATAAAGTGAACCTTATTTATTGACAGGGAGATATCATAATCGAATGGTAGAAAGTGGTAGTGGTTATCAAAAGGGGTATTCTAAGCATCGTAGTCCGTCGGGTCGTAATTAAAAGTGTATTCTCTAGCGTTGTTTTACAGCGACCCGGACGTCTCGAGGCGTGCACGGAACACAATGAATATGTATAGAATGTATACAGAATATATAGAACCATTCAAAATGTTAAGGACATTCTTTACTAATAGTTTTTAGACGTGGATTTTAAAGTTTCTGTTTACAGTCTTTATTGGAGCCGGTGTATATAATACGATGTTGTATTATGTTATTTAGTTAAAATAGTAGGTACAGTCGGCTGCATAATTGCAGCCCCTGGTAGAGTTAGAAAACTACTATTATTGGAATGTTTTCATTTTAATATTTTTTTTTGATAATTTGATGAGTTAGAAGACTTTAAACTTCAACTAAAGCAGGTGTCTAGAATATTGCTTGAGTTGAAAACATTTTTATACAAGCCGTTTTGGAGCTTTACGGTGGGTCTGCAATTATGCAGCCGACCGTACAAATTTATAGACAATAGCATTCAATAGACAGACAATACTTGTACTTGTCAAGTTCTTGTGTACCGCTTATTCTCAGCAACTTTACCCTCTAGTTGGGTCCTTTTTGGACATCACCTAAACTATCCTCTCAGCTTAGCTGAAACAATGGTCACCATGCCGGACGGTCCAACACAGGGTTGCGGGTTCGATTCCCGCCTCAGACAAGTATTTTTGCTTAGATATTTGTCTGGGGTCTGGTTGATTATAAGTAATATATATTTACACAAGAAAAAGTATATACGTAGTATATCCCACCCATAACACAAGTCTAGTTACTTAGCTTGGGGCTAGATGTCCTGTAATATTTATTTATTATTCAGAGGAAGGAACGCTTCAATACAACAGAGCATACAATGTCTTTTAAGCCATTATAAATTTATTACTCTTATTTCTTATCAATTTAATGAGTCAAACATTATTATAAATGCCATCTAATTAGGTAGAATAAGAACCCTTCCTTAGGTATATAGTACGTTAGCCTGAACGGTTATTATTCTTGCACATAGATGTTATGCTTCACGAATATTCGTCAGTAGCGTCTTCGTCGCACTCTTTCATGCAACATGGAGCCTACAAGATCAGACTGCATGAATATGTATGAATACGTCTAGTAAAGTTTGAAATGACGGTAACGAAGGTGCGCCTGACTGCTTTTATTAGAAGTTGTTAGGTTTAATCTGACGGTTTTGAAAGATACCCTGCCTTCTTTTTATTCGACTGCTCGACTGTAGAGAAACTGTGTGTTATTCACTAGATGGTTAAGTTAGGTTTATGTTTGTTCTAGATTAAAGATTGACTCAGATCAAAAACAAAGACTTTGTACCGTCCAGTCGGGTCGGCACACAGCTTTAAGATGCTAGTTAGAGTTGCGTAGTAGATAGCGTTCAGTAGTAGTAAGTAAGTAATGTGCACAAAACCCTTTAAAATATAAATCCCTATTTTTTACAGTAGGTATAAGTAAAGCGACTCTCGCGGCAACTGCATTGCATTATTTATTGAGTTTTGTACTAAATTTGCTAAGATTGCTAGTTATGTAAAAATTAACGGAAAGTGTACGATGGGTCGTACAGACATCGACTTCTTCATTTATGTTTTTATTCACAATTGGAGGTTTATTTGAGTGATCATTTATGGGTCATTCATTATTTCCGTCGTTCCTCACTAATTTGAACAGTAGTAATCACAAATAAATTGGAAGATGACGAAAAGGTTCAAGTATCATGCAGCCACTGCGACGGAAAGAACCACGTTCTGCCATCTTGTTCTAAAAAAGATCCAAAGCAATTAGGGCAGGTTTACATCACCACAGTATCTATTCATAAACTTGGTTATTGAAAGAGATTCCAATTACGGTTTAGTCTTAATCAACCGGTTCCGTAGTCTCACCAATTACGCGTACCGTTTTTTTCATAGTATTACTATGAATCATTTTATAGTGTTTAGTAGCAACCTTATTAGTGACTCGCTTTTGATCGCATAAAATAGCTCTCCGTTTTTCTCGCCGCGAAAACGTTTGCACGTTTTAACGAACAAGTTAAATTCTGAAAGGCCTTTTCATCTGTGAATGGCTAAGCACCTTGTTAGAATCGCTCTAAATGTCTTAAATAACCAGTTACGAATAGAACGTTGCTCTTTGATTTGTGTTTTAGTAATATTTAAATAAATATGCGGAAATTGGTAAGTATCCTTTTTAATCCCCGACGCAAAAACGACGGGGTTTTATAAGTTTGACGTCTCTCTATGTGTGTCTGTTGCATCGTAGCTCCCAAACGGATGGACCGATTTTGATTTTGATTTTATTTTGTTCGGAAGGTGAGTTAGTCGGGAGTGTTTTTAGCTATGTTTGATTGAAATCGGTTTAGCCGTCTGAAAGTTACGGAGATAAAAGTCGGGGGTTTTTTTAATTCTAATTTTATTTATTTTATTTTATAAATGCAAGGAAGTTAAGTAATTGTAACAGAATCAACGATAAATAGCCTTAGATAAGAATACTTACAGAGTCTTTCAAGAACGATTCAATTTTCAAGTCGACTGCAAAACAAGTCGAGCAGACGGAACAAATGGGCGTATTCTAAAAATATCACTTACCATAGAATAGCGGGTATTCAGACGGGCACGGTCCCTTGTCTGCCCTAATGGTCAGTCTAAAGGACGTGCCTCCCAGCCTCATTAAATTTGCATCAAAAAGGCAAGCCATTCATTCCCTACTTACCTTTGCAAACACTACAATACTTAAATGGAAAAATATTGCGATGGGATGGTTTGTTTTCAATGATTATTATTGTGTTGGACACAAGGACGTTGTAAGTAAACGGGCCGTTTCTAATCCTGTCTCTATAGTCGAATGTACCCACAATTACTTTGTCAGTTACTTCCTCATAATCAGTGTTTTAGCATTCACAGGCTTGATAATATTTTTAACCGACTTCAAAAAAGGAGGAGGTTCTCAATTCGGTTGTATGTATTTTTATTTTTTTATGGATGTTCCCGCAAATCTTCTTTGTTTTTATGTCTAGGTATAGACATAAAAATCAGTAATTGTTGCAAAGTAATCAACGAAACAACGAAACATCATGACTGCAAAATAAAAATGCTTTAGACATCGTTCCTTTAGGAATCTATTATGTATCTGTTGTTGTGTTAGTACCTGGGTGTATCTATACTGGACGACTATTTTTATTATGCCTTGATAAACATCAGCACTATCTAGCTACTAGATTCTAGTTCATCATGGATGTCTATGACCAATATAAATATGCCTTTCCTGACAGGGAAAAAAATTAAAGGGTGTTTGTAAAACATTACAATTCAATTTTTTACAATGTCAAAACTCCGCTTTCTCTTGTTGAGAGAATGTGGCCATAATGGCTATGGAACATAATATGGAATGTCTCAGCGCCATCGAAAAGCGATTCGAAAATAGTTTAGAAAAAATAGCGAATCTATTTAAGTCCATTGGAGATACTAATGAAAATTGAACAGGTTTTTCTAAGAAATGAAAATGAAATTGTATATCCTTCGTTTTCTACCGTATACCGTTCGCACATACTTTTGAATAGAAACGAAAATTCTTCAACGGAAAAATATTGGAAATATTTTTCAGTTTCCAATCGGAGGATGCTTCAAAGTCAGGCGTGAGTGAAATAAGCTTTCGTTTATTTGAAATAGGGAAAAACTGTTTACAGCTGCTTATGAAATAAATTATAAAAATGTTGTTATTAGTTCGAAAAGGGTTGAGTTTGAAACCTTTAAAGTTTTCTTATATTTCTAAAGAAATTCTTTAAGAAAAATGTTAGAACATGTTTTATTCGACTCCTATTTGTTGAATTGGTTTCATATTTTTTAAACAGCCCAAATTCGTAGGAAATATTATCATTGCCTCCAATACGCACAGAATATCAAACAAACTCTTAAATAAGAGTTACCATAATCCTGCGTATTTCATTACACCCATAGTAAAAGCGCTACCAGCAACTCACCTTTATGAAAAACTTACGAAAAGAAATAACTTATTCACAAAGTTTCCTTCAAAGTACCTTAGTTATTGTGTAAAATATTATCCATAATTTTGTAATCTAATCCAACTTTGGGGCTTAAAATTATATCAAGGTGCAAGTACGTGGGGGAATTTTAGAAGGAAATTTGCAAATATATTATCTGGAAAGTATTATTACTTAGCTTGCATAGCGAACTTTAGAGGCATATTGCGAAAGTTTTCATTTTTCTCTAACCCAGTTATGATGTCAGGAGTTTCCAGTCGGTGTCAACTTCATGGCGTTAGGGAATTTATTATGACTTTCAACAGTTTAAGATTTATTTTATACCTAAAAAGTTTTTAATTTAAAATGTTTAATAAGTGAGTTACTTGGAAACTTTTCACCTTTTTATGCCACGTAGCTACATCTTAAGGCAGACATTAAAAATACTTGCATAGTTTCTCGTAACCCTTAACACCTCGGAGAATATTGAAGCAGTCTATATTTTTGTAACATACAAAATTATGGCACTTTTATGGGCAAGGAATTCTGTAGATACGAGAAGCACCTCATAAAACTCGAAGGCAAATTCAATTTCATATTAGTGTACTGGTTTACGACGTTACTTTGCATAAATGGACTTAAGTAGGTACGTAATGGAGATTGGATGGTAATCTAGTGTATTATCTGATCTATCTCGGTTTATTTTAGATAAGTAAGTAAATCTTAGGACTTCGGTTACACTTACACTAATATTCGCGTGCCTTACTCGACGACCCTGACGTCGAATACTTAAAATAGTATCAGTTTATATTTTTTTTTGCAAAATCAAGCGTCAACGTAACGTATGCGTCAACTGCACGTGCACTTAACTAATGCGTCATAAGTTACGGCAATTGGGACACTGGTTCGATTCCCGCCTCAGACAATTATGCCTAGATATTTGTTTGCGGTTTGGTTGTTTCTATGTATTATAAGTATAATATTTACAAAAAGTAGTATAAGTAGTATATTCGTTGTCTAGCACCTATAACACAAGTCTAGTTACTTAGCTTAGGGTTAGATGGGATGTTTAGAATGTCCTGCAATGTTATTTAAAAAATATGGCAATTTGGCAATCCGGCATGGTGACCATTTGCCAACTTGGTCGTTATTTAATTTATTTAAAAAGAAAGCATTCACTTTTCTAGGAATAAGGTTACAAAGTTTCTTAGCTAAAACCTTATTTTTAGAGTTTGTGGAACATGATTCGTGTTTGGAAAGTTCAACGGTGACTCGGTCAAAAGAGCTGAAGAATGTAAAGTTAGCTATTCAACCTGCCCTGACCTGTACGAGCTTCAGCTTGTGCTATTTTAGTGTGATATTTGATATGAAGCTAGTAGAGTGGAAAAGAAAGTTTGATATAGTTTTTTCGTAAGCATGTTATGTTTCAATAGGTAAGGTGGTTATTGAAAATTTTAGTTGCCAGGATTCGGGTCAAGTATTTATAGGTATTAATATTATAATGTTAAATAATAATGCTTTATATATTATAATAATGTTGTTTAAAAAATATATATATATATAAAAAATAATGTTTAAGTAATTTAAGATAAATGATAAGGTATACAAGTACATCTATGTACTATACCTAAGTATTTTTTAGGTTAAACGTTGCTTTAATTCCGAGGATGTAGGACACTCGAACGGAAATAGGAATATTCATAGTAAATTAGGTGAGTATTAACTGTAGTAAAACAGAAATAAAATTCCCAAAATTAAGCTTAAAAAAAAAGGTCCAAAGGTTGCCTGGAAGAGATCGCTTTTAGCGATAAGGCCGCCCATTGTGACATATTGTTTGCTTATTATTGTTTTTATAGCAGGAGTTTATGTTAGAATTTAAGGTTTAATGTGGTACAATAAAGAGTTTATCTATCTATCTATCTTAACAAAAATACACATAATATGTATTTTGTTTTCTTGGTTTTGTTATTGCGATCAGTCGATGACAATTTAAAATCAGTATTGTTGCGAGTAGGGTAGTGATCATCGCCAAAGCTTCCTCTGCGTTAATTGTCGTTCATACAACATTCAGCCAAAAATCCATTCAGGATTCAGTTAAAAACTTCCAAATATTTACAGCTCATTCAATTCTTTAGAGATTAAATTCAGTGTCAGCAATTAAGATAAGCCCAATATTATATCGAGTTTTGGTTTATACTTGACTAAACTATGTATGTAGAACAAGGAACTTTGATAGCTCGCAAGCATGCATGACGGATTAGATACTCTCGGCACTTTCCGATTCAATAACGTCTTCGGAAACCAGATGTCGGAACTATAACTATTGAACTACAGATTGAAGATTCATGTTGGCATAAACTTGTTAAACAAGTAGGTATAGTCATGTACACGTAACATAAACTTGATGTAGGTACTTAGTAGTTTGATACGTTTTATACCAGACGTCCGCACTAATCACATCGTCATTACTTATTCGTACTGCAAGGGAATGGAATCACTTGCCTGCATCTGCATGTCTTTCCTGAATTTGGGGGTTTTTAAGTCGCGAGTAGATTATCTTCTAGAAAAGCGTGTTACATCGTTGGCCGCATCGTCACCTACCATCAGACAGGTGTGATAGTGGTCAAACGATGACCAATCATTTGTAAAAAACCCCAGGTGGGTACTACTAAGTGAGAGTGAACTCAGTGTTTGATTAATTAAGTTTTTTTTTCATCTTTTTTCAATTTGCTGTAAACAAGTTTATGCAGTTTAAAAAGTCTGTCTTCATAACAGTGAATAAAGTTTACCTACTCAAAAGTACATATAATGCACCCAGATGAATAAAGTTTTTTAAAGTAATTATTATAATGCACCCAGGTGCTTAAAATGTACTAAAAGTGTATAAATTTAATGCACATAGATGAATTAGCTCTGGTGAATTAAGTTTATATACTGCTTTATATTTCAAAACACATCTTCTATAATATAAAAATGAATAGTGGAGAGGTATGCAAAATAATTGAGTGACGTTAGTATCGTATAGATATTGATGTCAATCGTGTCGCGGTGTTCGTTGCCAAACTCCAAAAGGGCTGTTGTTTGAATTTTTTGTGTATATTTTTTTTTCCTTTGTTTAATTTTGCATGGCAAAACAACGTTTACCAAGACAGCTAGTATATTAATATAATAAGATGAAAATAGAAATAGTAGGTCATTATAGGACTAAAACCTTATGTTTTAGTCAAACATTTATCAACGTATTACAAATTCTCATTACAAACTAGCATGTACTCACAACCATTTATTGTGTTCACTTAACAAGTACTAACCATACAATATTATATCCTGAATAACTTGGAATTCTAGATATAGCCTCAGATAATCGGACTCCTTCCATTGTCTAAGGAAGACGGGAATTACTTGGAACTCTGCATTGCACCATCACTGTTTTCCGTTGTAATTATAGCGAAACGTTTTAGTAGCTTTGCACAATAATCTTACTAAATTAATACAACTAAACTTTAATTTGGTTGGTAATTTGTTTAATATTAGTTTTTTACTAGGTAGGTACCCGTAGGTACGGTCGGCTGCAAAATTGCAAACCCATCGTAGAGCTCCAAAACGGCTGTTATAAGAATGTTTTCAACACAAGCAAGATTCTAGACACCTGCTTTAGTTGAAGTTTAAAGTCTTCTAACTCATCAATTTATCAAACAAAAATTATTATGATAGTAATTTTCGAACTCTACCGGGGGCTGCAATTATGCAGCCGACTGTACCTATCACTTACATTTTTAGATTACATTTGTATGTCAAGCAATATTTCGGTCTCGGGGCCTAGATTAGATAGAAAAAAAAAGGTAAGTAAAAAATAGTTATCAAGTGAGATAGTGGTCAAACGCTGACATTATAATTTTTGACGTGATAACGGTCTTTTAAATCGATGAACACCTGGGCCTATATTCACTAAGGTTCAAGTCGTTGGGCGCGCGTGATTAGGTGCGGAGTGGGGGCGGTTTTTGTATGGAAATCTCGTTCTAATCACGCGCGCCCGACGACTTGAACCTTAGCGAATAAAGGCACTGCACTCACAAAAAAGTGTGACATCATGTCACGTTACCGTTATTCATAAGGTAACAATAGCAACATAGTAATGTCAACGATACAAAAGAGTTTTTATGAAGTTGTCACGTTAAATTGTCGTCCGTAAACCGACTTTACAGACAACCTTTTTTATTTGCAAGTAATTATTCACACTTCGGAATTTTGGTTGCCATGGCTAACTTTTCAGTAAGGTTCTGTGACTACAGTATATTGCTACGAAGAAGTTAAGTTTTCAAACTCACCACCTATTGTAAAACCGTTCTCAGAATACATTAAAGTTGTAAAATCTGGATTAATACCTAAAAACAATGTCACTGTTTTATAATTTTTACTGTAGGTACTTAGTCAACATAAATATGAATAAATAAATAAACTTTGCAAGACATTGCATTCAGCGCCATCTAGGTCTAAGTTAAGCAGCTAGGCTTGTGTTATATTATGGCGAGATAACGGACAGAAAATTTATATGTATACTTTTGTAAATACTTATACACAAATATCTGTTTATAAATAGTTGTTTGAGGCGCAACCTTTTGCGTCACAGATGGCTGTTTGCCTACATCTTATTCAATGAGTGAGTACCCATAATATTAAATTATTCTTTGTAGAGTATTTTTGCTTTAGGTGTTACATTAAAATAGTTGCTTCGAATGTTAGATAATTCATGAGATCAAAAAACACCTTTGTTTCTCTGTATATTCAACTAGCTTCCACCCGCGTAATAATTTTCTGCGCAATTTTCTTATTTTTTTCTTTTATAAGAACCTTGATAATAACAAACAAAACAAAAAAGAATTAGCGAAAATAGAAGATTACATTCCTTACAATTCCATTTGTTAGTTAAACTTAGACCTAGTGTTAGTAGCAATTACAATGTCAATAAAAAAGTCTGTATGAAATAACTGTTTAACATACCTATAATAACTAAATTACCCCTTAATTAACATAGTATTAACCTACTAAATAATGATCTAATGCTTTCAAATAACATGAAAGATCAAACAGCTATTTGTTAATCATCCCAATAACATTGATTCACCGCTTGTTTTCGGAAGTAGATTTAATTGTTATTCAGTTGACGACCGCTTCTGTGTTCGAAAATAACAAATTACAAAGTGACTGTAATTCGTTGTAATCAGTGTTCCGGACGGGAATTTAATCAAAGGGAATCAATGATTGCTCGAGCCAATTGCGTAGAAAATACACGTAGGTTTGTCTCTAAAATATTTAGCGAGATGCCTTCTGACTTTGCAGACTGTAAAGATAAAATAATAAAATTGTGGTTGTTTTAAGAATTTATCACAATGTGTAGCTTATTTTGCACAGGCTTTTATTTTGAAGTTCTTGGCTTCAAATCCTGGCCGGCCGTGCAACAACGAATTTTTCATACGATAAAAAATGTATGTGCGCTTATTAAAATTGCTCATTGGTGAAGGAAAATATCGTGATAAATCCCGACGCTTAATTGACTCCAAACGTATTGACGAGTTTTTTCATCTAGATACGGTCGACAAAGCTAAGCCTAAAAAACATTGAAAAAAGAAACAAAAAACGAAAAGCATTCAAAAATTGTACAAATAGGTGATACCACTGATGCTCAACTATCTGGGGGCACAGTCGTACCATCCTTTTCTCGAAACAGTTCAGGCCATTTTCGACCCCCTATAACTTAGTTGTGTATAATACCTTATTCTTAATTTATTGGCGGTATCAAAGGCCAATTCTCGTAAATAACATTGTTCAAATTACATTGCAATATCATTTCGATTGCATAACATCAGTCCGTCAAAGTAAATTTTTTTTTTACAAAAAGCTAACTTCCTCAAAGTTAGATTTTTGTAAAAAAAAAATTTTGAGCTACTTTGAGGGTATTATTTGTGATAGAAATGATATTGAAATGTAATTTGAACAATGTTATTTAGTTGTAAGAATATTATATTAACATTGTCATCTGAATGGAATTAGTGGTTCGTATTTTCTCTGTGACTAACCGAAATGGCTCTGCCTAAATACAGATCTATTAAAAATTCATCTACATCATTATTATTGTATAGAGAAGCCTCGTTGCGGGCACAACATTAATTATTTATTTAAATACCATCCGTCCTCCAGAGGGCAGATTTTAAAAGCAGCCTAAGGACTTAAAAAGAAAATCCGCAGTATTTTAATAAATAACAACTGCCTACCCTAGTTTTAGGAAGTACCTAATTTAAGCTTGATTAATTTAGTTATTTCACCTCTCTGCCTATGGAAATAACAATTTTCTCAGAAAATAAATAAACAGACGCACGAGCCCAGCCAATTTGATTGCTGAATAATTCATGTTATTTCACACGTTCACCTGAACTTGTGGGAGTTAGGACTCTGCATTCGTCGTGTTTCCCGCGAGGGGAGATGAAATAGGATCACACAGTACCATTTTTAGACAGAATAATAAAAAATACCCAAAGTTATTACCGTGTCTTGGACCGAGTGTCATTATGATTAAGTGGATAAGGGAAAACGTTAGGGTGATGCAGGTAAGGCACACGTAAAGTTTGTCGAAGGGGCCCTAAGTGCACATTTACTAAAAATATTTTTCTGTGTTTTCTTTGATCAAACATTCTTTAAATGTATTAACCTATTAGTTGATAGAAGGTAGTATCAAAGTTAATGTAACCTTTTAGAATTCATTCCTTAGTAGGTATTTTAGTTATTGTTCTGAGGTAGGTATAGCTTGTCTTTTTTTCGTCTGTGGTATTGTAGCATTGATACAACAACTAACACAACACGGAGTTTTGGCGGGAACGTTAGAGCAACATGGTGGCTTATTTTTATTTTCGCAAAACTTTGTATATTTAAACAGATAAAAATATCGAGTTAAATTGCATAATTCCGGTGGTAATTATTCAATTTAATTTCGTGACAGTGCGCAGGTGTAGTGGAAATGAAAATCAGTGTGTCATAGAATTTCCGTGTTGCCCCAACTCTCCTGCTTCAAGGCTTTGGTATGGTAGCCACCCTTTACTTTAGGCCCCGATTTGTCGGTCTACGACGACTTTGACTATTATGAGACACTTTGAACCTGATTTGGGAACAACGGGCCATAATTTGATGCAAAATATTACTTGAAAATGGCATAACGTTACTAATATAGTACTAGTTATTGTTGATCCTGATAATCCTGAAATTGATATTCTATAATCTAGTAAGTATGTCTAGACTAACAAAAACAAGAATCTAGTATGGTAAGAGGAAAGAGTATAGTAATGATACCTATATGATGGTAACTCTATGGTAACTACATTGTGTACTCTAAACATTTATCTGTAAACCAACCTTATTGCTTTATTAAATTCGACATTAAACCTTAAAACTGTCACTTATGAATGACTTTTGTGATGTCATTTATATGTATAATATTCTTTAAGATATTTATTTTTTTCCCGAAATGTGCCGTTGATTGTAATAACATAATTATATTTTGAATCATAAAAGTGATACCTAAGTTTACAGTAAAATGGCAACAGTGCACAAGTTTTTACCAAATCCACAACAATTTTTTGCCGAACTCCAAGAAAGATGTGATATAGCTGAGGGTCAACGTTATAAGAGATTTCTTGCAGTTTTACTTCTACAACGGATGGCTAGAGGCTACCTTATAAGAAAGCATGTAGCGTGGCTCTGTCATAATGCTATTATCATACAGTGTGCCTTTCGAATGCACAGAGCTCGGAAGGCTTATAGAGCCGCTTTGAGAAGAGCTGTTCGAAACAAACATGCTAGACATTACAATCTAGCGGCTACGAGAATTCAGGTACCAACTGCTTTATACAGGGTTATTGGTAATTATACTAGCAAGCCGTTGAGAGCTACTTCTGTGCACCTTAACAAACAACTTTTGTTCTACAACTTTTGAAAAAAAAAAAATGAAAGTTTTAAGGATATGTAAATTCGAAAAACAGCTGATTTTTTAAAACCAAGGTCATTCTGACTAAGAACAATAGATAAAACTTAATAAAAATAAGTAAAATGTTAAGGTTAATGACCTTTCCGTGAATGGAACAGCTGATTTTCAGGTAAACCTAACTTCAAAATTTTTAAATAAATGTTCGAATTTCCAGAAGTCTTAGAACAAAAGTTGTTTGTTTAAAAGACACATCGAGAAGTCTCTGAAATTACGAGAGCTACGAGTCTGAAACCTAGCATAGGGGTTTCTTTTAGGACGTAAGCGAGCGCTAAAAAAGTATTAAAAAAAATAAGTTTGTAGTTTATTGTGACTATTGTATTGTGTTTATACGAAATATCTGTTAAAGAGACACTACCGTAGGACAAGCTGCAGAGCGCTGCTAGTTTATGTATAATTTTTTAATAGATACCGATAATGAAGATTGTTTTTTTTTAATTAAAGGCCCTTTGGCGAGGACATTTTTCAAGACGTACTAAGTTCTGCTATCGATCCTATCGTCGTTGGCTGGCTACTGTTAAAGAACGTGGAGAGAGAAGAGCTGCTGAAGCCTCGGAGTTCGGTGTAAGAAGCAGAGCGGACGACCTTAGGATCCTGGAAGAAGAGGCCAGACAGTGGCTAGCATTCGTCGTCTTTAAATTACATCATTTACTCAGAACCTACGTTCGCGCCGGCGTTTATTCCGAACCTGCTTCAAACGAACTTTCTGAATTTGAATTATTACTGAAATCCATTCAATACACAGAATACATGAAGAGACTAAGGTGTAAGTACGAAGAATTTGTTAGAAAACATAAACCGAAATTTTCAAACAAAAGGCTGTTTCCTATTATAGGAGACGGTGCTGATTATTGGTATTTATCGTTGGCTGAAATGTATGATCTGACTCTACCATCCTCAAAAAAGAAGGACATGACTCGGCATATGGCTACTCACCGAGGACCTCAACATAAGGAACCTTTTCTTTGGAGGAAGGTGAGACCGCCGTTGCCTCATGAGGGTAGAGGGCCGTTTACCCCTCAAAGATCGCCGCGAACTGCCTCACCTCCTGCGCCAGCGCCCACTCCAAATCCAGCAGGGGACGCATCACCATTGAAACCTCTGAGGAAACCGAAAGACCCACGATTTCATATTTACGTTAAATATTATACCCCGCAACCTGATCTAATGGACTACGTAGACTACCATATAAATGTTCTCTTGACCAGAAAATGTTCCATAGAAAATATAGGTAACAAAGGCTATAAATGCTAATAACAACAGTTATTTGATCCTATTCATATTATATACTAGCTGCCCTCCGCGGTTTCACCCGCGACCCTCCCGATCCCGTGGGAATATCGGGATGTAAGCTATCCTATCTCTCAAGTTGGATCGAACTGCACATGGTGTGCGAATTTTATTATAATCGGTTAAGTGGTTTAGGAGTCCATTGAGGACAAACATTGTGACACGAGATTTATATATATTAAGATGTGAAAGTTTGTGTGTTTGTGTGTATGTTTGTTACTCCTTCACCCAAAAACTACTAGACGGAATGCGAGGAAACTCGATGTGTAGACAGCTGGAGACCTGGATTAACACATAGGCTATTTATATCCCGATACGCCTCCTGGATCGAGCCTTACGCGGGTGAAACCGCGAGGCGCAGCTAGTAATTAATAAATGGCTACTTTTTTAAATATGTATGTAGACTTTTGTTAATTTAGATGTCAACAGCAAGGAGTATAGTTTGCTTGATATCACTTGTTTTTTATATGGTCGCGTATTATTTTCTCGTTTTTATTTTTCTTGCTCGGAAATCCGTAATCAGGCTGCTAAGTTTGGAAGGGTCGTCCGGATGTTGCGAGCCGCGAGCCTTTTGTTGTTAAGCTTTTGTTGTTGTGAATTTTACACTTGTAATTTATTTCAGGAAATGCTTTCGTGAAAAGAAATTACGTTAAACTCTTCAAGGAAAATGTGCTTTTTTTAAATTAACGATATGCTTGTATAGGGTTTGAGAACAAAATTTATGTTTGTTTTATGAGTGGTGTTTTATCAGCTTCATCTTAAATATTTTCTTTGTCACTAATATTTCCACGGGTAAGTATATTACCGTGTCTTTAACTTAAACGTTTTTTTCTGTAATTTGAAATTAATTCTAAATAAACTTTAATAGAAACCAGAATTTTAATTCTGTATCTTTGTTAAACTTGGGTCACTTGCAAATAATAGCATTTACTTTAGGTAAAATACTTTCACAAATCTAATTTGAGAATATTGGTGTGAGTTTCTTCGTTTGACTCGTCAAATTTATTAGGGTCCAGAATAGTCAGGTTGTGGTACCTACTTCTTATTACTCAGTGCGACTTAAGGGCGGGTACCCATTTGTTAGACGTATAATGGTTGACCCACTTTACTCATGTGCTAGCCCCTAGCCCGAACGGATAGTGATTTGCAGCACACATTGTAACTCAAACAATCGACTGCGAAATTAAACGAATGAATAATGTTAGTGTAGTAAAATAAAAGTATATCTTACAGTCGATCTTCGGTTTACTGGTTTATTTTCTCGTGAAGTTTGCGACTGTAACTGTCAGCCTCTCGCTGTGAGGGTGTTTGGCACATGAATAATGTATGGGGTAAATTTGCAAGTGTTTCAATTTACACCCAGCCGACACTCTATGCCTCGGATACGCACCGAGTAGTTGAAGTGCGAAAAAGAAAACAACAAGTTACTAGAGGCACGTGTGGGGAAACCGCTACGTCAGAGCTTACCGACTTATATCCTACTTTACACGGCGACATTACAAAGGCTGAGTGATCTTATTTGCAGCTTTCAATGGGTTCTTAACTACTGAGACACTCGTAACGTCAACATAATAAATCAAATCCTAACTTGTAATATTATAAATGAGACTTACGTGGGTAAAACGGCAGCTAGTATCTTAACAGGTAGGTGCAACGTAACAAAACGTATTCGGTGAATGATCTTCATTGTTTAGGTTCGATAGTATTGTGAGAACGTTGCTCGAGACAAAAGAGGTGCATTCTATCGACGGTGGAACTTAAGTGATGCCAAGCGGGCAATCGATACCGGGTCATTCCGTGATCTGTGTGAAAAATGCGGAGCGAAACTCGCACTGTAATTAGTGGAGTCGAGACCCGATAAAGACCGCGTACGTATTACGTGCACGTCTCTTCAACTATGAAAGATCTATAGAACAACCCACTATAGGAACTATAAATAAAATGAAATACGTACCCCAGTCCTACTTACTCCTTTACACTGAAATGGTAGCCATACGAATTTGAATGAAATTTATACCCTTAATTGGAATAACATATAGGCTAGTAAGCATCCTACTAGTTAAACAGTAAACAAATAAAAGTTTCCCCGTGTATCCTGTATATTAAAAATACTGCTCGCGTCATAAGCGTTCTAAACACGAATTTTCAATCTGATGAAATTTCGTTGTGGTACAAGTATTTTATTAGTTGCTTTGAATTCGAAGCGATGGCTATGAGGCTACCAACACACCTGGCTGTTTTATTTAACTCAGCTATTTTTATTGAATAGCTTGCCTCGCTTGCCTGACGAGTGTGTGTACGTGTTCGCGCTTCGGAAAGGACTATCCAATTTTATAGCCGATTCCGCCAATACCCTTTTCCGGTGTTCCATTGTGTTTACTGTTGTGTATGTATGATTGGGGACTAAATAAGTTCTTAGATTCCTATTTTCGTTTATCGACTATTTACTCGTAAAATGCGGAATGGAATGCACTCACACGCAAATTGGTATTTGTTGCCTGTTATTATGTTATCATATTACTCGGTTTTGGTGTTCTGGCCTTTTGGAGGGCGCGCGTGGAGTCGATGCCAACACGGAGAGGAAAAACCACAGAGTAAAACAGTTTACATTTTCAGTACAGATGGCCATTTACAGTAAATAGTTGAAATGACGATAATTGTTGTACGATTTGGACACCAAATCGGCGATAATCAGGCATAAAATGTAATCAAAGACAACCTTCGGACCAATAAACTACAAGAAAATACTACAAGTAACTACTACTTGGGTTATTGTGATTGGAAAAATTGTCTGTGATGCATCCTTCAAAAAATTTTGCTCTCGCGACTTCACTATAGTCGATTCAGTCTACTCCTACCTCTGGTTTGCGTTCAGCAACCCAGTGGCAGGGAAACTCTTCCTCGTCAAAGTTCACTCGGAGGTGGACAATGGTGACACTGGAGCACTTAGAACCGCGACGAGGTCGCTACTAACTCTCTTATATTTAAATTTAAGTTTTAATATCAATATTACATTCAAATATTTATTTATAATTTTTATATTTATTATTGCATATCGTCATCTTATTTTTACCATGTAAAAAATAGTTTTGTCTGAACAATATCTTGCAACAGCGCTCGTCGCCTCGTAAAGGTCGCCCAATGTTTTGGTGCTGGGCCACATTGGATATGGGAAAAGGTACTCCTTTGACTGCGTTATGGCCCCATAGCAACCATGCTCATTTGAAGTGAAACCCCATATTTTGTCTGCAGCAACTTACTTGGGCCTACTGTAATATTATCATTATAATATAGCCGATTAAAATAAGCCAAGCCTCAGAACACCCTAACGTAACGAACGGCTAAATTCTCTAAATGGCCATCTCTCTCAAACGGCATATAAAATAAAGCTAAACTTCCTTGAATAAAATAACGAAGTAAAGGTACTCTGTAAATGTTTGTCCGTAAAACAAACAGTGATTAAATTCCTCACTGCTCAACGATCGTGTTAATTAATACTTTCCTGGAAATTCCTAAAAGGTACTATCATTTTAAATGTACGTTCTTGTGTACATTTCAGACGTCCTACCTACCTATAAATGTTTTTAATTAAATTCTACGTATTATCGTTTCAGAAAGCTATTTTTAAAGTTCCTTGTATTAACGCTAAGGAAGTTTTTTTTTTCTATTAATTATTTCGGTTATGTTTTTAAGCTGATTATAATGATGATTAAAATTATAAAGAAGAAAGTTTTCTTTTTTGTAACGATTTTGATAACATTTAATATGAGAATACATTTATTAATTAGTAGTAACATAAAGGTAGCCCTTTTATCACGATGTTCCCATGAAATTGGAACTTACGCGGGTGAATCAGCAGGGCGCAGCTAGTGATAAAATAATTGTCGTCAACAAAGGTGTTCTTGTGTAGTAGTTTAAGGTATGCGACTTTTGAAACCTGCCGGGGAAATAAAAAAAATACTTTTATACCTGAGACTAAACAAAATGAATAAAAGTTAGGTTGCTATAATAACTTAATGAGCTAAGAAAATAGTGACCTCACGTCATAATTATCAACCAAAAAAATTCACCTTGTCACACCTCCAATCGTTGGCTTCAAACGAACTAAAAGCGATTTCCCAACTTGAAAGTTAAGGGTAAGTACTTTCGACACGTCCGTGTTTCAGTTCGCGTGAAACGTATAAACAAACAGCAAGCACAGTCGGTGAGGTGTGAGAGTGGCCTAGACTTGAAAGGAGCTGGTCTAAAGAGCTAGTGATGCCCGTACTAGGTACTTCCTTTTCTTAGTTTTTTTAGCTTCGGTGTTTTCATGTGGGTATTTTTTGACGTGATAATCACTACATAGTATAAAACAAAGTCGCTTTTTCTGTCCCTATATCCCTTTGTATGCTTAAATCTTTAAAACTACGCAACCGATTTTGATGCGGTTTTTTTTAATAGATAGAGTGATTCAAGAGGAAGGTTTTTAAGTATAATACATGCATAATATAGCCGTGCGAAGCCGGAGCGGGTCGCTAGTGTCTTATAAATCGAAGAACAGTACTACACTCACATAAAAGTGTGACGTCATCGCTCACGTTCCACTAACGTTCTGTTGACATGGTAGATAACCATAATAACGGAGTCATGTTATGGGGACGTGAGTGTTTTTGAAATTGGTATTTTCTGACATGATAACGTCTTAAAAATCGATGAACAGTACTACACTAAAAAAAAAGTGTGACGTCACCACTCACGTTCTGTTGACATGGTAGATAACCATAGCAACGCGGCAACGTAGTCATGTTACGGGAACGTGAGTGTTATTGAAATTGGTAATTTTTGACATGATAACGTCTTATAAATAGATGAACAGTACTACACTAAAAAAAAAGTGTGACGTCACCACTCACATTCTGTTGACATGGTAGATAACCATAGCAACGGATGTTACGGGAACGTGAGTGTTTTGACAAGGTGATAAAAGCAACGATGTTTTCTTATGACGTTATCACTAAAATTATCTTTCGTAAATCGACTTTACAGACAACCATTTTTTTTTCGAATCTTCCACGGACCTTTTATTAAAGTTTAATAATTCATAAACATTTAGTAAGCTTTCGTTAAGTAGTTAAATTATGTTTTGTCAATTTCGCACACCTGCTATCTGAAACATCTAATAAACCTTCGTTAGTTAAAATATTATTTGTCATTTTCGCACACTTGTCGTCTGTAAAAGTGCGAAAGTAACAAAACATATTTAAACTAAAGAAGGTTTATTAAATGTTTAGCGTAGACAAACGATAGATATCACTACATAGTATAAAACAAAGTCGCTTTTTCAGTCCCTATTTCCCTTTGTATGCTTAAATCTTTAAAACTACGCAACGGATTTTGATGCGGTTTTTTTAATAGATAGAATGATTCAAAAAGAAGGTTTATACATGCATAATATAGCCGTGCGAAGCCGGGGCGGGTCACTAGTTCACAATAAATTATTTTCATTACTCTAAGCCATGGAAAGGTAGGCCATTGCCATGCAATGGGTCGGAATAGCCTAAAAAAAACAGCGCACTCCGGGAGTGCAGGCAGAAGTGAAAACAATAAACTTGTTATTTCTCATAGAATATTTCTTGAAACGATCTGCTACTGCCATCTATTAGCACTCACTTAAACAAATATAGTTTATTTTTTATTCGCTAGATGGCAGTAAAAAATTTAAATCAGCGCCATCTACATTCGAATAGCGGTCTTTCTAGAAACTAAGTTTCTCAATTTGTGTAATAGATGGCAGTATAAGTTAAACAAAAAGACTAACACAAATAAAATCTCATCTGTCGCGTCAAAATCTGTCGCGAGAACGGCGGAAAATGCTCACCCACAAAAGTGCCCAACGCGCCATAAGAAGTTTTCACTTCAAAAATATAATAAGACATACTGAGCCTATGAGGTAGAACACCTAATTTATTTATCACAAAGCAGATAATAATGATGACGAATATTATTTCACATTTTCAGGTAAAATAACAATTTCTCTCATTACTTCCACCGGACAGTAATTTCATTAACATCACTATAACAAATGGGAAAATATAAAATATTAACGTTCCTAAGAAATTTCCGGCCTTTTGCCGTCTACGTGGGAACATCACTCGCTTTCATTTCTTTTCTTCGCCGAGAGCTTTATTACGGCGCGGCGGCGCCTCGCGGTACCAAATGTATCGCGAATATATGACTGCTACTCAACGTACGGATAGATTGGCTGTTATTACTTTTTTTTTCTCTACCTTTTGTTTTATTATGTTTGTATGATTAATAAATAGTATAGTATACAACGGTAGCAGTTTGATCCTGCTACGGAACTGCTGCGATTTATGTAGCTACCACTACTACGAAACTAAATCGTAGCACTATACATGATAAATAATAATAAAATAAAATCATTTATTTCAGGTTACGAAGGCCCATAGATAATGCTCTCTAAAGCAGTCATGTCAAACATACGGCCCGCGGGCCGCATGCGGCCCGCGAATCATAATGATGCGGCCCGCAGTCGGAATCTAGATCTCATAAATGAAAGCGTATTTTTTAAATTTTTGTTTCTCTCGCACTTGCAATGACCAATCTGCAAGGCACCTTGACTTTGAGTAGGTACTCGAAAGCTAGCTATTCTTTTTCGTAGTTGATATTTTGTGGACAAAAGTTTTCTATTATAAAATGAATAAGAACAAATGTCGCTCAATCCTAGTGATAAACATCCAGTCTATTCTTGAAATAATTACCACGAATGTGACACCCGGAAAAACAAAAGAAGTCAAGTTTCCGGATCCTACAGATATAATAAATTTACTTCCCCTTTTTAAAACTAAATATTGTTTGTGTACTTACCTATTGAAAAAGTACCAAATAAATGTACCCGCCTCACCAATAAACTTAATAATAAAGGGAAAATTCTGAAATATAAAAAAAGTTGAAAATTACTGTACATTTTCGTACTTACAAGTTCTCGTGAATATGTAATTTGCCCATATTTTTTTATTGTCTTGACTCAGGATCTTGATTATACGCCTCATAGGGACTATAGACCGTAGTATCTGGTATGAATTTCAACTTGCTAGGTCCACCCGTTCCTGAGAAACTCGGTGGTGACACACGGACAGACAGACAGACGGACAAGAAAATGATCCTTTTTTTACCTTTTGAGGTACCTATATAACCCTAAAAAAGTACGTTTTTAAATATTTCATGTCTGGCCCGCCGACACATTTGCAATTATCGAAATGGCCCGATGTAAAATCGAGTTTGACACCCCTGCTCTAAAGCAAGTCTCCAACGGTATCGGTTTGGTTCTGCTATGGAACTGCTACGATTTCTTTTACTACAACTATTACAAAACTAAATCGTAGCACTATACATCATGCTCTGTAAAACAAATCCACAACTGGTAGCAGTTTGATCCTGCTACGGAACTGCTACGATTTCTGTAGCTACAACTACTACGAAACTAAATCGGAGCACTATAATTATACATCATGCTCTGTAAAACAAATCCACAACTGGTAGCAGTTTGATCCTACTACGGAACTGCTACGATTTCTGTAGCTACAACTACTACGAAACTAAATCGTAGCACTATACATCATGCTCTGTAAAACAAATCCACAACTGGTAGCAGTTTGATTCTACTACGGAACTGCTACGATCTCTGTAGCTAAAACTACTACGAAACTAAATCAAAGCACTATTACGTAATTATCCCTAAAACAAGAATATTCGCAAGTACACTTTTTTGAAGTTAACTATATTTTATGATATAGAAAAAAAAATGACAAATGTTTGTCTGTAAAGTCGGTTTACGGACGATAATTTTACATGATAACATCATAAGAAAACGATGCAAAATTAAGTTTTTCTCGTTATTCCTTAATTTTTTTGTTTTTATTTTTCTATTTTTTCCTTTATTTTTTCCTTTAAGTATAATAAGTCCTCTGTTCGTCACTCGTCACTATAACACAAGCACAGATGATCGATATTATTATCAAATACTCTGTTTCCTAACAGTAACGGACGCGTCATGGTCATGTTACCATGACGCATGACGTCATACAATATACCCATGACACTTATTTGTGAATGCAGGTGTTCCGTCAATTTATTAGATGTTATCACGTCAAAAGGGTGAAAATTAAATTGAAGATGCATTGTACATCGAACTCGCACAAGCAGTTCGGTGAGCAGACGAGTTGCGGCGACCTTGATTCGACCAATCACGAGCCAGAACACATGGATTAGTACATTGCGATACAAGTGTGGAAAGTTGATCATTCCATAGAGGCGGTTTATGACGCGCGAGCGGAACGCGAGCGTGGTAAAAGCCGAGATTCGTGTATCGTACGACGTTTTTATCACAGTTGCGAATAAAAACAAAAACTTGTTAAAATAGTAAAAAGTTTTAAGAATTTTAGGTTATGTTTACTATTTTTTTTTAGGCAACATTTTTTTGTTAAATACACCCGTGATCGGCCAGGCAAAACACTTTTAACCTATACAGTCTTGTCTGACATACAATACTTTTAAACAGAATATAATGGTAAGGAAAAAATATATTTATGTAAAGAAAAAACAAAATAAAAACAAAATTTCACGTAAAATTATCGTTCGTTATCAGACTTTAGAGACAACCTTTTGAAAAGAAGAAAAAAGGCACCAACCTTGCTAGTAAGCCTTGCTGGCTTAAAACTCTTTGTTGGTACCTTTTTGCTATACATCAAAACAGTATAACCCAGATAAATTAAGAATGTTTCATCTATCTCACATGTAATTAGCAGTAAGATACGTATTTAACTTATCGGTATAACATTTATTTTAGCACTAGTTGGATATTTTTATATCGCACGCGTGTATAATACGTTGCATTATGAGCCTAAAAGCGGTTTAATAAGATCCACTTTATGAGCAACTGTGATAAAAAAACTTTATCAATGTATTGCAGTGATGCATCTTTTGACCCGTTCGTTCCTATTTCCATACATTTATTTCACATGGAGTTGACAACGATGTGTGACGCGCGATGTATCTCCGTCCCTGATTTATGCGTAGAGTTGAGTGACAGTTACAAATGACGTCACACGTCGGTCACCTACACCGTGTTTTGTTTCAACCGAGCCGCATCGCCGCTTGCATACTGAGACGTGCCAAACAGCCTACCTTGTTTATGCCCTCAGTCCCTTGTATGTTTGAGTTATGGTGTAGCTCATCTCATTCGAGATGTGATGAGATGAGTTTATGTAAATATGAACCTGTAAGTTTTCTTAACCATACGACCGTTTTCTTCAAAGTAATACCTACTTTTAACAGACTTAAAAAATAAAGTTTGCCTTTAAAGTCGGTTTACGGACGATAAATTTACGTGACGTCATAAAAAAACATTTATGGTAACCATAGCAACGACAATACGTTGTGGAACATGACGCGTTCCCGGTGTGGTGTGGTATCATCTTACATATTTCTCAGTATTGTAACTATTCAAAAGGAGATATGAAACAGACATGAAATTCCCGGAACGTGACCCATGACGTCACACTTTTTTGTGAATGCAGGTGTTTATCAATTTATAAGACGTTATTATGTCAAAAAGGAGGAGGTTCTTAATATTTTATTTGTGTTTTTTTTAATTATACTTCAGAACTCCGTCAGTCTCCGTCGATTGATAATCGATTTGTTTTTTTAATTTGAAACATACTTTCAGTTTATATTAGTCCCGCAGTTTATAAATAAAAGGAAATAAAACAGAACTAAAAAATATATCATTCAAGTAAACGATTTAGCTATACTGTGACTATGAACGACCCAGTAGGCACAATGGTCACCATGCCGGACTGCCAAACACAGGGTTGCGGGTTCGATTCCCGCCTCAGACAGGTATTTATGCTTAGATATTTGTCTGTGGTCTGGTTGCTTCTATCTTAATATATATAAATCTCGTGTCACAATGTTTGTCCTCAATGGACTCCTAAACCACTTAACCGATTATAATAAAATTAGCACACCATGTGCAGTTCGATCCAACTTGAGAGATAGGATGGCTTACATCCCGATATTCCCACGGGATCGGGAGTTACGCAGCTAGTGTATTATAAGTATTTACAAAAGAAAAGTATATAAGTAGTATATTCATTGTCTAGCACCCATAACACAAGTCAAGTCACTTAGCTTGGGGCTAGATGGTGATGTGCGGAATGTCCTGCTATATTTATTTATTTATTTGTTTGAACCTTCCTAATTGGATACTTCAACTCGGTTAATTCATTATTATAAGCCCTTGAAAAGTGTTTTATACTTTGTTTTGACCCGTACGGGTCCCGTACTTCGAAACGAAACAACGGTACTCCTATAGGATCACTTTGTTGTTCGTCCTTCTGTTTGTCTACCTTTTTTTTTAAAAATTACGTAATTAGACTACCAAGAAAATTTTGTTAATATCAAGATCTAAACGAACAATTATTATTTCTTAGAATTGATAAAAGAATACAAAAACACCTACCTATTACAATCACACGTCAACTTATGAATTCCCTTTGTGTAAAAACCAAAAGGAAATAGAAAACCTTATAACGGCATTTCGAACCGTAAAATTCGTATAAAATAAATAGTTTTTCTCAAAGAAAACCGAGTTGTAAATCGCGTAACGAGAACATGATTTTTTAAAAAGTGAGTTCTTTACTAAGATTTCCTAAACACAAAAAATTACGCTAAATTTAGTTTTTGTTAGAATAAAGGTCGCTGCATACGTAACGGGATTTTTCTCTTATTTTTATATGAACCGCTGGTTCATTTAAAAATATCACGTCCCGTCAAATCAAGATATTGGCACGTCCCGTCCGACACGAAAAAAATCACGTTACGTATCGAACACTTTATGAACAATGCACGTCACGTCCCCGTCCCGCCCGAGGTTTTATCCCGTTGCGTATGCAGCGACCTTTACTTTACAAAAGCTTTTTTTCATGGTAACGAATTCTTAAAAACATGGTTTTTTTTATATTTGACGGTTAAAGGCCTATCCGCACACACCGACACGTGCCGTACCGTATCCATCGGTGTCAGTGAAAAATCATATTGTTGCATACTTTTTGTACTAGACTATCCGTACTGGTCAGTGACAGTGACGTTCAGTGATGTCAGTGCTACACCGACGCTCGTCGTGATCTGGCGTGAATTTGTAGCGGACAATATTTTGCCTGACACAGTCGCAGTGTTTCAAGATGGACGACGAAAAGTTAATTGAATTGGTCCGTGTGTTGCCCCGTATTTATCACGTTTTTTAATCGTTCGACCCCTAGGTACATTCATTTTCTTGATAACCGCAGTCAAAATGTCGGAAATTTTGCGGTCGTTATCTTTGCTCGCTCTCGTTTTTTCACTGCGCCGTGTCGGTACTGGCACTGACATGTACGAATAGCACGTCACGGCACGGTACGGGTCGGAACTGTCGGTCACGACACGTCACTGTGCCGTCACTGTGCTGTGCGGATAGACCTTAATTCATCAGACATAGTTTCAAAGTGTAATAAAGAATTTAGTGGTTAGAAAATTATGTTCTACATTTAAAAAACAGTGTGATTTGCTTGGGTTAATTTTACGATAAACTTAAAAATAAAGAAATTGGCGGGCCCTAAGTTCGACATCACCATAAGGTCACATCAAATGGAATAAAGAAATAAATTAGAACATGTATTTTCTTATTATAACGGAAGTAAAATATACCTATTATCTTTGAATTACGTATTTAAAAAAAAACAGCGCACTCCGGGAGTGCAGGCAGAAGTGAAAACAATAAACTTGTTATTTCTCATAGAATATTTCTTGAAACGATCTGCTACTGCCATCTATTAGCACTCACTTAAACAAATATAGTTTATTTTTTATTCGCTAGATGGCGGTAAAAAATTTAAATCAGCGCCATCTACATTCGAATAGCGGTCTTTCTAGAAACTAAGTTTCTCAATTTGTGTAATAGATGGCAGTATAAGTTAAACAAAAAGACTAACACAAATAAAATCTCATCTGTCGCGTCAAATCTCATCTGTCGCGTCAAAATCTGTCACGAGAACGGCTGAAAATGCTCACCCACAAAAGTGCCCAACGCGCCATAAGAAGTTTTCACTACAAAAATATAGGGACAACAAGATAAAAGTCTTAATTTGGAAGTAAGAACAAAAACAAATTAAAGGGTCTTAAAATGGCCAGTTGAACATTGTTTCATGATATACTTTACGTTTATTTCAATGAAAAATATGCGCTACTATAAAAATAAATAAATAATAAATATTGCAGGGCATTCCACACATCGCCATCTTGCCCCAAGCTAAGTAACTAGACTTGTGTTATGGGTGCTAGACAACGGAAATACTACTTATATACTTTTCTTTTGTAAATAAATATATACTTATAATACATAGAAACAACCAGACCACAACAAATATCTAGCTATATATATATATTATACAGCAGAGTATGTTTGTTTCGTTGAACGCGTTTATATCGGGAACTACTGGTTCGAATTGAAAAAATGTTTCTGTGTTGAATAGTCCATTTATCGAGGAAGACTGTATAGGCTACTTTTTTGATATCATCACTAGACAGCGCATATACTACTTCTATTCTTTTTTTTGTAAATATATACTTATGAAACTTAGGAAAAACCAGACCACAGACAAATATCTAAGCATAAATACTTGTGTGAGGCGGGAATCGAACCCGCAGCCCTGTGTTTAGCAGTCTGGCATGGTGACCATTGTACCAACTAAGTCGTCAATAGAATGCGCTTTCCCGATTCGCTTTCGGGATACAGCCTAACGCGGGAAAAACCACCGGGCCCAGTTCCTACATAAAAATTAATAATACCTACATACAATATTTTTATATTACTTTTTAAATAACATGCCAATTTATCTTAAATATTTATGTTTTGAAATGTTATGTTGCTTAGATCATTAAGAACTAATCATACTTTTTACTTGTCGCGCTTCAACGACGATACGATGTGATGCCATTAAATAGGTAACGTTAATGGCACCATTAATATTATATCAATACTGTCATCGCTTATCTACGTAATTAAATATGTTTACATAGTAAATGTTCCGTAAACCTACTTCGTTGAATATAATATGCATGAACGAACAGTTACATAGAAAATTTAACGTAGTTCAAAAAATTAAAGTTCAATGAATAGATACAAGAAAAGATTACTCAAGCTTTATTAGATAGACTAGCGACCCGCTCCGGCTTCGCACGGCTATATTACATATAAACCTTCCTCTTGAATCACTCTATCTATTAAAAAATACCGCATCAAAATCCGTTGCGTAGTTTTAAAGATCTAAGCATACACAGGGAAATAGGGACATAGGGACGGCGAAAAGTGACTTTATTTTATACTATGTAGTGATAGTGATACAGAACAAAGAAGAAAATATATCGGTACCTAAAAGGAACTAGAATTTCAAAGGCTTCGCTCGTCGAGTCACTTCTTAGTTTACCTAAATATTACAAAAAACGTCATCATAGTCACGTTAGAAAAAAATTAACGAGTACTGTCGCAATTTGTGTGACTTGAAAGAAAAGTTCACTAATAGGTAAATAAATAAATGGATCGCGTCTCAATCTCGTAGCTTTTGAGCTTTCGTGTGTGTGTGAAATTACTTTCTTCAGTTCCGTGTTCCCTTTTTTACTCATGCTCATATTTTACAACGTCATAAACAGCTTGTTGCCGAAATAAAATACGTTTATTTTAATATTTCCGAAGAGTTGGCATCTCTTTTAATTTCCTTCTCTCACAAGGGGTATTTTTGAGACATCAATCTTTGTTGCCTTGTACGAGTAGCACGAGTAGGCTGCGGTAGCTTTATTAAATTTCTGAAGCGCAAGCTGTCATGTATCGGGCCCGTGTCACGTCGCAAGATTAATTTTAAGTCATGTCTAAACGTGCGTTTTAATGTCACTTTGTAAACGTAGCGATAATTACCCTTCGTGTACACATTTGTGTCACGCGATCGATCTCGTTTCAACTCCTTATTATTCATGATATTAATTTCACTCCATGTTTGTAACATTAACCTATTAGACGTTTAAACGTCTTCGGAAATCGAAGGGCGTATAACAATCAACATTTAAAGTATCTACCATTCCTCCAACAAACATAATTTCGTATGAAAACGTCACAGAATAGAGGACAAAAAGACGATCAACAAACCTATAATACAGTACAGTAAGCTTAGAGCTTAATATTTACATACGTAAATAACGTCACAATTCATGTGGAATGAACTCTTTCACGTTCCATAAATAGGTAAATCATGAATCCACGACTTCACGGTAACGACTCGAGAGAATTTTCGGAGAAAATCCTCTATTATTTCCTCTGCATAATTTAAATCAAGTGCGACGACTCATAAAAAATGTGTTTTTAGGTCCCCTAACAATGTCGTAGTATGCAGATTGCAAGTACGTGATCTGAAAGTCAATGGCCGCAACCTGCGGCTGACAAGCCGATTAGTGGCTTACGGTGACTACGACGGCCGACACTGCCAACCGCCAACACACAATGTTCGATTTTCAAACATATCACGCCATATTTTGCAAACATTTTTATTACGTTTTTTTAACCATCCCATGTCAAGTTTAGAATGAATTTTTGCGTAGTATTTCCGTACTACCGTGTGCTACCGTAACGTAACGCGCATGGCTCATTGCATTACATTGCCGACATTTTGACGTGGATTACATTTTCTTTCTGAACTTATTTTTAACAGAGAATAATATATCAATAATATTAATAAAATACAGTACATTATTTAAACAACTTACGTTTATTTATAATTGAATTTATGCAAACCCAGAATCATTTTGTCAAAGTAAGTTCGATTATTAATTGAATAGTCGTCAGACTAATTTGTTTGGTGACAAGTATTAATTGAAATATATGACGGTGTTGGCTGGTGCCATCTGTTCAGAGGTTTAATTAAGGAGCTAATGTACTGCTGCCCTGAAGGATTTGATTGATGACCTGTGGCTGTGGAACGATGTGTCGCGCGAATTACAAATTCTAACAACAAATTAATATAGATACATGTGGCATCTCTTTGTTTTAAATACCTATTGACGTGACAACTTTTTATAAATTGGTTTGCCGGGTGACACTTCAAGAAACTGCGTTACGCTCCGCTGACGTTATGCGCTCACAATGAGAGCGAGTGAGAGGCACGCGGGCATGGTTAGCCCGCCTAAGAGCGAGAGAGACAGACATAAAAAGTGAAAGGCACGCGCGTCCCTTCCACTCGAGCACAGTTGTTGTCACGTAAAACTTTCGCCCGTATACCGACTTTACAGGCAACCAGTTTTTTAGATATCAAGTGTCCAAGCTTAAATCCAAGTTTGAGGGATTGTAGCTCCTGTCCCACGGCCGCCATCTTGGAAAATTGAATTTAAACGGTTTTATGGTTTATCTGACTCCCTCAAACTTGGATTTAAGCTTAGACTAACCCCCTCTTGATATCTAAAAAATAAATTGTGTCCTCTGACAAATGCAACCCCAAATGTAACTTTTCAATCGACTAACAGGTAAACAGGTCATTAGTTAAAATATCTGGTTTGTTGTCAATCTGAAAAACAAATTATTTGTTTATTTTCTTGTTATTTTATCACTAAAATCAAGGTTTTGACGTGATAATTCGTCTTATAAATCGATGGACTGAACTCACAAAAAAGTGTGACGTCACGCTCACGGTCGGGAACGTGAGTGTTATAGATGGTAACCATAGCAACGACAATACGTTGTTATGGTTACCATCAATGTTTTCTTACTAAAGATTATCGTCCGTAAACCGACTTTACAGGCAACCATTTTTTTTGTTGTAGGCAGTACCTACCTGAGTTTGTCAATTTACTTACTTTGAGGAATCTTTCACAAAATAAATGAACGGTGAAATGAACCATCGGTGAAATATAATTTGTCATAATGAAGCTTAGTTCAATTTAGCTGAAGGTGATTGTCATAGTTAAAATGTAACAAGTGGAAACGTGTTTCGATATGGCGTAGTGAACCTTCATTATACTATACAACCTTTATTTCTGTTTTGCATAGTTTTAGGAATAATAATTTTTTTTTTTTTTTTTTTTTTTAACCTATGTTGTCCCACTGCAGGGCAAAGGTCTCCCTCATCCGTTTCCAAGTCTGTCGGTCCTGGGCTATAATGGGCCAGTCCTCATCGAATGCATCCAGATCATCACGCCATCTTTTACGAGCGTAGCATCCTCGGTGTAAAACGGATAGATCGCGTACGTAACACCACTCTCCGCTCTCAAACAGGTATTGCCGATGTACCAAAACCGCCAATTTAAAATGGGACTGGGCGGGGCACGTGATCAGAATGCATTCTGATCGATGGGCCAAGATTATCACGCAATGAATAATAAATTAAATATGTTTAATCTTGCGAATCGGTCTTAGGAGAACGGTTGCGGAATTGTCCCTTCACAATCACTAGTCTCTTGCTCGTTTCTAACAAGAATCAAGAGAAGAGTGCTCAATGAACGTGTGCCCCGCAAAATTGGCATGGTATCCATGCAAATGTATGGGGTGCATAACTCATAGACGACAGGATGCGGGTAGACGGCAGGCCGCGCGACGTGACGTGAGTTATGACGTCACACGCAGGATGTGACCTGTGACGTCATTGCATTGGGATATTGAGAGCTCTGGAGTCGGCGTTTCCGATGAATGTCGGTATGAATATTCCATCGTATGCATCTTTACCGGTGAAAGAGGTTTCAGAATTTACTATCTCTTAGATTAGATTTCAAACTTTTTAATGGAGTGCTTTGAAAGGCACTTTAGAAGTAGTTTATTTTTTGGTTTTTAAGCCATTAAGAGCGGGTGCTATTTCGCTACCCTAGAAGTAGTCGATAAAAGAGAATTAAGGGCGATCTAATACAGCCTTTTACAAGTTTTACATTTTATGTATTTATACCTGATATATTATAACACACTAGCTGTTGCCCGCGACTTCGTACGCGTGGTAGTTTTGTTTTATATACCAAAACCTTCCACTTATGTCACTCTATCTATCAAAAAAAACCGCAACAAAATCAGTTGAGTAGTTTTAAAGATTTAAGCATACACTAGGGACAGACAGCGGGAAGCGACTTTTAAATATACTATGTAGTGAAGACAAAATATAATCTAATTTGATGTGGCTCTAATCTATTGAGAAGGATCCTTTTACTGTAGTGGGTCGTATAATACTATTAATCAATAAAAAATATGAAAGTAATTTGTTTAATAAACCCTCGTTTTATATTTACATATAAGTAGGTATCAACTTATAAAATATCAAAGTAATAAGCGAGTCTACTTTCACGGTAAATTAGTCGGAGCCACTTCTATTAAGATGCGATGAACCGCCTAATCTTTGAGTAGACGACTTTCAGTAACGAAGACAAATTAAGCCCAAACCCACCTGAAACAGAGTGAAGTGCGAGTGTAGAATGTTTGAGCATGAGGAATTTATAGTTTAAAGTCGTACAAAATAATTACTGAACAGTAATGATGAAGAATAATGATTGGTTATTTTGCAAGAAACCTAACGTTTTAGAAGCTAAACTGCAGTTTTCGAATCATCTAGTATTGTAAACCCGTATAATTTAAGATTAAAAATCAGCCTGCATCTTTTTTGTGTTTATTTTTGTGTTTATTTACATCGCAATATTATGACTGAAGTTAATTTTGGTAGGAATAAGTATCGAAATACGACATTAAACTTCTCAATTGACTGACTTATAAAATAATTTCTTTTTTGTCATATTTAGTTAAGTAAGTGTTGCTATGATTATATAAAATGAATACATTAATACAATAAAAACCTATACATTAATAATAAAAACCTATACATTAATACTGCAGGGTTAATAATCAGTTGATTGTGTTGATGTTTGTACATATTAATGCAATGACATACTTTTCCGCACTGTAAAACACTGTGTCATGAAAATGTATCACAGTTTATGTAATAGTTCGTACTGAAGCTTGTATAACACACTGAAACATTAGAGTAGATTCTTAGTGATTATTCATATGTTAAGTTAATGATGTACCTTCGTGTGAGAGATTTAAGACTAATGTTAGTAGTAACTCGAGTGTCGCAATTTTAATGAAGTAAGATGAAAGTAAGTAGGTACCTAGAGAT
This sequence comes from Idaea aversata, assembly GCA_907269075.1. Lineage (NCBI taxonomy): Eukaryota > Metazoa > Arthropoda > Insecta > Lepidoptera > Geometridae > Idaea > Idaea aversata. Next base: position 7,143,917 of record OU026096.1, read on the forward strand.
GTAACTTGACAAGACAAATCTTTCTGCACAGAGGGTAGAGGTTGGGTTTTAATGTTTTGTTTTTAGATTATTCTAGCAAAGGTGGCAAAGTTAAGTATGATACCCAAATTCACACCCTATCAAAAATAATTTGTATCAACTTATGTATACTTACATAATACTAGCGACCCGCCCCAGCTTCACACGGCTATATTATGCACTAGCGACCCTCCCCGGCTTTGCACGGCTATATTATGCATGTATAAACCTTCCTCTTGAATCACTCTATCTATTAAAAAAATCCGCATCAAAATCCGTTGAGTAGTTTTAAAGATTTAAGCATACAAAGGGATATAGGGACAGAGAAACCGACTTTGTTTTATACTATGTAGTGATGATGTATTATAAATATTAACCTTTCTCTTGAATCACTCTATCTATTAAAAAAACCGCATTAAAATCCGTTGCGTACTTTTAAAGATCTAAGCATACATAATATGGACAGACAGCGGAAAGTGACTTTGTTTTATACTATGTAATGATTATATGCTCAGAAACTTCAGGACCGATTTTGATGAAACTTGGTAGGAGGATACATTGGGATACATTGATTCATTGGGAGTGACATAGGATCCCGATATTTCCGCGGGATCGGGACTTACGCGGGTGAAACCGCGAGGTGATGCTAGTTGCTTTACAAGTATGTCAAGACCAGTGGAAAAATTCAGGGTAGTTAAGTTAGTAAGAATAAATTACTTACTAAAAAATCAATATAATTACTTAGTTTATTCATATGACCTATGTATTTTATTTTTGTCTGTGTTTGAGATAACAAAGTGAGAAACAAAAATCTGACGAAAGACAACTCTATCACTATCTACATATTTTAGAACAAAGTCCTCCGCCGCGTCTGTCTGTCTGTTTGTCTGTTCGCTTTAAACTAAAAAACTACTGCACCTATTTTCATGCTGTTTTCACCAAATGAAAAGAGTGGTTCTCGAAGAATGCTTTAGTGATATATTTAAGATAAAACTAAAAAAGACTTAATTGCATATGGTGCATAATTATAACTAGGTATGCATGTAAATCAGTGTCTAGATTATTATTTCCGCCAACTTTATGCCCGTTCCTCTTACTAAATATTAGACATGGGGCGGGTACCCGGTTTGGATCCGGTACCCGGCGGATCCGGCACTTTTTTTAGGATCCGGCCGGGTACCGGGTAATGGTGCCGGGTATCCGGCTCTGCCGGGTAATTTGATAGACCAAAAATAATGAAACATATTACACTTTTTAAATTATTTATTATGCTGAACACAAACGGTAATCATTATAATTATGTTTTGCTCACTTATTTATCAGGAAGAACTAAAAAACTAAATATATATTTTATTGTAATATTGGTAATTTAAGATGGGTAAGTTGTGATGTAAAAACGCCAATTTTTCTGCGCGGTTAGCATTTAGGCGACTGCGTTTCTTATCATAAATTAGCCCTGCTTCTGAGAACAGGTGTTCGCTGTATACAGAACTAGATGGTGTGCATAGATATATCGCCGATACGTACCCGCCGGGTACCCACGAGTACCCGGCGCAGAATGTGTCGGGTACCCGTTCAGCGAGTACCCGGCAAAACCACTACCCGCCCCATGTCTACTAAATATGCACTTATTTACTTAAAGTTATTTATTATACCTGCATTCAAAATGCTTGTACGTTTATATTTTGCACGAGTAAATAGTGACCAAAATATAAGTTTTACGTGTAATTTTTTAGATCTGTTTTTACTTAGTTCCTAATTGATAAAATGTCTGCATGCTTGCGTGGTTTAGGTACCTACTTACCTTACATTCAATGCTTGATCGCTTCGTTAAGTTTGTACGTAAGGTTAAGCATTAGTGATTGAAAATAAAACCTTACAGTTAATTAAGTCATAAGCTCATAATCATACTTTCTATTCCGTTAAATACCTTTCTATCTACTTACCAAAGCAAACACGAAAGGCGCAATCAATACCTCGGAATCTAATTTGAGTAAATATTTCGAACAGCGCCATCTGTTGACGTGGTTTCAACTTGTGTTGTAGTTCAAACCGAATTAGTTAGATGGCGCTGTTCTTATAAACTGAACGAAAAACTTCGGTGCAGAGCTCATAGATGTCACTTATAACAATTTTATATAAAATTTCAAGTTAACAAGCGAAGACTTAACAGTTCTCTATTATTTATTTTAAAAAATTGCGGACAATTTTAACACAAGTTTATTAAATTAACTTACACACACTTACACGTTTAATTGTTAGTTTGAGTAATTAAATTAAATACCTATCCTAATAAGTTGTAAAAAAGTTCTTGAGTATATAATAAGTATTTTTTTATTTATTGATAAAGTAAAATAAACTTAAAAAACATGCGGAATATCTCAGTGATTTGAATGGCGTGCTATATGGTTAAGTGCTTTGTTTTGTTGACTGCATTCTTAAATAAAAAAATAGGCAGTTGCTTTGTAAAATTATTTCATTTTATCGATCATTTTTAAATACCTAATACAATAAATAACTAAATACAAGTTTAATCGCAGATTTATTTTTAATCGTAGATTTAGTTAGTTATCATAATTAATAAGTATAGAATATTAAATCACATAACTAAACTGTCTAAGTAAGCGCTTAGCATAAGTCCTACGTTAATTATATTATCATAATACATTCCGAGAATTAATGTTAAGGCTGCTTATGCTGCCAAACGCAACACGCCAAAAATATACGTCGTCTACAACTAATATTGTTGATTGTAACGAATGTGTTTTGTTTTTCTCAAAAGTGCTGAGATAGAATTGTAGGTGAAATTTTTACCGATATTTCGAGGTGATTTTGAGACGACAATTCTTTGTCGTTTCAAAGCTAGACTAGTTTTAATTCTTAATTTAAGTATAGCTTTAAAACTATAGGAAATGTTTGGCTCAAAATCACACCAAAATGTCGGTAAAAGTTTCACCTACAATTCCATCTCAGCACTTTTGAGAAAAACAAAACACATTCGTAACAATCAACAATTTTCACCAACGTAGGCGACCGGTGCCAATAGTAACTATTTAGTAGGCTGTGTACCAAGGTCGTTGGCGTATGGACACCCCTTAAATTACTGCCACTCTATATTAAACGCATTGAGTTACCTATAAACTTACTCTAAATATTCATTAATTATTAAGTGTAAGTAAGTATACTACTTACTTCTTCTTCTTCGTGAATTTGAATAATTTTTTTTTAAGTTAACGTCTTATTGTAGTACGACTTTCGTCTAATAGTAGGTAAGTAATCGCGTATTTTTAATTTTTATTTTCTCTTACCTCGACGTTTCTACTATTGAATACACACGTAGAAACATAGCCGAAACGTCAAGGTAAGAGAAATAAAAAAAAATACGAATACAAATCGTGTGAGTTTAAAAAGTTTATGACTTTCGTCTAAACTTAAAACAGGAAAAACTTAAGATGCGCGGGTATTGATTTCTCCAAATGTATTACCCTATTTTTTTCCTGAATAATGCCTCTGATTCTAGAGGCTAGGTAATCGTTTTGTTTATAAAATTTAGGATTGCTGTATAAATGTCCCATTTAAAAATAAAAATATAATATAATAATAATAATATAATATAATTTATTTATAATATAATATAAGTTTGTATGCTTAAATAGGTTTGCGTTTGATCACTAAGTCACACGATGGTAAGTGACGATGCGGTTTAAGATCTAGCACGCTTTCCTAGAAGATAAATAAATAAATAAATCTTTATTTATTGCCAACGAAACATACAGGGTAAAATATAATATGGAAAATAATACACTAAGGTTATGGTTATGGCTAAGCATCATAGTATGAAGTCACAACTGTCCCCTAGCTAGGCTACGGATAGCAACCTGTATTAAGGGCGACAGTCCCTAGGTATAGGCTTGTGGCTCAAAGACCCCTAAATAAACGAGGGCCTTCAAGGGACGTGAGTGACGGTAGGAAGATGGCAGTGGATCAAAAACTTGTCCGACCTGTCCTTGTTTTGTGGCTCTACCGGTCTACGTTTTGAAATACGAACCGCGTAGCGACCTTTTGTAGTTTGATTTTTTATAATAAAAAAAAATATATATATATATATATATATTTCAGGACATATTACACATCGCCATCCAGCCCCAAGCTAAGCAACTTAATGCTTGTGTTATGGGTGCCAGATAACGGATAAACTACATATATACTTTTTTTTTTTTTTTTGTAAATATATATGACGGATTTGGCTCGAATTCTGGGTTTTTAAAAAGATCGGAGCCGTTGACACCATGAGTGCCATCGGCTCCGTCGCCTGTCTCATCCATTACGATTTAATTTTAGAGAAAACAAAAGTTCAAATTTCATTAATTTTATTTTTAAACTATAAAATTAAACTCAAAAATATTTAATCTAAAACAAAAGGATCTAAAACAAAATAATATTACAAAAGCTTACGACCTGCTCAGACGAACGCTCGACGCAAAGTGAGCTCTGCCCGATCCAACCGTACGCAAGTAGACTCTCCCTACCATACCCCTACCAACGGGCGATATGACGTTGCATTGCGTACGTTTGGATTTGACTAGTTTTGACTACTTTTTATTTCGACTTATTTAAGAATCTAAATTTACAATTAGTTATTGTTGCATAAATCATAAAAATAATTGAATCGTTTTATGAAAACCTTAAATTCATTATTACTAAATGTAATAAGAACAAAGTAGAACTGACTACTTATTTCCGTTGTCAAAACGTCATCCATTGCATTTCCAATATTGAAAATTATTTGTAAAGAATAAATTAATGTTTGATTTGTTAAAAATAATCGACTAGGAACATAGATTGTTTAGATTAATTATTTGATCGTCACCCGTAACATTTTGTAAACAAACTTTTGAATAGTCAAATCAGTTACTAGAAGTATTGTGACAAATCGAAAACTAATAAAGTACGGGTGACGATATTACATTGAAAAACGTTAAACTTACGTGCTAAACTTAATTATTAAGTTAACATCTTAATTAGTAAGTTGTGGTTGATACTTTGCGACCTCCGCGGCGACACGGCCATTCTGATAGGCGATGCGTGCTCTGCAGCGTTTTTATTTTATTTTCTGAAAGCACAAATGTTATTTGTAGACTAGGTACTTCCACAGTAAACCTAGGCAAGGTAGATTTAAACCTCTTCAGATAAAGTTGGCACTCCATATGACAACTAATAAGCATTCGTTTGATCATAGTATAAGGCAAAAACTTCGTGTATTGTAATCATCCATGCCACAATCGTAGCATAGATATGATCACAATAAGACGAACGTCTATTTTGGTTATGCGTCGCTTAAACGAACATAACATCTTTTAGTGGTGACTATTGAGGCATCACTCGTACGCATAACATCTTTTAGTTTGTCATAGGATATCTCCATCCGTTTTTAATATTTTTTTTTTTTTCATTGGTCGTATGGGGTCTCCAAACCGCCTACAACATCTTTTATTATTATTATTTGGTCGTATGGCGTCTCCAAACCGCCTACAACATCTTTTATTATTATTATTTGGTCGTATGGCGTCTCCAAACCGCCTACAACATCTTTTATTATTATTATTTGGTCGTATGGCGTCTCCAAACCGCCTACAACATCTTTTTTGGTTATGAGTCGGATCCGCACAACAATAGCACACTTTATATTGTGATAATTTTATTAAACAGCCTTATACGTTGATCGAACAGTTTAGTAAAGTTCTAATGAATAGAATTGAGTAATTTTATTTTATAAGATTGGTTAAACGAATCATTATGAAAACTGCTCACCAGATAGTGTTCAATCAGTTGAAGATTGGCTATCCGAAATGTTGTCAGCATTTGTTTGAGTTTGGTTAGCTCCGGACGGTCCAGCCTCTTGCTCGTCGACAGCATCTGTAACTCATTGCTGTCAACATTAGTGTGTGTCGGTGCTGGGGTGGGAGTGATACCCGATGGTCCAGCTTGCTGCTCATCTGACGGCGACACGGTTATCTGATGGTTGCTATTGCGTCCCGGCTGTGGGGCTCGCCGTAGCTGATCATGCGCTACTTTCCGAGGACGGCCATGGTGACCAATCACTTTCTTTACAAGATAGCGATCATTCTCGAGTACTCTGTGAACTTCATAAGGTACACTAAACTTGAGATCTAGTGAAGTCTGATTTCTCGGGTTATTTTTTATCAGAACGAAATCACCTCGTTGGAAACGTTGAATTTTAGCTCTACCTTTGTCGAATCTTGCCTTGTCTTTTTCTCCCGCCTCGATCATCCTGCGTTGTACATGTCGTTCTATAGCATCAGCGTCTATAGATTGGTTATCGAAGTTGACCAGGTTTAACAATTCAGGAGGTACATCAAATTTCAGTTACGAACGTGGAGTAAAGGCACAGTTTTGACGGCGAGTAAGTAGTATCAGTGGGGCGGTACCAGTAGTTTTATGCACAGTATAGTTAAAGGCTAGTTGTAAGCTTTCCAGTGCTGTGTGCCACTCTGTAATTTCATAATTTTTGATCATAATCAAGCCGTTTTTTAACGTACCCATTACACGCTCCACTTGACCGTTTGCTCGACTGACGCCTGGTGCGATGGTATGTATTTGTATTCCAAACCTGTCACAGTAATTTTTATACTCGCCCAGGAATTCACGTCCGCCGTCCACCACCACTTGTCTTGGCGCTCCAAACAGATGAATCACTTGTTTCAATGCTGCTAAGGCGCTGTGCTGACTCTTGTCATTAGAGTAGCGGAACAAGACATACTTACTAAAAGCGTCTATTGTAACAATAACATATTCTTGATCTTGTGGTGTTCCGAGCTTACCAGTAATGTCCATGTGAATGACCTCGAAGGCTGCTGTAGGCTTTGGAATTGGGTGCAATTGCACCTGTGTAGCCCCAGAAGACTGCTTCGATGTCCTGCACACCACACAGTTGTCCACAAACTCTCGGACTATAGTATTCATTTTATCAAAATAATAGGTCTCCCTCAGCTTAGCGAGCGTCTTTTCCCAACCTGGGTGCTTAAGAGACGTGTGGAAAGTATTTATTAGACTCCACTGAAAGGATTTAGGGACTACAATAAGTTTTTGTGCACCCAAAGCTGGATCCCGTCGTTCATACTTCAGAGCATTGTTCTCGAGTGTATATGCAGGAACGATTTCTCCATTGTGTAAGGCATCTACAATCGGTCCAAGCTGGGTATCACGACGCCGCTCCACATTAAGCCACTCAAGACCACTCCTCATGATGTTAACAGCCAGAGAACTTGGATTTCTGCCAAAAAAGTCAGCGTGCTGCACTCGCTCACCTTCTCTGTAGTCGATGTCGAATTCGAAGTTTTGCAAGAAGGCCCACCATCGGTGAATTCGCGGAAGTAGGTCCCGTTTATGCTCGGAGGCCTTTAGTGCATTGCAGTCAGTGAAGAGTTTTAACTTACGCCCATACAGAAAGTGCCGAAAATGCTTGATCGCTCTAACGACGGCTAGGGTCTCTAGTTCGTACGAATGATATCTGCTTTCGATCTCCGTTGTCCGCATACTGAAATAAGCAACTACGTGCTGCCTACCGTTGATAACTTGCACGAGCACCGCTCCAAAGCCCAGACTGCTTGCGTCGGTATACAGCTCCACAGGATCACCTTCCCTAAATATTGTTAGTACAGGACTAGAAGTAAGATAATGGATGACCTTTTGACGTACTTCTTCGGGAACGCTGGTCCACGACCATTTAACCCCCCGTTTTGCTAAATTGTACAAAGGAACCATTGTACGAGCAAAATCTGGAATAAAGCGACGGAAGTACCCTGCGAGACCGTTAAATTGACGCACTTGTTTAACAGTAGTTGGAATAGGTGATTTTAAAAGAGCTTCTACTTTCTTAGGACTCGGATGGACTTGGCCATCCTCAATTTCATTACCAAGATATTCGATGGATCGCTTGAAAAATGAGCACTTTTCAGGGTTAATCGAAAACCCTGAGTCGCGCAAAGCAATTAAAATTCGTTCAAGGTGTGAAAGACCGGATAAGAAGTCACGACTTTTACTTATGACGTCATCAATATAAACTTGCGCAACACTATCATTACCATCGCTATCGGCACCACCTGGGTTGAGAAGAGGTCCAAGAGCCCGATTAATGCATCTCTGAAACCCAGATGCCATATCTAAAGTGCCGAAGTACCTTCCACCTGCCAACTGGTCTATCTGATCTCCAATCAGAGGCAACGGACAATGGTCGCGTATAGTGTTAGAGTTTAACTCCCGGTAATCTACGCACATTCGATCATCACTATTTTTCTTTTTTACTAAAACGATTGGGCTAGAATAAGGAGATTTACTTTCTCTGATTATGTTGTTCTCCATTAGTTCAGAAACAATATCCTTAACCTTCTGTCGCTCGACGGGTGTTAATCGATAGGGCCTACGCTCAACATATTTGTCCGGATTTTTAAGACGGATTTCCAGTTCACCAGTGTTGACACGAGTCTTAGAAAAACCACGAACGAAAAGATAAGCATATTGATTTAGTAATGTAAGTAACTGATCAATCTCCGATTGATCCGTTAAATCATGGTCTAAATTATCGAAAAGACAGCCACTGGGGCGAATATGCATAACGCGGGCATGGTACATTAAGGTTGCACTTGTTTGAGCGACAACCACGCCTAATCCAGTGTCACGCAGCAGATTAGAACCAATCAACACGTTGGTAGTCATTTCGAAGTCCGGTAAAATATGAAATTGAATTTCAACATTGATATCATTTATGATACAGATAGCTGTTAAAGTAGCCGTTGAGATTATGGGGACTGGACCTAATCCACGTAAGTAATTAACAACTTGCTGTCTGCGACCGGGGATTTTATCTGCAATAGTCTCTCGCATTACGGAACATTCAGCGCCACTATCGAACACAGCATCTACCTCGACCGTTCCTACACGCATACGCATGGTATTCAAAGTTGAATCATTGGTATCAGTTACCGTATTAATATTAGATGCAATCTGCTTTTCACGGCGAAAGCAGGCATCACACGTGTGTCCTGGCTTGGAACAAAATGAACAGAACTCACCTGTGGTACCAGTTGCAGGCGTAGCAGCACCGGCAACAGTTGAAGCAGTGTTGTTTTTCTGTTGAGAACCGACTTCGTTTCGATAGCGACAGTTTTGGGAAAAGTGACCTACCCCTTTACAAAGGTTACAGTAAGGCATATTCCTGTCATCAACTGAAAACCCAGCTCGTTTTTGAGGTAGCTGATCCAAAGGCATCTGAGATGGACGCCCAGCTCGAACAGATGAGGCGACCGAAATCAACTCCGGCACGGCTTCAGCCCTAACGTTCATCAACTAAACTCTAAGTCGTTCATCACTTACCACACCGATAACTGCCTCTACTGCATCACTGTTGTCCAGCTTATCTTTAGTGATACGCCTCCATAGTAACCAACCTTGAGACAGAAATTCAGCAATATCCTTGTTGGAGTTGTGGACATGCTCCCTAAATTTAAGCACGTCGCGAGAGTAACGGTTTTCTGGTTCGAAAGCACTAATTATAGTCTCACGCAGTTCTTGCCAGGTGGAAGTAGTCACCAACCAATTATCAGCCCATAGTCGGGCCCGGCCTTTGAGTAAGCTACTAACTTTCATGCGAATATCATAGTCACTTAACTGATATGTACTTACCGCTGTTGAGATATGATTACACCACTCACGTACACCAACACTACCATCAGGGTCAAAGGCGGGTAAGAAAACATCAGTAATTCTCACTTTATCACTTGGTTTTTGTAAAAGCCGCTCACTCATGTTCTGCATCATAATCATCATGTGCTGGAAAAACTCTGGGGGTATGGCATTATTAACAGGCGGCAGTTGCATTGGCAGCCCTGCGGATCTGCCACTGCCGACGCCGAGAAGTGCTGTTGTAGCTACCTGGGAAGTACTTGTTTGAGAGGCTTCTGCCCGCACTTCTGCGTGAGAAACGCCAGGATCAGGATCTGAAACATATTGACCGGCAGTAAGGGATCGCTGGAGCGATCCCACTTCTGATGACGGATTTGGCTCGAATTCTGGGTTTTTAAAAAGATCGGAGCCGTTGACACCATGAGTGCCATCGGCTCCGTCGCCTGTCTCATCCATTACGATTTAATTTTAGAGAAAACAAAAGTTCAAATTTCATTAATTTTATTTTTAAACTATAAAATTAAACTCAAAAATATTTAATCTAAAACAAAAGGATCTAAAACAAAATAATATTACAAAAGCTTACGACCTGCTCAGACGAACGCTCGACGCAAAGTGAGCTCTGCCCGATCCAACCGTACGCAAGTAGACTCTCCCTACCATACCCCTACCAACGGGCGATATGACGTTGCATTGCGTACGTTTGGATTTGACTAGTTTTGACTACTTTTTATTTCGACTTATTTAAGAATCTAAATTTACAATTAGTTATTGTTGCATAAATCATAAAAATAATTGAATCGTTTTATGAAAACCTTAAATTCATTATTACTAAATGTAATAAGAACAAAGTAGAACTGACTACTTATTTCCGTTGTCAAAACGTCATCCATTGCATTTCCAATATTGAAAATTATTTGTAAAGAATAAATTAATGTTTGATTTGTTAAAAATAATCGACTAGGAACATAGATTGTTTAGATTAATTATTTGATCGTCACCCGTAACATTTTGTAAACAAACTTTTGAATAGTCAAATCAGTTACTAGAAGTATTGTGACAAATCGAAAACTAATAAAGTACGGGTGACGATATTACATTGAAAAACGTTAAACTTACGTGCTAAACTTAATTATTAAGTTAACATCTTAATTAGTAAGTTGTGGTTGATACTTTGCGACCTCCGCGGCGACATATACATATTATACATATTGGAAACACCCAGAACCAGAAACAAGAATTTATGGTCAGCATAAATACTTGTTCCCGGCGGGAATCGAACCCGCAACCTTCTGCGTCGCAGTCGGGTGTTCGCCCGACGCGCCACAGAGGTCGTCAAAATAAAATTTGTTTATTTAATAATTAATATTAAATAAACAAATTCTTTACTTCCAATCTTTTCAGAAAAAATAAAACAGAGGGGCTTCCATACTGCAAATTATGAAGAAAAAAACATTGCTCTAGTGGCATTATTTAAAAGGAAATTAATGGAATACATTTGAATGGAGAAAACAAATACCCTTTTAACCTCTTAATCTAACAGTTTATTGTTAATCCTACTAATATTATAAATGTGAAAGTTTGTGTGTGTGTATCTATGTTTGTTACTCCTTCATACAAAACCTACTGGACCGATTGCGATGATACTCGGTATGTAGATAGCTAGAGACCTGGATTAACACATAGGCTACTTTTTTCTCGACATTACCACGGGATTGAGACTTACGCGGGCGCTGGGCGCAGCTGGTACATAATAATTCTAACAATCCAACTACACTGACTCCATAAAGTCTCAACTAAGCGATAGGAATCAGAAAACTACAGGTCGTATTGCCATTCGAACAATAATAATTAGAAAATTAAATACCTAACAAGCCTTAACGTTGCCCTGAAAACTGATAATTGCAGAGATAAGCCTTTTTATAATACACTTGTTACCGCTAGGTTTCTCAGTAAAATGCAGGTGTGGTATTTTTGCATGCAATGTTTATATTATGGTAGAAGGTTTGTAGGCTGACGTAGTTATATATACGATTTTTGAAACTTTTTAAATGTTAGAGCTAGTCCTCCTACTGGAGTTTGAAAATGTGAATCCGGCCCTAATTAATTCCAGTATTTTTTTTTGACGTGAGAATGTCTATTAAATTGTTGGAACACCTGCATTCACACAAAAGTCATGGTAATATTGTGTGACGTCATGCGTCCCGTTCCCGATGTGTGACGTCATGCGTCATGTTCCGGTAACGTGACGCGTCCGTTCCCGTTAGGAAACAAGATAATTAAAATATTCGACATTTTTTCTTTTAACTTCCCTCCGAGCCCACGTTTAGTCCGCGACAGACTCGTGGTCACACCGTTTTACTACACCAGTCAAATATACTAGATATTAGTAGTTTGATTTTACTGATATTTAGAAAATTAGCTGTTTTTTTGGGCTATGTTATTTTGAAATTGAATTATCTCTGTACAAATATAGCTTCTCTCAGATACCTACAAAAAATAGAATTCTAAAGTAATTTGCAAAGTGCAAAACCCCGTGTTCTTGTGCAGAAGAACTTTATGGCAACCGCAGTGGAATTAAGCAATTACATGCAACCCCTTGGAACTTCAAGAAAATGAGGGAAACTATATTCCGAACAAAGTTTTATTCCTCCAATTTACAAGTCAATGACCTGACGATAATGGAGAAACAACTCAAATTTACTTAATTACTTTTAAGTTATAATTATTACGAAGACTAATTACTTACAATACTTTTACTTGACTACTTTACTTTTCCAGATACATAAAACTATAAAAAGTTTGTATTTATAGTCACATTGCATAATATTAGGTATCCATGTACATTTTTTAAGTTTGAGATTTTTTCGGAAACTATTAGAAATTAAGTACTTAATATGCTAACACTTCGAAAGCTGTAGTGAAGTTTTTAAAACATTTTCAATATAAATTCAAGTTTTAAATGTGATTGTACGATCAGTAACCAACACTCCACTAAAATCCATAAATCTTAAAACGTTAAAAAGTTAAAAGTGGGTTTAATTCCTGACATGGAACAAAACAGTTTTTTGATTTACTTTGTTTCTAGTTTGGGTGTTTCTTTATGTTTATTAACTAATACGGTCCAGTCGTTTCGGAGCCTACTCAATTCAAACTAACAAACAATCACATCTTTCCTTTTTAGGGTTCCGTAGCCAAATGGCAAAAAACGGAACCCTTATAGATTCGTCATGTCTGTCTGTCTGCCGTATGTCACAGCCACTTTTTTCCGAAACTGTAAGAACTATACTGTTGAAACTTGGTAAGTAGATGTATTCTGGGAACCGCATTAAGATTTTTATATAAAAATAGAAAAAATACAATAAATTTTAGTGTTCCCCATACTTAGAACTGAAACTCAAAAAAAAAAAATTCATCAAACCCATACGTGTGGGGTATTTATGTATAGGTCTTCAAAAATGATATTGAGGTTTTTAATATCATTTTTTTCTAAACTGAATAAAAAGTGTGTCCCCCCCCCCTGTAACATTTAAAATAAGAGAATGATGAAACTAAAAAAAATATATGATATACATTACCATGCAAACTTCCACCCAAAATTGGACGAGATCTGGTAAGTAGATTTTTTAAATACGTCATAAACCGTAAACCGCCATTTACCCTTCATTCATGTATTTTTACTACTAGCGCCATCTATTTTTTTGCATTTGTTTTTGCGTCGGGGTTAAAAACAGAATACAGTAGTACGGAATACTTCGTGCGCGAGTCCGACTCGCACTTGGCCGGTTTTTATAAAATTATTAGTATAGATTTATTTACAAAAGAAAAGTTCGACGCGTTACTATAGGAAGCGACACAAATATGTATCGAGATATTTTTTTCGACGTAGCGCACAATGTCACACTGGTTTTGGAATCACTGTTTATTGTTATTTATAAGAAAAACTGTAAGTACCTATCACATATTAATACGCCCATAAAACCTGAGGTGTCTGAGCCTGAAATGTGAAGTCTGGGTGTGCGTTTCTCATTCCTTTTGCAAAAGGGTAAATTACCTACGCTGGAAATTAGTAACACTAAAATAGAGGTGGTATTAACATAGATAGGTATTATACCTTATGGTTGGTGCGTATTTTTTTTTGTCTTCTAAGTTGGTAAGGTATGTGTCTTAGACACTACATGCACCCTGAATAGCATATTATTATTATTAAAATTACTGGAACTGTATAAATCATCTAGATATATGTACTTACAAAAGGCCAATATCACTACATAGTATAAAGTCACTTTTCGCCGTCCCTATGTCCCTATGTGTGCTTAGATCTTTAAAACAACTCGTTCTTTTTTCTTTTTTATCTTTTTCTTTTATCAACGGATTTTGATGCGGTTTTTATTAAATAGATAGAGTGATTAAAGAGGGAGGTTTTTAGATATAATACATGCATAATACAGCCGTGCGAAGCCGGGGCGGGTCGGTAGTTACTAAAGCGATAAGTTACGTACTTAGCACCTACATTTATGAACTGGCGGTGTCTAGGAGAGGCATCTGTGGACCGCGGCACGTCTACCGTTTGCATTCCACAGCTAGTCGGTACTCCGCAATTAGATCCCGACCATATCCCGACTATTGTTTCCCTTTCTGCTAGCAATTTCTGAATCTATAGACGGCATTCTCTTTGCCTTCCGGCGAATAACTCCAATTCACTTTGGGTATGGTTTTGGGTTTGATTAGTTAAGATCGACTGTTTGTTTTAGTAAAAGCAGATGATACGTAGGTTGAAAGGTTATCACAACGTAAGTATCTTAGAACAACGTTAATTTAGACAAACTTAGTCAAAGTCAAAGTCAAATTTCTTTATTTATTTGGAAATATTCATGTAAGAAATGTACGTACGTATACGTAGCATAGTCCTTTGTCTTATTCGATTGGGGCTAGAGTTTTACGTTCTGTTGTATTTAGAGGTACCGAAAAGTATTAGTAAATTATAATTAGTTGAAACGTCTTAAAATCTAAGTTAGCATACTTCTTCTTCTCGTATAGTGGTGTGGCTCACCTATTGTTAGAGTTTTCAGATCGCCTTAAGGCCTCTAACTTGACCTAACGACTGCTACTAGAGGTAGCAACCGGGACCAACGGCTTAACGTGCCTTCCGAAGCACGGATGGGCTCACGACTAATAATTGGCCACCCATCGAAGTAATGACCGCGCCAGGCGTCGCTTAACCCGCACGACCGTAAACGATCAGCAAGCGTCGCTTAGCTGTGAGCCTCCTTAGTTAGCATATATGCCTTCGGAACGTGCCATGTGCCTACCAATGAGAAGAAAGCGCAAGAAACTCACAGGATTTTGTAATCATGCTCATAAAGGTCAAAATTACATTTGTAGAAATACACAATTGATAATAATATTAGACTTTGATAATTCTAAGTACGAGTAGGTTTAATATAAGTAAATAAATAAATATAAACTGAATAATATATAGGTAATATTATTTCTATTTCGATCTTTATAATTTAAAATCCAAATAGAGATAATATGTATTTTCTCAAAAATATCCTTCACTGATGGATGAAAATTGATACAAGTTACAGGTGTAGAGTCGTCTATTGTTCACAAGTGGTTAAAGGATACCAAAACAATAATTTTAATGGCCTTCGAGACCTGGGTGCTAATATTCTCAGATACTTAAATGACACTAAAATGTCGCATCTAAGGCTCTGGGTAATATCATCCAGGCATAGTATAATAGACCCATCCAAGAAGATCCTCAACCCCAAGAGATAAGAATTCATCCAAGTAAAAACAGAGCATTCCATTTGACGAACCAGTTGGCACAATGGTCGCCATGCCGGTCTGGCAAACACAAGGTTGCGGGTTCGATTCCCGCCTCAGGCAAGTATTATGCTTAGATATTTGTGTGTGTTCTGGTTGCCTCTATGTATTATAAGTAAATATTTATAAAAGAAAAGTATATAAGTAGTACATCCGTTGTCTAGCACCCATAACACAAGTCTTAGCTTGGGGCTAGATGGCGATGTGTGGAATGTCCTGCAATATTTATTTATTTATAGCTAGTGTTCTCATAATTCTACTACACGTAAACATTATTTTAGTATGCAAGTCTCGTTTCAGCTTCAAACTCATTTTGTAAACTTGACGCACGATAGTTTTGACATAAAAACTGTAAAACTGAAAATACGAATGTTGTTTACGTGACTTCCTGTTTAAATTGTTTTGTATTTTCCATTAATTTTCGTCTGAAATAAACGTATTTCAGTTTAAAAAAATGTTTTTATTAGATGTATTGTTATGAATAAAATGGTGATTGAAGTTTTTGAAGGTCTGTATATTACATTTTCGCAGGATATTTACCGGGACAACCCGAGTCTCGTGTTTATTTATCAAAGTCAAAGTCAAAGTAAAATTTCTTTATTTATTTCGATGCTTAAGTATATATAGGTACATAGATCACATTGAAACGTCTTAAAAACTAAGTTAAGATGTGTGCCTTCGGAACGCGCCCACCAATGAGAAGAAGGCACAAGAAACTCATGAGGTTTTTTTTTCATGTGATCATGTTCACAAAGGTCAATATTACAAATATTTGAAGGTATTGTATGAAATGGAGCTTTTATGCTTTATAAAAGTTTTGAATTTATTAATGGACATGTCATATACAACTTTAAGTAATCTATTAAAAGCACACATGTACTATTAAACGATCTGCTTATTTTCCGGAGCCTACACCGGGCAAGTTCAGCTCATCCCTATTTCTTAAGTTGAAACTATGAATATCGCTATTTTTGCGAAAAATAACAGGATTTTTGTGAACGTAGAGCAAGTTTTCGTAAATATATTGTGAATAGAGCTATTGCGTTAATATATTTATCTCTTTAAATTTTTCTCTAAGTGATTCCCTGGGGCCCATTTTATAGATAGCTCAGACAGCTCTTTTTTGCAATATAAAAATAGCATCAATATCTGCAGCACACCCCCACAGCAGGATGCCATACGACATGACACTGTGGAAGTAGCTGAAATAGACTAGACGAGCATCGTATGGTCGCATATCGTATGGCATAATGAAGTATTGGAACAAAAGGTAACTTTAAGCTAAACATCTATGCTAACATTTTTAAGATACGCCACAGCATCGCTCAGGAGGCTCGTGATAATATAGGTAAATATTCCGATTTAAATAATTTTAGCAGTGAAAATAACCATGTAAAGTAAAACTAACCATATTTTGGGAATTTGCTCTTTTAAACATTACCATACGTGGGAACATTTTTTCATTGGTAAAAAAACGGGGAATATTTTTACGTTCGCGGTCCATATGTTATTTGATTTTAACTCATTCAATTATGCAAAGCTACCATTTGTTAACAGATTTCGGGGTAATTCGGTAAAACGTCGCGGCGGTTTTATGCTAATCAGCTTAGTGTCCGTTATTTATGCGGTACATGCTTACAAACGTTTCAGTACTGCGCCGATAACGTTATACGCAATTAATTGCAGAAACACTCTGATTTAACACGATATTAATATACGCACAGAATTGTGTTTAACTGTTATTTTGTGTTAATTTAATGCAAATTGTGATAAGCTGTTTAAATATTATGCAATTAATTAAAGTTTAGTTCCGGATTATGTTAGTTGAGTACTTTGTTTGGTTTGACGAGTTTTCTGTTTTTGAATTAACTAATAAGTACTATACATCTATCCATAAATGTAACATTCAAAGTCCACGCGGCTCAAACCAATATATATCAGTATATCTATATATATCGGGCTAAAATATGACATACGGATAGCTGTTATAATTAAGGTGAAAGGGTACCGGCGCTCTCTCCATACAAAGGTAGTCGACTGTTTCCTCCTTGACACTAGAGCAAATATTTATGTGTCATAAAACCTATAACTGCCATGACTATGCCCCTATGTCTTGTTTTTTGACTTTCTAATCTATCATAGAAATTAAGATTAAAAAAAAACATATGGACACGGTCATGGTAGTTATAAGTTTTATGCAACAAAAATGTCGTCATCCAGGGAGGAAACAGCCGACTACGTTTGTATGAAGAGAGCGCCCGGTACCCTTTCCTCTTAAGACATCCGCTAAGATAGGATTTATGCCAAATTAATACACTACGCGGACGATGTCGCGGCCAAAAGCTAGTCGTTTATATAAAGACGTTTTATACTCTAAAATAAGGTGGTTGCTTTTTGCCGACGCTCGGATTATGCTGGTTCGCTTACGATCCACTGTTCTAGTTCTACTCCGCTTTTAGTGCTACGATTTCGTAGCACATCTATGACGATAACTTAATTTGGTACGATTTCGTAGCAGCTCTACGGCTGTTAGTCTTATAAGAAGAAAAGTTTGTAAAACATGTAAATATATTCTTAAACTTTTGTTTTTTGTTGTTTTGTACAACTATTAAAGAGCCAAGAACATAATGCCTTCCCAATTGTTAAATAATAAATTGTCAATTGCATAGGAAGTTATACTTGTGTGTACCAATGCAACACTTAACAACAATTTTCCATGCATTATTTAATGATTTTAGTTATCGTCAACAGGTATTTTGCGATTGGCAATTTCCCCTATTTTCACCTTGGGTTAAGTTTGATTTTTAGTACCTACAAATTTTTTTTTTAAAAATAAATAATTAAATTATGTAAAAACTGGATGGAACAAATTGTAATGCATTTGGAACGTCCCCTAAGTGATATTTTGTTTAGTAATAATACTATCTAACCAAATTTTGGTTAAAACTTTATTTTTATTGCATTTCTAGTTTTGGGAAATTGGAGTGGAAAAATGAAATTTAAACTTCGAGTAAAATAGTTTATGTCAATTATTATTGCTTCGAGAATAAGGCACTTGCAATATATCGATTAATATTGACATTGACACTGAGGTGGTACGGGGTTCAATATTCTATGCACAATGTGTTCTATAACCACTAGAATGGTGTATAGATACTCGAAAACGATCTTTGTGTGGCATGCTGCATAAAAACTCGAAAATCACAAAATATCTTTCCCCTTGAACATCTAGGTACCACCTCAGTGTATACAGCTAGTAATAGTAACTTTTATACTTACTTTTTACTTATTAGAAATTTTATTAGCGTTTCATTTTATGCTCTATAAGTAAGTGATATCAAAAAGTGATAGTAAAACCTGTAATTTAAAGTAACTACTTAAAATATATATTCGAAAACGCTACTCGAAAGCATTAAGATAATTAATCACGATACAATTCAAACAAAGTTATAGCAGTCTATAACAGTCTACCAACACTGGCACGTATTTTGACAAATGAAAATATAAATGGTACGTCAAAAGTAACCATTTTCGTGTCAGATGGCTATCAGAAAATTGCTCAGTTTTTGTGGCGACGGTTCAGGACGGAAGTGACACTGTCGTGTTTGTAATGAATCCACTTTGTTTGATAATAATATTTGCTCTTTGAATTTTTAAGTAGCCTAATGAGAGGACTAGTGTTAGTTGGTAATTGTTTGGGTTTTTCATTGTTTTGGCTCATGTTTGAAATAACAAAGCCTGAGAAAACCGACACGCTTCAATAGACGCAAAATAATTTGGCCGGCGGAAGTTTGAAGGGAATGGCAATGCGTTCATTGGCGTGGACAAATTAAAGCGTTTCGGTGCAACTTCATATTCCGGCCAAGTTAAATAAAACACGAGAACTTTTATTTTTAGAGTTTCTCAAGAGGAAAACATGTAACACTTAGGCCTGAAACTGTTTTACGCAGATTTTGTATGGACCTAGCGCAGTCGTCCGCAGTTTTAAGCCGGGGACAGTTTTAAGTCGCGACTGATAAGTGTGCACGGTCGTTTGGTATCCAGTGGCTCAGAATGCTCTAGGACGTCCGCGGACGTCCGAACGCTCAAGGGCGGCCCAAGGTTACGTCCGACAGTGTGCACAGTTACATACATTTACATTACACAGATATAAGTCGCGGCTGTCCGCGCAATGTGTCCCCAGCTTTATATTATAGGATCGTAACGCAGTTTTATATTATATGTTGTCTGCCCGTTTGTCTGTCCATCTGTCTGTCAAGTTTGCTCTATAATCTTACTAGTCTCGTTGCTTTGAGTCGCGCGATTAATCACGTCATGACATTTTCTACAGAGCTTAACAGAATACTTCATCACTATCATAATAACTTGTCAGCTACAAGACGTCCACTTCTGAACATGTCTTTGTGTTTGTATCATGTCATTGGACATGCCTATCTGTCTTTTTACCACTTAAAAACTTAAGGCTAATTCTCGTAGTAATCGTCGTCGTCGTAATTCTAGTCGTTCTCGTGTCGTCTCATTGTTAAAATCACATTTCAATATCATTCCGGTTGCAAAAAAATAACCTCTTATTAGCTCAAAATACCCTCAAACTCCGCTTTTTGAGAAAAAAAAACGACTTTGAGGGTATTTTTTGTAATCGAAATTCGATCGAAACTTGATCGAAATGACATTGCATTGTAATTTGAACAACTATATTTACGACAATTCTCGTGAATTTAATTGTTCAAATTACGACGCGACGATCAGTAATTACTCGCACTTAAATACATGGTAATCAAAATTATTTTGTTACAGATGTGAAATGAAGAAATCGATATCGAACGGCGCCGGTAAGTAACAGTAATATCGTCGATAGATTGTTAGAACTACCAGAAACGTTTATAGAAAATTGCTTTTAAATTATTCGCGTTGATAACAACTGTTTTACCTATGCCTCAACAAATTGTAAACTGTAATTTTGTAGCAATTTTATCGTTCTGCACTTTTGATTTTATGAAATTGACGTTGAAGTTAAAATTGTATTTGTTCTGTTATTATTTTTGACGTATTAACTGGAAGCCCTGGAATAAAGTCAATTAGTTGAAAGATATAACTTACCTTTGTTTAAATACAGATGTTTTTTGATACCTACCATCTACATTAAGATGTCACAAATATTTGTCACAAAAACTACACACTAATTAAATAAATAAATTATAAAAACCCATAGTATATTATCCAAATTCACTAAAGATTATAACTAATTATACAGATGTCAAAATTTAATTTAAATAGGTACGCAATAAAAAGTCAAAATTACTAAAATTAAAAGGAATATTTTTTTAAACTCACACGTTTTGTATTCTAAGTCTCTCCTCGCGACCATGACTATTGTAACATAGTCGAAACGTCGAGGTAAGAGAAATAAAATTAAAAAACGCGATTAAGTCTCGGGAGAATAATTACAATTAGAAGAAAAATAAAGCGCAAATGTAGTAATTTAAAGTTTAGTTAAAATAAAATTAAAATTTAAAAAACCGACTTCAAAAAAACCTGAAAACAAAAATTTTAAAAGCCTGAGAAAAAAACAAAAAGTGAAAAATAATCTATTTCGGGTCACTAAGACAGCACACTTAAACATAATAGTACATTGCGATACAAGTGTGGAAAGTTGATCATTCCATAGAGGCGGTTTATGACGCGCGAGCGGAACGCGAGCGTGGCAAAAGCCGAGATGGAATGATCAATTCACACGTGTATCGTACGACGTTTTTTATCACAGTTGCGAATAAAAAAAAAGACTTGTTAAAATTTTAATAATAAAAAGTTTTTAAGAATTTTAGGTTATTTTTACTATTTTTTGTTAATTACACTTCTGAAAGGCTAGGCTTTAGACTTTTAACCTATACAGCGTCTGACATACAATATTTTTTTAGGGTATTTTTCATTTGTTTTTGCGTCGGCGGTTAAAAACAGAATACCTATAATGGTAAGGAAAAATACATTTATGTACGTAAAGAAAAAACAAAATAAAAACAAAACTCAATTTTTAATTATTTTCAAAGACGTCATCACGTAATATTATCGTTCGTTATCAGACTTTAGAGACAACCTTTTGAAAAGAAGAAAAAAGGTACCAACAAAGAGTTTTAAGCCAGCAAGGCTTAAAAACTCTTTGGATGGTACCTTTTTCTATACATCCAAACAGTATAACCCAGATAAAGGAGATCATTCATGTTTCTAACAAAAAATACCCACAAAAAAAAATGCCGGCCAGTAATAAAAATTGTTTCTATCTTGTAGAGAATAACATTTTAAACAATGTTTACTAAGGCAACAAAGAGCTACGATCAAAAATCGTTGAGTTATTTTACATTGAAAACCCAAAAAATGCATTTTATAGAGATCCGTTTGACCACTTTTAAGATCCCACTAAAACTTCTGAAAGGGTTATTGGATAAACTAATTTATATAAATATAATAAAAACAGACAAAGAGTATCCATTTACTACTTATTTTTATATTTTTTCTGTAGTAATATCTTAAAAGTGATCAGACGGATCTCTACAAAATGCATTTTTTTGGGTTTTCAATGTAAAATAACTCAACGATGGTTGATCGTAGCTCTTTGTTGCCTTAGTAAAGATTGTTTAAAATGTTATTCTCTACAAGATAGAAACATTTTTTTTTCTGGCTGGCACCTTAAGTTTTGGGTACGATTTGAACGATGTCCTTAAGAATGTTTCATCTACTATATGTCATTAGCAGTAAGATACGTATTTGACATATCGGGATGACGTATTATTTTAGCACTAGTTGGATTTTTTTTTATCGCACGCGTGTATAATACGTTGCATTATGAGCCCAAAAGCGGTTTAATAAGATCCACTTTATGAGCAACTGTGATAAAAAAGTACTTACTTGGAATTCGGACTGGGTTAGATTGAATGTTGAGAGATATAAAGAAAACATGGTGTCACCCCCAGTCCGACTTCCAAGTAAGTACTTATGTTTAAGTTATCTGCTGTCTTAGTGACCCGAAATGGATTATTTTTCTCAGGTTTTTAAAATTTTTGTTTTCAGGTTTTTTTGAAGTCGGTTTTTTAAATTTTAATTTATTTTTTTATTTGACCATTTTTAGTGCCACTGTCACTGAAAATTCTACTCAATGAGGCGAAAGCGACTGTTTCTTCAAATTGCAACCTGTACCTAATTGTAACCCATTGAAGAGTGTGATAAGAAGGTGTTTTCAGATGCCCCATTCATCGGTACCTATTTGTGTATGAGCCACTTCTATTAGTGGAAATGGAAAACTGAGCAATTTGTTTAATCTCGCTGTGCAGATCTGTTCACCACTCCGAAGATCCTCATCAGACCTCATTTAGGATAGGGTTCTCTATCAAAATTCATTCAAACCCAGTCCGGCGAGGCAAAAACGAATATTTTATTCAAATTGTAACCAGTAAACGTAACCGATTGAAGAGTTTTCTGATGAAAAGGTGGTTTCAGATATTCCATTTATCGGTAACTATTCGCTTAAGGGCCAATTCTACTGGTGGAAATCGAAAAATGAGCAATTTGCTGCACTCTCGAGTTGCAATTCTGTTCATCACTTCGAAGATCCTCATCAGAACTTCATTTAAGATAGGGTTCTCTATCAACATTAATTAAAACCCAGTCAGGCGACTAAATTTTTCAAATTGCAACCTGTAATCGTAACCGATTGAAGAGTTTTCTGATGAGAAGGTGGTTTCAGATATTCCATTTATCGGTAACTATTCGTTTATGGGCCAATTCTACTGGTGGAAATCGAAAACTGAGTAATTTGCTGCACTCTCGAGGTGCAATTCTGTTCATCACTCCGAAGATTCTCATCAGATCCTCACCAAGTTTATGGCACCACCCCTGAGGTATCACCTTTCGAACACAAAAAGAATCATCTCAATCGGTTGAGCTGTCTTCGAATGATCGCGTAACATACACCCAAAAAAAACAACAACAACAACATACAGACGAATTGAGAACCTCCTCCTTTTTTGAAGTCACACTTTATACGGCCACAAAAGACTAAACTTGCTTAGCACGCCAATTAAAACAATAATTACAAGCCTCTTACTAATTTCGTATCAGTTATTCTAGAGGGTCCTTTGTGACCGTTCCGTAAGTCGCAAAGGGAACAGCGGGGTTCCTTGGTAACTCGTACCCAATGTGGGTGCTCCCCGTACTCGTATGTGCGAATCGATGGTTCGGAAAACCTTTATCGATTTTAAACAGCCTTTATGTTGCAGTTTGTTAAACTTATATTGTTATTGGCTTTTCAAAGCGCTTCGTTGCTCTGAGAACCCTTTGTGCTTCAAATGTGAAGTATTGAGTTATATTCTTGAGTGTTTCGGGGATTGAACCTGTTTTACGCATTATTGATATCGAAATTTATAATAATTGTATGTAAATATATTCATAAAATTTCTCTTTTACAGTCGGTCTACCAATTAGTTGAACCCCACGTGACCCAGAGCTCACTGGCACATCTGTAAGGTTGTAAAGTAATGTTACCTGATTCTGTTTTTTTAACTGTATGCTATACAATACAATATACAATATAAAAAAACTTGAGAGGTGTCAAGGGACACCCGGATGGAACGAAGTTCCTCTCGATTAATTAATGAAGGAATTGTTATAAAAAAATTTTTCTTGTAAATAATCATCGCGACACGACACTGTTCAATGCGAAATAGAAAGACGAAACGAAAATGGCTTGCTTTCTATGCAAAAAGTGTCGATTTTATCCGTCTAGCCCCCTTTCGCAACGCGCGATAAGGAACTATCGTTCCAAAAAAATACAAAATAGGTAAAAATACTACATTTTTACATATGTGTGAGTGAGCTCTGGTTCACGTGGGGTTCAGCTAATTGGTATTCCAAAAACAAAACTACCCACTAATTAAATGTGAGACTATTGTAGGTTAATATTAAATTAAATATCATGAACCAGTTTTATCATTTTGACTTCTAGGTACAGTAAAACTATTTTTTAAGTAAACCTTTACGAATAAAATTGAATAAACAAGTGAAGGAAACAGTTTATTTCTACTTTACAAGTACCTACGATAAAGTAAAACACGAAGTTTTGTCGGTTAAAGGGTCCGTATTTTGTGTAAAAACTTTTTAGTTTCATTAAATAAAGAGATCAAAGGTACCTCGTAACCCACTGACTTTTGATCGAATCATTTTTATTGAAAAATATTATAGAATAAGTTTGAAATAGTCCCCTTATTTGTTTTTAATATAAATATTTTACTTTTCTTAGTAGATATGTTTCTATTTCGAAATGATTGTACTTCTACGAATCGATTTTTGTTTAAAAATTAATGTTAGCTATCATTTAGGTATAAATAATTTATCAAGTTACTAATTTTTTTTATAGTAAAAGCGGACCTTAAGCAATAAATTGATAGGTAAAAAAAAAGTGTAAGTGAGTGTTAAAAAAGATTGTTTTTACAATGTTATCTTATATTACAGCTTTTAGCATAGAGCAATGCTGAATGCTAAAAGCTGTAGAAAATCTGTAAATATTTAAAAAATATACATCTTTTTCTTAATTTGTATTACTTGATGGTTCCTTCTTTTACTTTATTGGTTATCAGATTTTCATAAAATGTCAAAACACAAATTGATACACTAAAATACTAAGGTCCGTATTAATAAACCGAACTCAATATCGATTTCAATCTTGAGTTTGCTCTTGAGTTGTTGCGCTGATTAATAAACCTATCTTAAGACGCGATTAAAGAGCGACGTATCACTTGAGTCATACTGTATTAATAAATCAAACTCAGCTCTCAAGATATGTCTCAAGATGTAGTTTCGTGAACTCAAGTCTGATTGCGGGTCATACAAATGTTACATTTTGTAAAATATTTTCACATTCAAACAAGTTGACAGCAAAATATGACGACACTAGCTACCATAGGGTAAGAACATATCATTCAAGGTAAGAACAAAGCGTTACTGTCATTCAAGGTCGCTCTCAAGATCAGTCTCAAATCTCAAGAGCGATATCAGCCTGAGTTTTATCTATTAATTAACGCCTAACTTAAGATAGTGACCACATCTCAAGACTCACTCGATTGATACGCACTCAAGATCGATATTGAGAGCGATTTATTAATACGGGCCTAAAACTTCATTCTCTCTTAGAGTTTTTCGTAACACGTAACGTGTTACATTTTTTCTCGGCTAGGTCCCTATCTAGGTTGCTAACCGAGATAAAACTGTAAGGTTGGATACTTTGTTATATTATATACTGGCGACCCGCCCCGGCTTCGCACGGCTGTATTATGCATGTATTATATCTAAAAACCTTCCTCTTTAATCACTATATCTGTTAAAAAAAACCGCATCAAAATCCGTTGCGTAGTTTTAGAGCACACATAGGGACGGGCAAAAGTGACTTTATTTTATACTATGTAGTGATGAAGTAACAAACAGCTTAATTGAAATATCTAAGTGCACACGTTATAAACAAGCTTACATTTAATTACGAACCCCACAACTGACGTGATTGCATTTCCTGCAACTGACGTACTAGTTTATTATTTTGCCAATTTGAAATGTTATTAAATTTTAAGATTTGAAACCGGGGCGTGCGTGTTATAATAGCTTTGATGAAATTCGAGTTAGTTGGATTTGAAATATTGAAATTTTGCAAATAAACATTATTGTACCTCTGCCTATTTATTATCTACTAGCTTTTTTTCCGCGACTTCGTCCACGTAGGACGTAAAATCGTTTCTTTAATAAAATAAAATAAATAAATAATTTATTACACAAAAACAACATTAACAACATATATAATAGAAACCCTGACCCTCAAACTAGGCAAAAACCTGTGACTTGAGGTATCAGTGTCCTACCGCATTTGCTAGGTAAACAATAGTATACGCTTACAAAACTAAACACTATATGAACAGTAGATAGTGATTTTTTTGTATGCCAAATTTTAGCCGGATCCTTCCACTGGCTTGACCTATGCATAAAATATTAAATTAAGTAATAATATGTTAGGTACTCAGAATAAATGACATAAATGCGTCGTCCATGCACAAATTCTTTCAGCTCGCGTGACTTGTTATCTTATTCACTTACCGAAGTTTTCTATTTCTAAGAACTTGAAGTCAAACTTGGTTTCAATAATAGCGCGAGTGTTACCAGACGTCAAACTTTGTTCAACTTTGTGCTCGCTGACGAGAATTATGACGAATACAGTCGAGAGCTCTACAGGATCTCTCCTCCAGGTGCATCGATCGACCTCTTCAAGCCACTCGAAAAACTTTCACGTTGACCGGATTTCAAATATTTTCACTAAGTGTAGATCCGTTTGGAGCGTTCTTTTGAACCGAGCATCTTTGAGCTCCGCTTTTTCGGTAAATTCGCATGAAACGTCGTCGTTAACTCGATGCCTTTGTAAAATGACTACAGAATTCAATATATAGAAGTCCATTCTTGTTTGGAATTTGCTTTTTTGTGCCGTTAAAACCGTCAATGGTACATGGTTTTGGAAACTACAATCAACCTGTGGAACCAACACACAACTCTGGTAAAAATCAGTTAACATAAGTTTAATAATACAGAAACAAATAAGAATAAAGAATTAAGAAAAAGAAAGAAGAATTTCAATAAAATTTACAAAAAACTTAATATTGTTAAGCGGTTATTATGGAAAAGAAGGAGTTGAACGAACATGCAATTAAGTATTTGAAATGAAATAATTACAAGGAATAATAATTATCAAAGTGGCACCGGAGTGAGACCGTCAGCTGTTGCCTTTGCCAAGTGGAATGTCATTTCTTTTTAAACGTCAGTTTGACTGAGAAATGGGGCATTCTTGTTGTCAGAAGGAAAACTTTAGACATTTACACGTTTATAGAGCATCTGTTGTCGCGACGACGGAATTTTAAAGCTTAATAAATGTTATTAAACGAAGTTAAATTGCAAGATTAGCGTTTTATTTTTTAAAGCTATTGTAAAGAAGGAACACTGATACTTGCAATTATTTTAGATGATATTGTTAGCACTTGTATTTCGAATAACGTAATAATCATCAGTGGCGGATTTACACATTTTCAAGGCATAGGCTGTACAGTTTTTGCCGCCCTTGTCTTTATAATTTTCATGTCCTACATTATTTTTACAATCCCACAATTTGGTTGAAATTGCACGTAAAATAATTTTTCGGTAATTTTCCAAAGTTCAATCATGTACGAACGGGGGCAACGGGACAATGTATGCTATTTACAGAATAATGTACATTTTTGGTAAACGTAAATAAATAATCTTTATTGCGGTTACAAACAGTTAAAAATAATCAACCCAGTTAAATTATAAAAGATCGTTACAATATCTTTTTACGCGATTTTTTGTTGGCAAAATCATCGATGATGTCGTCGTAATCAATTTTGTTCATTAATTCCGACTCTATGCACAAAAGAGCTAAGGCGTTTAGTTTTTCTTGACTCAAGGTCGATCTGAGATAATTTTTGACTCTTTTCAGACAAGAAAAGCTTCTCTCACCGGAACAATTCGTCCTAGATTTCAAGTTATTTTCACTTCACAAACAATTACTTTCACTAAGCGGCCATTAAAAACTTTCTTTTCTTTCACTCTTAACTTTGACATTGACAATTTCTTGTTTTTTGTTTGACAGCCAAACTTTTTAGTGTTGCAATCATTAGAAAAAATATTATACCAACTTTTAGACACAAGTTGTTCAAACAAATGTAGACTCTAACACATAGAAAATAGGGTTCACAATAGACTCGACGCGCCGAGCCGCCGGCGGCTCCGCGCCCCTGACCGCCATTTTGGTTCTGGCAATAGCCGAGCCGCCGGCGGCTCGGTGCCCAGGATCTAGTCTAGAATATGGAAGTTTGCCACTCTCGGCAAGTGAGGGAAAAATTATTGGTAAAATGACTGTTGACTGATGACTCTGTAAGACATTAGAAAAAAATCATGCAAAATTTTTTTTTATTTGTATGAGCTGAAAAAAAAAATCGGTCCCCAAATTTGCCGCCCCAAAATGTGCCGCCCCAGGCTCAAGCCTACTCAGCCTTCTGGTAAATCCGCCACTAATCATAATCATTTCAACAATTAAAATTAAAATTTGACAAGACATGAGAGAGATGAATGTGAACGATGCGATGACGACTAATAGGAGTAAATGGAAGAAAAAGACTTACTGCGCCGACCCCAAATAAATTGGGATAAGGGCAGGAAGATGATGATAAATAAATAAATAAATATTGCAGGACATTCCACACATCGCCATCTAGCCCCAAGCTAAGTTACTAGACTTGTGTTATGGGTGCTAGACAACGAGATGATGATAACAAGATGATGATGATGATAATCATTTCATAATAATTTATTCATTCACAAGAAATAGAAAATACAAAATGGTCTTAAAAAATAATAGTCGGTCTATCTCGCCATGGTTAGGCATGTGAATTTACAGTTTGAAGTTAATTTAATTACAATAATATAGTCAAAATTCAAATGTCAATACGATATTGGTTAATGTCAATAAGATTGTAAAATAATTATTTTACATAATGTTATGAAATAGATCTATCATTTAAAAATTCTCTGACGTCATAGTATCCAACGATATCCTAACTAATATTATAAATCCGAAAGTTTTTTATATGTTTTTTTTTATTTCCCTCTTTACGGTTAAACTACTGTACCGATTTGGATGAAAATCGGTATATTGGTAGTTCAATGGGTGGAGAAATAAAAAATAAAATGAACCGAATTTCCACCGGGATCGGGACTTACGCAGGTAAAACTGTGGGTCACAGCTAGTACGTTCGTAGATGGTAATTATATAATTACCTAAAGTTGACATTTAATATGTTACCTAGTACCTATTTATTAGAATTTTAATAATTAAAATTGGTTTTATAACGAGACTTGAATGGTTAATAATAATTGATGTATTTTTATTACTAAAGCAAATTTATTTTTCTTGCTGTATTTACCAAATCTTACTTTTTCGTTTAAAATATATTACTTATCATTGAAATAACATTTACATCGAAAAAATAAACTCACGATTTGAAGCTTAATTTGAAATCGTCATTACTGCTTTTGAACTTTACCGTCGATTTTTTTTAGGTTGAATTTAAATAAAGACTTCAAAGTAAACGAATTCTTGGAATACATTTTACGTTTATCCAAAATAACCTATTTAAAATTGGTTTGGTTTCTAATTTTCTTTTTATTATGCTAATGAATAACTCTAGACTTCATGCCTTTTCTAACTTTATAAATCAAACGCCTTTTAATAGCTTCTAATTTGATTTATTTTTTTCATTGTCAGTGAATAACACTAAGAGACTTTATTTATTTAAAAGAGTTTTTATTCAAATGATGATCTATTTTTTCTTCACTGTTAAATAAATATAATGATGATAAGGCAATACTTGAGCAAATACACATATAGAAAAAATTCTCTGTTTTTTTTCTAGATTACAATAAAATTGATAATATTTCGTGAAATAGATGTGGAAAAAAGATAAAAGCATTTAAAGTTACGGGTTTTTCAGTTTCTTTATCAGCATCTGACGCCATTACTCATATAGGAACTTCTAAAACGTAACCTTCTTATAAGCCAGTAATTTTTGCTATTATTCTTTGTACTAAAAATATTCTATGATAGTTGAAAGATACAAGACTACAATGAAACAGTTATTATTATATGCGCTCAGTATATAACCTCAATATTCCAGAATATAATAAATTATAATATATTGAAGTCGAGTTGAAATTCGACGAGACGCTAGTATTAATTAATATCGTCCATTAGCATCGCTTGCTCCATCTCTCAGAGAGTGCTCTATCGCTCTAAATGCAATTAGTTTACGCCAAAGCTCTGACACCGCGCGACACCACCCGTTCTCAACCTAAATATAATTCGCGTTTCTAATATGATTACGACGCCCGAGTGTTCATAAGAAAATATTGTAGTTCGTAATGAAATACGAGAGAAAGTTTTACCATTTTATTACCTCATAGAGTTTTCTTTTATGGTTCAAGGAAAATGTTCAGATATATTTTCAGAAGCAGGTTGAGTCGAAACTTGAGCTTATTTAGATTAACAATCTATATCAAAGATATAAGAAAGTACTGAAAAGAAGAAACCAAAAAAAGGAATCCATAACTTATTCATCAGACTCTGATGAAAAAGTAAACGTGAACATATACCGAAAGAAAACTGTTAAAAAAACAAAAAAAAACACTTTTTGGTTACGTATATACTTAAATTTGTAGATATTATGATAAAACTCGGTGATTCATCTACAATATCTACACTAATCACTACATAGTATAAAACAAAGTCGCTTTCTCTGTCCCTATTTCCCTATGTATGCTTAAGTCTTTAAAACTACGCAACGGATTTTGATGCGGTTTTTTTTAATAGATAGAGTGATTCAAGAGGAAGGTTTATATGTATAATACATGCATAATATAGCCGTGCGAAGCCGGGGCGGGTCGCTAGTATTATAAAAAGGAAAGATTTTTTGTTTGTTAGTAACTAATACGCTCCGAAACTACTGGACCGATTTTGATGAAACTTAGTATGAGGATACATTGATTTATTGGGAATAACATAGGCTACTTTTTATCCCAATATTTCTACGGGATCGAAAGTTACGCGGGTGAAACCGCGGAGCGCTGCTATAATTTAGTAAAATGGAATTACAAAGGTCAAAAAATTGCACTAGGAAACTACCAGTGTCTATACAAAGTTAGAGAGAGTAAATGGCATTAAGCTTCAATACAGTTCATTGGTTCTGAGCTGTGAGACGTAACTAGTGATGGGCATGAATGAATACTGGAGACGTAATATTTTTAACCCCTCCTTCCGATACAACAATTAATTGCAAATTTTCGCTAATGATGTTTTCAAGGTCATCTACTCGCGAATCAATTTTATTCGCTGTTTCAGATTCAATTAAATACCTATAAAAATACCTAGAACACCTATCGCAGTTCTATAAACAGCAATAGCTCGCTCAATAATGCATATTTGCTAATAACGACATTTGCTAATAACGAATAAAACAATAGTACATTATATAATTATTTTGTTAAAAAGTTTTTAATGAAATAATTATTTGTCAAATTGATAAAAAATACACGACTCTTTAAAATAACTAATAAACTCTTTTAACACCCCCTCTCTCTTTGTTTGTTTCTTTGTCTCTCTTTAAAATTTAATCTCTTTTTCTGTAAACTTTTTTGTTACTTTTACAATATGTCACCAGAAGTTAGTTTTAATCTTAAAATTTTACATGTCTATATCTATACTGTAGTCTGTAATATATAACCAAAACCCATTTAGATTTTGAACTATTATGGTTATTTTCACTACTAAAGTTATTTAATACGGGATACTCGATATTTTAATCAGCACCATTTCAAAACATTTAAAACACAATTTTTTCAGTCCTGTGAAAATAGTCCACAAAGCAAAAAATATGGTATTAATATTCCGTTTTAAATAACTTTAAAAACCAAAGTGCTCTAGCCATTTCGTTTTTCTTCAATTTATTTTCTTTAAAATCTTCTTCGTTAGCAGTCACAGTCCTCAGTGACGAGTTGAACGCAAATTATTAACGCAACCTTTAGTCCCCGTAGTCTCTATCCGCCTTTCTTTCGTCCAGTTCACCCGACCTACCCTCAATAGATTCATTAAGACCTTAACAAGATCTTCCACGGCGAATCACGAGTGCTTTGTTTCGTTTAATGTGATTCATTTTATTTGTATCACAATATTTCACAAAATCCTATAGGTACCTAACTAACATAACAGCATTACCATGAATGTATTTTGATGGTAATTGAATAGGTACTAGGCACCTAATATTGTTGATTAAAAATTCACCCTCATAATTTGATTATGGGCTTTGACGATTAGGAAAAGATGGCTTTGATATTTTAGTTGATTTACTTGTAAATTGCTAATGAAAAATTTACAAACAGGGTAAAATTTAAGTAGAAATAGATTTTTTATAAAATACCACGTTAAAGTCGTGCAGTGCATTTATAGAGTCACCTAATAAAAACATTAAAGATTTAAATGTTTATTATTTTCCACAAAATAACTGAAGAATACTCAATTTGTACTGTATTTTATTCAAAGCATGTCTATGAACATGCAACAACGTTCGGTAAAATGTTTACGCTACGATAAATTATTTTCCGTTTAACATTGCAAATTTGGTATGCAAATGTCGACATTAAACACCTTTATTGTAGCACTAAACGCAAATCGATCGGAAGAGTCGAGCCGAGACGAAAATCGAGTTTCGGGAGGTATTTTTCAAGCCGACTGCAGCCACGCGATAAGCACCTCTCGAAATGTGACCGAATTTCAATCAAATTTATGAGTTATAATAATGATTGTAGGTACTTTATCTACGCTCCGCATAAAATTTTGCAATTTCACTGAAAAGGTGAACTCTACTGTAACAAATTTGCGCGCAATCGTAAGGCGTCGATAACGATTCGGAGAATTAATCTCAGTGCGAAAAAGCGAATCTATAGGGACTCGCCCCACGTAGAAATGAGACGAAACTTCGATGGATTGTGACTCGTTTGTCAATGTTAATATTTATTAGCTACATTTTGGTAACGATTTAGATATGAAATAATTGATAGGGAGTGATCAATGGACCTACACAATTTACTGCTTTACTAACTTTATTGTTAATTGTGATTGGGTTAGTTAGCATAAAGTAGATTAGATATATACTACAAAATCATTGCTACAATTTGCGTTTTAGACTCAATTAGATAGATATTTCAATAGAGTAGAAGGGTACTGTAGAATAAATTATTTTTATATTAAAAAAAATTATAGGGTAAGTAGATAAATAAAAGGTAGGTTCCTACTTATTTAACTCTAGAACATTTTTTTCATAAACTTCAGCCAATAGCTTTAGTAACGTTCCCAATAAATATTGGATCAATGAATCATTCGTTAGATATTATAAGTTATTATAAGCACTTAGCAAGAGTCACAAAGTGAAATCTTTGTTCTTGCCACCCCGCAGAGACCGGACCGCTCGCAGCGATTGAAATTTAAAATATTGTACCCTTTGCCATTATGCGAGCTTATTCACCCTTGAAATATCCCTGGGGGGCGCAGGTACCACGATTGGGGAAAATATTTTACACTTGTTACTAAGGATGTCGCTTTAAGACTGCCATTACGGTTCTAATTGCATAGGATATTATGGAACTTATTTTTTCCTATGTAAAGTCTGAAATTGCCCGCGTTTGCTCGTGAATATTTATGAAAGTGCTTAATTAGTGTGTCGAGGATGAAAAATTGTTATCGAAACCGAGTTGATTGAACTGGCAATACGTAACTATGGCATTTTGGTGCGATGGTAATGAAATTGCGATTAATCACAGCACGCAGCTCTCAAGCGATAGCATTTTTCACTGAAATTGTAGTCAACGCATGATTTTGCAATTTGTGTAGTGTAGTGTACGTAATTTTGTTAATTATTTTTTCACAGTTCATGTGTTTCTTAATGCAGTTATTTTGTGAATCAACGTTAAAAGGAAATAAAGTTAAATTTTCGATATAAATCATAAAAGATTACATTACAATTCGTAGTTTTGTTTCTGTTTCGATATCCATAATTAACATGTAAGTGAATATATTTTTTTTTTTTAAGTTTATTTTTAGTTTTAGTTTCTTTTTAAATTTAATTTTCTTTTTAAAGACTTTTTAAAGGTAATTAAACAAAGTTTTCACTAATTTAGACTGTAAATTTTACAAAGTACAATTGGGGAACGAACAATTAGAACATGAAACGTTGCGTACTTTATAATTAGGCAAATAACTTCCCTCATTACAAAGCATCGAATAAGTACGCGAATACCTAGCTATTCTATTCAGCGGTGCCGGTATGTGGGGGCCCGCATTACTGCACATTAGATTCGGTCCACTGAGCGGAAGGCCAACGTTTACTTGATAAAATAAATTTGTACAAAACAAACGCATCCGTTGCGCCAATATGAATCCTCTGTGAAGTCATGCTAAGCGGAATGGAAGTGGAAAAATGGGAACCGAACATAGGCTAATACGCGAATACCTTGAATGCTTTCCGATGCAGAGATATCCGAAATATTATATCATTTAAAAAAAAACCAAATTATTCTCTGCGGCCAAAAGATGTCGATTGACAAATATTATAAAAAGAAAAGATTTTTTCGTTTTTGTTTTTATATTTGTAACGAATAGGCTCCGAAACTACTGGACCGATTTTCACAAAATTTGGTATGAGGATAAATTAATTCAATCGAAATAACATAGGTTACTTTTTATCCCGATATTGCCACGGAATCGGGAATTACGCGCGCCTAGTTTTAAAACAGCTTGAGCCCTGAAATATAAGAAGTCTTATCTCGATATTCCCACAAAATCGGCACTTAAATAGGCGAAACCCAACTTGTTTATTTTATTTAATACTTTTTAATTGGGTAGAGGTTCAGGTTAGGTCCTGATCGTGCCATTGTGCACAAAAGATCGGCGATACGATCTTCTGATCGGAGTTTAGTACCTCAACATGAATAGGAAATCCTTATACAAATGTATTTAATTTCCCTGTGTAGGTACCTACAGCCCGTTTCTATTCACAATGGAGTTATCACGATCTGCAATCGATAACGTCGAGTTTAAATTCGCAACTAAGTCGAATAGAAGTGTCAAGCGTAACGAGACAGTGCGTCGCTGTAGGGCAGCCATTCGTTAGTTTAACTCTTTTGGTAAAACGACCCCCAGGATAAGCCGGGTGCACTGTTAACATTCTTTTCAATAATGACGAGAGGGGAACAGGAGTACCCCGTGTCTTGTTTATTGGATTTTTTGTTGCAATCTACATATGAATGGAAACAGCAATCTGTCGGACATTGAAGGCAATTGAGTCGCGTTCACATTGTTTACTTAATCTACACTGTACAGTAAACATTTTATATTATTGAGTTTGTTCTTTCACATTAATCAATAATTAAATCAACACATATGTTACAGGTTTTCTATTAAGCTTAAAGGATTAAAATTATAATGTTGAACAAATTATGTACTTAGCAATTTTAAGTTTGAAAACGTACGATCCAATATTAAGCAACGACATAAGTTTCAGTATTCGGTAAAAGTTAAAAGTGTCTACTCCAAGTTTTCCGAAGCAAGTTTAAAGTTTAGCTGTAGCAACACGCGTGTTGGTCGCTTTAATAAGTCCCGCGCATGATAAATAGGATCAAGTGTGGGGACTTATGGTATGTTTTGTCCCACTCTATGTAGCTTAAATTAATCTCGTGTCCTTGTCACTCAGTCTAAGGGTTGAGGATTTAATACAACGTTTGTGGACTAGAAAACTTAATGAAAGTGTGGCGGCTGTAGTGCTGAGCATCATTATTGACGGCTTTGCTCTCAGATAAAAAGGCTTTTCGGAACGCTATGAAAACGTATGCCGCTTTGGGGTTAAACCAAGCGAAGTGTAATAATTTGAATAAAGCACAGTGGGTTTTATTTTAAATCTGGAGTAGAGCATGTATCTTTATTTATACTTATTTTAATTCGTAGTTATCTAGTCTTTGTGTGAGAAGGCTTTTTAATTTTAGTTCTGACAAGTTAGTCATTAGGTTAAGTTATGCATATACATTCAACACCCGTGACTGGATTCTATTTAAGTCACAATTTTTCGGAATTTAATATTATTTGATCTAGCCTTATCACTACATAGTATAAAACAAAGTCGCTTTCTCTGTCCCTTAATGCCTATGTATGCTTAAATCTTTAAAACTACGCAACGGATTTTGATGTGGTTTTGAATAGATAGAGTGATTCAAGAGGAAGGTTTATATGTATAATACATGCATAATTAGCCGTGCGAAGCTGGGGCGGGTCGCTAGTTTAATTATCGAAGACACTAGACTATTTTTCAAAGCTATCACCTCTTATATGCGCTTTGGTAAGTTTTATAAATATTAATAATTATTATTTAAGAATAAATATCTGCGCCCCGCAGGATTTTGCAGTTTCAATTGACAGTCCTTTTTATAAAATAGGTACCTACCTACCAATTTTAATATTCTCGATTAAGTCCCCCGTTTCAGTTCAGTAAACCAAATGAAACCCGTGCCGTATTAAAAATCCTCTGAACGGATGTTTTTTCCACCGCTGTAACAACATTATAAACTGTCAACAAACCGTGACGCACGTGCCTTCTACAGTGAACATCGGGATAGTACAATTAACTGTAGTTGCCCAATTATACAACCAAATATATATCTTATTTTTATGATCTTAGAGTCGATGTGATTCAGATAATAGAGCACCAAATTTAGTCACGCACATATGCTATATTCTAACGGGGGGTTGGTAATATAGTAACCATCAAACGTATCGAGCTTAATTTAAATTTTGGATTTCAAACTTGACGCACTGTTTCCAAGTAGGTATAATCAAGTATTTTGTAAACATACGAGGAAATGGAACTCTCTAATCAGTGGGGTAGGTACAAAATGTTTTACGAACAATCTCTCGTTAACGTGTTTGGAATTACTATTTCGATTTCGGGAATTCGATGTTCAGTAAACAACATTTAAGCAGAACCATATAAAATGAAATAGGTAAATAGTATGATAAATAAGACTTATCCTGCCTTCTAAACCATCTATAAATATAAAATTGAAAGTTCTGACTGACGGACTGCTCATCATCATATCAGTCACAGCACGTCGGCTACTGATCAAAAGTCTCTCCCAATAACATCCAGAGCGCATGCTTTTTGTGCCCAACGGCTTTCCGCGATCTAGTCAGAGGCCATCTCGCGCTGCGCTTTTATCAACGCAACGCACCGCTCAAAACAATGTACGGGTTTGGTTAAAACTGTTATAACGTAGAGATCCTATCTAGGCTAAGAAAGAAATTTGGAATATTTAAACCCTACGCGGACGAAATCGCAGGCAATTTAGAAAAGCGAAAATTTTGCCCATTCACGATCGAGTATACATAGGGACATAGGGACGGCGAAAAGTGATTTTATTTTATACTATGACTAGCGACCCGCCCCGGCTTCGCACGGCTATATTATGAATGTATTATAAACCTTCCTCTTGAATCACTCTATCTATTAAAAAAACCGCATCAAAATCCGTTGCGTAGTTTTAAAGATTTAAGCATAAAATAAAATAAAATAAAATTAAATTTGATAGTGATAGTGATGATAGACAAAGTCGCTTCCTGCTGTTTGTCCCTATGTAGGTATGCTTAGATCTTTAAAACTACGCAATAGATTTTAATGCGATTGTATTTAATAGATATTGTGATTCAAGAGGAAAGTTTTAATATACAGCGTTATTGGAAATTATACTAGCAAGCCGTTTAGGAATACTTCTGTACACCTAAACAAACAACTTTTGCTCTACGACTTTTGGAAATTCGAAGAAAAATATGAAAATTTTGAGATTATGTAAATTCGAAAAACAGCTGATTTTTTAAAACAAAGGTCATTCAGACAGGAACAGTAGATGAAACTTAAAAAATAAGTCAAATTTTAAGGTTACTGACCTCTCCGTGTAAGGAACAGCTGATTTTCAGGTAAACCTAAGCTCAAATTTTTCGAAAAAATGTTCGAATTTCCTAAAGTCGTAGAACAAAAGTTGTTTGTTTAGGTGCACTGAAATAGCCCTCAATAATTCCCAATAGTAGCTAGTATAATTCCCAATAACCCTGTATAAAACAAAACTACCTCGCGTACGAAGTCGCGGACATCAGCTAGTCTTATGATAATTTAGTTCATCCCTATTCAACTTCCAAAGAAACCCGACACGTATAAACTACACCAATTACAATTGATAAACGATCTCAAACGAAATTACATCGAGACCTGAATGACCCTTCGAATGTTGAAATAGTATTTGCAACAACACGTTAAAGTTACACAGAGGCACCGACCACTCGACTTAGACAAAGCACAGTCATCAATATGCCCACCGAAACCCAAGGTTCAGAACGCCAACTCACATTAGAAGTGGATTAATACATCCATTGGATTCTATTGGCCATGCCCTCTCTTATAGGAAGTCTTTCGATACACGCACCGCTCATTTGGTTCGGGTCAATAACTCTTGTACCTATTTGTGGTGAAGAACAAAACTTTATTGATTGTAGATAATTAATTTGCTTGACCTATAAATAAACTTTTTCTTTTGTATTCCATTTTATCTTTGTTTATTTGTGATTTATTTCTAAGACTAGCGACCCGCCTCGGCTTCGCACGGCTGTATTATGCATGTATTATATCTAAAAACCTTCCTCGTTAATCACTCTATCTTTAAAAAAACTGCATCAAAATCCGTTGCGTAGTTTTAAAGATCTAAGCATACAAAGGGACATAGGGACATAGGGACGGCGAAAAGTGACTTTATTTTATACTATGTAGTGATAGTCATATATGAAGCTGTTTATATCTTGTTCGTAAATCTTCGATATAATGCAATATTAAACGATATTGCTTTATCGAAGTAACCTAAATAATGTCATCAACTTTTTATAGTCATTATAGTCAACCGTAAACAATGAACAGTGGTTTTTAGGGTTCCGTAACAAAAGGGTAAAAACGGGACCCTTTTACCCAGACTCCATTATCCGTCTGTCACCAGGCTGTATCTCATGAACCGTGATAGCTAGACAGTTGAAATTTTCACAGATAAATAAAATATTTTATTAATTTTCTTCCACAATCAAACTTAAAAATAACAAAAACAATTTGACAAAGTACAGATTAGTTCGGTTGTGGGAGATCTGAAGCCTACACTAAGCCGAGGCCTGTACTATAGGTCTCCAGGTCTCCCTTTTGGATACAATCAATTTAAATATAATTTAGTTTACTAACACAATTATACCTAGTAAGGTTATTATATTTTCGAAACACGAGATGATTTATTTATATTGTTACTTTAACAACAAATCTATACTAATATTATAAAACTGAATTGTTTGTTTGTTTGAACGCGCTAACCTTAGGAACTACCGGTTTGAATTGAAAAATTATTTTTGTGTTGGATAGTCCATTTGTCGAGGAAGGTTTTTTTACATTTCGATATTCTTACGGGATTGGGAGTTACGCAGGTGAAACCGCGGAGCGCTGCTAGTTTTATATAAACAGAGTATAATCTGGAGTCGAACTATTTAATTATAAATATCGGCCCAATTAATTAAATATCTTGTATTTCTATGTGTTTTACTAACTTCTAGTTTATAAGTTATACTTACAATACTATGGATTTAAAAGTCTGAAATAAATGAATTGAATTGAATTGATACGGAACCCTTCGTGCACAAGTCCGTCTCGCACTTTACCGATTTTATAATACAATGGTCAACAAAAGTGCTATGTAATTAATAATGATTATTATTAATCTACGAGAATAATTAAACTGAATTAATATGAGTGTACGTTCCAATGGTTCATTTAGTCACATCCAACGCCTGATTAACCACATTCTCATTTGAATTATTATTATTCCTATTGTTTGCCACAAATTGATATTAGCATTATCTCCACGAATTATAGAAATGGAATCATGTAGGTAATTTGTTTTGGAGGTGTCCCGGGGGTTTGAATTAGTAATGGAATACATGTTGCTAATTCGAATCTATTGTTAGGACAGATTTAATAGTTTTAGCTGTAAATTTTGTTTGTTTTGTAATATCACATAATTAGATAATAAATCACTATCACTACATAGTATAAAACAAAGATGCTTTCTCTGTCCCTATGTCCCTATATCCCTTTGTTCCCCCTTTGTTTTATCCCTTTGTTATCTTTAAAACTACGCAACAGATTTTGATGCGGTTTTTTTAATAGATAGAGTGATTCAAGATGAAGGTTTATATGTATAATACATGCATTATATAGCCGTGCGAAGCCGGGGCGCTAGTCTATAATATAAAAATCAATTGCTGTTCGTTAGTCTGGCTAAAACTCGAGAACGGCTGGACCGATTTGGCCAATTCTTTTTTTGTTGTGTTTGTTGTAGTCCAGGGAAGGTTTAAACGTCGGACTTACGCGGGTGAAACCGCGGGGCGCAGCTAGTATAATATAAATATAGCAGGACATTCCACACATCGCCACCTAGCCCCAAGCTAAGTAACTACACTTCAGTTATGGGTGCTAGACAACGGAAATACTACTTATATACTTTTCGTTTGTAAATAAATATATACTTATATATAGAAACAACCAGACCACAACAAATATCTAGCTATATATATATATTATACAGCAGAGTATGTTTGTTTCGTTGAACGCGTTTATATCGGGAACTACTGGTTCGAATTGAAAAAATGTTTCTGTGTTGAATAGTCCATTTATCGAGGAAGACTGTATAGGCTACTTTTTTGATATCATCACGCGACCGAGACTTACGGGACTAACTGAGAGACTAACTTAAAAGTTTGACGATCTCAAACAATTATTATTATATTATGATAATTTTACGTGATAACGTCATAAGAAAACGATGTAAAATTAATTTTTCTTCTTCTTTTTTTTCCCTTTATATAAGTTTTCTATTCGTCACTCGTCACCATAACATAAGCCAAGATCAGCGATATTATTATTAAATACTGTTTCCTAATGTTACCATGACGCATGACGTCATACATCGGGAACACAATATTACAATGACATTTTTTTGTGAATGCAGGTGTTTCATCAATTTATGAGACGTTATCACGTCTAAAATTGTTTTGTTTATTATTTGTAGTTGTAAGTATTTTTTTTAAGTTTTTTAATAATAGAAGATTTACACAAGATTATAAAATGTTATTGTAGGTATTGTGCAATATAAGAAAGATTTTCCCAAAATTTATTTAATTAACATTTTCCAAATAAGGTCTAATATGATTACGATCAGATGGCAACTCTTACCCTTGGGAGAGACCTTTTCTATCTCCGCGATTGCCAACTTAATTACACTGAGTCAAGAGAAAGTATTCAAAGAAAATTAGCCTGTTAATTTAAGTAATGATACCAGGGGCTAATATAATTAATAACTTTAGACACTCGACTCGAGTTTGTCGAGTTAAAGAAATTACTATTTTTCATTTAAAGCTTCTAACTGTTAGATGAACTCAAGTTTTATGATTTCAATTTTGTGATAAAATCAATTAAAAATAAATTGTGGTAGCAGTGAATAATTGTAGAAGTTTTTTAAATTTTAAATCACTATGGAATAAACACTATACAATAAGTAAACTTACTAAATTATTACCAACCTATACACTCGAACCAATACTTTAAGACGATATAAAAATCAAAATAAAAAAAATAAAAATAAAAAAATAAATATTTCAGGA
Organism: Idaea aversata; assembly: GCA_907269075.1. Classification (NCBI taxonomy): domain Eukaryota; kingdom Metazoa; phylum Arthropoda; class Insecta; order Lepidoptera; family Geometridae; genus Idaea; species Idaea aversata. The sequence goes on from OU026096.1 coordinate 7,185,894, forward strand.
CATATTACACATCGCCATCCAGCCCCAAGCTAAGCAACTTAATGCTTGTGTTATGGGTGCCAGGTAACGGATAAACTACTTATATACTTTCTTTTTTTTTGTAAATATATACATATTATACATATAGGAAACACCCAGAACCAGAAACAAGAATTTATGGTCAGCATAAATACTTGTTCCCGGCAGGAATCGAACCCGCAACCTTCTGCGTCGCAGTCGGGTGTTCGCCCGACGCGCCACAGAGGCCGTCGAAATAAAAATTGTAAGTAGCTACATACACATTATTTTATTGTGTTCTCCATGAAAAATAGGTACTACTTCAACGCATTAACAAATTGCTATCAAAGTAAAAGTCAAAACTTTTTATTCATTTGGATGCATAAGTCATAAAATTTGACTTTCGTACCTGTTTCTTGGCATAAGTACATTATGTATAATGATCACATAGAAACGTCACATCGCGTTATTTCTGCTGTACTAACTGTACTTATGTACTTTTTATAATAATTACTAGCTGTCCCGGCAAACGTTGTTTTGCCATTAAAAAAAAAACTAAAGGAAACAAAATAAAAAATAGATGTTGGCCGATTCTCAGACCTACTGAATATGTTCACAAAATTTCATGAGAATCGGTCAAGCCGTTTCGGAGGAGTTCAACTTCGAACCCCGTGACACGAGAATTTTATATATATAGGGATTATAAAGAGGAAAGATTACTTTGTTTGTAACGAATGGGCTCCGAAACAACTGGACTGATTAAGATGAAACTTGGTATCAGGATACCTTGATTCATTAGGAGTAACATAGGCTACTTTTTATTCCGATGTTCCTACCGGATCGGGAGTTACGAAATCGCGGAGCGCTGCTAGTTATTACATGTAAAAAACTATAAATTTACATTGTAACATCAGTTTGAATGTTACTTATTGAAACTGTAATAAAGTAGACCAAAGTAAGAAAAGAGACGCGTTAAAATATTAAATACTAGCTGCGCCCCACGTTAGTCCTGATCCCGTGACATTTGCCAGATGTCAAAGCAACATTTGGCAGATGCCAAAGTGACATTTGACAGATGTCAAAGTGACATTTGACAGATGTCAAAATGACAGATGTGAAAGTGACAGATGCCAAAGTGTCAATTTTTCGACACTTTTCGTTATATTCTGGACAATTTACACAATATCTTTATAAATTATAGCCTATGTTCTATTCTGATGTATAAGCTATATTATTGTAAAGTTTCATTAAAATCTATTCAGTAGTTTTTGCGTTAAGGAGTAACAAACATCCATACATCCAGACATCCATACATACAAACTTTCACGTTTATAATATTAGTAGGATAGTAGGATTACTAGATAAAAAAAACTTTTTACTACGTCGTAGGGAAGTTGGTTAAGAATTTGTAATGGGACAGTTGTTTTCGAAAAGTTTGACGACAATAATGAATTACTTATTAAGTTATTACCAACCTACTCTTTGACAATGTTTCACCCAAATGGAGAACATCCTTCAAATTAATAGAGAAAGTACTTTCCTACATGGAAACTTTGTTCTTTATAAGTGAGGGTGAGTGGAAATTTTCGAACTAACTTATGCGTTAATTATTACTAGCGACCCGCCCCGGCTTCGCACGGCTATATTATGCATGTATTATACATATAAACCTTCCTCTTTAATTACTCTATCTATTTAAAAAAACCGCATCAAAATCCGTTGCGTAGTTTTAAAGATTTAAGCATACATAGGGAAATAGGGACAGAGAAAGCGACTTTGTTTTATACTATGTAGTGATAGTAATGAAGTGATAAAACATAAAATATCTATTTCGGTAATGTTTTTTCATATATTTAGGTAGTTGTTGCTGTCAACTGTGAAAATGAGAGTGGGAGGTTTTTATTACTTAATTATGTTTCAACTTAACCTAAATGAACTAAACCTTATCTATCACTACATAGTATAAAATAAAGTCACTTTTCGCCATGAAGCTTTTCGCCGTCCCTAGGTCCTTATGTCCCTATGTATGCTCAGATCTTTAAAATTACGCAACGGATTTTGATGCGGTTTTTTTTAATAGATAGAGTGATTCAAGAGGAAGGTTTTTAAATATAATACATGCATAATACAGCCGTGCGAAGCCGGGGTGGGTCGCTAGTACTTAATATTTTAAAGCTGACGAGTTTGTTTGTTTGAACGCGCTAATCTCAGGAAGTACTGGTTCGAATTGAAAAATTATTTTTGTGTTCGATAGTTCATTTATCGAGGAAGACTACATTTTATTTTGATATTCCCACAGGATTGGGACTTATGCGGGTGAAATCGCGGGACGCAGCTAGTTTATAATAAAACCAAATAAGTCTACAGTGTGCACCTTTATCTCTGTCGTTAGTTTACAATATTCTATAAAAGTTTTTATTAAAAGTTAATCAAGCAGAAATTAATAATTTCAAAACCTTTTAAAAGAGTTCATTGCTGCTCCGAAAATCAATCCTGAAAATTCTCTTTTACGTTAAAACTTTCCATAATGAATAGCGAACCTTCATCTACGTTTTCAGCCTTCCAGCTGCGCAAAAGACGTTTTATTTATTAATATAATTAACTCCGAACGTATCGGACTTTGTACTTAGAGCTTGTTTAAAAATTTAACGCCAGTTTTCCCCGGTAGAGTTGTTGCCCCGCGAGCCTTCATTCTTAATTATTACTTTGGGAAAATTAAGACTGTCGTTTAGCCCAGAGTGCCCACCCCACCGAAGACTGTTTCGTTCCTTCATTTATCTAAATGTATTTTATCTTGCTAGGGGTGCGGCGAGGAGCGGCGCGCCGCTCCTCGCCGCACCAAACTCCTCGCTCCTCGCGCTCAAAATCCGAGCGCCGCGGCGCTCGGATTTTGAAGAGACGACTGTTCGTCCTTTGCGCGACAAGTTTTGTGAATTTTCTATATTAAATAAGTAGGCTTAATAGCCGATGCTAATTAAGATGGATGTAAATGTGGCGTCGTCGGTCAATGTCAGTTATAATCAGGTATTTTTATATTATTTGTTTCTTTGGAGTTATTTGATTAAACAAAATAAAAATAGCGTAGGCAAACATGTATTTAGAAAGATATTTGTTTCTTGTCTGGGTGATATGTATGTTTGTTATTTTTCGATCGTCTTTTTTTTTAAACCTAGGAAGTACCTAATGAATGTATAATTGAAATAACCATTATTGATTGTTATCATGATTGTACTAAAATATTATCAGGTGAAGCACCAACCAATGTAGGTATCTCGTGCTTCACCCAGGTGAAATACCAGGTGAAGCACAATCCCGTACCCAAAAATATGCATGTATTTACAAAAAAAAGAAGTATATAATTAAGTATTCTTCTCGTTTTCTGGTCACCATAACCACCATAACACAAGCCTATTGTTGCTTAGCTTGAGTCTACATTGCGCTGTGTAAAAAAACTCTGCAATACTTCTATGACTTTTTAACGACTAAAACTTTTAATTTACATATAATCTGTATTTTTAGTCACATGCCGTCTCCATAGTTTTCCCATGTTCAATGAGGCGTTAGAGTAATGACGATACAAGGTACCTACTTCGAGCGTTAAGTACATTACCTATTGTAAGTGTTCTTTGAGGTGCCTCCAGCGGGTGTAAGAGATGCTCTGCTCTAATTATGAACTTACCACTTTAATAGTATTACATCTAGGGACTTTTACACATTCTCCGACGTAAATGGAGCATGGGTTCAATGGAATATGCGTAGGTATGTGTCTTAAAATATACGTTTGCGTATGTTTAAGTCTTAAGTGCGGTGAATACGAATTAATTAAAATATTATTATGTTTAATATTCTACGGAATTAATGCTATTAGGATGTAAGTAAGTGAAATAAGCCTTATAAAATATCTATATATGTTAGCAGCAGACGTAATTCAGTCGCGTCATGCAGAAGAACATACTTATGTCACCAGAAGAGTTCAGAACTTGGAATTAGATGGTTTTAGAGCTACAAGAAGGCTAAGAAAGGGATTCTGCGATTTCGCCTGAGAGAGGATATGGGTAAAGAAGAGTGAGCGAGAGTAGGTCAATTTAAAAGCAGCAAGAAATTTTGTTGTAAGAAAGAAGTGATATAGGTATATTGTATGATAATGATGAAAAATATCGCAAATTAATGGTTAACCAATTTGGCAAAGGTCCTCATTTGCAACGTGTTCTGTGGTTGCAGCTCATTTCCAGTGCAATGCGAATAACATTTAAATTTATTGGTAAGGTTAAGAGGATTAGTGCTAAAGTGCGGGTACGTAGTTAATTTATGAAATGTGTTTAATATTATTGATTTTCATCTACCTATAGGTTTTCAAAGATAAGTTTTGCGCGTTGAGATTTAATTGCAAAGTTCCTGATACTTAGTCCCATATCACGAGGCTATAGAGCCCCAGACTTTTGCAAAGTCAACACGCAGAAGCCGTTTACAAACACAAGTTTAATAACAAAGTATGAAAGAAAGAAAGAAAGAAAGAAAGAAAACACTTGGACAAGCACACGACACAAGACAATCAGATAATCAGATAATCAATCAAACATAAAAGCACTGACATAAAACAAAAGTATGATGTGGATACCAACTTCGGCATCCATACTTAGTTATTATTTTGTAATCAGTAACCCATTAATCACTTACGTTCCTTTCCAAGTTCCCATTAGTATTCAACTTCAAAACTGTATCTTCGTAACAATTTGACTGCTGTCTTTGCCTATCAATGTTCTCTAGCATACATAGACGGTCAACCCCATCTATCGATCCATTTTGAGAACTACCTTCATAACACGACAGCTGTAGTTGGGCGATTAGGCATTCGAGTTTTCATCGGTTGGGTCAAATACAAAATTATAAAATTTAGGTATAAAAAACCAAATACAAAAATAAAAAATCTATAAAAATAAATAAAAACAAGAATCGACACGCACAGAAGGAGATCGTTTGGGCCATAGGTTATTTTTATCTCAAATCAAAACTACCCATGACACAACCAGGTTTGGCATAGTAGTAGTGCCGTGGGTCTGGCTAGTCTGATTGATTTAGAGATGATTTACATTTTTCCCTTATGTTTATCCCTTATGTTTTACAGATTGGGCCGTGTCCGGGCCGGGCCGAGTCTAGGACAAAGCCCGTCCGTGCTGCACGTTTATATTGCACCGGGTTATCAGCCGCCGCGCCAAGGGGACGGGTGCATGCTCCGTGTCCCGTTTGGGCCCGGACAGGACACGGATCATGCACGATGTAATATAAATTGTACAAACAAATGTATGTTACTTTTCAAATCCATGCCCCATCCGGGCCACGTAAACGGCCCGGCCCAGATACGGCCCGATCTAATGTAAAACCTCCCTTATGCTACTTTCGTATCAACATGCTACGAATTTTATGTATACCTACATAATTAAAAAAAGAAACTGTTTTTCAACCTGAGTGAATAATAAAACTATTCATTGGAGAAGTCCCCAAGACCGAGTTACTGCCAGTCGTGTTTTTTAAAACAGTTTTCTTTTTAAAACGGTTAATACTTGTCTAATTTACTCGTAGTATAGAGTCAGAAAGTTTATAGCATCATAAAAATAAAATCTTAAATTTTATTAAAACTCATTTTCATTTTATTATCAAGGAGGAAAATTAAATTTTTGTCGACATAATTTTTTTTGTCCTCTTTTTATCTCGATGCGAATAAAGATTAAGGCTGCATCTAATTAAGTTGATTTTGCAAACACAACAATTTAAGTAGGTAGGTGGGAGTAGCAGCTACCTACTTAAATAGTAGGTTAAGTATAAAGTGATTTTTGTGTATTAGGCTGAAAAAAAAAACCTACCTACGTACTTGTTTATATTATAGTAGGTCATCAAATTGTTTAATAAAACTGGTCGTAATCGCATTTTGGATTAATTTTTTTCGAAAATTTTGTTTGAAGTTGCAGTTGGATCTGAGTCTACTCGTGACCATGGCAGATGTAGTCTAGTGAAAATATCCAGCTAATTTTAAAAGTAATTGATGAAAACGCGATCGCGATTCATTTAAAAAAAATTATGAATATAAATCGTGTGAGTTTTAAGAGAGTTTTATATGAAACTCAGTGTTTGTGTCATAAAAACGTTCGTAGAAACGATTGCCGTACACGAAGCGTGTACACACAACGTTGGCAAAAGATTTGACGGAAACATGTTTAACAAAGATAAAATGCGGCTTACAGTTTGCTAAAGCAGGTTTTATTTCAAGAGCCCGTTTTTTTGCCACTCGTATGTTCCGGAGTGGTTGTCAAGCCGAAACTGTTGTGGATTCTTAAACATATTTCGAATGGTAACATAAATATTTATGAAAACATTCCGAATTAAATCCAGTCTTCCCGTTTACGACGTCGTCGTATTGTTCTTTTCACAGTCGTCTGCCCAATAAACGCTGTTTTCTCCCGTTGACGTTGAATGATTAATACTAAAAGATACTCGGGTTGAATAAGTTAACACAATAAAATAAAATTAACAGCTTAGTTAAAATATGCAAGCTCTATTTCAACCTACTTCTTTTAAAATCAGGTTTCGAAATTTTATCTAATTAAGGTGAAAGGGTACCTGCGAGCTCTCCATACAAACGTAGTCGACTGTTTCCTCCCTGGATAATGACACTAGCACAAATATTTTTGTACCATAAAACCTATAACTGTCATGACTATGCCCCTATGTTTTGTTTTTTTTTCATTTTTTAATTATCATAGAAATTAAAAAAAATTAAAAATTAAAAAAAAAAAACAAAAAATGGGCATGGTCATGGCAGTTATAAGTTTTATGCACCAAAAATATTTGCTCTAGTGTCATTGTGTTTCACGACGTTCATTCAACGCGGTCTAACATATTGCATTAGTGTTTGCACTATGCGGCCTTCACAGACTTTTAAAGCTTCGCGGGCTTATTTTTTTTTTTTTTTTTTTTGTGTGTGGTATCCCTGTACCTACGGTTGGTACGCTTGATACCTTCACTAGCGCCACCTACCGATATCGACGTTATCGGATGGATGCGAGCTTCTTCATTCTGTGTTTGTCTGCCGGTCTTCACACAAGTCACCTCAAGTTTGAAGCAGTACCTATTGGTCTCTGAAGATGGGAGGAATCAAAAGGAAGCAAGAACAGGAGAAAATAAAGAAAAGGATCGCCGAGTTACAACAAGAATTCAAGACTAATCATCGTCGCATCCGCGTCATCGATTCCTCATTAGAGAGTGAATCCGAATGTAAGTTTCATAAATACCCTCCATTTTATGAATATGTTCTCAGATGCGCATCATGTCCAAGAACTGAAGTTCTTCTACCTGCGGTGTGCCTGCGGTTTTTTGTGTCGAAATATGACGTGTTACTGCCTATACTGGCAAAAAGTACCGTCATTTTGTGTTTCACACGCAATGTCGACAAAACGACACCATCTTGACCAAAATCTGACGAGTTTCTGCCTCTGCGCAGATAGATACCGTCACAATAAAAATTGTGTTCTAACACAATTATTTGGTCCCACAGCACTGGTGGACATGGACAGCGAGGCTTCTGCGTCCCGACCGACGGACCGTCGCGTCGTCGCATCGCGTCACCACACAGCCGACCCACGGCCCACGCCCACGCAATGACCCACGCCTTGGCCCACGGCCCACGGCCACGCTATGGCCCACGCCCACGCAATGTCCTACGGCGTGGCCCACGCCGGTCGTGGTCGTCGAACCACGAGGCCGACGACCGGAAGCTGCCACCGCGACCGCCGCCATTACTTCGATCGACGACGACGCTACCAGCCCAACTGCTGACGTCACAACGACGCCAGGCTATGATCTCGACGTTGAATCCGAGATGGAAGTTGGATGTGAAATCCTCGAGTTACTAGGTGACGTAACGACACCAGAAACTATCTTAGGACTGTCAATCCACAAAGATGTTGCCATCTGCTGGCAAAATATTCTTGCCAAGGGCCTCCAAATAGTAGCCAAAGAATAACTACTACGAGGAGTACCTACTTCACACCCACAAATTGTGAGTTTATCCTTGCACCAGAACTCAATCCATTGGAGTAGCCTTGTCAGGCTTAGCAGTGACAATGGACAAGCTGCTACTATTAAGCAGTAAGGAGCAAGAAATTTTGAAGCCGCTTAGCGTCGCCTGCCGAATTTTGTGCGACGCTCACTTCTGTGAGACAAAAACTAGTAGAAAACTAGTTCTTGCAACCGTGAATTCGAATGATAGAGGAAAATTCCTTTTCGGTGACAATGTCACTGAAAAATTGAAATCAGCAAAATCGATTCAAAAATCGGGAGAAGATTTTAAAAATTGGTCATTTAATCGAGCTGCGTCGGAAGCCGACATCCAGGGGCAGAGCGCGCGGAGGGACGGCGCCCACGACCAGGAACAGCAGCACGCGCGGGCCGCAGGACCGAGCACGGCCTCCGCGAGCATCACCACCACTTCGGCGCGCTCCCTTACCGCTCACCGGGCAAACAGCGACGCGGAGATCTATAAGGTACCATACGCTGGTCGACTCAAATATTTTATTTATAAATGGTCTCAAATCACTGATGATTTACTGTACTTCAATGGATAAAGGGTTATAAAATCCCTTTTAGTCTAGTACTGACCAGTACCTTATCAAAATTTTGAATCTAATATAACACCCCTTCGTTTTTGCGTCGGGGGTTAATAATTTCAAAATTAGTTGAAGTAAATGTAGAATTTGCAAAAGCTCTAAAAATAAAATAGCGCGATATTTATGCCATATTAACCTTTATATCAATTTTTGTCTGGCATCTTTCTTCTGCCTAAGCCAAATGGCGACAAACGATTTATTTTAATAAGTTTATTGATATAGCTCATTTTGAAATGGAGTACGATAGTATTGCATCAAAATTTGTAACTTATTATTATCAATGGCCTCTTTAGATATTAAAGACGCATATTTTTTCATACTTAAACATGAATCAAATAAAAAGTACCTACCTCAGATGTAAATATAACAATATTCTGTACGAATTTAATATTTGACCGTTTGGCTTGTGCAGTGTGCACTGCACCCTATGTTTTCACCAAGTTGATGAAACCGGTTATGGAATACCTACGATCAAGTTATTTTATTTCCGTAATATTTTTGGACGATAGTTATTTAGAACCTATTCGCAGTGTCAACGTAACGTAAACAAAACAGTTATGTTAATCGAAAGCCTCGGTTTTAAATTAAACTGCGAAAAATGTGCTTTGGTTCCAGCCACTGTGTGGAAGTTTTATAGAATTTGATTCCAAAACCAGAATTAAAAAACAAATCTTAAAATTTTTGAACTTATAAATCGTTAATCTTGATTGTATACAAAAGAATTCGAGCACCTTATGTACAAGTGTTTATTAAAAGATCCTAGTTACGAACAAATTATTAAAATACCCACTTTCTAATCTAATTTTACAATGAACATACTTTTACTTCTCTAAATTCAAACAATTTTAAATCGTTTTTGTTTCGGATACGTCCCTCAGTAGATAATAAAAATAGTTGTGGCTATTGAAAAAAAAACGTACTTAATTTACACATAAATGAACTGGAACTAAAAGCACATTTTCTAGCGTAAAAATGTTTTGCTTAAAATGAAAATAAATAGGAAATATTGTTGCGTTTAGATAATACTACGGCTATTTCTTGCATAGGCATTAAATACTACCCATCCTAGCTACATCTTAATAAAATAGCTCAAGATCTGTGGATGTGGCGTGAAAGGCGTAAAATCTGGGTTTTTTGCGTCGCAAATAAAATATATTAAAGACAATCACGAGACTGATTTTTAGCTCGTAATTTTTTTTAATATAACGATTGAGAATTAGCATATTATGCATTTTAATTACATAAAGTTTAGCTCAGCCAAATGTCGGTTTGTTCGCTAGCAGATGAAATGCAAAATGCCCTATCTATGTAACGTGGAATAATGATCCCGACTCATGGGAAAATCTATTACTTTAGCCTTTCCGCCTTTCTCACTAAATGTAAAATTATTACATACAATTATAAATGACGAAGCAGAAGGTATCGTAGTTGTTCCATACTGGCCAATCCAGCCTTGGTTCCCCGTTTTTAAGCAATAATTGTTTCAAGTTTGATAATCTACGATCCTGATGTTCACCTAACAGATCGTCACACAAACTGTACTGAACTCTAACGCTAGTTGCCGCGAAATTATCCGGCAGACCTTACTAGTTATAAAGTTATCACCTGCATTTTTAGAAATAATTTTGCATTCGCTATCAGATAAGACCTGTATTCAATACAATAATTGTATAAACAACATGTGACATTTGTGTTACAGATGCGCGCGCATTAAAATTTCACTCATCATTTTTTTATAACGCGCATAAAGAAATATAACTTCAAAAATTTGATTGCATATTGTGTAGAACATCAATATGATTATAATAACGCATCTGTTTCAAATGTTATCGATTTTTTAACTTATATTCAATAGTGATGTTAGATATGTGTTCTATATTATGTAATGCACCATAAATTCTTATAAATCTGTTTTGTCTCTTATTACACAAAATCTGTCAGAACATGATGATATATAACGTTTTATGTGAGGGGTGTTTAGAATAAGACCTCCGGCACCTAGGTATGAAATAATCTGGGATCCCGGTATAGTACTCAATTATTAGGTGCAAAAATGCCCAAATAATAGTCTTAATCTAGAAACCCTATCGAAGAAGACACGGACTTTATTGGCTCTAGTGACTGCACATAGGGTATAGACCTTTTCATTTATTAGATGAAGTAATATTCAAATTAGTACATAGTTCCCGTGACTGTACATATATTTATTAAAATACCAAATATCAATAAAACTACTAAGACCGAATTGTCCACAACCGATATTAAAACTACCGTATTTTGAACAAAGACCTGAAATTTGCCCAGCTAGATGTTTAGAAACATATTTAGTTAAAATTATTCTTTACGTTCAAATACAAACGAATTATTGTTTATAAGTTTTAGGCTTCTTTATTTTAAGTTAACATCTCAGAGATTAAAGTCACTGGATTAAAGATATACACTTGAAAACAATGGAATTGATACTAAGGTGTTTGGTGGTCATAGTACTCGACATTGCAGCCAATAGAGCCGGTGTTAACATCGAAATTTTAAGGAAAACCGCTGGTTGGAGTGAAACATCAGTTGTATTTCTAAAATTTTATAATCGAAATGTTGCTAATAATAGTGTACTATTTGGATAAACCATTTTATCCAGTAATAATTAGGTTCCTATTTATATAATTCATTAAATATATCAGTGATTTAAGTATAGCTTAAGTTGCTTTCAGTTAGTGTAATTCGTTACGAAAAATAAATATGTTTATTTTTGTTACATAATCCTATTTTATTTACTTACCTAGTTCTCTGAACATCATGCAATATGTTAGACCGCGTTGAATGAACGTCGTGAAACACAATTATTGATCAAACGAACTTACCAAGTGAAGTTCGATCACAATTGTGTGAACGACTTCATTCAACGCGGTCTATACTACAAACCCTCCCAAATACCTACTTACTTAGCAGTAAATAGGTTCATACAAAAATAACCCTAATCCCTAAAATAAAATGAGGAAATGTAGGTATGTACCTATGTATGTTACCTAATTTAATTATCTATTTATGTATTTGTATTAGACATATACCACTATATATATAAATATACAAGTAGCATCTGTAGTTTATCTACAACAACCTGTTCGTGCTCAATGTTGTGTTCATTGGTTTCCTTTCTTTCTCTTGGGTGATGACAGAATATCAGTGTTCACTCGCTAGAGTGAAACTACACACTGAGTCATGGCCCTTTTGTACTGCTGCAACACACACATGTTGTTTATACTTTGATTGGAGAGAAAATGTTGTAATAATTAGATTAAGTCCTTTGTATAGCAATATGTGTGTTTTGGAGAACAAATAAACGTTATATCTATCTATCTATCTATGTAGTTACATATAGGTAGGTATAGCTCTGAACCAATGAAGAAGCTCGCATCCATCCGATAACGTCGATATCGGTAGGTGGCGCTAGTGAAGGTATCAAGCGTACCAACCGTAGGTACAGGGATACCACACAAAAAAAAAAAAAAAAAATAAGCCCGCGAAGCTTTAAAAGTCTGTGAAGGCCGCATAGTGCAAACACTAATGCAATATGTTAGACCGCGTTGAATGAAGTCGTTCACACAATTGTGATCGAACTTCACTTGGTAAGTTCGTTTGATCAATAATTATCTAGGGAGAAAACAGTCGACTACGTTTGTAATAGTTTGTATGGAAAAAGCCCCCGGTACCCTTTCCTCTTAATTCAATGCGTATAGATCGTATGTGCTAAACTGTAAATAATTCTGAGAGTGTTATATAGATTTTTTTTGCTACCTACATTAGTAAATGATAAAATATTAACGTCAATATGTTTCAGAGTACTCGATAAGTAAACGGAGTAGGCGTGCTTCCCGAAGTTAACATTGAAATACGTCGAAACAGTAACTTAACTAGATCTGAATATATAATGTTATATCTCCGGAGACCGAGATAAGAGATAATACCTACTTCAGACACCGTCTACGGGGAATCAATAATCCCATAACACTATCCGCCAAAATCCATTTATGATATCGCATAAACCATCCTTGGATTTTATTTATTCTTTCTCTCAGATCAAATAGCCTTTGTCCTTACTCCCTGTTTACTTATTCAAACAAAATTACGTATGCCTGTTTCTGGATCGCCAATGCCCGAATTTTTACGCTTAGAAGATAGTGTCATGAATATAAATCTATCGTAAAGGACACCAAGGAGAGGTTAGCCGAGTTTACGGCGTATCTCACTTTGCATTCTTTGTGCGCCAGCTTTTTATGGCCCCTTTATAGAGTTGCGTGTTTTTGCATAAGGCTTTCGGCAAGTATGACAGTTATTTCCGAGCCGAGTCAGAGGCTGAAACATAACTGTACTATAAATACTATATCTGGCAAAATGTAGAGAGAAAACATATTGCAAGGTTTTATGAATTTTTATATAAAAAAGTCTTTAAAGATGAAACGTGACTAAATTTCCAGTAAGCCACGACTTTTTATATATTCAGTATGCTTCATATCATAATAGTTCTTAGTAGCTATTACGAGCAGTTTAACGGTAAATGTAAGGGAGATTCTCTCCAATTTATTAGGAACTAGATAAATGTAGACTTAAGTACAAGTGCTTAAACGTTCAACTGGATGTTTAGCTCCGGAACCCTGTTAACTATTAATCCCATTTTCTTTTGCTGAGAGATAACGAAACTCATTTAAGATATCTCGCAAACGCCTTTCAGACGTTTTGGGGTGCAAGCTCTAAATAGATACCTAGCATGGAAAATGGAATTCAAATTTCGTTTGTGAATACGTATTCTTTGTACTAAGTAGTGATTCTTTAGTAATAGCAATTTCAGCCATTATACGATACGAGTATCACTATCACTACATAGTATAAAATAAAGCCGCTTTCTCTGTCCCTATATCCCTATGTATGCATAAATATTTAAAACTACGCAACGCATTTTGATGAGTTTTTTTAATAGATAGAGTGATTCAAGAGGAATGTTTATATGTATGAATGAATGTTTACAATACATGCATTATATAGCCGTGCGAAGCCGGGACGGGTCGCTAGTTTAATAATAATTTCTTTAAATAGGTAGATAATTTGCGATCTTTAATACCTACCTAGATTAGGTAATGATTCAGCTTGAAACTAATCATGAATTTAAAACATTTAATTAAGATCTTACGTAATTTCAATTCCCAACTGTATAAACACCGTCAAAAAGTAATACATCTCAAAGGCTATGTTTCGTGCCAAAGGTTTCAAGCTTAACAGAATTATCTTCAAAGCAAGTATTCTTATTTGAACATTCAAATTTATGCATAGCTCTGATTGTGGTAGAGGAAGGCATCGTCCAAGAAATGCGGCTATTTAAGAAGATTCAAGCCTTTCATTTCTGAAGTGGGTACATTAAATTTATGAAAATAACATTTTTAAATTAAATGTAAGCCAGTTTATTTTAATATGTGTTTTTTTTACAAATGACAATGAAAAGTTATAGTTTTACAATTACAATTACTGAATACCTATATAGACAGGGCAATAGTAAATGTCCCAAAAAAATCCCCTCCTAGTCCAAAATCTCGCTTATTTTAGCGGGACGTTTGTGTTCTGGACGTTATTAGAACAAAATCGTATGTAGTGTAAGGTTCTTCGGACAGGTGTTAAACTGAGCGGAACACAATTTATAAAAATCTTATGATAAAGCGACGTAAGTACCCCAAGCAAAATGGATGAGAAACAAGAAGATAACGACTCACAGATGTAGTTTGTGTACCGCATGGAAATCTCAAAACCACATGAATGTTGATGTAGGTAACTAAAACCTGTACAAATCGCCCGAGCCCCCACCAAACTAAACGAAAAAATAAATATGGTTGTATTTGAAACTACAATGACAAAACTAGAAAAAATAAATGACAAAAATGCCAGACTACATAGAAAGCGGGGGAGGAACGAGGGAGGGAACTAAGGATACCTTATTACCTCGGTGACTCACTGGACACCTGGGTAAGATTTCATGGCACATAGTGTAAGTCTAAATAGACTGTAAATTACCAAAAGACTCAATTTTGAATTATGTATACTTTTCCAAATAATATAATAAATTATTACTGTGAAACATTTTACACAGCGCCATCTGGCCCAAACTAAGCAGCTAGGCTTGTGCTATGGGTGCTAGATAACGGATAGAATACATATATACTTTTTTTGCTATGCTCGGAGTTTCTCTACGTGATAGAATCCGAAATACGGAAATCCGTAGAAGAACCAAAGCCACCGACATAGCTCTCAGGATTGGTAAGCTGAAGTGGCAATGGGCAGGTCATATAGCTCGCAGAACTGACAACCGCTGGGGAGTAAAGGTTCTCGAGTGGCGGCCACGATGCAACGCGAAACGGAGTGTTGGGAGACCAGCTGCCCGGTGGACCGACGACATTGTGGCGATCGCGGGTAGTCGGTGGATGGAGGCGGCTCAGGACCGCTGTTTGTGGCGTCGTATGGGGGAGGCCTATGTCCAGCAGTGGACGTGTATGGGCTGACATGATGATGATGATACTTTTTTTGTAAATACATATACAGACATACAACCAAACCAGAAACAAATATCTGTAGCATAGTACAGTGCTAACAAAAAATGGATTGTATTTAGCATAATGTTGTGGCAGTAGAAGGAACGACACGTTGATTTTTAACCGACTTGAAAAAAGAGGTGGTTCTAAATTCGAATGTAGGTTAAATAAACTTTTTTTGACAGATTTTTATCAACATTTTAATATGTTGATAAAAATCTGTCTTGGAAATAATAATAATTATCGACCTCTGTGGCGCGTCGGGCGAACACCCGACTGCGACGCAGAAGGTTGCGGGTTCGATTCCCGCCGGGAACAAGTATTTATGCTGACCATAAATTCTTGTTTCTGGTTCTGGGTGTTTCCTATATGTATAATATGTATATATTTACAAAAAAAAAAGTATATAAGTAGTTTATCCGTTATCTGGCACCCATAACACAAGCATTAAGTTGCTTAGCTTGGGGCTGGATGGCGATGTGTAATATGTCCTGAAATATTTATTATTTATATATTTATTATACTCGAACAAGTTTATTTATCCTATTTTTTT
Organism: Idaea aversata; assembly: GCA_907269075.1. Lineage (NCBI taxonomy): Eukaryota > Metazoa > Arthropoda > Insecta > Lepidoptera > Geometridae > Idaea > Idaea aversata. The sequence continues at coordinate 7,201,673 of OU026096.1, forward strand.
AGACTTATTCATTTATATTTTTTTATGCTTTAACACCCCAAATGTTACAATTCCCACGTTTCAAATAACTACACTTATTTTTATTTTATAAGTAGTCGCCTTATGATAACGACATAATTAAATTACTTTACCCACTAATTTCACCCATTCGTATAGGTAATCATATTATTATTGTTCTTTAATTGGAATCAGTTAAATGGAATACTTAATAATAAAATATAATAAAGGAAATATTGGAGCACCTAACCGATCAGTTTTTTATTTTTCATTGAAGTTTCCTTTACAGTCGGAATACCAATTAGCTGAACCAGTGGGGTTCAGTTGCTCAGTGCTCACTTACACATCTGTAAAAATATAGTATTTACCTATTTTGTTATTTTTTTTATTCTAACTGCGCCCCGCGGTTTCCCTGCGTAAGTCCCGATCCAGAGGGAATATCGGGATAAAAAATAGCCTATGTGTTAATCCAGGTCTCCAGCTATCAATCAGTGCAGTAGTTTTTGCGTGAAGGAGTAATACACATACACACACACACACATATACAAACTTTCACATTTATAATATTAGTGGGATTGTATTTAGTATAAGTATTGTTAAAAAACACTGAATTAGGTAACATTACTTTGCAACCTTAGAGATGTGTGAGTTAGTTTTGGGTCACGTGGGGTTTAGCTAATCGGTACTCTGACTCTACCTTAGAGTAGAGCCTACAATAAAAGATTTTTCTTTGATTTTACTTAAAGGATTTACGGAAAAATACATATAAGGTTTTACTTACGGTAGGTACTATTGTATCGCATTCTTGGAATATACTAGTTTGTAAAGCAAACAGAAAACGTCTGCCGACAAAATTTACGTTCTCAAACAATTAAGTTGCCTATTTATTAAGTTGTTAACGACGCTAAGACTTGATGAAACTTAAAAGTTCTTTTGCTTACTTAAGCTTTATCTCACTTTGTAAGTAGAAAAGGCAGTCTTTACTATGGTTCTACCTTTTTGAAGAAATTAACGAGACATTGTTAAGTTCGGTCTTGAGTAATTTTTTTTAATTGTAAAGAGTAATTTATTTTCAAAAAGAAAATTCTCCTGCATTTTACAAAAGTTTACTCTTGACGTTCTCAAAATAAATGCGAAAAGAAAATTCTCCTGCATTTTACAAAAGTTCACTCGTGTCTCGTGACGTTCTCAAAATAAATGCAATAAAAACCGGTCAAGTGTGCGTCGTGTCGGGTTCCGTGGTTACCTGGCACAGTATGTGAACTTGAAATTTTTTTCACACCTTTGATGGCGTGGTTCACACGTATAACTCTAGCCAAATTAGCAGACAGACAGATGGATGGACAGACAAGGCAAAACTATAAAGGTTTCTTGTTGACTACGGATTTCTAAAATGAGATGCCGTAATAAGTTGTAAAAAAAATAGGTAATAGTTAGAATTTTTTCTCATTAAAATATTTCAGAAAATATGTAGACAAACTCTTAAAAATAATTTAATATTGGGCGTGATTGTAAAACCATTAAACATGTTTTCACCAAAAGACCAACACGTTTAATATTAATAAAAATTCTGAAATATTAAATCTGATGACGGTCTACGAAAAGCGTAATCCACTTACGGGCTTTAGCAGCGACCTGCATAAAAGCCTTTAATTGAATGAGAACACCTCACAACAACCAATGGGGCGTAAATGAAACAAATCGTCACCAAATGATAATTTACCGGAGTTTTGTGCAAAATATCTGTTTCATTGGGGTGTCGCAATCGGATACGCAATCTAGCATTGCTCCCTCTTCCGGGCATAAATAAAATTGGACGTTTATTTCATAGCGACGGAACTAAGATAAGTTGAGTTTGTGTAAAGTTGCTAACTTATCTATTTGAACGTAACTCGAAATGTATTTGAATACAAACTAACCTGTAGCTATTAAAATGTCATAGGTAACTTAACATCTAAAAGGTTTATTGATTTGTGATTATTGTCAAACTATTTCAAAGAGTACATTAAGGAAATTGATTTTTTTTAACTTTGCACCAAAACATGAACAAATCCACTTATGTAAATCAAACAAAGCATGTTAATGGAATTAATGTCGGTTGCAAAAAACACGTCGGTTGTGTAATTCAGCCACATTTACGTTGAAGGTGTCAGGGGATTGTACACGAAGCATTGGACGCCTAAAATTGTTAGGCTTCGTAACACGCTTAATCTCTTTAGCCTTTGGTGTCGCTATTTTTATTCTGAAACGTCCGTAGCAGTTACTTATAAAAGCTGAAATAATTTAATAAAAACGTTATATCTTTCTCGGGTCACGTAAGAGGACGCTTGGGGGGAAAATTACATTTTGTTTGGCCACGTCCACCGTGGCGACATGGGACAACTCAGTTAACGAGTGTTCAGGATTCTTCGTATTCTTTCATATCTCGCAAATCTCTTTAGATACACGACTTTGATAAATCTTACAGTGCCCTAAACATAAATCTCGAGAGAAAATAGAAGCACTGAACTTTATGTGCTCTAATTAGAGATTTCAAAACTCTTTTAATTTAGTTTAGAAGCTAATTGCTAATTGCTTGAACTACTCTGGTTATTCAAAGAAGTTTTTAACCCTTATTTATCTAGATTAATACCTAGAAAGTAATAAGTACCTATATTGTATTGGCATAGCTAAAATTGGTAAAGCGAAAGGAGTTTTTTTTTTCGGAATATGTGCATATTGATTTTTTTTTAAATCTCTAAGTGTGTGTTTATCACTTTAAAAATACCAAATTGTTTAAAAAATTAAATTTAACATACAGAATACATAATACCTACCTTTTGTTGTGTGTGTAAATTATTTCAACATTAACTAAGTTTCGGACAGCCACAGTGAAACTCTCCGACGAAGGGATTTACTCGAATAAAATGCCACAACAAAATGTTAATTCCACCCTTTCTGACGACTGGGGAAAATTTAAAACATTCACAATATCTGTACACATCCTTGTTTAGAATGTTTTTAAAACGAGGGAACGAAATTACTTATTAATTGTGATAGTTATTGAAAAGTTGGATGGTAATAATGATTCTGAAATTCTCCCCCCACACTTACTTACACTCCCTCGTATATTTTAAATTATCTCCATTTTCTTTCACTACAGAATAGTTCATTTAATAATAATGTCCTTTCTGTGATATATTGAAGCACCTTCCATTGACGTGATTTTAAAGAGATCTTAAAAGCTTTTTAGTTTCCATTGAATAGCTACCTTAATATTTTTATAAGTATGTAGGTAAGTACGTATGTCATGCTTTTTTTCAAATTATCGATATACTTTCATAATTTCATGTGTACCTAACATAAATCATCACGATTAAAAACGAATCAATAATAATAATTAGTTTCCCAACATACCTTGTCGACTCCTGTGAAAAACAAATCAGTAAGTAATCAGAAAATATTTATTGAACGTGCTATTTCTACAAAATAAAATAAATAAAAGTAAAGTGTCCAATTCTTAATGGAACACCATTGAGAATTGGTGTGGTCACTAATAAAATGTATTGGTCCTGCTTATGACCGAAGCTTTTTTGATGTTAAGATTAAAAATAATGTAGTCTTTTTAGAAATAGATATTAATTTTTGAAGTATTTACCATATTTAAGATAATCATTCTTCTTCTCAAATTATAAATAATTACAAATCTAGTTTATTGTAATGATATTAACGGGACTTATCTACTAGATTAGAAAGTACCTAATTGGAGCTGCCCATAATTTAGTTAGTCACTACGAAAGTTTTTAAAAAATTAATCTAATTACTGGTTCGTTGGAACGATTATGTTAGAATCTCCCTTTTAAAAAGCAAGTCGTTTTATGAAGGGGAAAAGTAATCTTGCATTATGCCTTGTTTTAATTTTGAACCGTAAATAATAATTTGGTCAATTTTCCACAATTTCGGTTGCGTGCACAAAGTTTTTATTACAATTTTATTGTTATTTAGGCGTGTTTGTTCCTTGTTTCAGATTACATCGGAGGTTTTAAAGGAGCCGGGCGCTAATGTGAGTTCCGAATTTCAGTTTTGTTTATTATACGAAAATGTAATTGAATTCGGGCCTTATTCTTAGTAAGTTGAGCATTGTAGCTAAATTACGGGTGTGAAAGTACGTACTTAAATGTAAATAACAAAGTTTTTGTCTGGGCCGCCTACCGGGGCGGGCGGGCAGCGAGCGGTCGCAACAATAAAATCCGAGGCAGACAGGCTCTCGTAATGTGAAACGAAAACTAGCGGCCGGACACCGAACAACTTTTTAGAGAGGGAAATTTAGTCAACAGGAAGGTAGCCCGAAACTATGAGCGTTAAGAAACTTTTATGAGTGGGCGCACCATTTAACCGCGAGTCAAGAGCTAATCCCACTAGTCGGCCCGCGGCGAACAACGCACCTGAGACCAGCTTTTTATTTCTGTTTCACATTTCCACCTAATTTCAACCTACTGAGGCTGCCGAGGTGGGCTGAACTTTGTCGGGCGTCATAAATTTATTTAACGGCCCAAAGGCAATAAGAGCCGGAGTGTAAAAAGAAAAATACGATACCAACGTGCCTAGCCGTTATTGCAATTAAACAGAGGAAGTAAATCTTTCAATACGAGCAGCGAACGTTCGCCTCCCGTTTCCTGCCTTAATTTATCGCTTTGTTTTAGTCACTGGCGCGTCCCATTGACGTATTGCGATGTGTTTGATTAAAAAACGCAACTTGATCTTCTCCACCCCTTTGCTCAAGCACGGAATACTAATCCGAGTACACTCAACTTGCCGAGTTCAATAAAATTTTCCCCTGTTCTCAATGTTTTATCACCTACTTACTTAGCTCACGGCAATATATCGCTTTCATTTCATTGTCGATTGCTACACATTCTTTGAATTTTCAATCGGATGGAAACAAGATAAGTAAGTATCTTATCTGATTTCCATATTAGATAATGTAATGAGAAATTTTCAATTGATGAAAATACCGTCTGAGTTATTACTGGCACGTTTTCGAATTTTAGAAAGTCTTAAAACGTATTCTATGTAGATCTACGTTTACATTTTCTTTTCATATTTCATTTCCTCCAAGATGTTTCGCTAACGCTTTGAATTGACTCGCATCGTCTCGGTGCGGCTCAATTGCTCCACACACGTATTTAATTTGTTCAGTGTTGATTTATTCCAGTTCGATTATTCCGTTCCTCTTTGATGCAGCCGGTTTGAAATCGTTTTTTCTTCTTTAACATCGTAAAATTATTTTATCAACGTACCTACTTGCCCTATATATTTATGTAGCTTTTTCAACGTTTAACCTTTACAACACTGGCCTAGATTTTAAGTCAATCTGAATCGAGTTAATGATAAAAATTATGTTTTATCTTCAGTGGGTTTTCAAAGCATTTTGTAAGTACTAATTTATCTTGTTTATAAGTACCTACCTAAGTAAATCGCACAATTTATTTATAGTAATAGAAAAATGATGGGACGAGTGCTAAATTCAAATTGCTTAATGGTTCGGAAGCAAGCATTTCATTTTCCATTTGAATTGTTGCGTAATTTACTACTGCGTACGTAAACGCCGCGAAACGCCTTTTATTCGATAAAAAAAACACCTGAAAAATTGTCTGAAATTTAATAGCAAAAATAAAAGTTAAAGAGACACTAAAAGCAAAACAAAACTAAGATTTAAAAATAATCGTGAAGATAATTATATTTTATTAGCTGAGTAATTATTTCAATTTAGTATGGCCATTATTGGTTTCCCGTATATTTATAAATCGTATACGATACCTACAAAAACATCAATAAAATTACAATCATTAACCGATGAAAATTGATAAACAAAAAACTATTTCAATTAGTCAACGGCAAATCGAAAGTACGGTCAGCACAAAAAGCGTTCAAATATTAATAGCTGTATCGATTTCCTGAACTGACGACGTGGTGTACGCCCCAATGAAAGATGTTATCGGCCACACCACACCCGCACTGAAAGTAATATGCTCGACATTAAACTTTTAAATAAATAAGCATCAATTTTAGTGGCTCCATTATTTATTGTTTGTAAATGTACCCATGTAGTTAGACTATAGGTAGCTAAAAGGATTTCTGCAAATATTATCAAAATCAAAGTAAAAAATTCTTAATCATTTGGACTCATTTATATGAGATCATAGCCCTTGCTTGCCTTGCGCAGCAAGGGCTAGAAAGATGATGTGGGAATTTACTTATTCCATATTAAAAGGTCTACATTCTAAAACGTAATCATACAAGAACCTCCGAATTTTAATACCTTATGTGACACTCACAAATTTCTTAAACGTTCGTATAAAATGGAAAATACTAGATAATTTAGACAACAGGTCTATTTTACCCTTACAAAAGCTACCTTCATCATTTTCTACCTAGAAACTACTCTAATCTACTAAGTTTTCCCTCAGGCATCGTTTAGAGAACAAGTTATTATTTGGGAGCTACCTTTATTAACATTTAACTCTAATTTGCCAAAGTCCTTGTCCTGTTTAGGTAAATAAAGAGCCTCTATGTAAATTATATGATATCTACTAATCTGTCAACTTTTACCAAATTCAGTTCATCGAATTAATTTAGTGACGAGAAGAACACAATACTGGTGCCCATTGGTCTAACTGATTCTCGATGTGAACGTAAGGTGAGCTTCTAAACTTTCTAAGCTTACTATTAATTCAGTTATAACCTTCCCAGTAAAGGTTCGATGATTATGTAATACTACACTATTATCTCAAATCATTGTAGACAAGACGTATAATCATATGTATAAATCAATATAATGCAATTCTGATATCAAATTGCGTCAACTCTCTCAAGCTATTCTCAACATTCTCAACATTCTCTCAAGCTATTACTGTCTGATATACGGGTAGATTATGTTCTGTTGTCTCCCTCATTGCGATTAAGCGATTGCCTTCAAACTCAAACTAGTGCCTCGTTACTGAAATAGAGCTATTTCAGCTCAAAATGACCTTGTTCCGCTTGTTTATGATTGTAATTTTCTTATACAACTCGTCTCAACGTTTCACGATGGATTTTTTTATATTTTTTAATTAAAATCTAATGCTATTTTTGTAACAATTTCCGGGTAACATTATGTGAAAAAAACGGGAGAATCTTGCTTATTCTTAGTTGAAATAAAGAATTAAAATGTAATTCAGTATTAGCAATTACAATTTATTATTAAAAATGTTAAGAGGAAATCTTAATTTCTAAGATAATTAGAAAATGAAAAAAAAAACCAAGATAGATAGGGGGCATAGTCATGGCAGTTATAAGTTTTACGCAACAAAAATATTTGTGCTGATGTCATTTTCCAAGGGAGGAAACAGTTGACTACGTTTGTATGAAGAGAGCGTCGTCATGAAAATAAGACAAATGCGACATTAGTGTGAGAATCCAAACGAGCTACGGTGGCTATGGGTATCAATCAATATTCATCAACCAACAGTTGATACTGGAACGTAAACCCTCTTCCTTTGTATGTAAATCAGCGTAACGCAGGTGTTGTTTATCCAACTGATTTAATAACTGAAAGCTCATCCAGAATCAAATGAATCGAATCGTACTCTGAATATCAATGATCGATTAAAATGCATTAGTCAAATAGAGATGGTAAACATAGAAGGGCGAATCGAGAATAAATAAAATACAACTTGAATATTTTATTTGGCTTAAATGCGCCCTTCGATTTTATCCACTGAAAGAAGAGGCGAATTGTATCTGAAATTAATAATGACAAGGTAAAATGATGTCCAGTGTCTAAATATAAAAATGTTCAAACGTAAAAAAACGCAGTAGGTATAAAAATGACAAATAATAAACAGGACGAAATAAAAAATGACAAAATATATTGATGTCGAAGTAGGAAAATATAATATTCTTGAAGTTTACTTGGTTAAATAAAACAAATATTGAATATGAATTAAAGTAAAACTCACAAAAGTAAGAATGTTAGTTGTTTAAATTTCCGTCCAAAAATATTGTTATAAAAAGCCATAAAAGAGTACAGTAAAGTCATCAATTCATAAAAACGAATATACGCAGCCAAAAATATGGACATCGTTGTGGTCAAACCAAATGTAAACACGTCATTTCCTTTTGAATTCATCTCTGCACACGCGGAGCTGATAAGAGAAGGGTGAATGCACGAGTGCGTTCAGGTTTCCACTCTCCACCTTAGGGTAGGTAGGGTAGGGGTGGATGGATAGGAATACCAACGTGATTAATGGATACCGATAATGATAATGACCCGTCTGCGACCGCGGCCGCATCATCGGAATCAATGCGAACGGTCGCTCGGTTAGTTTTTGCATAGTTAGCGTGCTGGTGCGTTGATGAGGGGAACCTGTTATGCCTAACTATTGATTTAAAGTGTATTAGTTTTGTTTGAAGTGGGTACGTTTGTTGATTAATGAATTATCTCGAAATACCATCTCTGTTTGGATTTAAAGTTCGTTCCTAACTTAAATAGAGAAATTATTTATTGTACTATACTATCGCCTTAATTCTGACATAAATTTCTGCTAAAAACATCACACATCTGATAAATATCTGCAATTTTTTGAAACAGTGATTTATTTTATTACTAGCGACCTGCTCCGGCTTCGCACGACTATATTGTGCATGTATTATACATATAAATCTTCCTCTTGAATCACTCTATCTATTAAAAAACCGCATCAAAATCCGTTGCGTAGTTTTAAAGATTTAAGCATACATAGGGATATAGGGACAGAGAAAGCGACTTTGATTTATACTATGTAGTGATGTAGTGATGTAGATACGTATTCTTGAATTTAAATTATTTATAGCATCAAGTTTTTTATTCAACATTCCTTCGCTTTTAAGTTTTTCAAGTCTAGAGTGAATGAATAGATACTTTTAATGCGAGCATGCTACATTCTCGACCTCATTGTTGCTTGTTGAGATCAAAGCAAGTCAATTTAGCTTAAAAACGTTATTTCTACTATTTTAGGAAAAAAAATTTGAAAAACAACTTTGCCTATTTCGATGCTTTTATTATTTTCCTATCAAATCTCGTAGATATCTATGGAAACCAACACAGCTCTAAGCTTGCCTTTTCTCTCGAATCATTGAATTCATCTAACTATATCGGAGCTACGTATGGTGCATCCCTAGTCCTCAAAAGTAAAACAAATAGTAATTCAGCAAATGATTTCGTATAACTGTCTATTGTTCGTTGCATTGTGGACTTTCAGTTTCAGCACAGTGGGATTTAAGAATGTGGATTTCCAATATTATCAATCCTTAATTTTACATTTCGTAAGTACCTACTATAAAACCTATCATAATTTTATTAAGGTCAATGGAAATGAAATAAGGTTTATCGTAGAATATGTTCTGGCTTACGTTTTCTAATTTTCCAAAATATTTAGAAACAAGAGAGCGTTTTCGCATAGATAGGATGATAAAGATAAGCCAATGTTTAACGTTGTAAGAAGTTCAGTAATAAATGTATGAGATAAGGTATTTGTACCACGCCGATGTTGTTGCCGTTATGGAAACTTTTAGTATATCAAGTATTTTTCATGATGTCAAATAAGAAATACCGTCGCTTATAGATAAAGTTGTTAATTATAGCATAAACAATTGTTGTCCTATCAAAATTTTCCATATTCTACGGACATTTTGGTATAATATTTTGACAAAATTCCTTTTCGTGTTATTCAATTTTTTAGTAAAAAAAGAGTTTTTTTTAGTTTGGTTTTTACTATAACTTGAAGTCTTTGAAATTGATTTGATTTTATAGACTCTATGTTTGTATGAAAACGCTGCGGAGTGGCCGATTGCGATTATATTTTTTACCTGACTGCAAGGAAGGGGTTATGTTTTTCGCGCCTACCTTTATATGTTTGTATGTATGTATGTTTATTTGTAATATTCTATACAATGTTCTTTTTTCAATAGTTGTAAAAAAACAAACACTCCAAGTTTCCTTGCTGAATATGAATTATTATTGTCAATAGCATTTCGGATGCCTCTTCGAACGGAATGCGAATCTAAATTTAATTTTGACACTCGACTTATGCAAGATAACACAATCCCTCGACATACAAGGTAGTGGTTTCGGTGGTGGACACTCGACTTATGCAAGATAACACAATCCCTCGACATACAAGGTAGTGGTTTCGGTGGTGGTGCATGATGGTTTGGTTTGTTAGTTTTAGTTGATATGTGCATGATATGTTTGGCCGTAACGGTCAACAAGCAAAGCCTCGCTCTAGATTGCTACAAGCATGTGTGTTTATCTGGATCGTCCTTTAGTATATTCACGACCTAGTTGCCTAGACTAGCATGATGACCTAGGCACAATGGTCACCATGCCGGACTGTCAAACACAAGGTAGCGGGTTCAATTCCCGCCTCAGAAAAGTATTTAAGCTTAGATATTTGTATGTGGTTTGGTTGTTTCTATGTATTATAAGTATATATTTACAATAGAAAAAGTATATAAGTAGTATATTCGTTGTCTAGCACCCATAACACAAGTCTAGTAACTTAGCTTGGGGCTAGATGGGGATGTGTGGAATATGTTACAATATATTTTTTCTTTTTCTTTTTTTAATATTTCTGTGGGAACTTATTCGTTGTACAACCAAACGTTTACGATTTTAAACTACCATTGTCATTTTCACAATTAAAATTATATAAAACAGGGTATTTACCAAATTTTTTTTGTTTTTAGTTTGTGGAGCACTATGTTGTTACAAACACTATTTTAAACGAGACACAAAATAAAATCAAAAACTTTTGTTAATATCTCAAAACTAATAACTTTTAAAATCAAACGTTTATTAGATTTTTTAGAAAGCTTTTTCCTGCCTTGCTTTTTTCTGATTGAAAATAATAACCATTTCTTCAGATACCTACAAATATTGATTGATTATAACCGTGATCTGTTAAATTTTGTAATACCACCCTTGCGTGACATCTAACAAACTATAACAATTCCCCCTCCAAATAAAAAAAAACCAGAAAATACAAGCTAGTGTCTGCATACTCTATACATTACGGAGGTAGGATAAGCCGTAAGTAAATCATCGGACGATGAATACGGGTCTGCCCGTGTCGGCTTGATAACGATTAAATATGACTCGCTCGCTCATATTGTGTGTACCTACTTAGCGCGATCCCATGTCCTACCGAACAAAATTTTCAACTGACCTTACTGAAAAACGATCAAAAATATAACATACATTCGCTTAATAAATACTGGAAAGTATGCAAATGAGTTACGCCTGACTATAATACCCAATTTTAGAAAAATATCATCGTAGATTTATAAAATTGGTTAGGTTAGGATTTTTATTTTTTGCTGTAGGTATACCTATAATTTATATAAATATAGTACCTATTGTTTTCGTTCGAGTGATCGAGTTTTGTAGTACTTCCCCCTTTTCCAGCTTAATTGCGTCAAACTTAAGGTAATGCCTACACTTCAGAAACCTGTGAAATTTGAAATCAAATAAAGAGCGGACTTAAAACATTCCTTAAATTGTATAGGTACCATTTCCTCAACAATAATCAAACAAAAACTATAAAAGCTTTAAACCATGTAAAAATTTGATATCACATCTTTGTGATTTTATTAACGACACATGCAGAACCTTGAAATTGTATCGTTTTCTTTCGGAATTACAAACTTGCATCACCATCGTGACTTCACCTGTGCCTTTATTCGCTAAGGTTCAAGTCGTCGGGCGCGCGTGATAAGGACGAGATTTCCATACAAAAACTGCCCCCACTCCGCCCCTAATCACGCGCGCCCAACGACTTGAACCTTAGTGAATATAGGCCCTGGCCATTTTACTTATAAATGTTTAGATAATTACTTAGATAATCCAGTTTTATATTCTACAATTCCCGTTCAAACTTAGATATTATACCTTCATAGTTTCATCAAATTTGTAGTATCTCAAAATAACCCTCAATAATTACGGCATACCTTTCATCGTTTCCATACAAACATTTCCTGCACCCCTATCGGTTCAATATCCAAACACGATTAACAGAATATAAATGTCGCATTGATAAATCGGCATTCGCGGTAACTGCTAAATAGCGTGTGACTAATGGCTGTTTGTAACACAACTTTTGTTTGTTCCAGCTGCATGGATGCAACCTTTTAATGAAGGAAACTAGTTTTGTTGCCTTCAAAACAGACTATAGACTTTCGTATCTGTCGATAACTACGTCCACCGTTCATTCGAAGTCTCTTTTTGTTCTCTTTTATATTTAGTGCTTAGTTTATTATGTAAAATTAGTTTTAATAAATATATTTGTATTTGAAGGCATTTTGTTGTTTTTCTTTGTTCGCCTTCAAAATGAAGAGTTGGTCATCTTGTATTTGTTTTATTATCTACTAGGAGCGCTCGGCGGTTTCGTCCTCGATGCTCGGGAATTACGGGGGCAATATCGGGATAAAAAGTAACGTATGTTATTTTAAATTAATCAATGTATACTCATGCCAAGTTTCATCAAAATCAGTCCAGTAGTTTCGGAGCATATTTGTAACAAAAAAAAACTTTCTTCTTTACAATATTAGTATTTATTAGTAGCGATGTAAGTATACTTTTAACTTAAAAATAACATAAACGTTAAGTGAACGCTTGGCCGAGCTACATGGTAGGCGGAGTGGGGGGTGTTAGGTTTTATATTTGTTACGGAATTTCTTGATTCAAAGCTATGCAATAGCTTAATAATAAATAGGTCAGCGTTTGACCACTATCTAATTATATAATAGTAAGTGACGATGCGGTCCAAAAGATGTAGCATGCATTTCTAGAAGATGCCTATATACACTCGTGACTAACTATTCTTTCTGCCCTGTGTTTGTTTGTTGTGTGCCTTTTTTGCCTTAATAAATATTTTATCTATCTATTTATCTATCTGTCGATAGAAAGTCTGTAGTCGGCTTTCATTTGATGTACTCATATGTGTGGATTTGCTGTGACGCTTACATGCGGTTGGAGTCACGAAAGTTTTTATTATTCCGGCTTTATTAGTCTAATTAACGTCTTTCTTTATTTTGTAAAAGGATTCAAACTTATTTATAATAAGAACTTTATCACAAATAATTTTGTATCAACTTTTTTATTTATTTTAAAAACAAGATCGTCTTAGTCATAATTACAACATTTTTTACTCCATTTAGGTACCTACTAAGGTAGATTGGTATTTGTTCTGATAGTTCATCAAATTTCCATATCATGCACTTTCATCGGTTCCCCTAAGTTCACTTATCTGTTTTTGTTTTAATAAAATCCCACAAATAGGCAAGTTTTCATAGCATTATAACGTTTCTTAGATATTATGGGCAGTTTACATGCAAGCCCGACAGCAATGTCTGGTTTTATTTCTTTTTAGGAGCTTCACGCAAATTGGTGTTTTAGATGATACGCCAAAACTATATACTATGTACCAACTTTCTATTAGACTTAAAACGAATTTCACTGTAGAGACCATACTAATAGTGTTGTTTCAGCTTTAAGTGAAAATTTAATGAATAAAAGCTTTTGGGACTTACATTGAACAATAACAATGGCTTTTAGTTTAATGTATGATGTTTTTTCAAGAAAATACTTTATTACTTGGGTATATTAATTTTATTTATGAACAGAACACGTATACATGAAATAAATTTATTTTTAATATCAAAATTACAAAAGCTGAACTTTCAAGGACTTTTATTCACTTTAGTATAGACAATTATTTTTCTTTTTTTTTGTATCTACGAAACGTGCCTCCTATCCAGATATATTATATATATCTACATATACAGGTAGTTTTTTTTTTTTCAAAGAAATTATAAAATTACTAGCAGCGCTACTCCCGTGGGTATATTGAAATATAAAATAGCCTATTGCCTTCCTCGACAAATAGACTATACAACATAAAGATTTTTTTAATTGGAACCAGTAGTTCCTGAGATAAGCGCGTTCAAACAAACAAACAAACAAACAGCTTTATAATATTAGTATAGATAATGCACAAATTGTGCGGTAAGGCGTAATAATAATTTTCTTGTGTCTTTTTCTCATTAATGGCCCCGTTCCGAAAACACTCATCCTAACTTCGTTTTTAAAACGATTCAATGTGAACTTATGCGAATAATTCAAACCGAATAAAAAATAATTTTACTATGAACACACCATTTCAAGTTAAAATAAATATTACAATTTACATTTACGGCTTTCCTCCAGGCCATTTTTCGTGTCATGCACCTATTACGGTATCAATGCATTTACCTTTCATTACATTGATGCGTTTTCAATATTCCCTCGCGTAGGGTAGGTTATGAAAATATAAGGCGGTAGTAAACTAAGGTAGGTTCTTAAAAATATTAATACTTTTTGAGACGTTACCCTAAAATAAAACATTTTGTCATTTTTACTGTAAATTCGATTTACTTAAGGGTCCGGTTAGTACAGTATGGGTCATAAGTAAATTAACAGTTTGCTACAATAATACTAACAACAAGTATTTGACTTACGACCTTCTTCTAATAGACGTTACACACAAACATAAATACTTGAATTAAAAGTACTTAGTGTAATTATTGTTTTCAACTTGTTAGCTATGTCTTTACTTGACCGAGTGATATAAGCCGCCACCCGCTACACCAATCGACATGGGTTCGATACACAGGTTACGTTGTTATAATGTTCGAATAGTGCTGCACAGGATTGTAAACGTTACGGTATAGAGCCTTTTGACCGTTGATGGTACACACATATTAAGATAGTTCAGTCTTGCATTTCAGGTCTGTTGAGTTTATCTACATTTGAAAAGACTCACCAAGAAAGCTCTGAAAATACAAGACCTGAAACTTCGCATAGGGGTTACTTTTAAGACGTAGGAGACAACTTAGAATTTTTGGAAATTCGACCTTCAAAGGAAAGCACCAATTTGCTGAATGCTGATCCAGCCAGACAAATGGACAAATATAGTAACTGTGACGTGACGCGCTGGCTGCATTCGAAGCGGAGAAAATGGAAAATTGGGAGACATGGAAAGAAACAGGAGAGGCCTTTGCCCAGGAGCAGCGTTTTAAACCAAACTAAAACAAGAACAATTTCAGCTCAATCGGTAACCGGGAAATGAGTCAAATTCAATTTGCAAATTTTGACGGATAACTTAGTTTACTTACTTACTTACGAACAGTGCAAGTTAAATAAAAGCTTGTAAAAAAAAACACCTAAAAGAATACGACAAAAAATCTCTATTCACTATCACTACATAGTATAAAATAAAGTCGCTTTCTCTGTCCCTATTTCCCTTTGTATGCTTAACTCTTTAAAACTACGCACTACGGATTTTGATGCGGTTTTTTTAATAGATAGAGTGATTCAAGAGGAAGGTTTATATGTATAATACATGCATAATATAGCCGTGCGAAGCCGGAGCGTGTCGCTAGTGATGAATAAAGAATTCAACATAAATAATATTGGGCTACCTACTAGACTTACTGAAAGTCGCTATGGAAATATTAGTTTAATTATTCAAACCCAATACACCCTCAAATTGATTAAAACAGTCCAACCCACAAAAATGATCAAAAGAAAAATACTAAAAGGGCGTGTACACAAATCATGAACTCTTTATGCAAATCTGTACTCAGGCAATAGGATTACATGAGAGCATCTGTGTGTACAGAGCCTAATGAGATTAGCAACACCAAGTAGAGAATTATGGTTCTCTGCTTTAATGACCAAGGTTAATATCTGGGGAAATTGTTTTACGTGAGAGGTGTTTATGTTTGTGTTCGTTTACGTAATGTTCTATGTAAAATGGAATTGTGTTTTAAACTGCGTACTTACTTTTCAGACCGCTCTCTCGCTGTATTAACTCTCATTAGGTGTAAAAACTTTAGTTGAATTAGTTTTGAAAAGCATAATTTTACTTATGCAAACACCACCGGAAGAAATGAAAGTGGTAGATAGATTGAATCAGCTGTTTTTTATTAATTTTTCCCATTGTTTATTAAATTTCTTTATTTTTATTTTTTAAAAGTGTGTTACAAGTAGATACTTGTAGGTATTTACAAAAAAAACTAAATCAAAATCGGTTCATCCGTTCGGGAGCTACGATGCCACAGACAGACACACACACAGACACACACACAGATACACAGACACGTCAAACTTATAACACCCCGTCGTTTTTGCGTCGGGGGTTAAAAAAGGAAGAGAGTTTTAAATTAAAGTATAGGCAACATCAATATTTGCAGCGGGTTTTTCAGGTACATATTTTAAAAATTCTCCCGAGTCTTGGTAAAGTTGGGTTAAAACCAAATTTAAAACCTTCTTTTCCAACAATTTTCTGTTTTTGGGTAAGCTGAGGATAAATACACGTACCTATAACGAATTACAGCTATCTTCTTTTTAACACACTTTTAAGTAAATATACTGAAATATACAGATATAAAATTATGACTAGTGTGCAATAGCTACAAATTGCAATCAATGGCAGAAAGATTGAGAGGCCCTTACCCTGCAGTAGGATAGTGTGGGCTCAAATTAATGTGTATTAGGTATTAGAATATAACCATAACATAACCACGTAATCTAACAACAATTCATATCAAAACTAAATTGTTATGAATTTGGTTACCATGGAAAATACAATTTGGCATAAAATTACAATTCAAAATATTTGACTATTGTTTTGAGTAGGCGCAATATCATTTTATACTGACCTCGTTCGCTTATGAAAATAAATTAGTTCATATTTGAATTATAGCTCTAATGTTTTCATTTCATGAGATCTACTGATATTAATAAAATAAATATTAATAATATAAATAAATATTAATAAATATTGCAGGACATTCCACACATCGCCATCTAGCCCCAAGCTAAGTAACTAGACTTGTGTTATGGGTGCTAGACAACGGATATACTACTTATATACTTTTCTTTTGTAAATATATACTTAATAAACATACAGACACCCAGACCACAGACAAATATCTAAGCATAAATACTTGTCTGTGGCGGGAATCGAACCCGCAACCCTATGTTTGGCAGTCCGGCATGGTGACCATTGTGCCAACTGGGTCGTCAACTGATGAGTATGTTATAAAACAAACATTAACTTATATGAAGAAGACAGAAAGATTATAAACGAGTACGTAAGAGGAAGTAGTACATTGGCTTGGTTTGGACCAAAAGAGTACTTATTATTGTAATATTATACAGTAATTTGGAAGTAAATGGTCGTAGAGCGAGAGAACAGCTAAATAAGAAGTGAATGGATTACGTTGGGGAGAATAAGGGTAAGAGGAGAGCAAACGTAGACCTGATGGGGAATAGAATGGAGAGGAGAAGGATGATGATGATGATGTTTTGCCTACCCCATATTGTAGGAAAAAGGAAGAAGAAAATGTTAACTTCCATAACACCGTTAAGGCAGCGTACAGTGTATTAAAAAAAAACAGATAGTTCGTATTCAGGGACGCCCCTCAGTAAGTTCGTGAAATAGGTCTCATCTTACATAAAGTCGATACAATTCAGATGTCACTAATCCAGTCTCTTTGTTAGACGACATACCTTCTAACAAAAAGGTTAGGTTAGCTACATCTTTTTTCATTCAATCATCATATATCATATCAATACAATTGCATGAATGTATGACGTTACATCCATTTCATTGGGTTTATTAAATGACCACCTATTTTTCAGATTAAGCTTATAAAGGTCACAAATAGACTGTTGTTGACCTAGTTTGTTTTATCATAAACCGACAAAGTCAAAGTCAAATTTCTGGGTGTATGTTAAAATGTATAAACTCAAAATACGTTGTAATTTATAAAGTTAAAATACCGAAAATCGAAATACATAATGATCAAAATACATAAATATCGAAATAAATAAAATTTGTTTCAAATAATATACGAAATACATAATTACAAAACGTATAAATTTAAAATACATTAATTCAAATAACATATTATTATATCCAAAACAAATAAAGATTTAAATGAATAATTGACAAAACTCATACGACCGAATCAAACTATTACAGCAAAAAGTTCAAAATATCGATAGTCATAATATCTATGTTCATGTATACACGCTGCCCTAATCAAGCAAAATAAGTAGAATTCGGCGCCGCGGTCGCTGCCGCGCACTACCGGTCGTTTCGCTTGCTTGTTGTGAGGTTGAGAAATGGAGCCTTATGCACCGTCCCGCTACCCCGGGGGAGGGGCAGCGGATGTGTGGAGCTCCCCCTGACTTAAGATGGTGGGCAGCCAGGGGTTTACCCACTAAAACTCCACCGGTTCCTCTCGCGCTTTGATGTTAGGGACGCAGGGAGGCGCGAGCATTCTTCTACGGCCCCAACAGTGCTGGTCTCACTCGCCCAGTACCGGGCGTATGGCCTCAACCGTGCCTCGTCCGTACTGAGGGCTCTCGAGCTGTTCAGTCCATCCCGCCAATAAGACCTGGCGGAGCTCCAACCGACGTGCTTCTATCTCCCGCAGCGCCGCCGTTCGGTCACCCCGTTGAACCGCCTCCTCACGCCAACTGAACATCGACGCGAGGGGTCTCGCCTCCAGGTCCCATGGCCTGCCAGAACACACGCAGCCTCCACCGACACCGTGTGGTATCCGCGTATCACGCAGTGATAAACTAACCTATCCGTGCCAGCGCAGCGAACTGTGCCGCGGTAGGCCGGCGAGTTTTAAGTGTTTCTAACAAAACGACGAAGTCGTCGAAGGTAGGTACCTACGTGTCACTGTGTGTATCAATACTGAGATACCCAATAAGTTAGAAATTGCAGGAAGTTTTTCACATTAAGTTTTGGTTTTTTTTTAATTTATTTTTTTGCGTAAATGTACTCCACTGCCGACATATATTCAGCAGAAAAAAAATGTGCACTACAAAAATACTTTTCCTGTATATAAATTGATCACTTAGAAACGTCTTAAAAACTAAGTTAAGATGTGTGCCTTTGGAACGCACCCACCAATGAAAAGAAGGTACAAGAAACTCATGGGGACAAGAAACCAACCTACCCAATATTCGGATGAAATATGACAGATGGTTTCTAAATCGTTATATTGTTTCAATATTAGGTACTTATTGTAAATTATATTGCTAATCCTTAAAATGTATAAATAAATCCTACAAAATAAAAGCACAAATATGTTTACGTACCTATATCAATATACCCCAGTAAACACACATGCAACAAAGGCATACAGCAAATATCTTATTAATTTAAAATGAAATAATCAATATCAATTAATCTGCAGAAGCCCGAAGGTTAATACAAACATGCGAACAGATTCGTTGCAAAATAAACCAACAGCCAGTTCAATAGTGATGGGAAAGCAAAACATTATAGAAACGCTTCGATATCGATAAAGAATAATGGCAAAACTTTGAACAAAAA
Organism: Idaea aversata; assembly: GCA_907269075.1. Classification (NCBI taxonomy): domain Eukaryota; kingdom Metazoa; phylum Arthropoda; class Insecta; order Lepidoptera; family Geometridae; genus Idaea; species Idaea aversata. The sequence goes on from OU026096.1 coordinate 7,221,127, forward strand.
TTACTTGTTTCCAAGGAGGTTATATAGGTTCTTGAAGTTCCTATATGTGTAATGGCGTCAGATGCTGAAAAAAATTAAAAACACGTGACTTTAAATGCTTATATCTTTTTTCTACATCTCGTTCACGAAATACTATCAATTTTATTGTAATCTAGAAAAACTGATAATTATATTATATATTTTCTATTTGTGTATTGCCTTGCTACCATTATTTAATTGTACACGCCAGCCAGCATGTTAATAGGTAAATAATCTAGTACACGCATCTAACTAGATATACTCCCCTAATAGATCTAATTTCGAGGGACACGTTGTTGGGGTTAGGTCATTCTGAAGTGCTGGTCGTAATTGATTTCTGTAAACCTCGATGTTATGTATGCCCGGTATCTTTATATGCTAATGCTTCTGTAAAATACCTACATCAATTTTTGTTTTTAATTTTGTGGAAAATTAACACAGTTTGAAGTTTGTGTGTATATGTTTATTATTCCTTTACGCAAAAACTACAAGATCGATTGCGATAAAACTTGGTGTGTAAATATCGACGGAAGTGACCAAATAAAATTTAAAAAACAGCAAAACAAAAATTTACAAAACAACCCTACAATGAAACAAGTTTATCCAGCTACAAATCCAGAGTAAACATCTTCAATCTCTACCTACTTTAATAAACTCTATGGAACAAAAGAGCACAAGCACTTGTTAGCGATCAAATAAAGAAAAGAGCAAACCCCTCAAGTGAATCAGCGTACGGACAAACATCGCGATTCGCGAATCGATGGCAGGACGGGACAACCCCTTATCTCGACGGTGCGCACGTGTGAACCCCGCTCAATTTTAATTTCATGCTCAAACAATGACGCTATCGAGCCGGCTATTATTTTGTATAGTCGCCAAGGGTTCAGTTCGTCTAAATCCGCGAGATAAGCCGAGAGCTCTTTGTCGCCGTTCTGTGCTGATAGCTAATTTGGGAGCTCGCGTCGCACAATCCAAACGTCCCGTCTCCTGCACGACCTCTTCAAATCCGTCATTACAGTATCGAATCTCTTAAACCCATCTCCTTTTACTACATATTTAATTTGATAACTCCACTCGCGAAATAACTTCAATAATTTCAGCAGTTTAAATTAGATTTAGGTCATTCGTATTCTAATCACGTATTCTCATACGAAAGAGAAGATTTCGAATCTATTCCTGTTTAGTAAACTTGTTGGTCTTTATGTGATTCAATTTTCTCAAGTTCAAAGTAAATCTTGATTATAAAGTTCTTTCAGAGACATCGTGTTTTGATGTCTCTGCAACTTATTGAATTATAAAGTATTTATTAGTGATGAATTTAGTCTATAATATTCATAATCGTGTTGCGATATCGATGCAAGTTTTAACTAAATCAAAACGTGTCCCCTTTGACGATGATTTACCAAATTTTAACATTGAATCTCATCATCGCTAACCCCTGTATGTGTTTATCAAAACAACGATATAATATGTTCGCTGAACTCAGCCCTCGTCACTTTAATGATACATGTGCCAATGTTCACGTAGATTATTGTTAGTGAATTTCGATTAGTTGTAAGACGTGTTCTAAATTATATTAATAAAGAATTCTTCATGTCGATAAATATACATAAATTGAAAATTTAAACCCATTTTGAATTTATGAATCATGCTCATACAATTTATAGTAGGTTTACGTAAGAAGAGTAACAAGAATCTGCCAATATAAGCCCTGTGAAATTAAAACACAAAGTTAACTTTGATTGAATTATGAATTATAAAATGGGCATCCACAAAATTGGTAATATATTTAGTTTCTCTGAAAATGTTTAGTGTAAAACTTTATCGAACCAACCTAACATTTTGATCTAATTTATTTTCATAATTCTATTTAATAGCGTTATTAATTTGCAACTACCGCAAAAATATTCACTGTCGTTTTTCATTAATGAACAATCGTTTTAGCGCTCTATCCTATTTCACGGTACACAAATTTTTAGCGATCGTTAAAACCAAAATGCATAAACGGCGCCTATCTACAATAAAGTTTAAACAAATTTCAGCTGAAGTTTTATTATCATTTTCAAACAATTCGGAGACCATCTTGCTATGAATTTGCATATTATTTTAACGAGGACATTTTTCAGCGAGTAGTTTGCTACATAACTCTTTGGTAAAAACCATTTTGAAAACGCGGACGCATATGTATGAGTTCTAGGTATTTTTATTATTGATGTATTTTAACTGCAGTTAGGTATCGGAAGGAGCATCAAGAGTAACAACAACAAGATATAACAATTAAAACTAATCTCGTATTTTAAGTGTTGATTAATACAGTCCGCATTCAATCAAAACAAGTCGAATTAGTGTAGGTACCTGAGAATTTCGGTATGATTTTTATCGTCGCATCTACATCAAGATAACTTGTAATAGGAGAACTTCTAATAAGAAAACTTCTAATAGATCGTTCGTAAGTCCGATCTACGTGGAGATATTGGTCTAATGAGCTAAACCATCCTGTGCAATGATTGCGGTTTCTCAGAAACGTAATTTTGTTTCAGAAATAACCTAACGTTTCAAAGTCAAAGTCAGAACTCACCTTAATTTAAGCGACCTAGTTGATTAGTTGAATATTATTGAAATTTAAAACTTTTTACTCTTTAGACATAGCCATTAGTCAAGGTGGTGTTTTCGTTTCTACTGTACTGTGGTGGTAAAAAAAATACAATGTGGTGTTTTGCGTTTGTGGAATTGTGCGTGGTTGGTATTTTACGTAATTATTTCTACTTATCCGCAAAACACCACAAAATCTCGTTAATGTTTCGCGTATAGGCTATAATTTTATTTCTGAAACATATATTTTTGTAAATTTGAATAATGTAGGTAGGTATATTTATTATGTGATATTTGTATAAACATTAATATTCCCAAATCAAACAACAATGCAACGCAATATCTGCACCCACTGATGGAGAGAACACTTTGTTTACATTATCTCAATTAAGTCTACGTTTTGTTTACAATTCCGGTTTGCAAAGCAGCACTTTCAAATTTCAGTTTGTTTGACTGTTTTGGCGCATGTTAAAACCATAGTTTAAATTAGTATTTTGGATTTCTTTGTATTCTTACAAAATTGTTATTACTATTACCTCCTCCTTTTTTGACGTGATAACGTCTTATAAATTCACATAAAAGTGTCACGTTCTGTTGATATGGTAGGTAACCATAGCAACGTATTTTCATTAATGTTTTCTTTGACGTCATCCCGTAAAATTATCGTCCATAAACCGACTTTACAGACAAATGATTTTGAAGTCGGTTAAATAGAAGGATACACCTAAGAGCTTTTATGGTGAAAATCTTCGGTACAAAAACCTTCTCAAGGCATAAACGCAAATAAATAGACTGAAATTAATGGTGGAAAAATTAAATGAAATTATTGCTTCTTTGTATGAATTGGAAACGGTTTTCCTACAATACCTCGACGTATAAAAATATTTATCTTTTCAGTTCATAAAAAATATAAAAATGGCCGTTGCAGTGAGGATTGAGACGGTTAATTGAAATCAAACAAAGATTAGTCGGCGACTGCGAATGGATCATGAACCGAACGAAGAACCTATCTCGTTTTAAATGTTTGATGGAAAATGTGTTTTCAATGAAACCCAGACTGGTATTCTAGAGCCATACCTATAGGTTTTTTACCCAACCACAGACAGGGTAGTGTTTTTGTTATTATTATAGTTTTAACCTTTGCATTATGTCACATTTTCACTAAAATAATTCTAAACAATGGTGTTTTGTTAAATCATCAAAGTCAAAATCAGAATTCTTTATTCAATAGGAATTATGCATTGCATTACATCAAAGTCTTTTAAAAATTAAGTTAGGAGAAATAACTTAGAAGTGTGTGCCTTCGAAACGCGATCACCAATGAGTAAAAGGCACAAGAAAATCTTGGGTTTTTTGTGATCATGCTCAGAAAGGTAACAAATATTTTTGAAGATACTCGTATATTTGAAATCAAGCAATTAAAGTTACGTCTTTTATTATACCTTTGAACTTATAAACAATAAGTTGCTTACAATAAGTACTTACTTAACATTACCAGAACATTACAAGTTCGTAATAAATGCGTAACTTCTTTTATCGCTACTTTATAGTTAAAGCTAGCCACTAATGTCTGTAAAACTTCTTCTGCCATTACAATTCACAACAAAACACAAACCAGACACAACTTAATCAACAAACCAAAGAAAGTCTTTCATGACCCACCCTTTGAATTCGTTACGAGTAAATAAGTGAATTCTTTTATACAAAAAATAAGTTACTTATCGAGAATCTGAACAATACAGGAACTTTATTCTGGCACAGTAGACATAAATTTAACTATAAAAATACCATCTCTTTCTCTGTCCCTCTCATATTCGTCATTTCCTTCGACACGTTTCGATAGTGACGTCATTTTATCTGCTCCAGAATCAGTGCTTTATGTAGGAAATGCCGGTCACGTAAAGTCTCCTTAAAATGTGGAGCTTAAATCCATGAGGTACTTGAAAGTATTACTATTCTTCGTCTGTGTATTTGTTCCTTTGAACTGTTATTATAATATTAGATTTACGGACAAACTTCCCTAACACGGCATTGAATATAAATTGACTTTAAGTATGCGAAATCATAAACAAAACACATAAATCTGTTGAAGTTGTAAAATCTTTAACTGCTGGTTCACTAGCCTCGTTTAAAGTTCGTTAGGAGTCACTTACTTTCCGACATTTTGATAAAGTTCTGTCACTGTGCAATAGTCGTAAGATGTGTCGTTAGTCATAATACGGCAAGTTTATGTCATATCAAAGCTCGTCAAAGCTTTATCATTTTACGTTCGTTTGCCAAAAATATTTCGAAAAACAAGGCCCTTTGGTAGAAAAACTTATTTAGTGAAAGAGAGTTGTTGGTTGCATGCAACTACAATTTACAGAAAGTTAAATCGGAGTCTCTTATCTGATTTGTTACATAAATCTAGACAGTAGTGAAATTCAAAAATAAGTGGATAGTATTTATTCTTTACTCGGATTACTTTAATTAACTTAATTATCAACTGAGGTTATATTTCTCTATGTAGAACTTTGATACTTTTAATTAATCATTTTTGTTATTTATCACGTTGGGAGTGTCACAATCAAAACTGATTTGATTTATAAACCATGATATATTCCTGAATCTGACATGACGTTCCTTAATAAATAACATGAGGCCGTCGAATGCAAACAAAAGAATATTAAAGGGCAGACATAGACCGCTTGCATAGTCGAATATCTAAGCGATGATTCAAACAATCCCGCCAGTCGCCATACCTACAGGAATCGAATCACTGCTTCGTTTACTATTGTTAAGTTGGGCCGAGTAGTGAATAATAAAAATAATAATAACTGTACTTACTTGACTTTTTAACTCCAAGATAGACGGCAAAAAAAATAACTTTAGATTGTGATAGACACATAGAGGCCCTTTACAATAACAAGTATAGCAAAGCCAAGCAAATCACTACATAGTCACTACATAGTATAAAACAAAGTAGCTTTCTCTGTCCCTATATCCCTATGTATGCTTAAATCTTTAAAACTACGCAGCGGTTTTTTTTATTAGATAGAGTGATTCAAGAGGAAGGTTTATATGTATAATAGATGCATAATATAGCCGTGAGAAGCCGGGGCGGGTCGCTAGAAAAAAAAAAGTAACTTTTCGCCGGTTTTTTTAAATAGATAAAGTGATTAAAGTGGAAGGTTTTTAGATATTATACATGCATAATAAAACCGTGCGAAGCCGGGGCGGGTCGCTAGTATTTAAATAAATAGCAAAGTATGAGTGGTGATCAAACCGGCAATTATTCCTGTCTGCACTATAACATGCAGCCATCTACAGCCTGCGGTTTGGATAGAACTATTGATAAACTACAGGAGAAAACTACTTGGGCTACTGCGATGGGATGGTAGGACACTGTAGGTACTTGACTTTTTAACTCCAAGACGGCGAAAAAAGTTACTTTTAGATTGTGATAGATTAAAATGATATAAAATTATATCATCCAATATAACCCAGCCCACCTGATGATAACCACAATTATGAGAAATCGACTGCAAAGAGAAATAGAAGTACTACCTAGTGAAAAGTCTCATCTGTTAGTAATATTGATTAAATTGTGTAAGTAATATATATATTTTTTTGTAATGATGACAGTGATTCATCCAAGCCAAGGATTGCCAAGGATACATTGAAAACAAAAGTGAATTAGTAATACAAGTTTGTTATTTTCAATTGTTCATTATATTCACGAAATGTTAGGCAATGGTCACCCTAACTCTCCGCAGGCTTTCGTGGCAATGTATTGAATTTTACATGATTAATGGGATTACTAGAATTCTCGAACCGAATGCTATTGTTTCAGGGCAACCATTTTAAAATGTACCTACCATTTTATTTTATAGAAACTATTTTAATTTCAAATGACCTAGGTTACATCAAAGTCGGAATTGTACATTGTTTTAAAATAAAATGTTTTAGGATTTTAGGTTACTTAAGAGCGTACAAAAGTTAGTCATTGATATAAGAACATTTTGTTTTATATTTTACTTACTTTATTTATAGTCTTTACATAGGTGTTTAATTGTTATTTCATTTTTGAGCAAATTCGAGAGATGTTTTTAATCATTTCAAAATAAAGACGGATAAATAAAGATTTTATTCAGACTAAAAAGGCATACTAAAAACTAATACAACGTAGAGGTTGTATTCGTTGAATGTTGTGATTCTCTATTATTTCAAATACTGTGTTTTTGTATTATTTCAATAATTCGTAGCAAAGAAAAAGAGAAGAGACATACAGTGTATAGGTATCATATTTTATTGTACAAAACCTTATTTCACACAGTGTGCACATGGCGGTACATCATATCTGATTTCTCAGGAGCGTAGCAAAAAATGTTTTCATTCGCATTAAAGTTACTGTGCCAGTAACATATAAGCAGATAAAATCTTTTCATTTTAACATATTCATTGAATGAAAAATGAAGATACGCATTTTTTTGTGTTATATGAACATTGAAAATTGTATTCACAGGTGATATATTATTATAGCCAAAAATCTACATACTTTTATGTGTGTAAAATTATACACTGACAAATTTTAACATATCTTACTGTTTTTTTCAAGACCTTAAATTACAAAATTATTGGTAAGTATCAAATACTACAGCAATACAAATATAACGTATCTATACAATATTACACATTCTTAATGTAATAATTACATTTGACACACGGACGGACAGATCATTTTTTTATAATATACCTCTACATTTATATCAGAAAAAGAAAATATTGGGGTGCATGTACCCAAGCTAATTCCATACAACATTCATGTCTTAAATTGTCAATTACAGTCCCACCAAACTCTGTGAGCCTATCATAAACTTTTGATAATTCATAAACTTTTCACGCAAAATGAGTTTTTCCCCTACTGTTGTGGTGCCTAAAAGTGTAAAAGCATGTAGGACAACGAAGGGAATCCGGTAAAAGGGGAATGTGTCCCATATGACAGGCATCACCTCAGGCAATACCGGTTTTTATCGTTACCCTTGCAAATGAAATGGGGTATAATTGGGTCATCATTAAGTAGATATCTCTGTACTAAAAATTAAAACCGGGCCAAAACATTTTGATGTACCCTTTAATAGACTTGTTTATGAGGCGTGTCATCAAAAATTACTGTAAAAGCGCATTTAATATTTAGTACAAGGATAATATCAAATATTACCTCTACCTACTTGATATTTCAACGCCCGAGTGAGTATGCATATTTAGTTTAAATAGCTTCAGAATTGCTTATTTTAAATTTTAACTTGGAATAATTCAGGAAGTTATGTCACATAACATTTCTCCCTAACTTCATATTTCATAGTTCGATGGAGAATGTCTAGCACGCGACGTTCGAGTCCGCACGTCGACGTCGAGTATGTACCTATTGGTCAGCGACGGTATTTCTAACTAGCTTCATTATTATTTTATCGAAATATGTCTGAAGTATTCGAAAGTTTATCCTTTGCCATTTAAAAATCAATTAATACACAATACAGGTGAACTTTATGAATTAAATCTAAGGAACGATTTAATCTTAAAAGATTTTGATGGAGTATCTCTTCACAAAAGTGATAAAGTTAGACTCTACCTCGTAATATAAGGATTGACAAAACGATCTGACATCTTATAGCAACTAAATACATAAATCACATAAAACTATTTCACTCCAGCCGACTATAAAGCCTACACAAAGGAAATACGGTGTTTTTCCGAACACGGTTCGCGAGACTTGAGTTGTTTTCCTTTTACAGCAAATTATACTTTATCCTCGAAGACAAAAGTCACCCCGATTGAGTCTGCGATACTCCATCGAAATTGAACTCTAAATCAATGGAACAAAGTTTCAATTGAAATGAAATTTTACTTGAGTTTCCAATGGAAAATGTCATCGCAACAGGACAAGGCGTAAGTGAACGCGTCAAAGTGTAAAACGAGGGGTTTTGCGCCGTGTCAGTGAAAGTCATTAGGAATGGAATGGATGAAAATTGCGTACATATTTAGGCACCTCTCCAAGTTAATACGAACGACGTGATGAAATGAAAATTTCCCAGATTTTTCTGAGGGTGGTATCCTTATAGCTTGGACTATAAGATGTTTGGTTGGGCAGGAATTTGGGTGAATACTCATTGATAGCCATTAATGCGAATATAATATTATTAATGCTTCCGCATGATTTTGTACATCACTTTAATGAAAATCTTAAATTTATTTAATTTATTTTAATGTCCGATTCCTTAGAAAGAATAAAAACTCTGAAAAACACCTTGTGTTGAAATATCCAGGTGTTCATATATGCACAATGTTATGCGGTGGGTAAATCAAAGACAACAATAGATGGGTAGGTAGGATTGTCTCCGTTGTGAGCACTTCGCGCCACTTTCGCTACTTTGTGGATTGTTGTAGCTCCGCAAGTCGACTCGCAAAATTAGACCGAAGGTACTGGTGGTAAATATAATAGGTATATTTAACTGTTAAAGAAAATTGTCTGAACATTCGCCATACGCAAGAAAACTAGGTCGAATATTTAACAGAGTGTCTTGTGTTTCTTACAGGATTATTTGGTACAGGTCTTATTGAGAAATTCGTAGTTTCTTAGGATTCAACGGATCAATCAATTCCAGTCGGAGTTAAAAGACTGGAGTACTCTATAGTAAAAAGTTCGACTCACTATTACCTGCTTGTTCATCGAGGAGAATTTAATAATTCTCAGTTATTCTAACCGAGAAAAATTCATTGGTTTTCACGTTACCATTTCATTTTTCCCTCGTCTGTTTTGCAGTCAGTATTTGCTAACCAGACCATTAAAAGCGAGGGTGTGAAAATTCGCAGCTTATTTTCACCGTACGTTACTATAAATCTATGTTTATACACACCTACGTTCTGATTATAATCTACGTCCTTTTGAACAGTAATATCTTTTTTGCCTTTCTTTTCGTAAATAGGATTTAGAATGTCATTTCCCAAACAAGTTTTTTGTTTAATTACTTCGTTTTGAATATAAAAGTTTTCTTCTTTAAATTGTGTTATTTTTGCGTATTTTATTTTGTGAATATATAGCGGAATATTTTTAATTTCATTTTAGTATTTTTCATGTTGAAATCATATTTTTACAGTCATCTGTTTTTTTTAAATATTTGCTTGCATGTCAAAAGCCCGTATTTTACATTTTGTAATTGCGAAGAGCAGACGGACGATCAGTTAAAATACACTAATATAATTAAAAAGACCTGTACGTTTGCAGTGTTTCATTACCACGTCAAGCATTGCGTTTTGACGAGGTCCTTTTAATTGAAAACGGAAAACAAAAAGCAATTGAGGACCGTCGCTGGGAAGCGGGAGACAGGAGCAAATTAAAATGCAAAAATATTAGGAGTACACCGTCGTTCCATGCTTCATGTCTTTCCGCTATTTTTATCTTCGGGTTCTTGCGTCTGGCATTGTGTTATCTAACAGTTTGCGAGTTGGCAGTATCGGTTAGGAATGAAAACGGCCGTGCCAACGATGCAAACTAGTTCCGACTCACTGAAGAACACTGTCCATTTTGTTTCCTGTTATTGTTTCTATTTATTTTTGACAGATAAAAAAACACGAAAATGTACCCATTATACTATTTTTCAGTTTGTTAAAGTTTGTCTCTCTACCTTTTAGTCAAGACAGTTGCGACAAAGAAATACATAAATGTAAGAGATGTCCTTAAGATTTGTTAGAACATTTTGATACTTAACATTTTCAAGAGTACCATTGGCCTTCGTCTAATCTAGATTAATCATATAGTGCCAGATATTTGAATCCATGCTTTGCAGGGCCTGTAAAGTCTAGGACATGAACTAGATGGAGTACAAGGCTTTCTCAGCTATCCCGCAGCTTAGTTCACTCCAGATGTATTGGCGAATTCTTTCCTATGGAAACGATCGACTAAGCTAACTGAGTATATTAAAAGGGTATATCCAAGGCAGCCTAGCCTTATTATCTTTTCCTCATTACTGTTTTAGTTCCTATTCCTCTATTGAGGACAAAAGCTATTAATAGACTTTCTCAGAAAACGTTAACATTTGTATTTCCTATAACAATAATCTTATTAGTATTGGTCAGTTATTCTTCTTTATTTTTATTTCTACAGAACTGTGTCTGTCTATACAATAAGAGGCTATGGTTACAATATTGACGTCTTGTAAAACTCAAAACTGATAAAAAAAGCATATTTTTTGGGGCTATATAGCCTGCGACTTATTCATGTTTTTTGGGGTTCCATGCCCAAAGAGTAAAAACGGTACTCTATTACCAAGACTTCACTGTCCGTCCGTCTGTCTGTCACCAGGCTGTATCTCATGAACCGTGATAGCTAGACAGAATTTCTGTTGCGGTTATAATAAAAATTACTTACTAAAAACAGGAAAAAAATATTTAAGTGGGGCTTCCATACAACATCGTACGGATCCCCTTCGTGCACGAGTCCGACTCGCACTTGGCCGGTTTTTTTTTAATTCAGGCTAGTGCAGCCAAAAAAAGTGGTCGGGTCGGAAAAGTAAGCGGTCCAATGTAGTCTTCCAACCTTAACTCGCGTCCTTCGAAAGCTCCCGGTTATTTGAAGGTCTTCAATTCACTAGTACTTAGGTATCGCCTAGGTAAGCGGACATCGTCACCATCGGGCTAGATAGTACTCAAACGCTTTACATGACCCTATATATTGTTAAAAAAAAACTGAAATCAATAACCTATCTTACGTATCAAAAAGCTAGCTAGAGAATTCTCTCGTTTAAAAACGATTTTTAAAACACAATTTTTCATTAAATGGTTTGATCGCAGGTATAAAATCACTTTGGTGCCGGCATCAGGCTTGGCTCTTTGCACAAAGGTCTACGTCCGTACCGAGTAGAGCTTGCGTCTAACATAATGGTACCTTTGTGCATGCCCGCACCTAACTAATGAAATCCGCACAGTTAATTTTAGCAGCTTAGACTTGCTACAAGCGTAACTATTTAATGCTAAAGTTCACTGTGAATATTAATTTTGAATGGATTGTGTTAAAGTGTAAATGCTTTGAGATATTGTTCTGTGAACATTAAATTATTCTTTCAATGAATTTCTCTGGTGCTGCTACATTAAAAACAAAGTGAATTTATTATCCCGAAATTTGATACTGTGTTTTACTTTATATTCCGTTCCTTAGTTTCACGTTTAGAGACTAACATAAAATATTTTATTGTTACTCCAGTCTCTTATAATATAATGATAAGAATACGAGAGGAAAGCCTAGAAACAGAATCAACAAAATTTTATTGTATCACACCATTTGTTGTCATTGCGAATATTATTTTCCATAATACGTTTTTATGATAACAGAGAACAACGAGAAAAAGAAAATAAATTTACTTATCCCGTCACAAGTAGCTTAGGTAATATCAAAATAACATCAAGTTGTAAGTAGGTATTTTACTTATCTATACCTACTAGCAGAGAACTCCTCCTGGGTCTCTTAGAATTGAATATCATGTATGATTTGCTGTTTGTAATAAAACATTTTCATAATTTACAGATAGATAGATAGATAACTTTATTTGTACAACACAAGAGTAAACAAAACACGATATACACAAAGTACAGAAATAACTAGAAAGTATGAGTTGCACAAATGGGCGGCCTTATCGCTGAAAGCGATTTCTTCCAGGCGACCTTCTGATGGAAAAGAACTGATTCATCTTTTGTGGTAGGTTGATGATATACTAAAGAAAAAAATACAAACAGATTTAAAGTTTCAATTAACATTGGCGCTGTAGGTTAATATTTAAACCATTCTAAACCAGGAAAATTAGAAAAAAGAACACAGGGAGTAGCGGTATTGTTTTCTTAATTCCTACTCTTAATAATTTTGATAATAGGCTAGAAATATTCCATTGTCTCCTTCGGACGATCTTGACTTGTGAAGTCGTTCGATTGTATAAAGCCTCCGTCGCCAACGACAGAGCTTTATGACTATTTTCCTTCACAAAGGGACTTAGTTTTTGTACAAAACTTTTGAAAGAAATTCTCATTGGACTTTTGGAAGATTTATTTTTGTTTTTAGGACGTTGTTGGGTGATTAAGTTCTTTTATTAATGGTAAATTAAAATAAAACATTCTGGTTTTTATTAATTATAAAAAATGGGCTGGTCACGTGTGCCGAATGCATGCAGATAGGTGGGAAAACAAAGTCACCCAGTGGTCTCTCATGACGGCAGGTGTCATCGAGGTAGACCCAATAAACGATGGAGTGACTACCTGGATGCATTCGACGCAGAGTGGCCAAAATTAACTTGAGGTCGAGACACATGGAGGGAAATGGGGGAGGCCTTTGCCCAGCAGTGGGACACAACAGGCTAAGTAAAAATAAGAATAATAAAAAAAGCGTTTGACTGCTACCTCATCTGATGACAAGGAACGATTTGGTTTATTATGAAATTGGTTAATTTTAGTACATAGTTACAAAGTTGGTACAAAATCTTTTAACCAAGTTCTACTAATCTATACTACATAGCTCATAGTAATATTTTCTAAATAATATTCCTCTTTCAAACTATCTCTCTGAAAACTTTAGTTCTTCTCTTCTAAAAGAATAATCACGTACCAGTATTTATAAAAAAGAGTGTTCCTAACAACAGTGTAACTTTCACACCTCTGCCTTTATAGAAAAGCGAGCTCTAACTATTGTTAATGACCCGGCAAGGGTATAATTACATTTTTTTCACACCACCACTAATAGTCATCCCACTAATTTCGTAGGTTACGGAACGGAATCACACTTAGTGGAAATTATGTTTCAAGTTGAGTTTTTTTTGAAGTGTTTAAAGTAATTAAGAAATTTGAGAACTTTAACACCAAATAATTACTGAATCTAGATTAGTTTTTTTGTAAATATTTTTTTTTAAATATGATAGTCAGCGATTGACCACTATCACACCTGCCTGATGGTAGGTGACGGATGCGGCCTAAGATGTAGGATGCTTTCCGAGAAGATACGGGTATTTTGACATCTTAAGGTGAAAGGGTACCGACGCTCTCTTCATACAAACGTAGTCGACTGTTTCTTCCCTGGATAATGACACTAGTACAAATATTTTTGTGCCATAAAACCTTTAACTGCCATGACTATGCCCCTATGTTTTGGTTTTTTTCATTTTCTAATTATCATAGAAATTAAGATTTAAAAAAAAATACAATTGGTCATGGCAATTATATATTCATGCATCTGCTCTAGTGTCATTATCGAGAGAGAAAAGAGTCGACTACGTTTGTGTGGAGACAGCCCCCGGTACCCTTTCCTCTTAAAGAGATGACGGTTAAGCTTACTTCAGTCCAGTATATTAGTCCCTATGATAATAATCTATTCAATCTAAACTTCGAATGTCGTGGGTTAAAACTCTGGTTGCATGGGCAACCAGAGTTTTCATGAATTGTTTGGAACCTAAACGCACTAAATTCATGGGAACCAGTGCGTTTAGGTTCCAAACAATTCATTTCGTGAAGGAAAACATTGTGATGAAACTAGCGATATATTTGACTCCAGACGTATTGACGAGTTCAGTGCATTATCGTCGTAGTAACTAGTGTTTTCTTCGTATAATTGTGCACTTCACAGAGTAAATCTGTGTGAGATGAATGACGCTGCAGACGCGGCACTAAGGCCAAATAATTACGAACTGGCTTACCTTAGAATCTTTGATGCTTTAATCAGGTGACGACCGACGGCCACGCCCGCTGCAGTAATTAGAATGTCTCCTTGTATAGTCACACCTTTAACATGCGAATGTATAAACTTTGAACTCAATTTCCTATCAAAGCCGTGGCGATTTTTTTTAATTAAAAGAGTAGGTGTTGCTTAGGTTCAGACTCAGAGTCTTTTCAGAACATTAATTGGAAAAGATGAAAGGAAGGATAGTAAATGTGTTGCATATATTTTAAGCAACTTTTTGTTACTGTTGTCTACCTTCCCCACATAAAATGCATTCTTAACTTAATTAAAAAATCATTGATATTTTTAATTTTACGATAATTAATAAGGTACTAATTTAGTTACTAATCTTAAAATTCTTGATCAGAAAAACAATTATAAACAGTGCTAAAACAAAAACGAAGGGAGAAGAAGTATGGCGTCGTTTTCACTCCACATAGCTGTACTAATGATGCACATTGCAATTACTGCAGATACCTGGGGCGCACAATTGCTAACACTCATCTATTATTACACACCTTTACTTAATTCTGCTCTCCTGGTAACTCGTAAGATATTACATTTTAATATTAGAATACAGACAAAGGTCAAAGTTAAAATATAGATGATGGGATAATGTAGGTACATATTAATTTGAAGGAAAATTAACAATTACTGAGTGGAACTTTTGAGATGTTTTCGGAGAATTTGATAATAAGATATTCTTGTTGTAATATTCTAGTTGTAATTTTCTTGTTTATCATTATACTATTCCGTTAGAAGTTCATAAACTTGATTATGAAATTATACAAATTAGGTATACAAAGTATTTTTAGGATTATATTCTTTAAAATTAAATAACATGTACTTCGAAGTATTTTTAAGTCGTTTTATGTTATCTAAACACAACGTTAACCTTTATTCTTTATCTTTCTTTGGAAGCTGGCAAGACAAAAAAATGCCTAAATCCACAGACAGACGGAAGCAAATAAAGATTTTTCCTTTAGAGAGTTACCTTTCGAATTCTTACAATATTCAGATGGAGGCGGCTTTAGCAGTTTAACTTTTTCCAGTTATTATTCATAAATGCAAAGGTTTTAGATATTAGACAAACTCACTCTGAAACTTGAAGGATTTGATTCCAAAATTCAATTGGATCAGGTTAATATGATATAACCATATTATACTGTTTGAAATTTGTTTACTTTTTTGTATCAGTCACTGAAAAAGCATACTGTAAAAAAATAAAAATAAATTAGATTATTTTCTAAAGTTTCTATATTGATGTAGGTATTTTGTTTTCAGTTATTATAAAAATCTATTTTTAGGAAAAATAAATAAATGAGAACAGAAAAAAACTAATATAAATATTCCTATTGTTTCAGGTGTATAGTGCTAGATATGGATAAAGACTGATGTGACAAAAAATAGATGAAGTCCATGAGAAGCACCATGGCTCTCCTATGGATCTTCATTGGATTAACGGCCGTGGGGGCCGTTAAAGTGGTCATAGAACCGTTACCAAAAGGTACGTATACTTAGTTTGTAAGCAAGTTTTTGTGTTATTCTATGATGATTGGTCGAAACTTAATCAAAGAATAGTAACAGTTGTTAGTAGAGTTGTTGTGTTGTTCAATAATATTTTCGATCTTACGCAATAGTTATTTTACGTAAAACAAACAGAATCAGCATTCAAGTTTTAATTTAGTTTTTTTAGGAGTCGAAGCTCCCCAAAGTTCGCCGGCAGATGTTGGCACGACTTCGCTTTAGTTTCGTTTAATTTCCTATCTCTCTTGTCGTGACGTTTATTAGTGAGTCTCTCCGAGGTCGCACACCGTCTCTCGACCAACCTACTTTTGTTCTCCACCACTAATAACCATTTGGAATTAATTTTTATTTTCATCTCCTCACCGTCTATTTCGGACAGAGCGGCAGCACTGGGCGCTGACGACGCGGCGGTTTATTGTTTTCGCATTAATTTACAGTCCACAGCTGCTGGTAACGCGGATTTCTAAGGAGGTTTTTTTATCTTCAGTATTTATTCTTTTGAAAGTGAGAGCTCCTATTAATATTAATTAAAAGTTTGAATAATTAAATGGATTCGGAATTGTCTCCCGTTTGTTAGACTCCATTGACAGTAAATCACGACAATAATTAAAACTTGGGCGTTCATTATTCAATGTTTGTGAATGACAGATTTTGCCATCAAAAGAGTGGAAGTACCATTATT
The DNA here is from genome assembly GCA_907269075.1 of Idaea aversata. NCBI lineage: Eukaryota > Metazoa > Arthropoda > Insecta > Lepidoptera > Geometridae > Idaea > Idaea aversata. Next base: position 7,237,677 of record OU026096.1, read on the forward strand.
GGGGACAATGAAACGTTTTCACCTTGGCTTCAAATTAGTGAGAATAATTAACTTCTTGAGTTATTGGGTATAATATTCATAATAAAACTCATATTTTTCATAGAGTTGTAAGTTAATCAAATGCCGGTAACCTATACACAAGTAGCGATGCAAGTCACGAACTCAAACTACAATTAGAGCTCGCCGACGGCGGCATATAAAGCACGAAGTAGCATTCCTTCTGAATTGTTTTAGGTGAAATTGCAGTAAAAGCGATTTGCACATAAAATACCTTATTGATTGAAGTAATTAATACCTTTTTATCACAGTTGCTCATAAAGTGGATCTTATTAAACCGCTTTTAGGCTCACAATGCAACGTATTATACACGCGTGCGATAAAAAAAAATCCAACTAGTGCTAAAATAATACGCTATCCCGATATGTCAAATACGTATCTCACAGCTAATTGATGTATAGAAAAAAGGTACTATCAAAGAGTTTTTAAGCCTTGCTGGCTTAAAACTCTTTGTTGGTACCTACCTTTTTTCTTCTTTTCAAAAGGTTGTCTCTAAAGTCTCGAACGATAATTTTACGTGATAATGTCTTTGAAAATAATTAAAAATTGAGTTATTTTTTTATTTTGTTTTTTCTTTAGGTACATAAATATATTATTTCCTTACCATTATATTCTGTTTTTAACTGCCGACGCGAAAACAAATGAAAAAAACCCTAAAAAAATATTGTATGTCAGACGAGGTTGTATAGGTTAAAAGTCTTTTGCCTAGCCTTTCGGGAGTGTAATTAACAAAAAAAAGAAAACATAACCTAAAAATTCTTAAAAACTTTTTATTATTTCAACAAGTCTTTTTTTTTATTCGCAACTGTGATAAAAAACGTCGTACGATACACGTGTGGAAAGTTGATCATTCCATAGAGGCGGTTTATGACGCGCGAGCGGAACGCGAGCGTGGCAAAAGCCGACTTGTATCGCAATGTACTATTGTGTGAGTGAACAAAGTCGGCGAATAAAGAAAAATCTTTTCTTTTTCTGGAAACAGAAAAGCATTGTCGAGTGGATATTTAGGAATCAATTAACTTTTTGCTTCTTTTCCTCAGACTAAGTACAATTGCAATTATTAAATGTTTTATATACTTAATCGACCTTTATCTTCCCATTGTTTGGAGAATGTCTCCCTTAGCTGGTGCCTCACCAAAATACTGTCAAATGTGGTATTTTAAATTTAAAAAAAATTAAATAGCAGTGCGAGTGGGAACAGCAAGCAATGCATGCAGGTTGAGAGGATATGAACCGTTGCAAAACGAATCAAATACACACAATTTCAAAAACAGAACCGCACTTTTATTGTTTGGTGCAAATTGTACAAGCGAAATCCTTATACTATTTTATACTGAACGCGGTAAGCTTGTAGTTTTCTATACAAGCTTGTAGTTTAACAATAGAATTAATTGACTTTACCAAACAAAATTCTTTGAAATTGACATAATTTGATTTTCAGTACGGTTTCAATTTGGTACAATCCCACACTAACCGAACAAGTAGGTATGTGGCATGGCAGTAATAATCATATACCTACAATTAAAATTATATAAAATAAATACCGGTCAAGTGCGAGTCGTACACGCGTGCCGAGAGTTCCGTACATTAGTTTCAATTCTCTTTCTCTACTACCATACCACTGCAAGGGTAACTATACCAATTTAACTTGATCCCTATTTCGTTTCGGCGATGTTAGTGAACTTAGCAGAGCATTGTCCAGCAGATCAAAAATAAATGTGAGTTCTTATCGCATGCAGATGAGTTCTACAGTTCCTGATACTTTTTATGAATAGTTCTGGCGTTTTTGCCGAGATTTTTTTTTTTCAAAATGATCTGCTAACTTCCCGTAGCAGATCATTTTACAGCAGATCAAAAACAAATGTGAGTTCTTTTAGCATGCAGGTCTGTTCTACAGTTCCTGATACTTTTTATGAATAGTTCTGGCGTTTTTGCCGTAAAAAAAGTAAATTGACAAAATAATCTGCTATTGAAGTTCGATAAGTTGACAAATACTATTTTTATAGTTTCAAATTATTTGAAAGGCTGGAACTCTTCTTTTTTCCACATATTCGTATTAGAACTGCAGCCTAGAACTCGATTTGATCCCAAAACTCTCGTTCAAGTGCCAGCAGAGCATGTCAGAACTCTTAGATAAAACTTCAACGGTCAAAACTTTTCACAAGTCGAAAATAAGATTTGCAGCGTTTCAAATGACATAGGACGCTAGAACTCTTTTGTTTTAGTCAGATCAATATCAGAACTGCAATCTAGAACTCAATTCGATCCCAGAACTCTCGTTTAAGTGCCAGCAGAGCATGTCAGAACTCTTAGATAAAACTTCAACGGTCAAAACTTTTCACAAGTCGAAAATAAGATTTGCAGCGTTTCAAATGACATAGGACGCTGGAACTCTTTCGTTTTAGTTAGTTCAATATCAGAACTGTAACCTAAAACTCGATTTGATCCCAGAACTCTCGTCCAAGTGCCAGCAGAGCATGTCAGAACTCTTAGATAAAACTTCAACGGTCAAAACTTTTCACAAGTCGAAAAATAAGATTTGCAGCGTTTCAAATGACATGGGACGCTAGAACTCTTTTGTTTTAGTCAGTTCAATATCAGAACTGCAATCTAAAACTCGATTTGATCCCAGAACTCTCGTCCAAATGCCAGCAGAGCATGTCAGAACTCTTAGAAAAAACTTCAACGGTCAAAACTTTTCACAAGTCCAAAAGTAAGATTTGCAGCGTTTCAAATGACATAGGACGCTGGAACTCTTTTGTTTTAGTTAGATCAATATCAGAACTGCAACCTAGAACTCGACTTGATCCCAGAACTCTCGTCCAAGTGCCAGCAGAGCATGTCAGAACTCTTAGAAAAAACTTTAACGGTCAAAACTTTTCACAAGTCGAAAAATAAGATTTGCAGCGTTTCAAATGACATAGGACGCTAGAACTCTTTCGTTTTAGTTAGTTCAATATCAGAACTGCAGCTAAAAACTTGATTCGATCCCAGAACTCTCGTCCAAGTGCCAGCAGAGCATGTCAGAACTCTTAGATAAAACTTCAACGGTAAAAACTTTTCACAAGTCGAAAAATAAGATTTGCAGCGCTTCAAATGACATAGGACGCTAGAACTCTTTTGTTTTAGTTAGTTGAATATCAGAACTGCAACCTAGAACTCGATTCGATCCCAGAACTCTCGTCTAAGTGCCAGCAGAGCATGTCAGAACTCTTAGATAAAACTTCAACGGTCAAAACTTTTCACAAGTCGAAAATAAGATTTGCAGCGTTTCAAATGACATAGGACGCTGGAACTCTTTCGTTTTAGTTAGTTCAATATCAGAACTGCAGCTAAGATTTCGATTCGATCCCAGAACTCTCGTCCAAGTGCCAGCAGAGCATGTCAGAACTCTCAGATAATGTCAAAACTTTTCACAAGTCGAAAAGTAAGATTTGCAGCATTTCAAATGACATAGGACGCTGGAACTCTTTTGTTTTAGTCAGTTCAATATCAGAACTGCAACCTAGAACTCGATTTGATCCCAGAACTCTCGTCCAAGTGCCAGCAGAGCATGTCAGAACTCTTAGATAAAACTTCAACGGTCAAAACTTTTCACAAGTCAAAAAATAAGATTTGCAGCGTTTCAAATGACAAAGGACGCTAGAACTCTTTTGTTTTAGTCAGATCAATATCAGAACTGCAATCTAGAACTCGATTCGATCCCAGAACTCTCGTCTAAGTGCCAGCAGAGCATGTCAGAACTCTTAGAAAAAACTTCAACGGTCAAAACTTTTCACAAGTCGAAAATAAGATTTGCAGCGTTTCAAATGACATGGGACGCTGGAACTCTTTTGTTTTAGTCAGTTCAATATCAGAACTGCAACCTAAAACTCGATTTGATCCCAGAACTCTCGTCCAAGTGCCAGCAGAGCATGTCAGAACTCTTAGAAAAAACTTTAACGGTCAAAACTTTTCACAAGTCGAAAAATAAGATTTGCAGCGTTTCAAATGACATAGGACGCTGGAACTCTTTCGTTTTAGTTAGTTCAATATCAGAACTGCAGCTAAAAACTTGATTCGATCCCAGAACTCTCGTCCAAGTGCCAGCAGAGCATGTCAGAACTCTTAGATAAAACTTCAACAGTCAAAACTTTTCACAAATCGAAAAGTAAGATTTGCAGCGTTTCAAATGACATAGGACGCTGGAACTCTTTCGTTTTAGTTAGTTTAATATCAGATCTGCAGCTAAGAACTCGATTCGATCCCAGAACTCTCGTCCAAGTGCCAGCAGAGCATGTCAGAACTCTTAGATAAAACTTCAACGGTCAAAACTTTTCACAAGTCGAAAATAAGATTTGCAGCGTTTCAAATGACATAGGATGCTGGAACTCTATTGTTTTAGTTAGTTCAATATCAGAACTGCAGCTAAGATTTCGATTCAATCCCAGAACTCTCGTCCGAGTGCCAGCAGAGCATGTCAGATTTCTTGGATAAAACTTCAACGGTAAAAACTTTTCACAAGTCGAAAAATAAGATTTGCAGCGTTTCAAATGACATAGGACGCTGGAACTCTTTCGTTTTAGTTAGTTCAATATCAGAACTGCAGCTTAAAACTCGATTCGATCCCAGAACTCTCGTCCAAGTGCCAGCAGAGCATGTCAGAACTCTTAGATAAAACTTCAACGGTCAAAACTTTTCACAAGTCGAAAAATAAGATTTGCAGCGTTTCAAATGACAAAGGACGCTGGAACTCTTATTTTTCGACTTGTGAAAAGTTTTGACCGTTGAAGTTTTATCTAAGAGTTCTGACATGCTCTGCTGGCACTTGGACGAGAGTACTGGGATCAAATCGAGTTTTAGGTTGCAGTTCTGATATTGAACTAACTAAAACGAAAGAGTTCTAGCGTCCTATGTCATTTGAAACGCTGCAAATCTTATTTTCGACTTGTGAAAAGTTTTCACCGTTGAAGTTTTATCTAAGAGTTCTGACATGCTCTGCTGGCACTTGGAAAAGAGTTCTGGGATCAAATTGAGTTCTAGGTTGCAGTTTTGATATTGAACTGACTAAAACAAAAGAGTTCCAGCGTCCTATGTCATTTGAAATGCTGCAAATCTTACTTTTCGACTTGTGAAAAGTTTTGACATTATCTGAGAGTTCTGACATGCTCTGCTGGCACTTGGACGAGAGTTCTGGGATCAAATCGAGTTCTATGTTGCAGTTCTGATATTAAACTAACTAAAACGAAAGTGTTCCAGCGTCCTATGTCATTTGAAACGCTGCAAATCTTATTTTTCGACTTGTGAAAAGTTTTGACCGTTGAAGTTTTATCTAAGAGTTCTGACATGCTCTGCTGGCACTTAGACGAGAGTTCTGGGATCGAATCGAGTTCTTGGTTGCAGTTTTGATATTAAACTAACTAAAACAAAAAAGTTCTAGCGTCCTTTGTCATTTGAAACGCCGCAAATCTTATTTTTCGACTTGTGAAAAGTTTTTACCGTTGAAGTTTTATCCAAGAGTTCTGACATGCTCTGCTGGCACTTGGACGAGAGGTCTGGGATCGAATCAAGTTTTTAGCTGCAGTTCTGATATTGAACTAACTAAAACGAAAGAGTTCCAGCGTCCTATGTCATTTGAAACGCTGCAAATCTTATTTTTCGACTTGTGAAAAGTTTTGACCGTTAAAGTTTTTTCTAAGAATTCTGACATGCTCTGCTGGCACTTGGACGAGAGTTCTGGGATCAAATCGAGTTCTAGGTTGCAGTTCTGATATTGATCTGACTAAAACAAAAGAGTTCCAGCGTCCTATGTCATTTGAAACGCTGCAAATCTTATTTTCGACTTGTGAAAAGTTTTGACCGTTGAAGTTTTATCTAAGAGTTCTGACATGCTCTGCTGGCACTTGGACGAGAGTTCTGGGATCAAATCGAGCTTTAGGTTGCAGTTCTGATATTGACCTGACTAAAACAAAAGAGTTCCAGCGTCCCATGTCATTTGAAACGCTGCAAATCTTATTTTCGACTTGTGAAAAGTTTTGACCGTTGAAGTTTTATCTAAGAGTTCTGACATGCTCTGCTGGCACTTAGACGAGAGTTCTGGGATCGAATCGAGTTCTAGATTGCAGTTCTAATATTGAACTAACTAAAACAAAAGAGTTCTAGCGTCCTATGTCATTTGAAACGCTGCAAATCTTATTTTTCGACTTGTGAAAAGTTTTGACCGTTGAAGTTTTATCTAAGAGTTCTGACATGCTCTGCTGGCACTTGGACGAGAGTTCTGGGATCGAATCAAGTTTTTTGCTGCAGTTCTGATATTGAACTAACTGAAACGAAAGAGTTCCAGCGTCCTATGGCATTTGAAACGCTGCAAATCTTATTTTTCGACTTGTGAAAAGTTTTGACCGTTAAAGTTTTTTCAAAGAGTTCTGACATGCTCTGCTGGCACTTGGACGAGAGTTCTGGGATCGAATCGAGTTCTTAGCTGCAGTTCTGATATTGAACTAACTAAAACGAAAGAGTTCCAGCGTCCTATGTCATTTGAAACGCTGCAAATCTTATTTTTTACTTGTGAAAAGTTTTGACCGTTGAAGTTTTATCTAAGAGTTCTGACATGCTCTGCTGGCACTTGGACGAGAGTTCTGGGATCGAATCGAGTTCTAGGTTGCAGTTCTGATATTGAACTAACTAAAACGAAAGAGTTCCAGCGTCCTATGTCATTTGAAACGCTGCAAATCTTATTTTCGACTTGTGAAAAGTTTTGACCGTTGAAGTTTTATCTAAGAGTTCTGACATGCTCTGCTGGCACTTAGACGAGAGTTCTGGGATCGAATCGAGTTCTTGGTTGCAGTTTTGATATTAAACTAACTAAAACAAAAAAGTTCTAGCGTCCTTTGTCATTTGAAACGCCGCAAATCTTATTTTTCGACTTGTGAAAAGTTTTTACCGTTGAAGTTTTATCCAAGAGTTCTGACATGCTCTGCTGGCACTTGGACGAGAGGTCTGGGATCGAATCAAGTTTTTAGCTGCAGTTCTGATATTGAACTAACTAAAACGAAAGAGTTCCAGCGTCCTATGTCATTTGAAACGCTGCAAATCTTATTTTTCGACTTGTGAAAAGTTTTGACCGTTAAAGTTTTTTCTAAGAATTCTGACATGCTCTGCTGGCACTTGGACGAGAGTTCTGGGATCAAATCGAGTTCTAGGTTGCAGTTCTGATATTGATCTGACTAAAACAAAAGAGTTCCAGCGTCCTATGTCATTTGAAACGCTGCAAATCTTATTTTCGACTTGTGAAAAGTTTTGACCGTTGAAGTTTTATCTAAGAGTTCTGACATGCTCTGCTGGCACTTGGACGAGAGTTCTGGGATCAAATCGAGCTTTAGGTTGCAGTTCTGATATTGACCTGACTAAAACAAAAGAGTTCCAGCGTCCCATGTCATTTGAAACGCTGCAAATCTTATTTTCGACTTGTGAAAAGTTTTGACCGTTGAAGTTTTATCTAAGAGTTCTGACATGCTCTGCTGGCACTTAGACGAGAGTTCTGGGATCGAATCGAGTTCTAGATTGCAGTTCTAATATTGAACTAACTAAAACAAAAGAGTTCTAGCGTCCTATGTCATTTGAAACGCTGCAAATCTTATTTTTCGACTTGTGAAAAGTTTTGACCGTTGAAGTTTTATCTAAGAGTTCTGACATGCTCTGCTGGCACTTGGACGAGAGTTCTGGGATCGAATCAAGTTTTTTGCTGCAGTTCTGATATTGAACTAACTGAAACGAAAGAGTTCCAGCGTCCTATGGCATTTGAAACGCTGCAAATCTTATTTTTCGACTTGTGAAAAGTTTTGACCGTTAAAGTTTTTTCAAAGAGTTCTGACATGCTCTGCTGGCACTTGGACGAGAGTTCTGGGATCAAATCGAGTTTTTAGCTGCTGTTCTGATATTGAACTAACTAAAACGAAAGAGTTCCAGCGTCCTATGTCATTTGAAACGCTGCAAATCTTATTTTTTACTTGTGAAAAGTTTTGACCGTTGAAGTTTTATCTAAGAAATCTGACATGCTCTGCTGGCACTTGGACGAGAGTTCTGGGATCGAATCGAGTTCTTAGCTGCAGTTCTGATATTGAACTAACTAAAACGAAAGAGTTCCAGCGTCCTATGTCATTTGAAACGCTGCAAATCTTATTTTTTACTTGTGAAAAGTTTTGACCGTTGAAGTTTTATCTAAGAAATCTGACATGCTCTGCTGGCACTTGGACGAGAGTTCTGGGATCGAATCGAGTTCTTAGCTGCAGTTCTGATATTGAACTAACTAAAACGAAAGAGTTCCAGCGTCCTATGTCATTTGAAACGCTGCAAATCTTACTTTTCGACTTGTGAAAAATTCTGACATGATCTAAGAGTTCTGACATGATCTGCTGGCACTTGGAACAGGGTTCTGATCTCGAATCGAGTTCTAGGCTGCAGTTCTGATACGAATATGTGGAAAAAAGAAGAATTCCAGCCTTTCAAATAATTTGAAACTATAAAAATAGTATTTGTCAACTTATCGAACTTCAATAGCAGATTATTTTGTCAATTTACTTTTTTTACGGCAAAAACGCCAGAACTATTCATAAAAAGTATCAGGAACTGTAGAACAGACCTGCATGCTAAAAGAACTCACATTTGTTTTTGATCTGCTGTAAAATGATCTGCTACGGGAAGTTAGCAGATCATTTTGAAAAAAAAAAATCTCGGCAAAAACGCCAGAACTATTCATAAAAAGTATTAGGAACTGTAGAACTCATCTGCATGCGATAAGAACTCACATTTATTTTTGATCTGCTGGACAATGCTCTGCTAAGTTCACTAACATGTTTCGGCGCCCATACAATGTAAGGGTCAAGTTAAATTGGTACAACTAATGTATGTATGGGGACAGTTTAGTTTTCAACTTTTTTTTTAATTCCTTTATTTGTGCTGTAAGACCTTGCCTTTTGCCAAATTTCGTGATTCTAGGTCAAGTTCCTTCTTTACCTTTTGAGATATTTACTATGTGTGTGTGTGTACAAAATCATATTCATAAAGAAAAACGAGACTATTAAACTGTATGAATATATTTACATATGATACCGTGTTTAATTTGTAACTAACAGGATACAGAAATATAAATCCATATATCGGTTTCACCAATAAAATCCCTCACTCTACCTATCGATGACTTGGCCCACACATCACCATGTCTGTCTGGGACCTGCAGGCCAAATCTACTGCCAATTAAAAGTATAGATGATAGCATGTCGACGACGAATGGCGACAACCTCAACTCGAATGAGAACGACATTTTATACCCCACAAAATCTATCTACAGGATGTTTTGTACCTGTTACGGATAAAGTTTTGTTTTTATTTTAGCCGTGAGTATATTTGTATGAAAAGGTTTAGAGTAGTTTCCAATAATCAGTTTCGTCTGGTATTTTATTTAAAAAAAAAAATTGATTGAGGTTTTGTGATGTATGTGGTGTTGTGCTTTAGTTTGCGTTTACAAAAAAAGTTTATAAATATTATATCCGTTATTTAGCGACCATAACACGAGCATAGTTGCTTAGGTTGGGGCTAGACGGCACTGTGTGCAATATTTTCAACATGCGTTTTGGATGATCATAGATTTTTAACAAGTAAGTAGGTACATAGTTTCATAACAACTAAATTTTTTGTGTTACTATTTTATATTATAACATTTAATAGACAACTGGATATACGTCTGACAAACGTTATTCTTTTTACCACCATGTTTTTAGCGAATAATCATTAAATCCAAGTGTTGTTAAAACAGCTATTGAACTTCAAAAACAATGAGGCCCAGCACGTTTTATTGTACGCCTTACTCAAAAGAAATCTAAGAAAATAAATTTTGCATTAAACAAAGTTATTAAATTATTCTCAGTCTTGTTCTTTCTGTGAACATAAAACGTAAATCTAACAAAGATTCTGTGGAGCTTTTACTTAACTTTTACGACAATGCCTGAGTTTAACGGTTACGTTTAATTACGTTTGTACTGTTTCAGGGTAATTTTATACTTCGCTTTCACATTTTGGTTACATTGTTTTAAGTTGATATCGAGTGTTCGGGTAGAAGATACGGGTACTTCGGTCTCCTCCCAAAACTAATTTGGTAGCAGAGCTCATAGTCGGCCCTCGTGAAAATTACAAAGTTCACATTTTGGGACGACCGGCGACGTTGACTAGGTACTTAATTGTGCTACGACATTGAAATGGACTTAAAATGTTAAAAAGTACAATGTTTCAAATTGTCTTTAGTTATGTGACATTTTTTCAATACCTACATAAAACATTAAAAAGTTAAAACTTTGTTTGACAGTTATTTATACCTACCTTTTAAATAAAGAGCCCAATTTTGTTTTGAAACACTCTGTTCTTGTTTATTGAGGATTGGCACAGAGGGCAGGGGACGATTTGTGACACTAAAACAAATGACGCGCGCTACATGCTCGATTGACAACAGTTACACAACTAACAATGCAGTTAACAACGTCTGCCTGTATAAAAATATTCAAAAACATAAAAAAAATACAATGCAAATTTATTGTTAAGTAATTCCTAAGGAAATAAGATCATTAACGTCAACGTTAACTACTTTTCATATTCCACTTATCTCTTGCAAAATTAAGTAAAAGGCACATATTGTCAGCACGTTTCTACTTCCTTTCAGGATTATTTAAACTACACTATATCTTATGTAGGTACATTATAACAGTATTTATTCATTAACAACAAAAACAAAAAATCATATCAAATTAAATTACTTACTAACACAAATAAAAAAATATTCGCCAAACAACGCCCAGAAATAAAATAAAAAACAAAACAAAATATGTAATGAAATTAGTAGTAGTAATGTACATTTATATCCTTAAACTAGTAGTAGATACAAATACATTGGGAGCGACTAAACGGTTCAAATATCATGAAACCACTGCGATGGAAGGGAACCACATTTCGTCATACAAGATGACGCCACAACCGGTACGGCACTTTGACGTATACTTCGAATAACCACTGTTTTCATGACCAGTTTCAGTTGTTTTCTTTAGTCGATTACATTAAGAGGAAAGGTACCCGGCACTCTCTCCATACAAACTGTGTCGACTGTTTCCTTCCTGGATAATGACAATAGCACAAATATTTTAGTTGCATAAAACCTATAACTGCCATGACTATGCCCCTATTGTCTTGATTTTTTTCATTTTCTAATTATCATAGAAAGTAAGAGTTAAAAAAACAAAAAATATATAAAAAATAAGACATATTTAGTCACATTATCCAGGGAGGAAACAGTCGACTACGTGTGTATGGAGAGAGCGACGGTACCCTTTCCTCTTAAGAACTGAAAGGGACCAGAGCGCATGATAGAAACGGCTCATATAAGTTAGCTAGACTATAGGTAGTAATATCAATAAAAATAAATTTGCAGTTAGCATTTACTAATATGATGGAGCAGATCCTTTAATCATGCTAAACACGGTTTAAAATTAATTTCCTCTTCTTTGTTCCCATGAAAAAGATTTTTACTATAGAATAAAAGTAATAATATAAGTTTTAAAGATTGTAATTAGACTTTTTTTAGACTAAATGGCACGGCAGACGTTTTCCTTAGCGTTGCAAAACTTAAATTGCTTTGGAAAGTTAGTTTTTACAATGTTTCGACTTCGACACTATTATTTGATATCATTTCTGAGTATAGACCAAATAACTTTAAGGAAATGAAAGGGAGTCTTACACATTTAAGTTATAGATTCCAAAGATGGCAACGTTGATAAGAAAACCATTTAAATAAATAATACATGGTGAATTTTTTAGCAAAAAATGCTGAAAGTAGTGTCCGATTTTGACAAAAACTAAAACGGCATCAATAAATTTTTGGAAATTCATTATCTTAGTCACGAATCAAACCTGTAAGCTTTCCGAAAAAATAATCACCCTATGTTATTGTACTAATCGATAGTGTTGCTGAAAGGGATCAATTCTTGGAAACAAATATATTATGGCAAATTAAGGGAAATAGCTCATTTTTGTAATCATCTGTAATCCCCCTGAACCCCTTCTCTTATAGTACCTACTGTCTACGAGGTCCCTGGGCTAAGATACTACGAGATCCCGGTCTAAAAGAGACTACGGGTAGCTACAGGGCTGTGTCCTAACTACGACGCTTTCCAGACTATCTATGTATCATGAGGGCATAAAATAAAATAAAATATGCTTTTTAAACTACCACGAGTTTCACACAATATTAAATATTCTATCCACCAACAATGTATTTAAAATTGTTTGTCCAATCAACGCACAAACAAAATTAGCTGTTTTTAACAGGTTTATTTTATAACTTAAGTGTGTGTGCTAAGTAATAATTTTGAATCGATTTATAAACTTTAAATTGGACTAGTAATCTACTGATCTTAAATAAATAACAATGACCCCTCCTGTGTCAACGATAACTGAGCTGAGGAGATAATCAAAACATTTAAAATTTCACATTTGACAGGGTGAAGTGATAGGTAATCCCACAGCTTCTAGACTTACGCGAGTGAAACCGCGGGGGGGGCACAACTAGTTTACTTATACAGGGTTATTGGTAATTATACTAGCAAGCCGTCGAGAGCTACTACTGTGTACCATAACAAACAACTTTTGTTCTATGACTTTTGGAAGTTCGAAAAAAAATATAAACATTTTGAGGTTATGTAAACTGTAAGAACAGTTGATTTTTTAAAACAAAGATCATTCATAAGTACTAAAAACAGTAGATTAAACTTAAGAAATAAGTAAAATTTTAAGGCTATGACCTCTCCCTGTATGGAACAGCTGATTTACAGTTAAACCTAAACTCAAAATTTTCAAAAAATGTTCGAATTTCCAAAAGTCGTAGAATAAAAGTTGTTTGTTTTGGTGCACAGAAGTACCCCTAACGGCTTGCTAGTATAATTACCAATAACCCTGTATATAAGAATAAACAAAAGTTCACATAAATAAACCGCAATGTTCATACGAATTTTAAAATAAGTATTCATAGAGCTGAATATTAAAGCGATAGATATATATCCATAATATAATTGAGAATAAAGAAAAGAAAACGTGTCGAAATAAACTTGTTAACATAAACACAAACATTTTATATTTCGAAACGATAATGAGGTTAAATATCAAGAAGTATTTCAGTTTCAATTTTCCCCATTAGAACAACGGTAGGCATTGTATATCACGAATCCAAAACAAAATAAATTCATAAAAAAATATATATTACGTGGGTCTTCTTTAACGACACGATACCATTTCATAAATAAGGAAAATATCGAGTTACTCAGTACTTAGAACAAAATGTGGGAAACATGGTCGGATCAAAATATTATTACGTTGCGGATTCTGCGCTGATAAATTGCGGACGCCTCTAAAGATGTGGTGGGGTAAAGATGCATTTAGGAGGGCGCGAATTTTTTGCTATATGTTTTTGTAAATAATTAGACCACCTTTTAGCATTTTCAATTGAAAAACACAGTATCAAAAGTGGTAGTAACATATAAGTTTTAAATACAATGTACTTACTAGACATCCTGATAGTGAACTTGATCTCTTTTACAGTAGTGTTAGATCGGCAAGAGCGCTTTTGAGCAAACTATTTTTCACTGATGACGAATAAGTTACTTTAATTTGTTATGTATAACAATTCATTGCTTGTTAGGTTTTGTATTTGAACACATGTGATTCTCTGTGCCTAATATGTAGATATTTATTCTGGGTCTGATATTGTGTACTAACTGCTTTTTTACCTCAATTTAGTTCTAGTTGTGGATAGGTACCCGTTAGGTATTGGCTATCTAATTTATATTTTTGTTTCTAGTTTGTAGTATTAGCTGTGGGTGTTCCTAAGATAATAAAATAAATAAATAAGTCCGGAGACTGGCATAATAGTAGCCTCAACCTTTTGTTTTTTTTTTGCGATGCCATCTTTTAATTTAAACCTTTGACATTAATACTAACAACAAAATGTCATGTTACAAAATCTCGCCAAGAATCAGGTTGGCTCGATTTTAATTTTTGGAAAAAATGGATATTTCTTCTTGTTTACCACATAACACTTTACGACATTGCTTGTTACATAGCATTGATTTATTTTGTATTAAAGGTATTAAATTAAAAATGAAATCCTGATCGTTAACTAAGCCCTTTATCTATTAGGTCGATTCGACACAAAAAATATCCTAAGTAGGTACTCCTATGTTTGGTTTTAAATCTAATAACGTTTTGTTGTTATTTCTGTTTATGACTTAGTTAAACGCGTGTAACTAACCAAATACTGCTCCAGAAACTATGAAATATAAAAGTATTTTTGAAATACCTAGAAATTGTCTTGTAAAGCTTGTTATTTTTCATCAAACTTCAAATACCTCGTACCTACCGTTGAGCAATAAATTGCCAAAGATATAGGCTCAGGTAAATCGACTCAGTGACACGCTTGCCAAAACTTGTTTGCTTTGCGATATTTAAACGGTCTACGTTTATATGTATCTAGGGCAGAAAACTCGGTATTATGAGCTTTTTATGATCCCGTTTGAATGTTTATTGAATTTGAAACGTATTTCGGGGGTGAAATATTGTATTGTTATGTTTTATGTTGAGGGTATAAATTTGGTAAATCTTGTAAGATCACGATAGTTTTTGTACAAAAATTGCGTATCAAACATATCTACTTGCATAAAATAATATTAGTAAAAAAAATACGAAAGTATTTGGAAACTTCATTTTTTAAAGTCTGTAATAATTTGATCCTTTCGTTTAATAATATATCCCAACAAATACTTACCAGATAGAAATACATACCACTCATACAAAATAGCGCAAACATGCTTTTTTGTAGCGCCATCTATTACAGATCTAATGAAACCTACAAACTTTTGAAAATTAGTCGCATAGTTTTAATTTTTTTTACAAAGTAAAATCGATTTCAGTTTTCAGGAGCTGAGATTTATTTATGCTAAAAAATCAAAATGTAAGTAACTAAAAATAGTACACAAGTAAAAGTTTGAAGTTTTTTTCCTAATTAATCTATACGTAATTCTTAGTCAATGATCCTAACCTAGAAAATAAAATAAATGTGCAAAGGATTGCTATCGGAAAGATTGACACGATAAATATAAAAAAAAATCCCTTTCCTTGCAAGTCGGGTAAAAAAGCAGTACCTAATTTATAAAAATAACCTGTGACAAACATCAATATTCGATCCTATAAATAAATCAAAATAAATAAATAAGGAAATTCCACACATCGCCATCTAACCCCAAACTAAGTAACTAGACTTGTGTTATGGGTGCTAGACAACGGATATAGGTACTACTTATATACTTTCTTTTTGTAAATATATACTTATTATACATAGAAACAACCAGACCACAGACAAATATCTAAGCATAAAGACATCTCTGAGGCGGGAATCGAACCCGCAACCCTATGTTTGGCAGTCCGGCTTGGTGACCATTGTGCCAACTGGGTCGTCAAAAACTACTAACTAAAACTAATCAACTAACTAAAACTATGGACGGCTGTTGTCTATGAGTACAATAGTAATTATTATTTAAAATTCACTGACAGAGTGAAAAATATTTTCGGTTATCAACATGTGATTTTGATTGTGGAGTATTGAAATAAGGATTGTATATTCAATTACAAACAAATATAATCTAAACAATAATAATCTGACCTTCATCTTAATATATATAAATCTCGTGTCACAATGTTTGTCCTCAATGGACTCCTAAACCACTTAACCGATTATAATAAAATTCGCACACCATGTGCAGTTCGATCCAACTTGAGAGATAGGATAGCTTACATCCCGATATTCCCACGGGATCGGGAGTTACGCGGGTGAAACCGCGGAGGGCAGCTAGTTTACTTATAATAAGACACAGTCTTCTGGAAAAAGGTGCATACCCTTGTTTACGCACAAAATAAAGTTTTCATCTCATTGAGCCGTAGATAAAGCAGGCAGAGATTAAAGGAGCGTGTTTGCTGTGAACCTTACAAACGACCCCTAGGTAAGAATATCATTCGGCATAGCTTAATGGGTTCCGTAGAAATGTTACTTTATTACCTTACTTCTATTTGGCGTTTTGTAATGAGTTTCGGAGGGATGAATTTTGTGTTTATACTGTAATGATAATTGGGTATCTGATACCTGTGTCAAAAATTTAAATTGAATCCGCAAAAGAAAATAAACAGAGCAGTGATTATGATTTCTGTTTGAAACTCATGATGGTGTAATTTTTAACCAACTTCAGAAAAGGAGGAGGTTCTTAAATAGATTGTACAAGTTTATATTTTTTTGTATCTTTATTTTCACCACACGATTTTACTTCAGTAGTCTGTAATCGGAATAGACAGTAGCCCATGTCTTTCCGCAAGGTTATTAAATTCTCAAAACTAAACGTACGAACATATTTTACGATTTACTAAAGATACCGTCTCCACTTTAGATTTACATCGCAAAGGATTAAAACCAGTGACGAGATGATAATATTTAAGGGTCTTCAATTCCTAAAAAATGGGAACAAACTGGGGCCTATTTTTGTGTTTAATATAACAAAAAACAATGTGTGTAATATTATATAACTGGAGTAAGTAATGTAGGTATCTAATTTTCCGCTTAGCACTTCTAAAAGATATACTGAAGCGGAACTAAAAGCTCTTTCACGTCACCTACTGCTTGCCTTTAAGGTAATCCTGTCAGATCGAATTTGGTTCTACTCCTTTGCTTAGGATATTTGTAGACTTTCTTATTCTGGGACGGTCTAAACTCGGTTGGCAGACTTAGGATAAACTTAGTTTTCGAAGCTTAATATTAAGCTTGATGCAGGAGGCAGCTATAAATGTAGTTAATGAAGTATTTTAACTTTTTTTACTCTGATCCTTATACTTTTCGATAACCTTGTTAAAATTTTGTTCAACCGATCGATATGTGAAACTTATTTAAAGGCAACTTTTTATTTTAAGTATATTCTTTTAATATTAAACTGAGGAAAGTTTTTTCGATATTTACTTTTAGCAGAAAGTGGAAGGTGTAAAAATAAAAAAATGGTAGGTATGCATTAGTTGACTATCTGTGGCGGGTTGATAATAAGATCGAAATAAAAATAAAATACTTAAATACGAATCAGATACGCTCTCGTATCAATTCAATGATATAAAATCAATTCTTTTTAATGAATTTTTTTATATAAATATAGTCTACAAGGAATATATGAATAAGTTACACTGAACGCCTTGAAAGTTGCAAACTTTTGTTTCTATTTGCGGATCTATTGTAACGTATTCAAGGGGAAATTAAGGAACACTGTGTCTTCGACTAACAATGAATAACCGACGTGAGTTACAGCCAATTGTACCTAAATAACTTGAAGTGAATTGTGGCATTGGATTAACTACTCAGCACCAACCGACGAAACTTCGTCGACGAGATCATTCTCTCTAATATTCAATTTAACTTTGACACTTCGCCCATCCAACAAAACCACTGTCAGCTTTTTGTTTAAGGATATCACTCCTCACTTTCAGATTAATTATAATTTTCAAAAGTAATATTTCACTTACACAGTCGACGCTCGCTGGCAGATTCAAGGTTTCGAGTTTGGAAGAACATCAAGCCGAAAGCACCAAAGTTTCTGAGCGTTCTTTAATTTTGACGTTACATTCTAATTTTACTAAAGAAATGGAACGTTTATGTTTACTTCCGCAAAAGATTTAAAACTGTGTTTTTTGATGTCAATCGGTTTGTGGCATCATATGAGGGAGGCCTATGTCCAGCAGTGAACGTGTATGGGCTGATGATGATGATGAATGTCAATCGGTAAAGTTATGCAGGCAATTAAACCTATTTGCAATTTGAAGTACAATACTACTTTTTGACGAGTGAACGAGTAAACTATTTTATTTTAGTGGTTTGAATCAAAACCCTTGTATTAAACAGAAATAATTAGGAGAAGATTTAAAGTTCGAGGTCCGAAAGGTTCAGTTGTTGCTTTAGGACGTCTAGCTTAAAAGCAATTTCACTTTACTAAGTGTATATAATTTGAAACTTACGAGAGTAATCATAAAGTTTCTAAACCTGAACCCAGTGGAAACAATTTACAGTATAATAAGTAAGTCTAAGTTTCCTTGGATAGAGAGTAAAGTTAAAATAGATTATTAACGAATAGGTACAATAACCTAAGGTGTTTCTAAGGTTAATAATTACGTTTGCCCTTTTGTTCTTCCATTCAACAATGAGAAACGTGCATAAAATAGACGTTAGTAAAATGTTATCTATATTAAACTAGCTTTTACATCGCGGCTTCGTCCGCATAGGATTATTTTTTTCAAAATTCTCTCTTATCGTATGCCTACGTCATACAGAGAACACACCCTCCAACTTTCAGGTCTCTACGATTAGTGGTTTAGGCTGTGCGTTGATCCGCCAGTCAGCCAGGACACAGCATTTTATATGTACCTATAGACTAGTTTTGCGTTCTTCATAAAGATCATTTTATACCAATACAACATGATAATAAAGTTATTTTAACAAAAACGAAACACTACCTATAACAAAGCCAATTTAATAATAGAGCTCTTTAAGTAATGTGGTCAATCAAATATGAAACAATGTCGGGGCCGGTAGTCTATAAAAGTCGCAGACCGATTCCGACATGAGACAGTTTTGGTTTCGTGATTTCATTGCTATTAGAGGTCGAGCCGTTCTACGTTTATTGTCGAAGATACGAGTGGATTTGTGGAAGCAATTTCCTTTATACATTTTGTTTTGTCCTTTTCCTGCAGTTTGATAGTCCACTTGGTGAGTTGTGACCCGGGTTCGATTTAGCAAAACTCCCTGAATCGATGCGATACGCATCTTCCGTTCGTGAAAGGGAAAATGTAATTATACTCGCTGATCACGTTCCTGTATCGAACTGAAACTAATTTAAAGTCCGAGTTTTTTGTAAAGGTGCACAGATCTTTGATTTTAGAGTAGGTAGTAGGGAGTCGAAAATTAATCGAAAGTTTGGGGGACGTCTGGAAAATTAAACGACCTTCAAGAATATATGGATAATTCGGCTTGACGACGACGACGAAGATTTTAAAAATACTTCTATAATAATAACGTAACTTGTAAGCTTTAGTTTCAAAGGAGATGTTTAATAAAAAATGATTCGATGTTCGTAAAAATAAAAGAAAGATTTATATTTTTTTTTTCATGTTAGACTAGATTCTGTACAAACATAAAGAGGCAGCTAAAAAAAATCTATCTCAGAAAACTGTTTACTTCCATTTTCCCTACTTTAACCTTTACTCTAAAAAGGTCCGTAGTAAAATTATACTTCACGGTACTCTAACCTATTTACCTAAATCACCTCACGTTAAGAACTCACGTCATTCCTCTTCAACGTCACATGCTTTTCAGAAATCACGTCTATAGTGCCGAAGTAAGTACATACCCTTTTTAAAGCAAACATACATGACATCTTAGGCCCTTCAGGGGAAACGTTGGCCGTCACGACCTCTCCTTTTATTCGGTAAGTTTTTGTCATTCTTCCCTTACTCCCCCCCGTACATTTGTTGAGAATCTCATTGTGTCAGAGCACGTTTGCTTTGCATTGACATTGAACCGCATTTCAGCTACGGGGTAAACAGTTTATGTTCTCTATTCCCAAAGTAGACTTTTATTTTGCGAGAGGACAATAGCTTTGGTGTAACAGTCAGCAAATTGACATGTTTAGTTGTAATGGAAACTGACTTATGTATTCTTTTAGGTTTTACTGGTACTTTTGGGAAATCTTATTTACTCTTGTATATGTGACTTGAAGGGAGCAAAAAGATAACAGTATAGTCAATTATTGTAAGCTTAAGGTATTCCACTGTTGAGGTGAAGTAGGACCAGAAAACCTCTATCCCTTTCCCACGCGCGAGCCGCGCGATGACTCTATCCTTTTCCTCGCCCGCCGCGAAATGGCCGTTTTAACTGTTTATGTAATAAAAAGACTCACATCTATTTTAGTGAAAAACCATCTGTACTACCTTATGGGATTTGATTTATAGTTTATGAAAATATAAATTTGGTGCTTGTTTTTTCTTTACAATCGCCGTAAAATTGAAAATGCTGATTTTTTAGGATTCACGATTTTTTTCTATCGAGGCAAATCACTCTAATCGTGTTTCGAAGTGTATGACAATACAAAGCATTACTTTACCTTTACGATAGTGGTTGATACCCAAAAACTGTTTCTAAAGACACCTCTATCGGGCTTCTGGTCATACCACTTCGTCTTGATGAGTTTTAAATTAGGCAAGAAAATCCAATTGAAAGAATCAATCAAAGGCATACATTCGCACAATCAGCGTGCGTGGTTCGATCGAACGAACGAGCTAATCAAACTAATGGCCACATGAGGGCGGTACCGTAGCCACAACAAATCACAACAATAACAGAATCGCCTAATTGATTACATTAACAGACAGACTCCATTCGATTTCTGTTACACTTGATTGATACCTCATTACATGTAGCGATCTAATTTGTGGCATACTACTTACATGTTAATCTCAGTTTCAGCTAGAGTAGGATCTAGTATTTACGGAGTAGTAGAAGTATATAGAGACTTCTATTTAGTTATAAACTAAATTAGTGAAACTAAAAAACATCTTATAGATGCACTACCAACACACCAAATTGCACATTATGTTTTGTTTTAATGAACATTCTCATTCCAAATATGTAATTCATGATATAAAAACCACTTGACCACTGACATAGGCTCTTGTAATACAACTTAATCTCTTAACAGACGTGGTAAAACTTCTAAAGGTAGGACTATTATTTTTAGCTCAGTGCGCGAGCTATCAAGCCGAGCCGTCAAGCCGCTGTCAAGTTACCGTCATAGACTCAACGTTGCGTGTTCGCTGCTCACTGCTTAGACATTTATTAAGTAGGAAATACTGACTGGATGGCTCACTCGCAAACTTGTTTAACAGCTGTTTTAGTACGAGTGTTTACCGTATTTAAACAAAGTGCACTTTCAAAATAAACGAAATACCTAAATATATTTGTTAAGAAGAAGAATAAAATGAAAATTAACTAAAATTTTTGTACTTATCATATTTAGTATTTTTAGTCAGCATCATAGAATTGACATGTATAATAAATCATAATTGTACGTTCAGGATCGAGTTTAAAGCTGATTACCATTACGCTACAAACTTCATTCTTGAAAGGCCAATAGTTGATACGT
This sequence comes from Idaea aversata, assembly GCA_907269075.1. Classification (NCBI taxonomy): domain Eukaryota; kingdom Metazoa; phylum Arthropoda; class Insecta; order Lepidoptera; family Geometridae; genus Idaea; species Idaea aversata. Next base: position 7,259,021 of record OU026096.1, read on the forward strand.
CTTCACACGATTTATCACCTGTTTTTATACCTTCAAAATCAAATCCATTTACGTAGGTAAAAACTTTTTAGCTGGTACCTCTATGTTCAAATCGTCGGCAAGCTATCGCTCGACATTTGTCTGTAGCCTCCATTCAATAAGTAGTTAATATACTAGCTAGAAGATGCAACCTCTTAAGGAGCCTCTATTATTTGAACGCTGAAATTCCACATTTAGAGTTTGCACAGAGACAAAACTCAAAACTGTCATTTAGTATTCACTTGCTGACCTGAAATAAAACCATTGGACGTTCTATAGTCCGATCTATGTGCAATTCGACCACCACTGACCAGACTTTTGCGGAAACAACACAAAGGTTAGGTACTTTTTGTGCCCACCTAACATAAAATCCAAATCAATGGTTAGCCCGACTCTCTTTTGTTATTGCTTCCATTATATTGTGGACGTTGTTCATCGCTCTACTGGCCCCGGCTTTTCGGCCACTTAGTGTCCCCGCCTGCCAATAGCATATTACCGTCCGTTGTTTACACATTAAGATTCATAAAAAGAAGATTTTTAAAATGTTAAGTCTGTGCAGTCGTTGAATGAACGTCATTATTAGACAGAGTGTCCTTTATTTAAGTTTAAAGCTACGAATAGAGTTTCAAGTTTCACAAGTTGCTTCGAGCGCAATCTCTTCGAATACAATAGATAAGCGCAAGAGACTACAAGTTTAAGATATGACGTCGTCGTTCATATTTCTTTTATCATGTCTTCAAGGCAGGTAACATTACGTCATCTGCCGTACATCTTACTCTGAAGCTTCTACAAAATATACTTAAAACAGCTGCTTATTGTATCGCTGACAGCAAAGCCGTGGACGCCATTGTCCTGTTCCTTCGAAGAAATAAATAATAGCGACTTACTTGATCCATACAAAGCCACAATGCTTCGTCATTATTTCCCGCTTATGGAACGGCTGGACATTTACAATTTGTACAATTTTGCTTCAGTATGTGAATCTAATCATGTTTTTATAAAAACATTTAAAGCATATTTGCTTTACCTAAGAATATGATAGTAACAGTTCGATATTTTGAAAAATAAAATTAAGTTTAAATTAATTTTATTTTTCAAAAGGATGATTTAAATTTTTGCATATTAAATACAAAGAATTCAATAATAATTGTGCCTGTAATTATTTTAAACAAATCTATTTCTGATGTCCTTATATTTATGAAGGTTAGGTCCAAAAAAAAATATCGCCAAATTCTAAAAATATTTAATGGAGTGTACCGTAAAAAGCATACCCTTGTCAATCTGTCACAAACATGACGTACATATTATTCCTGATTGTTTTTAAAGTGTTTACGTCGATTTCGATCAAATCATCGTTGATGACGAGACGTTGAAGCCACGGTATTTGATCTATTAACTTATTTATGATGTTAGTATCGTGTGAATTTTCACAATGATAAAAAACAAAGGGCTTTAAACATAATATTACACTAATTCGTGTGTTGCTGTGGGAGAAACAAAGTGTATATTGTGATATGTTGTCGGTGCGAGTTAGTGTCAAGTTTGAGCCACCACCACCGTGGCTCTCCGGTTTCCAAGAAGTGTTTCGCTTGACGCTTACCAATACCTGACAGGACCTCGGATGCTTTTTTAAACATATCATGTTACTTAAAACATTATGAGTAGATACCTAACTTATGACATCATATTTTATTAGCGTTCACACTGTATTTATATCTACCTTTTTATCTGAAATTGATCTATTTTGACTGGTTGGTTTATTTTAACCTGACGTCTCTCACCCACCCACGAACAATGTGATATTTTTTACATTAATTGTGAGCTACTTTGCTTATTAGCTAACGTTATATAATACAACTAGCTGCGCTCCACGGTTTCACCCGCGTAACTCCCGATCCCGTGGGAATATCGGGATAAAAAGTAGCCTATAACCTTCCTCGATAAATGGACTATCCAACACAAAAATAATTTTTCAATTCGAACCAGCAGTTCCTGAGATTAGCGCGTTCAAACAAACAAACTCTTCAGCTTTATAATATTACTAGCTGCGCTCCGCGGTTCTACCCGCGTAAGTCCCGATCCCGTGAGATTATCAAAATGAAAAATAGTGTATAGCCTTCCTCGATATATAGACTATCCAACACAAAAATAATTTTTCAATTCGGACCAGTAGTCCCTGAGATTAGCGCGTTCAAACAAACAAACTATTCAGCTTTATAATATTAGTATAGATAGTATAGATAGGTAAGTACATACTTATAATAATACACGTAAAATGACTCACATACTCTCAAATCATAGAAAAACACAATATTTAAATAAATTATACAAAATGAGCTTACTAAAATAACATAACAAATTATCTCTAAAAATCTAGAGTCATTTCATTAGTACTTAACAGTATTGATCGAAATGTAAAAGGTAAATGTCAAGATAATACTTAATTATACAGGTTAATTAAATAACCAATTATAGTAAAGATAAAAACGTATGTATGTAGACATTAATGATGGCAGATGTCTTCATTTTACGGAACGCTACAAAAACGAATTGCCGGGGTGAAGCATGCAAAAAACATCCGAAATTTAACAGCACACGTTGGACTTGCACCGGTACCTGCTACTTTGTGACATCTTGAGGTAGGGCTGCTACCTGCAGCAGTTCATTTATTACTTTCTTCCTCTCTTAATATTCACCCAGAATAATCTGGGCTAATATTAGCCTCGTAAAGTATTCTGTATTCGTCTGCTGTCTTGTTTTCATTGTCGTTCTAAATATCTTTTAACAAATTTTATTGTATTCGCAGAAATATTTGAAATTTATTCCGAATGACTTTACGTAGTGCTTTTGTGCTGACATTTCCTTCGATAAGAAATTTAATGCTTATATTATCTCTCTTCAACGCATCTTCAACGACAGTAATCTTGTAGCTCACGCAATAATCAAGTGATAACCCTAAAAAGCTTCATCTGCCACTTGAACGATCGAAAGGTACGACGGCGCGCCGGTATCAGGAAGGAATGTACGGCGAAGCGGTGACTTGAACAGTTCCTGTCCCGTTCCCTCACAACCGGCTTTGCCTAAGCTGTATTTGTATTCCGTCTCATTCGTACACACCAACATTTTCAATACTTACCTGCGTAAAATGATATACATCTGTTGCGGTGTGGATCTCTCACTCGCACTAGAACTTTCAAATGGATTGTTGATATTCCCCTCTCACTTCGTCGTTTCACGAACAAGGGGTAGACGGTGTTATTGCGTTTGTGTTGGTGTTCGTTTATTTAGTGAACTTGGAAGCTCGCTTCGTGTTTGTGCATAGGGTGTTGGTTGTGATTGTGTGCGTGAGTTGTAGAGGCGCGACATAGCTTTGCCGTCTCCATGACTTAAAAGTTTTGAACAGAATAAGTACTGAGAGGTAGTTGAGCGCCGGCCGGCACGACGGACGCACGCGTGTGTACGGCGGTTACCGTTAACTTCTTCGTGAATCTACGAATACACAAACTTGTTTTACTAAAATAACATAACTGGAAATTTTGTTGTCATATGTGACATCTTTCTACAAAACTGAGATTAAAGTGATTTCTATAAATACTTTCGTGTTGATATATCTTTTGTGAAACTGCAACGTGTTTGGTTCAACGGACTTCGGAGGTTGGTCGTGGTGTTCTCGTGTAGGCTATTGTGCATGAAATAACTCCAACAAATTTATCTCTACAAATAATCTGCTTTAAAATGTCAGTTAAAGAAAGCAAATACCTGCAATGGAATGAACCAAAACTGAATTGAGAAAACTGTGGAAACAAAAATGTAGAGCAAATGTAATTATAAAATTGACACATTTGACGAATTACTATTAACAGCAGAGCTTAGTTGGCATATACATATTATAATATTATGTAATGAAAACAATAGAGACTAGCAATAAAATCAAAGTAATATGTAAGAACTACGATAATTAATTAATCATAATAATGATCTAGGTCCAGACCATATTATTACACACAATAATAATTGTAATTAGAGGTTTTGAACAAGGTAAATTGCTCTATCAACACCAAAGATGACTGTGATTCATCGTCATTACTCCAACTGATGAGGTGAACAACCTCAGAATATAAATAGACTTCTAAATTATACAAGATGGAATCATAGAATTTCATGTAGTTATTAGGCGATTATTATTAATACTGTATTTTAACATAATACATTCCTTCATTTGATTAAAGTCATTGATTCTTATATTATAGTAAAACAAACATTGAAACTTCAAACATTTGAGAAATTTTACCAAAATGTATGATAATTACGTCTAACAAATTAATTTCCTGTGAAAGTATGTACCAGGGATTTAGATTTTACGTCACTAGTAACTTTATCTAAAAGACGTAACCACCGAGAGCGTCACAGTCACAAATAAAATCGACCGCTAATTAACCGACTTCAAAAAGGAGGAGGTTCTCAATTCGTCACGTATATTTTTTTTTATTTTACTTTTATAATTTTAAGTGCTAAACCGTTCTAGTAATATTTTTCTCATTAGTGGTTTCAATACCTTCTAAAATTTAGAAAGTTTTCAGAAAGTTTTCAGTTAAAATTTCAGCTGAAAGATTTTGAATTCTAGACATAAACCGTATTTGACTTGCTTAATGCAACGTGATGGATTATCAAACTTTGAGATCTAAATTGCTTTATTTTATAACTCAGACAGTCGGCTAATAGATAGGTATTATAAAAATAAGAAGGAAATACAAAAGTCGATAGTAAAAAGACCATAAAACCAAGCGACCGGAACAAATTCTCTTGGACCTGTATCTTATAACACTTACCACAATATACGGTTCGACACTATCAAAGAGGTCAATAGCGTTACGACTGTCCCAAAGTTCGTAAAAATCTCATTTCGTAATACACAAACTTGCCCTCCCGATATCCGTGATCATAAAAGCTTCTAACGTGCCCTCCGAAGAATTACTATCATTGCCACATTGTTGTTGTTCCTTGTCCTAAAGAATTGATATCTCTGTTTGTATCAATAATACAGAGGTAGGCGTTTACGTGCATTCGGTACGTGGTCAGAATATAGTGTGAATTCACCCTGGTCGAGGTGGGTTGTTACTGCCGAACTACTGCCCATTTCATTTATTGAAACCATTGACATTTATGTTGAACAGTAAAGTTTTCTATCTGAAATTAATGGCCTTTGCCTTGGTAGAACATAGAATATATTTAGTAATTATAACTTTACCTTTACAAACGTAGTTCTGTTATAATAAACACTACCTAATTGTTTTAATCTGCTTCTAAAAAGGAGACTTTGACGTAATCTATAAATATAAAATTCAAAGTCTTTACTGGCTGACTGAGCCAATAAACGCAGGCATCCGCTAAGAAAATATTTTAGGAAAACAAAATCTCTACGCGAAAGAAGTCGTGGGTTACTTTCATGTTACTTCAGTCAAATATTTGTCGTTGTTGATATTAATTGCTTGAGTTTAGCCTATTATCATAAACGAATACCATTTCATTAATCCTAAACCATATCTAATAACAATTTGCGTTGAGCAACTGTGTGGATGTTTATGCATCCCTTTGAATCCTCTGCGAACATTTCTTGAGGTTGCGGTCGGAGAGATCCAATAGTGCCTTTAGTACCATTTAATTGATTTTGTACTACATAAACTAATTAGACTTGAGGTTTATATAACCGAACAGTTTTAATAAGTTATTGTGTGGTGTATGTATGTATTTAATTAATTCACGCTATATCTTTGCATTTTAATGTGTTTTTACCCTACTAATGCAATCAAAATCATTAATTCCTAATATATTGTTAGATAGTAATAAAAAAAACTTTCAATGATTTGCTTTAGCCCTTATTTGAGTTTCATTTGCTATCGGTTTTTCTTTACTAGGTAATGCAATCAATTAAACAAAATCATTAGTCATTAACGCTTCCTAATATATAGTTGGAGAGTAATAAAAAACCTTGTAATGATTTGCTTGAGCCCTTATTTGTATTTGAGTTTCAGTTGCTATCGGGCTACTGCTATTTATTCAGTTCCCTTAGTAAGAAGCTTATAATTTGCTGTTGTTACAGTATTGTATTAATAATTCAAACTGAATTTCCTGAATTAGTACCTACCCTATCTATTTCGGCCAGTCGATTCGTTCGTTTGGATTATTTACTCGTACCCTTAATTTAGGTAGGTATCTTATCTACATACATCTTGATTAAACAACTTAGATAATTTTGTAAATATTAAATTACCTACATTTGCCACCAAATATACAATAAAGCCATTAATATTCCACCAGGTCTCGATATTTTTTTTCATTTCAGTTTATCTTTCTTTTAATTTAACCTTTATAAAAGTACTTCAAGTACCAAAAGTATATTAGGTACTAAAAGTTATCTTTTGACTATTTAAATTTGCAAATGTGTATGTTAGAAGGTCTTGTAAAATTAATCAAATATTCAGAAAAGTTCATAAGACCGAAAACGAGTTAAAAAATAATTCAGAACATAAAAATTAAACGATATTTAAATATAAATATTTAAAGAAAAATGTGTTCTCCAGTATTCTAAAACTTTAAATTTAAATGTTAAATGAAAATTAGCAGAAATAGTTTTAATGCTAGACCTAAGTTAAGCATCCCTTTTCAAGTCTACAATTACTGACTTGTTGTCAGTTTAACCTTTACTGTTCCTTTAGTTTAAGCTAATTACCTCGAGCTAAAACATTTACTAAAACGTTTGATATTAGACACAGACATAAAGATAAAAATATCAGAGAATCTACTGACACCAATTTAACTAACGAGGTAAGTAAGTAGATAAATGAAAATAATAACATCAGTAGTAGAGTAGAAACCCGTATCACTTTAATGAAAGGGCAAGTGAATGTTAATTTACTTAACTAAGATGTGTCGGCAGATATTTTTACGCGGTTTAATGACGTGACATGGATACGGGTTGAAGAGGAAACATCGTGTATTATGTTACGGGGCTCACTGGTCTTTATCGAAGCGAAATTTCATTATAATCGTACCCCTATTCCACCTACCCACCATTCAATCGGAACACCTTCGCACAATTGGAAGGGCTGCCTCAATGGGTTGTCGGATGAAATTTCTTAACATTCTTCGCTCATAATGAGTTGAGCCTGTCGTGCAATAGGCAGCAATAACGGTGTAATTGTATTGCGAAACGAGATCGGAAGATATTAAAAGAGATTAAAATCTGCTTAATGAACCAGCCTCACGAAATTACAGTATTAATATTTCTAAAATTTCCTAAATTCAATTACGGATAAAGTGTTCGTTTCAAGAACGTGTTGAATAAAACTTTTGATAAAATTAAAAGATAATGTAAATTCTTCGAAATTAAAATCGATGATGTAATAATTTTACCTGGTAAAAGTGTTGAACTTATCTCTAGAGGAGCAGTAAATAGCCAAGGTTTTAAAATTACATATCAGAGAACGTACCTAAGTGGTGTTTCTGGAATCATCGTCGTGGTAATGAAGACATCATTATAAAACCTGTTTCAATGAGAATGACCAAATACAACCGACATTTTTTGTAGAGTTTGCCTGACCGCTTTTTGTCGATGTTATCTTTACCTAGAATGGGTTTTGAGTTTTTAATTTACGAAATGTTTAAATAAAATATTTTCTGATACTTACAAACAAAAGAGGAAAAAACATTGAAGCAAAGATTATTCAGAAATCATTTTTCATTCCTCAAAATGAATCTTACACGTCCGCGCTGATCCCAGAGGATGCAAACAAAATCAGACGCGCTTTAAAAACCGCTGATACCCTTTAAGTATGATTTCAAAATAGGGGAGAATTCTATATAATATAATGTAGGTACATTATATTATATAGAATTCTCCAATATACTGTAAGGAATATTATGTCAATTGAATATTACTGCCAAAACCTCTCCCACTCGTTTAACTGTGATCATTAATCATCCGAAATAAAATTTTGTTGAATATAAGATCTGAACTCAATTGAAGAGGATGATGAAGCTTTAATCGGGGTAAATCAGATAATAAACATGATCAAAATGATAAAACGAAAAAGTTTAAAAAAGAGAAAAAAATTAAGGTTGTAGATAAATTAAGGCAAATAAAAAAATTAAAATAAATTAGGGTAAATTAAGGTTAAGGTTAATTTTTAGAGGTACTTCGTAAGTTTTACTTGGGTTAATTAGTTAGATTACCAATAGATGTAAAAAAATTAATTTTTTTTTTGATGATGTTGATGATTTTCTGTGTACCTATATTTGAGTGGATGGATGAATGATTGATAATTCATAATTAAACCCGGCACTAGTTATAACAAAATTTATTGGTTTTAAAGATAATAACCTAAAAGTTAAAAAAATATTTGATTATCGAGATAAACACTGAATTTAAAAAAAAATTGAGTGTAAATATTTACATATTATAGTAGATTAAACCTTAAACATAAACGAAGATCCTATCCCTTTGACGTCCCCTTTTTTCAAAGGTCTCTATCTATTTAATTTATCTCGATCAGAGAGTCTCCTGACCGCGTTTAGTGAAAGATATCGGTCACATGACGAGAAGCCCGACCAAGATTTAAGTTAAATTTAGTAGAAGACATTTATCCATATATAGAGTGGTAACCTTGCTTATGGCTGGGGTGGCTAATTTACAAGAATGTTCTTGATAAAGATTTAATGGATTAGTTAAAATAAACCATGCGTGAGAGAAATATATGTAATGAAAATGGTGTTATAATGTATAAGGGGTTAATATTTTGTACCCTTGTTGCATATTGCGACTTTCATAACACGAGGTGTGCTTATTGCCATCGGGTTGCGTAATGGTCTCCGCAACCATTATACGACCCCACAACATGGTATTTTTAATGTAAAACCAACAAGGAAAAATGTCATTTTTATTATCAAATAGGCGTTGCTTTTTTATGTCTGTATAATTTCTTTTTATTGCTTCTATTTATAATTCTATTGGTGTCACAATGGCTTTTGACATTTGTTACCAACATTACTTTGTCTACCATAGATGTTTTCACTCATACACAATAAATCACTTTCTTTCGATTAAATATTGATAAAATCAAATAAAATTAAAGTTCACGGGATATTTTAGGTACCATGTTAGTTTAAAATTCTAAAATCAATGTAGGTACATTTGTGTTTTAGGTATACTTATTTAAAAATTATAATCAATATCTAAAGTTAGAATAAACAAATATGGTCTCATGCCTGCCTAATATTAAACAGTTTCAGTTTTGTTTCATTAGCGCACCCGTCGCGGATTGAATTATAGGCCTAAGCTAGATTTAAACCGCAACGCGGTTTGCAAAATTTTATACCTATATTTTATATATGCGGTAATTCGTAAAAAAATTGTCTAGGTATATATTTTTTGGAGTTATTTCAAAACCACAAATATAAAAAGTATTCCTTACAGAATAAAATGCAAGTAAACAGATATTAAACTTGAGTAACTGTGATTTGTGACTTTTTACAATGTTTTACACAAGCAATCGGACTATGGGAGCCCTAGCGGTTGTAGTGCGGTGGTTAGTCTTCCTCCTTGTGAGTCTAGGATGGCAGGTTCGATCTCAATCCGTGCAACATAACACTGAAGTGGACAGTTCATACAATTTTTACTACGAACAGCCGTGCTGTTCTGGAACCATCACTAAAAGGAAATATCACGTGAGGCACAGGGGAGGTAAGTTTATGTTTATTTTACGATCTAATTTTAATATTACATTTCGTATTGTTTTACATATTTCTCCCCAAAGCTATAAACTTTTGTTGTTTTATTAATCAGACTAGCAAAGCAGCATATAAACTAGTTGCCCAATTAGTATGAAATATTACGTAATATCTGGAAATTCATCAAGGTAGGTATACTTACTTACTTACCTAGTTTTATTTTGGTAGTAAAATGTATTTTTGAATAATTATAGAGTCCTTGGAAAGGCCTAAATTATTTAACCTCACAACAATATTTTCTACACGCAGTGGGAATATTGTAACGCGAAGCCTGGGGCCTAAAAGTGTAGTAACATTCATCAATAATAATTATGTCATTGAAATTTCAACTGGATCCAACAATTTCATTCGCTTGTACCTATTTTGATGTACAGAAAATGGTTATCAACATAACTGTTAAAACTGGTGATTCACAACCAAAAGTAACATGGCACTCACACATTCGCACTGTAAGTGCTTATAAGTATCACTAATACATTCAAACCCGAGATGCTTTTGAGGGTACATGACGCCATGTGAGACGGAAACATCAATGTCAACGTGTGAAAGTGGGACAGAAAAAATCTTTTGTTTCATCGCCCTTCTAGTAATGATGAAGCTGAGAGTTAAGACTTTTAATACAGTTGTAGTAATTTTCACTTGCTTTGTTCTAGGACTTGTTAATAGGGTGTGTCTTGAACAAGGATACACCCTAAAAATTTACAAAACTATACTAGAGTTCAAGATTCGCGTCTTACGAGGCAAAAAAAGTAGGAGAAATAGGAAATATTGTGTGGTTTTTGAACTCTTTAGATCTCAAGAACGCCCGCGCACCAGCTTCTTCACTCATAAGACTTGTGTCTTATGAGTGAAGAAGCTGGTGCGCGACTTAAAGAGACTCTGACTTAAAGCACTGATGAAGATAACAACAATAAAAATATAATCAATCGGTTCATAAACAAAGAAGTTGTGCGAGCCATAAAATATATAGGTACAGTATAGAGAAATTCATTATGTTTTGAAGTCGGTTAAGAATCTAAAAACGGTCCTTTGTATCTATTTACTAAACGTTTAGATCAAGATAGATTAAATTGTTAAAGCTTACACAGAAATAATGAAATAACAGTTCTGGTGATAATTCTGGTTTAATTAATTTCATAATTTGAGCAGAATTAAATTGCCAGTGACAATTCGAAATCATTGTTTATCCCAGTTGTGGTTTTATCTTAATTTAGATATTCGGAGACGTGGTCATTGCGAACCACAATATTAATGTTGAATTTACCGCTCTCATTAAACATTACTGGCTTAAACAGTTTGCCGACGGCTTAATGAATTCAAAATTTGTAGGTATCATTAACCATTGCACTTAATTTGGGCCCACTTTATATTATACATTCTAATTAGTTGAAAGGGGTCAAGACCCAAATGTTTACTTACCTGTAACAGAAATCAGTTAACATAAATGTGTTGTTTCTATATTACAGTATTCCGGATTAGAACCTTTTGGGATCTGGTTTGTTTTGATACTAAAACTGGAAAATAATTTCTAATATTTTATAAATATAAGTACTTTCTTAAAGAAAAAAAATTAATTGAATTTTAATTTATTTGAGAAGAAAAAAGGAAATGAGTAATTTGACCATTAACAATTTTAATCCTCCCTTTATATTGAAAACGTATTAATGAGTCATGAAAAGATTCTGACCTCAATCCTGGGTTGTTGATTTTGTATTTTGTATTCCTTTTAAAGGGAAATCCAGCTTAGATTATATTTTGGTAGATATAAAGGCGACCCTTTCATTTAACTCTATTCACGGTTCTGCTATTAAATGAGTTAGGTACGTAAGTAGGTATACAACGTTATTCTCCTGAAACATCGCCTCCTAATGATAGGCCCAACGTTTGTCCATCCCGGCTACCAAAGAATCATCCCTAAACTTATTCATCCCTTTGGCCCAGCCCTACCCATCGTTCAAGGCCTTTTACCCATGTAATTAGCAATGGCACTAATTCCGTTGGTCTATTTAATGTTAAGTAAAGATCTTGCACTGGCTGTGAAAGCTTTTAGTGATACTGTGGTAATGGGTTGTTGTAATCATTAACTTAATAATATATTGTAAAAGATTTTTTAACTCCCAATTATGCGTTACCTTTATATGAATCATTGAAGAGTAAAATATCATTTATTAATCATAATTACAATTTAAATCATCAAACAAGAATCATTGTATTATAAATTAAATTAGCTATTTATGAATGAAGGCAAGTTTTATAAGCACAAACATGTATGGATGTATGCAGCTGACGCCAAAATTATGGCAAATTATTTATATTATGAGGACCTAAATCTACTTCACGCTCTGATAGACGGGCTCCTGTCGATAACAATAAGCGACTGAATACCCTCGATAATCGGTTTAGCTATTCGAAAACACGGTGATTGACACTTTGATGACGTTTTAGCAAACCCAACTCCCTAATACGCAGTCCGAACCAACTTCCATTTACAGATTGAGGAACTTTTTTATAACATAAAAAAAACAGTAATGCAGATACTTAAACTTATTCACTTCACTAAAAACATTTTTTTATTAATTTATCTTTAGAACAAAGAACTAACATAATATTCGAGCAGTAAACATTTTAACAAGATGATAGTTAAGTGACCATGAACTTAAGTACTCAAAGCGAAGAGAAGGCTGGATGAGTCTGCGAGGCAAATGTCCACGTATAGAAGCGGCAAGTAAACAAAACAATGCGCAGACTGAATTGAAAGAAAGAGCCCACTCAGCCAGTAAAGTGAAAAAAGGTAAAATAAGAACACAATAACTGTGGGACAACCGCGTCCGGGGGAGACTCTAAGCCAAGAGGCCGCATTGACCATTGACCACAGCTCTATCGGAAAACTCTGTTCCTGATTCTTATAACTGTTTTGTGGTTTCATTCTGTAAATGTATTATTCGAAATTATTTTCTCTAGTTTCGTATTTAAGGTTCACAATTTTTATTTGCGAGTTTTCTCTAAAAATAATAAACGACAGTTGTGTTCGTTCTTATCAAACTTAAATTGGCTACATATAGTAGAGTGAGCGTTACCCTTACAACGTCGATATACGATACCCAACCCTCCTAAGACGATGACACTACTTATTTCGAATATGTGAAGGAAGGTACGCCGCAAAACATTTTGCTCAAAATTTAGTCACGTACACTGTCCCTTGTCGCTGCTCGAAGCATTGCGATTGTCCATTGTATTCTCAGGAGACAAAGGGTTGAGGATACTAGAAGCTCGCTTACCTTCGTCAAACCGCCTTTTGGAATCAAATGTTCAGGTATTTCGAATATATCGGTGTCCGCCTCAATTTTATCTCGTTGCCATATAGAGGCCGTTTGAGTTACAATGTGATGTAACCAAACATATTTCGTTGCCATTTTGGAACAAATCCGACTGATTGTTCCAATTATTCTGTCAGATAAATATAAATTGTTACAATAACTCCTAAAATATTATTTTAATCACACCGTTGTTTTTTTATTATGTATTCGGTTAGTCAGCAACGGATATGAAACACACAATACGTTTAAACTTTATCGATTTGATATCTTACGTTTCTAACTGACTTTAGAAATATCCATTTGTAAAGTTAATGTAGATATTTATTTCATCTGAACCGTATTAATTCAAGTCACTTCAAATAGCAATGTTTTAGAAAATCTGTAAACCAATTTATATTTCCGATTGAAAACAAAACGATTGACCTCTAATTGAAACGTTAGGTCTCTTGTAGGTATAACCTAATTTCACAGGTAACTATTTACTATACAAACTGGCACGAATAGATGTAGAGGCCAACGTAGTGAAGAGTCAGTTTTGTAAATAGTTGTTACTGCCGCAGATGCTGTGAATAGATATTCAAGCCCATATTGTGCTTTTAAATTATCACATTCAGAAAGATGCCTTTGCCTTCACTTACTTGTGTGGAGACCGCAACCATTTTGTCCATGAATGTGGAAAGTAAAATGGGCTTCTATAAATGGCTATTCCTTTCATTACGAACAAAGTATGTTGATGTTACGTTGTTTCTTTATCTAATGCTCTATTTAAAATTAGCTTAGTATCAAGTTTTACCTTCAAATCTATTCTGTGTTCTTTAATAAAATAATTTCATAATGACTCTGTTTTTACGAAGCACATTTTTAATAAATTAATGTGTCAAGCATATTCATCGTGCCAGAGTAGTCGGTCGGCTTTTTACACGTTATTAACAAAGTATATATCGTGAAATAAGCATCGTCGATGAAATTACTTTGATAACAGTCTCTGCGATATAAAAAGACCATAATAAATATTTACAACATTTTCAGTATCGTTGCCATGCGGATTTTTTAACTTATATGCTCTCTAACCTGATTTTGTGTTCAAATCTGTGGTTTTAATTAGTTTAGTTTTTTAAAAAATAATACGTATATAACATCAAATTCTCATTACTTTATCTATCTATTTCACGTAATTAGCTATTCTTAAAATGTCATAATACAGTGATTAGACAAAACAATGCCAATCGATCTATTAAAACTAACAAGAAATCTTTGAATCGGCGCAAAAGTATTTTCAATTGTTGTAATAATACGTTATTAATTTTGGTCATTAATAAACTATGATTTTACATACTATGATTATTTTCACTGTTTAAGTTATTTAAAACGGAATATTTACCATGGTGATTGTTAAAATATCGAGGACCACGAAATAAAAACAATCAACTTGGTTTAAATTGCTCTAATATACTAGTTTATTCAAAACCCATTGAATATCAATTAAATGAAAAATATCAAATTAAGTTATCAATTTGATATTTTGCATTCAGCCCACTGAGCGCGAGATGAATTTAATTTATAAATAATTACATTACTTATACCTATTGCCCAAAGCGTAATGCTGTCGATAATTTAAATTATCGCAAAATGATGTTAGTCGCCAATTTAATAACATTATTTTTAGTATATCAGCAAATGTTATCCATAGTGACAGGTAATATAATTAGTATGTATTTAAAAATCATAGAAGAAACTTAATGATACTGTCATAAAAAGCTGTGAACTTACAGTGAAATCTAAATTGTTCTATTTAACTTTTTTGCCACGCAACATTGATATTAAATGGTACCTTTTACTGCTTATGGTTCACCTCGGACTACTGAGGTGGTCAACATTCGTCCATATTTATTCACAAATATTAATGACTCATAAAAACGCTCAATAATGTCTGCAAATTTTCAGACTTCAAAACTATTGCGATAATCTACGCTAATTTAACAAAGTATCGATACCAAGGTACACTTTGAAATTCTCTAATTACTAGGTAAAACTTTAGATTGTTTAATTATTTTAATTATAGAAGTCGATTTTAAGCTCTTTGGCCATTATAAAACGTGTTTTAATATAAATAACCATAAAGTTTTGCTTGGTTTTTAATCTTCAGTAGAGAATAATTTTTCAATTTCATTAATCTCAAACACTGAAGCCTAGCAATACCCAAAAGACTTAATCTCCCCTCTTTGTTCAGTTATCAATGCTTTTGGAAATTGCACCTCGAACTATGGAAGCTTGTTCGTCCTTTTGTTTCAATTTTAACCACGCCACGTCTGCAAGATTACATCAAAATTAAGTTTCCGTCCAACCAATATTCTTTAGTTCAGATCGTAAATTTCGTTCATTATTCTTTGAGAATCATATGGTGATTATTCACTGCATTGTCTTGATATACAAATTAAAAATTATTAAGAATGGGTAACTCTAAAATTTTAAAATTCAAAATTGGTGATAGGCTTCATTGTGCTGCGACACATACGTATCTGGTATAGTGTAGGGTTTGAATTTCCCAAGATTCTTTTCTAGCAAAAGTCTACGTTATAACAGCTATCTGTATCCCAATTTTAGCACGATCTGTCCATTGGTGTAAGCTGTGTGTTGATATTATCAGACAGCTAGTCAGTTCAATTTTATATTTATGCTAGCAGCGCTCCACGGTTTCACCCCAGTACCTCCCGATCCCGTGGGAATATCGGGAAAAAATTAGCCTATGTTATACTGTCTTTGAATCAATGTACCTTAATACCAAGTTTAATCGAAATCGGTCTAGTAGTTTCGGAGCCTATTCAATGCAAATAATTATATTTACGCAGCGCACGCAACGGAAGCCCTCAAAGATAAATAATTTTCCCCGCTTTTTCCACATTTCCCACTTTCGCTCCTATTAGTCGCAGCGTGATGTTATATAGCCGTAACCCTTCCTCGATAAATGGACTATCCAACACAAAAATATTTTTTCAAATCGAACCACTAGTTCCTGAGATTAGCGTTTTCAAAAACAAACAAACTCTTCAGCTTTATAAATATTAGTATAGATATTCTGACGGGGCCATAGTCCGTACCGTCAAAATAAATTGGCAATTGGTGAGACATCTAGTAAATTAGTAAAGAACAAATATCTAACCAAGATAGTTACAGTGTTGATTTGAATTAGGTACTAAGGCTTCCATCCCGGGACTCTCGGTCTCGAAAATATCGAGAGTCTCGACGATTTTTTTCGTTTTTTCGAGACTCGAGACTGCAACTTATAGTCCCGGGAAAAACGAGACTTTCGAGATTCCAATGAAATCATTATTATCATTATTAAAAATGTACGGAATCACCCTGAGGAATCACCAATATTTTTTTTTCATCCTGCTTATGTTGCAATTGACAACTGGCATGGCAACTGGCAACACTCTAATATAAAAATTACGTTAGTCTGTGGTAATTGCAAAATACATAACCTTATAGACCTAACATTGTCAGATGTTTTGTTACACGGGTCTCGTTTTGTAAATTTCTTTGTGTTATTTTTGTAACAAAATAAGGTCCTCTCTATCAGAAAATACATTGAATGCTCTTGTTTTTTTACGAGCCCACTTCAAAAATGAGAAAATCTGAGATTTTTTTTATATTCCTTTCATTTTCTTATTTTCAGTTCACTGTAACATTTTGAAAAATAAATGACCTTATTGAAATATCTTGTATTCACTAACGAAATACCTAATCCCTACCTAGACTACCTACATAAGTGCACAGAAATCAATTTTTAAAAAGTCTCGAAAGTCTCTTTTTTCCCGGGAATCAACCAAACCATGACCAACCCGAGTCTCGATATTTTTGTCCCGGGACTCGAAAATATACCGAGACTGGAAGCCTTAGTAGGTACCTATCTACTTAGCCAAAACATTTCGACAAAGTGTTGTTAACGTAATAATAATAAATCTTACTTGCATTGCAGCAGCTTGTCTCCGGACATTCTCTTAAAATTTCGTTTGCGCGAATAATGGAATAAGTTTAATTAGTTCTGTAGAGGTGCCTAGTCTTAATTAAGCTTTGGTTTCAAGCATTATGTTAGGGGTTTCTGTTTGCTTTTGACGCCTACAAATCTCATTCTATTGACGATAAACATTTACACAGTTTGTTTGATAATCTTGTTGGAGCAATTGTTTGATGTTTATAATTGAAATTATTTTCGTAAAATTATAAATGAATGAGCACTTACATTTTAACGAAGTTCATTTAAAAGAAATAACTTTACTAGCTTATTTTTATTTAGTTGGTATAAATATGTTAGGCCTCATAATTAACTGTGTTTTTGTTGAAATCATTTGTAATTAAAAAGATGCGTCGTCACAGCTTTTCAATTTAATCTAATCTTTACTTTTCGTACACGTTTGCAATTGAACTTAAAACAAAATCGACTTTAAAACACGGAACGGTAGTATATAAAAAAACGTTCACGATGTCTTTCCTTGTCATACAGTTCTTTGAACGAATGCAACCCGCTTTAGTCAAAGGTAATTCGATCTCCAAACCGTGTTCGTTTTGTTTTCGCACTTAAGCATTGTACCTTTAGTTTGTTTTATCCGGTAATACGAGACTGGCGACGTTCGCACCCCTATTGACACTTCCAATCAAAACATACAAGTTACAAAAGAATTAAAAAAAAACTAGGTATAGGTATTAATACGAAACATTATTTTAGAATATTGCGCAGTACTATTATCACAGTACTGCGCAATATGTCGCGGGAAGTCGTTGGACGCAGGGGGCATGCGACCGATGGCTCTGGAAGTCTTTGGGGGAGGCTTATGTTCAGCAGTGGACGTCCTGCGGCTGATATGATGATGATTATCACAGTATTGATAAAATTAATTGCTACCATACAGTATTTGATATTTCGAATAGATGGACAGTCTACTTAATAAAAATTGCAGGAAGCCGTTGAACGCAGAGAGGCATCGCTCTAGAAGTTTTTGGGGGAGACATAGGTTCAGCAGTAGACGTTTTGCGGTTATAAGATGATGATGATACAGTATTAGGGAAATAATATTCTGGTCTGGGTGTTATTGTATGTATAATGATTATTTACAAAAGTTTTTAATATTTTATAAGTTGTTTTGCCACTTTAACACAAGCCTACTTGCTTAACTTGGGACTTGGTGGTGCTGTGTAAATCTACCTGCAATTTTCATTTATTTTTTAATTTTTCTTTTATTTAGTAGTATATTACGATACTACTACTATTTTTTATCGAATAATTTAATTAAAGTTTCATTAATATCAAATCAGTTCCCCATTTTTATGTCTAAGAACGATCCCACCGGAAATGAAGTTATACACAACTCGTTACTACTAAAACACGATGACAATAAAACATCAAATATCGATTAAATTACAATCTAAGGTGAATCGAATGATCGAATCGCTATAAAACAAACCGTTGGATTACAGATTTAAATTCGTCGATAGTATAGTAGCAGTTAAAGGGGGGTATATACAAATTAACGATGCCAATTTCCCTAATGACATTGTAAAAGGAAATTTTACGATAAAAGATTGCATCGTAATTCGAAATTTATGGGAAACTGACGTTTGATGTCGTCAATATAATTTATCTTAAAAGTAAATATAGCTAATAGATTCATTCACAAACGATATGTTTATTACCCGACTACGGCGAGGCCAAAAGGGAGGGTTATGTTTTTGACCTGTATGTATATATGTATGTTCATCTGTTCCCACGTAACCTCAAAACTACTTATTATAATTTAACAATTGAGGTATCGTTAGAAGCGTCTCAATGATCCGCTAGTTATAAGCTATATGACGTCACAATAAATTAAATGTGGCCCCCCCTAGAGGACATAGAGTCATGGATTAAAAAATAAAAACAATTAAAATGTACCGTGTGGGGTATCAAATGAAAGGGCTTAATTAGTACATTTCAAATATATATTGCACTAGCTGTTGCTCACTGATTTGCTTGCATTCACTCGATAATGGTGTTATTATGTTTGTTTCTTACTTCTTCATGCAAAACTACTGACCGGATAACAATAAAACTCGGTAAGTAATAGCTGAGAACCTGGACTAGTACACAAACTAAGGTTTATCCCGACATTCCCACGGGATCGGGACTTCCCTTGTTCCGGGTTCGGGTCTTCAACGTGAATTAACTCACCCGATAGATGAATTTTTATGGGTAGTACCTATGGATAGTTGTGGGCTCAAAAGTAACATATATGCTACCTGGAGTGATCGTGTGGGTTAAGCAACGCTTATTAGCGCGGTCGCTCACCTCCAACTTCAACCGACTTAAATGAAAGCTTGTACCTACTATAGGGGTAGTTTAAAGCGTAAAGGTTCAAAATGTCCCTTCCCCAAAGTAAATAGATAAAATCGTTTCTTCTTCTTCTTCTATGATAACACAACTATAAACGAATTTTACCTATTTTACTTGGTTAGAGCAGCATTTTTTATGTATTAATGTTTATTATATTAGACACGGGAAGTTAACAACTAAAATTTTAACAAAATAGACAATGAAATAGAAGCGGAAAGTCAAATACAGACAATCACATGAATATATTGAATGAGGATATTTAGGTTATTTCGTCTACCACAAAGATTGATAACGTATTAGAAAGATGTGCTAAAACAAGAATTATTGTGTCAAAATTATCACAAATTGAAAAATAGATATGTACTGTGTTTCAATATAATACGATTCAATGTAATCTATGCGAATGATTATAACAGAATAGATCTATTTCTTTTTTATTGATTTATATCAATTACAAGTAATCAAATAATGATAATTCACAAGAAAACAAAACAAATAAAAACAGACAAATTATTTTTGACTTTTGTAAAATTTATAAACAATAACTTTAATTTTGAAAGTGTTCTTTTAAAACTTTGATTGACAGAATTTTTATATAGATACAACAAAATTTATTTGCATATTTTGCTAACTCCATACATAAAATTATTGAACTTTGATTTCGACAGATTCGTATACACTTTATAAACCTGTCAAAATCACTGAGTCTGAATCTAAATTCACTCAAACTTCTCAAAATCAAGAAACGATACTTGGGATTTGTTAGAAAATTAATTACAAAGTGCCTTTATCAGGTTCTCGGCCTGAGGGCTCGTGTTCTATCGGTTACTTGCCTTGTTTATTTATCTAACAATCAAGAACAATTGTCTGAGTGTGCTCATTTTTTTTATTTAAGTTTCATCTAAGTATATTACAATTTTGTATAATTTTTAGTTTTTTGATGTAATAATGTGTTACAAATAGCACTCACAAAAAAGTGTGACGTCATCACTCACGTTCGACAAGTAACCATAGCAACGTATTATCGTTGCTTTCTTATGACGTTAACACGTAAAATTATCGTCCAAAAACCTACTTTACAGACAACCATTTTTTTTTTAAATAAAAAAGTGTCTTCATGAAATATTTGAAAGTTTCAATTAGGTACTTGCATTACAGTACTAAGCTCTATCATTCTCTGGAAATAAAACGGTTCTATATAAAGAAAAAGTTTTCTTATCTGAAATGTATAAACCTAGCCTATCACCTCACCGAGTTGAAGTGAGATTTTAGAGAATTGACTTGGACCTATAGATTAAATTGAAAGGATTTCAATTAGCCAACCAGTTAACAGGAATAGAAGTGTGGATGACGTCACACGTCGCGCGTCGAGTAGAATAGAGTGATACTAGACCACATCGTGCGAACACGGACAGCCGTGCTGACTCGAGCACCCTTCATCCCCACTCGATAACTGATTCCGAATCACGATTGATATCGATTAAAGTTTATCCCGAATTTTAAGCATTAAAAATGGTCGAGACTTAAATTGATCACACTGTTTTAAAAATTTGTGTTAAAAGCTTCTTGCGAAGCACAAAGGCTTTAACATTTAGTCCAGTTGAGTAGAGAGTTATAAGATGGAAAATTAAGCCCCTTGCTCCACACAATTTTGTCCCTTCACGAGAAACTCCACCCAGGCCACGACCTGCAGTAGCCTACGTGGGAGTCCCTCTACCAACTCGGGTCATAATAATATGTAGGCCGCTGTAGACAAAATTTGAGCCGGGAGGGATTCACTTCAGAGGAGCGCTGTGACTGTGGGGTCCCTACACAATAATATAAATGGATCACCTCCTCCAATGTCCACTGTGCCTCAACATCTGCACACTGGGCCAGCTAAATGAGGCCAATGGTGCTGCCGTAGCTGTGGCGCCATATTTTTCAGACAGAATAAAATTTTATATTGACCATGCAATCCAAGGTAAACTCATTTTCGTCTTCTAAATAAAGAATATAAAAACTTCGACAAAATAAAGAAAGTTAATGGCTCATTTAGGTATTAATAAAAGTAAATTCATGATAGACCGTTATAAAACCGAACAAAACCAATCCAATAGCGCAGTTTATGGTTATAGTGGCGTGATCCCAAGCCAATTTACTTTAGTTTAGGGGAACGGAGTAAAAAATAACAATAAACTCGTATAATTTGGAACTGATGTTACGTATTTGAGCGGGGGACGCGTTATTAATTTAATGAAGAAAAGAAGACAAAAATGGTAATCGAAAGCTTTCATACAATACGTATCTACAATGGTGATGCGGTGGCGTTTTCACAAAGCTTTCAATAACATTAAGTTGATAAAAAGTTTGTTAGGTACTTTTACTGGCTGTTTGTCCGAGTTCAAGGTAATTTTGTTACTAATATATTTTATTTTTCAACAAAAGTTTTATTCTGTATTTCATTAATTTGTCCCATAAAGAAATTACTCTTTTCAATGTGTTTTATTAAAACCATACTTATTGTTTTATCCTTATGTATCTAAGAAATATTACGTTTTTGAATAGTCTATCCGTCCATCCATTTCAGCCTCTGTTGGTCTAATCCAGGACGTAGGCCTCCTCCATCCTCTTTCACTCCTGAAGGTTAAAAGCCGCTGATATCCAATCATGGCCTTAGTTTTAAATAGTATTGAACATATTTTAAAAGTATTTTCTCTGATTATTTCTACAAGCATATGAAATAGATTATGTTTATAGTTTATAGGTACTTATTAATTCATTCAAATTTAGACTAAACATGCGCAATTAACTTGTTCTACGATATTCGTGTTCAAAAGGACGGCTCATCAACAACGCGCCCAATCAATTTGATTATTTAGGTAATCGCGTGACATCGAGTTAGCCCTGTGGTGGTTGGTTGCTTTGCTTTTGACAGCTATGACGCAAACTTCAGCTCCATCATGGCTCAATTCTAAACGTTGTCGTCGCTCGGCATCGTCTCTAGTTATTGGGCTAAGTACGCATATACTACGTTAATATTATCGATTTATTGATTTACCTTGTCAACTATATTTCCATATAAAATAAACAAAATTTAGTTTCAAACTTTAACAGATACCACTGTAATTTGTGTTTGCCTCGTTTCTATTTTAGGCTTTATACCATATTAACGACATATTACCCATTATCAATACTGATGTAGTTGAATGGAATCGAATATTTATTTAACCGTAATTAAAATCGACCCAGTTTATAAATATCTTTGTAATTTTGTTCTTTTAACTGCGCGAGTCGTAGACTTCGACCCAAATCGAGTATCGTGAATACGAAATTCGTTTCAACTGATCCTTTTAATCCACTTTTATTAACAACTTTCCTTTTATCTCTCGACTCGGTAAATAAACTTAAATATAAATTTTACTCTTAACCATAAAAAAGAGAAATAAAAACTTTTCAGGGCAGCTACTGCAGTCAATTACAAAGCTTTAAAATATCTGGTATTTTTGCTAATCCGGAAAAAAAGGGTTACTCAATCCTTTAAACCTCTCAAAACTTAAGATTCATTCGCGTTGGTATCTTCCAACCGACGACGACGGTTACCTACGTATTTTTTGCTTACCAATTCACTAACTCTGAATATTTTAGACATTTTGTTAATATCCTAATCCTCCTTTTTCGTCGGAGAGAAGTCGGCATCCACCGTTAACAGTTTCATGATTAATGACTGAAAACTCTTTGATGGCTTTTTAATTAGAGCTAAAATAGGGGTGTAATACTGGTTGTGCGCGGAAGGTTGGTGCGACCACGGCTATATTTCATAGCGGGGCGGGCGGACTTGAATTTGCAAGGCTAATAAATTGCGGAATACCTAGGCCTTATTGGCTCAATGTTTAATCGTTCGGGTGGAACTGGATTATTTTTCACCAAGTTTGTCGCCGCTTCTTTGTGTTGTTCGGAAAGTAGAATGTTAAACGTATTCTTCTTACCTTTGTGCGACCCTCTGCGTAAGAGCGTTTACTTTATCTGTAACAGAAATGGAATTTCTAACTTTGCATTACAAATTTATTTTCTGAAACTCAGGCGAGTCGCCTTTCAGATTATTCGTCAGTGGAAATGGCGATTAATATTCAATATGAACAGCCTATTTGAGTGATTGTTTCTGTGGCTCGCAATCCTTATCGACTTTTAAACAATGAAATATTTTTAATTGAAAGAAATTGCACGCGAAACCAATTCCTTAAAGTAAATGTTTGATGTTCTTTGAAATACGAAAGCTTTTGGATTTTTGTATCAATATTGATATTAGTTAACATTAAGTTACTTTATATTTTAATTCCAAGATACTAGAATTTGTATTTTAATGTGTATTTTACTACAATTACTTACGAGTATAACAGATACACTGAAACATTCATGTTCTTTTGGGTTTAATATTCATAGGGAATGCTTGCGATTAACGAATAACAAGAATGCGTTCGGCAGCCTGTCGCCACCAGTCACATTTTTGAAAGTCACGAATACTCAGTGGGGGTGTTTCACGAAAATATTCCTATTAGAAAGGAAGGCACGTCGAAAACAATGACTTGCGAGAGTATACCGCTAACCAGCCACTTTGAGCAATTACGAAAAACAAAGAATTTTTAAACAACGTGACTTTGGGAACCGCGGTTTTGGAACAAGCTTTCAAGGGCAAAATTGTTTAAAAATTATGATTTTATAATTCTTTTACTACTACCAAATCTATCTTATAATTGTTTACATTAGTAGAATGAAATTGTGTGGAAAATAAACTAAGTGTACCTAATATTGAAAGTAAAGGTTTCTTATTTGAAAAACATCAAACAATTACTTTAAAAAATTGAAATTTCGAAAAATCTGGCTGTTATTAATGTTGCCTAAAATTTAAATAAACAATTTTATTTTATAACTCCTTATTATGTATATGAAATATTCAATTTCTACAGATTTGTATTCATTGAAAATTATCAAATTTAAGGTAACGATATAAATTTCAGTCACCTAAGAACAAAATCTATTTGTGTAACAACCGCATCAGACGGGTCTCAGATGTTCCTTACAATCTGTTTTGATATATGAACGCTATTATAGGAAAACAAACTTTTAATTGCAAATAATCCCGGTGTTGTATTGCAAATTTTGTTTTTGTTTGAAAACAAAATTATTGATTGTGTAAGTAGGAAATAACTTCTGAAAAACGGTTTTGTATATTTTGTTTTAGGCAATGCGGCTTATTATTTTCGTTTGAAGTTTAAGTATTACAATAATGAAATGTTTTGTGTTTTAAAACAAAGCTTTTGTTTTTGGACATTAAATATCGATTGTGATTTTAATAGGTATACTATTAATTAAGTAGTAGTTAATTCAGAATATAATAGGTATATAAAATTTATTCATACACAGATTAATCCGATTCCAAATTACAATTAATACCTAAATTTAATACAATTCAATTCTTTTTAATTAATGTTCCTATAGAAGTTTAATAAATTACTGAAATAAATTTAATAAAATACAACATCATAAATACAAAGTTAAAAAAATCAGAATTAATTTTATTATAAAGAAAATCTATTGACAATGATGCTAAAACTGTAATAAGTCACATATTACCTAAGTCAAAAACCAAAACACATGTATTTTAAATCGAAACATAAATAAACAAAACAGTTAAACAGCGACAATTAAACTTCAATTTACCTAATAAAATATGAGCTAGCTTTACCAGGAACCGTGCTGTTTAAGCAATTTGCTTAAGCTGCTAGCAAAATGTTTTCCTTTTGGAAACTCACACAAAACAATTTCTCACAGAGTTGGAGCTCTGTCCATTCGGTATCCGGACTAAGTTTGGCACCAAACAATAGTTAAGCGCAACAAAGAAAGTTCGCGCGATGCGGTCGAGTGGTGTGTGGGAACCGACTTATAGTCGGACAGTTTACTTCGGTTCTACTCGTAATCAGTGCAAACAAAACCGTACGGTTGCGAAGTTATGTTAGCTCTTTATATTTGAATAGAAGTTCCGACTAATCTTTTCGTACATCACTAGTTATAAGGAAACTCCCCTTCAAAAGAAAATAAACCGTTCGTTCACGTAAACTAGTTAGCTTAGTCGCCTGCGATGATAGCATAGATAATGCCGTTTTGAACTAAAAACGACACTTTAAATGCTTGTACATTTAAAGTCACGTTTTTAGTTCAAAACGGTATCAAATAATAGCAAAATCTTAAAAGAATCGTACCATCATCATCAGTGTCAGTCAAATACATCCAACATTGCAATGCAAAAAACCCAAACGCAATTTTAAGCACCTAAACTTCTCATTGTAAATTAGTGTTCTAATTTCCTCACGTATCAGAGTACGCGTTGGGTCACTGATTTATTTGTGGGTACGAGGCGTGAAGTGAATGGAGTACCTTCACAAGTAGATATATGAGGAGTCTGGGTAGTAACTACCTGAGTTGGAGCCACATATTACTGGTAAGGTTACCTCCTTTACGAATAGTATCTCTAGAAAATGGTAGTTTTTACTTCCTGGGGGTAAGTTTTTGTAGAATAAATTCTTGCAATTTATGAGAAGAAAACTCAGGTAATAGTTTGGAGTCAACTTCTTTTGTGATTAAGTCAATTATTTTTTGGCAGAATTATTCGTTTTTTCCCTAAAAATTTAGTGTAGTGCTAATAATTGAAATCTATGCTTTTTATGATGGAGTAGGCTTTCCAAAACCTATAACACCCTCGTGTCCAAAAGCTGCGGTTAAGGTTATTTGATAGGTTATCACTATCACTACATAGTATAAAATAAAGTCACTTTTCGCCGCCCCTATGTCCCTATGTCACTTTGTATGCTTAGATCTTTAAAACTACGCAACGAATTTTAATGCGGTTTTTTTAATAGATAGAGTGATTAAAGAGGAAGGTTTTTAGATATAATACATGCATAATACAGCCGTGCGAAGCCGGGGCGGGTCGCTAGTAGATTATATATTGAAAATATATCACACTTTATTGATCTACGGTAAAACAATTTTTTTGTGCGACTTGCATGTTGAGTTAATCATTTATTCATAGCTACTTGGTAATTGTGCAGCATTATGAATTCATGAGTGCAAAAGCAAAACGATTTCCTACTCAAGTCATAAAAATATTCCCCTGACTATTAAGTAATTTTACGAAAATTTAATGCATGACCAACTTTTCATTTACCTATTAATGTTTTTATAGAAATAATACCGAGAATCATGCGATGTCACTATGCTCGTAAAGTAGAGTTCTCCTCAGTAACTAAGAAAGGTTTTATAGATTGCGTGAGAAACGGAATAAATGCCAAATTCCTAGAGACATATGAAAGATACAAAGACAAATTATCTGTGGCACCAATTCGTTATTCAGAAGCGGTTTGTCACAGGACGCATTAACGTTTGCGGGCAGACGGTCTTGTCTTGCGGTGGAAGTCCTGCCCGAATTCCTCTCCAAATGTCATTGCCGATCGGCGATTAGTCAAGCTGCTAAGTGCTACTTTCCGATTGTTTTTCTCTTTGAGACCATCTAGTGTCGCTAACTGTAATTTATGCGACTTTACAGTTCTACCACAGGGTTGAAATTTGCAATCGGCTAGATCCCGGCAAAACCGAAGGTTTATTTATGGGATGTAGAGTTAACTTTTGAACTGAAACTTCTGCGGGTGCAGCGGTCGACGGCCTTTTTTGTCCGCAGTTGTTACCAACTCTCGAGGAATATAGTGTTCGCCATTCACATATATCTTTATTCAAGGATTTTTAGCAGACTGCGTTATTTTGGATGCAAACGTTAATCAGAAGTTTCTAATTTGATAAAATTCAGCTTGGTTTAATTTAAATTTTCTCCCTTGTGAGTCACTGTTGAGCATAAATTTAAGTATAAAGTTTAACGTTATCTGTGTGTTAGACTATGTTTAGTGTTTGACAATTGACAAAAGTCTGTGTTACTTTAAACTTTTAAAATGGTTGGTTAGACTCTGAAACAATTTTGCTAACGGCAACAATTGGTCGAGACGACAAAGGTGCTAAGCTTCGAAAACAAAAATGTGACAAAATAAATTGCAAAGCTTCCTTGTACGGTCCCTTGTTTCGAGCAGTGTTTGTTTTGTGTATTGACAAGCAATGTTTCCAAAGGAGTGTACAGTAAACAACACGAGTGCAGCCATATTGCTTATATCTGCTGGTTTGAAAATAAGGTCCAATGTTGATAAAGAGATGGAACTTTATAAACATGGATTAGGACAACTAGTTAATGTAAGATGTAAGAAAGTTCGTTTGACATTTATTAGCGGTATAGATAGTTATGGGATGTTAATTCATACGAAAACACTTTGGACACATTTTTTTAAGATTATTGGAGATGAACAACAATGTCTTATTCTAGAACTAAGTTTTGCACCTTATCTTACCCGAACATGCTATGTACTCGACGATAAAGTCGAGTACATAGCATGTTCGCCTAGAAAGAGAACGGCAAACCAACATGATGGAATGACGAATTAAAAGTAATTATTTTATTTTTATTTCTCTTCAAAGTTTCGACTCTGGTAATATAACCGATTAAGACGCAGAAAAATAATAACTTTTAAATAAAAAATGTATGAGTTTAAAAATACCGACGCATTGACTAACTCATCTTTTTCAGAGACCTCGGTATCATCTTTATGATTTCATCCAAAATCAAAGTAATCGACAAAACTATAATAATATTACTAAAAATCTCATCGTAAAGTACCAATTCAGTTTCTATTTTTACAAAGACACCCTCTGTTTATGTACCCGCAGGCGTTGTTTTTGTACGTAACGCCATGTCTATCCAAAAAATCGTAATTACATTCAATTTACAAGAACAACCCTATTTGTTTGGACCGAATGTCATCGTATGTTTATCGAATCAACATTTTTTGTTGTTGTACGGTGCAACCGTTCATTTTCGCCTCCTCATCATTTTAATATTACACGTGTGAGGTGCGCGTTAACCCGTTACTCAAGAATTAGTCCGTGTTCGACCATCAAGAGTGTCGCGCGTTCTCATGCATAAATCATTAAATACCTACTTACTTTATAATCAGAAAATATATTTTATACCTACAGCACAAACAAGTGTGTTATTGCAACCTATAGTGTAGGGCTAACAAGAGCCCCTACAGTTGTTTTGAGGGAAACTAGCAATAATTTCCTAGTAATGAGAGTTTTTCTTGTTAAGGTCGCTGCATAGGTGACTGGGTTTTTCCCGTGTCGGACGGAACGTGATATTTTTATATGAAACGCTGTCAAGAAATTGTCACGTTCCGTCCGCCATGAGAAATATCACGTTACGTATGTTTAAAGTCCACGAACAGTTTATGAACAATGCACGTTACGCCCCCGTCCCGTCCGAGATTTTATCCCGTTACTACTCGTAATAAGGAATGTTTTCATTCTAATAATTTTTGTTTGATAAATTCATGAGTTAGAAGACTTTAAACTTCAACTAACGCAGGTGCCTAGAATCTTGCTTGTGTTGAAAACATTCTTATAACAGCCGTTTTGGAACTCTACGGTAGGTCTACAATTATGCAGCTGACCGTACATAACTACATGTCACAGGCGCTACAGAGCGAGCGACCTAAATAGTATACCTATAGTATATAAATTAAATATATTGCTAAAGGCCTGTATATTGTTGTATAACAGGTATATGATTGTATAAAAATATAACATAAGTACTAAAATTTGTATTTTACAAAAGATTACATATGCGATAATGTTTTATAACGACAATGTTATGATGACATTCGCCATAAATCCTATTTGTAATATATGACCACTTAGGGTGCATAATTAATACAATGGTAGGTAGGTAAGTAGGTAGGTATATAATGTATGTAAAATAAATCTCTATCAACATGTTATTAATTAAATTAGGTACTATTAGTTAATTAAAATAGTTATAAGTGTGTAAATTTTAAACAAACATGATTATTTTCAATACTAAAGTTAAAAATGTAATCAAATTGTGATTCTCAGGGACGGGTCCGACACTAACCCATTAAAACAGAATATTTACCATGTTTTTTGTCATCGAAATATGGAGGTTTTAAAAACTTTACTCTTGGATTTGTTTTATATCAATGGCCTCACAAAAGGGATCAATAAAAATCTGTTCTTGAACTCGAAGAGTAGTTAGATAGTTCCATACAAATCTAATAAGAACATACCGTCTTAAATAAATAAATAAAACGGTTTTAAATACAAAATTAGTACCTTATTTTTAGAACTTATAATTAAACTATAAGTGCTTTGCTTATATATTATTTTTTATAGTGCTGTACCTATGTAGGTAAAATTAGATTTTACAACAAACTGCAACTGCAACAAACAAACTGAAATCTAAGAAAAATAAATGAATCAGTAAAAAAGGAATATTTTACCTACCTTCCAATTATTATAGTCAAAGTAACTTCTAACGTTCATAAATAAATGTTTCTAAAAGAAGTACACAATGACTCATGTGTTTCTAACACATACCTACTATACTAACTCCTACATAAGGTAAGTAGACACACATCACATCCACCTACACAGTCTTGTGTTACGCTTCAAATATAAAAGAGTTAAGAGAGCTGAGATCCTCCCACCTCTCAGAGGCAACAATTAAAACGAGGGTTGAAATAAGGGGGTTACTTCGAAACTACTCAGTGGAAACGATGATGGCTGCACCGTTGATTTTGTAAAACTAAGCTTGTCTGAATTATGCCTCGTCACGTTCTATTCTTTCAAATTGCAGTTTTTCTTTTATTTTGAGTATTTACTCAAGTTTCTATGAAGATTTAATTGTTTTACCCATAGAAGTAGGGACGTCTATTATGCAATAAATATTATTTTCTTTTTACACGTTTTTAATAGTTTGTCGAAACACTCATTTGGCTTAACGTGTAGTTCGACTAAATACACTCATGACAGTACGAGGTTTTGCCGAAATACACCTCTGGCTAAAGATGTACTTTGACCAAACACACCCTTGATCAACCGCCCCAAACCCTCTCAATGATATCAGAACCAGTGAAAATGTAATGTTTAAAAAACTTGTCAGAATCTAGAAAAATTAAGAATTTATCTACACGTTGTTCACAATTAAATTTAAAGTAGTGTATCTAAATCTGATTTACAACACAAAATATTTAGAGATACTTTTTCAAACATTTCTTTGTTATTAGGTATATTTTTTCTAAGTTTTGCCTTGCTTATGATTTTGTACCAAGTGAAGAAAAGTAAAGCAAGGGGCAATACTTTTACTAGTACTTACGATAATGTACGCTACTAAAACAATGAATCTGATGTATGTAAAAGTGAAGGGGGTGTCGCCATAATAGTTCTCGTGACAGCCCACCGGTGCGGAAGGAAGCCCTACTCTGTTCTCGAGTACTTTTTTCAAAATGGCGGCATGTCAGACGTCAACTTGACGTGCGATACTAAAAAAAAGAAATGGCCGCGTCAAAAGGGTTTGTTTATAAATAAATGTGGTTGATTTTGTTATAGCAATTATCAATTGGATTATAAAATTTAAATTATAACTGTGTTGTTCTAAAACTTTTGTTAACGGCTTCATCAAAGATTAATTGTATTTTTTTACAAAAGCCGTTCCAGAAACTTTGCACTCTTATCTCCAACTTTCAGTTTTCATTTTCTTTAGGCACATATCGCGCAGAGGAAGGTTAAGTTACAGATGTATACCTACTTACCATCCTGAAATAAAATAAAATGTTGTATTTCATTTCGTACCACTAGGTACCCAATTACTAAAACGTTTTGGGGTCGTATTTCTACTTGAGAAAAATTAAGATGAACGTAATTCATTAGAGAGTAATTTCGTTTCAAGTCTGAAGACCAGCCCGCCCACGCACCTATCTTGAAGAGGTTCATTCATTTAAGTATCCATTTGGTTACGTTAAAAATCAGACCTTGAACCGTTCCTATAAGACGCAGCTCTCGCATTTTCAATTCAACTGGTATTTGACTGGAAACTTTAAAAGTAGAGCGTTTTTGAGGCGTCAAAACGGCTTTTCTCTTAAATCAAAGTGAAGCAGCACTTGGGCAGCGGGCAGGGCAATATGAAACAGGTCGAGCCTAGTGATCCGCACTCCAAAGGGCCCGGCGTCTCAGATGTCGCTCCAAGTGCCCATTCGCGGGACCCGGCCACACCCTCCACTCGACTCGCACATAAGCTCACGAACGGCCCGCTTTATTTATTATGTACAGCCATTAACGCCACTGCCATCATGGCGGCGAGTTTTTCAATTTTTAATTTCCCTCTTACCACGACGGTGATACTCAAAACGTTCCCCGGATTGACACTTAAGCTTGTAACTCATCGTGAATGAAGGCCGTCTACTACTATAATGAGTTTCTCTTGAAACGAGAGATTCTTATTTCACTCTACAAATAGTGAAAATGCCTTTCTATTTGCTTTTTTTAGAGTGACTTTTTAATCAAAATCGTCAGATAGCGAAAATGGGACGAACTCTTGGTGAAATTTTGTAATTTTATTTCATTGTTAGCTCTGCCTCGCGGTTTCACCCGCATTGGTTTTCCCATAGAAAGTCTTGATAATGTAGCTGTTTATCTGTACAAGAATCATGTCATAATCGGAGATTCCTAAGACCCACTATAACATATCATACAAAAATATCTAAATATTCAAACTTAACGTCTTTATATCATTTAAGTACAGATTGATAGACTTATTAATCCAACTCATTTTTTAATCATGGCAAAAGATAAATTTTATCTAAGTAATCTTGTTAAGTTGATGCTGGAATAAAACGAAAAAAGTTGTTCGAAATGGATTGAAATTTCAAATCAAACAATTTTAATAAAACCCTTGTTAAGTTGTAATCTTTTTACTTGAACATAATTTAAGTTAATGTCAGCTATTAGTCGGTAGCAGAAGTAGGGCTTCTTGTAATACGTAGCCGAAAGTTTTTTGTAAGGTTTCTAAAGCAGACTGTCTCAAAATGGCGTCCATTCGTTAAATTGGGTATAGATGGTAGGTTTCGCTTCACACACCTATTTGTGTAAAACTGTTAAATCACAATAGTTTTACTTATACAAAGCCAAAGTCAAAATTATTTATTCATTTGTAATAATTTACACAATCACATTGAGTCCTCTTAAAATTAAGTCAGAAAGTAGGTAGGTATCATATCTACTTTAGAATAAATATTTAGCAATAATTAACATTTTATTGAGGTAAATTCAATGGTGATTGAAAATACGAACATCTTAACAATGAAACATTTCTCAGGTTACCTTTAAACTAATACTGAAACACTCATGAGATTTACCTCTCAATGCCTGATTCCACTTTTGTTTCATTAAATTTAATACTAAACTCTCGACACGGTCGACTGGGAATTTGGAGGGAACGAGTTAAATTTCATGAGTAGGCAGGCACCTAGGAAAATTAATCTTCTGAGAGTTTCGAGACTTTCGTGGTATCTACGGTGGTTCTAAAAGAGCCGAGGCTGTCGGACGTTATAAATTAAGCGGCTAGTAATAATTTAAATACAAAGTATCGTGCTTTAAGTCTACGGTGTAGTACAGAGGTTTTTTTCATAAACAAAAATTCCTGTTAGCCTTAATATTACTGGCATTTTTTGTCGCAAAACCTCTAGCTTAGCAGACTGTCTCCTATACATGCCACAAAGCCCTTGTTACAAAAATACTTTATTCACAAATCCTATTATGAATTTAAATTGCTGTCCTCTAATAAATGCTTTCATTTTTAACAGATAATAATAATTTTGGTTGAATTTCTCCGAGGGCATTGATAATCTTTAATTCTCAAATATTTTAATAAGATTTTTTAGCGATGTTTCTATAGAATCGTTATTTTTAATATTATACTTACTAACATAAATTATGCTTATATTTTGAATGAAAGCTTATTGAATATTTTTTGTTTCAGGTAAGAAAAACTTCTTAATGGTTCATCGTAAAGGTAACTAATAATTAAGATTTTTTAAACAACCTTTGTTTATAGCAGAGGTAAAAACTTTTGGGTTAATTATGATGAGTCTTAATGATGAAACGGCGTAGTTAAATTGAATTTTATGTTTCATACTTACCTCCACGAGGCGAGAAGGCTACGTTAAAACGTAGACTACGCTGAAATTTTTCCAACCGGCCGCACTCACAGAAATCTCTTTAAACATACATCTGCTTCTGCAACATTTCTGTCCGTTAAGTGAAGTTAAAACTTTATAATTAACACAGTTAAATATCCATTAAAATTCGTCAAATGAGTCTCTTCTTCATTTGCATACTTTGCAATGTTCGGTCGAGTTTCTAGCGAACTAATGTTGCGGGTTCATTTCCTAGGAGTCCCATGGCGACCAGCAACCGTACGTGCAGCAAGTAACGACGTATACCTACACTCTACACCCGCG
Organism: Idaea aversata; assembly: GCA_907269075.1. Lineage (NCBI taxonomy): Eukaryota > Metazoa > Arthropoda > Insecta > Lepidoptera > Geometridae > Idaea > Idaea aversata. Next base: position 7,292,956 of record OU026096.1, read on the forward strand.
ATATGGAATTAAATGTTGATTAATATCGCGCGTTTTAGGGCCGCTCTGCGTCTACGGCTGTTGAGACCCGTTCAGGTGTTCAATTTAGAGCCACTTTGCAACTACAAACTAGTTAGCAGTTAGGTACGTTGGGTAGTTTGGTACGCAGCTGTGTCGTGTACGTTACGTTACGTTAGTTAAGTAGACTCGATACAGCTGTAAGGATTCGGGTTATTTATGTTATTGATTAAGTTGTTAACTATATTTGTGTTAATCCTTTAGTCAAGATTAATTGATAACTAGAGCTAGGCTAATAGAATCATGTTTAATGAAACTATTCATAAACAAACATCTGATTAAAGTGATCTCCTTGCAACAAATAAGCCCCAATTGATCTGACATTCTGCCCCAAATGTATAAATGCAGTAATTTTCTCGTGACATGCGCCCACGCCACTAGGGAACAGTGCTGTCAATCACTCGCGCACCAATTCACAATGGAACCAATAAAATATTTACAAACCTAATCCTGTGTGGCCGGGATCCATTATAAATGATCTTTTATAAAAGTTCGCCCTATCATATTGCCTTGGGGTAAGCATAATAAGGCGTTTTCCTGGCAATCGTTACTTAGATATTGATGTCGTGTCTAGACATAAGGTCCTCGTTGGCTAGTATTTGCCTGTCACGAAACCATGAATTTGTTAGATGTTAGTGCAATTTAAGGTACTTATACACGAAGGGTGAGCTTCAGTTTTTACTAGCATTGTCAGTGCAATTTTATTTTATTTATTGAAGCAGTTCTACTAAAAGGTCACGTATTACGTTTTACTAGATAAAATGACGATCTCTGTTGCGTTGGCCGGCGAACAGAAGGTTGTGGGTTCGATTGTCACCTTAAAAAATAATTATGTACATGTTGTTGTTTCTGGTCTGGGTATTTCTGTATGTAGGTATAAAACGTATATAATTTACAAACGAAAATTATTTAAGTATTAGTTTAGTTGCTTAGCTTGGGCTAGATGACGGTGTGTAAAGTGTCTACAAAATATATTGTACCGATGTTCTCAAAATATTAATAAAAAAAATTCGAATCTAATAATATTGCGGAAAAATAATTATATAATTGTAAAAAGAAAAAATAAAACTTCGTCAAAGTTTTCTCATTCCTTCGGAGTTCTTTTATCAAGATGACATTTAAGTTGTTATCATCCAGTGACACTTTGATAAACCTTTCGCGTTTGTAAGCTTTCGTAAATTTGAAAAGTATGACTTGCTTTTATTTTGCGTTTTTACCTGTATTTTGATTGCTTCCGGAGATTTTTACACTTTCACCCGAATTAAATTTGTAATTTAGTTCCAGTAGGTACTTTATTACGTAGATCTTATTTAAACAATATACGATAAAAACCATTATCATGATAATTACATTTCACTGAGACTATCACAACTGAAATCTCTCTCAGTAAACAAGGGAAAACGAAAAGGGCTATTTTCAATTTCCCTCTAAGCTCGCCAAAATCCTACACCCCTTAGATTTAGAGAGCAAATGTCGCGCTATCAGCTCTCGTCAGAGTAAATAACGAGTTGAAAAATGACAGTAATAACTATCGGTATAATGAGTGGGGTGGAAATGCCCTCAGGAATACAAGCTCCTGTACACCAAATGTTGCGCTAGCGGGCTCCACAGCCGCCGCAAGGTAAACAAACCATTGTCGATAGTTTTTTTTATTTCGGCGTTTCCAAATGAAATAGAACTTGGTGTTCATGACATTTTTTCGGTCTAGTTCCGAATCTGAACTGAGTGGCGGTGTGTTTGCGAAATATTTTTCGCTTGTTATGGCTTTGGGTTTGTAGTGTGAAGTATTGAAGACATAAAGTTTATGGAGATTGGAATATATTTTTAAATATACAGGGTTATTGGTAATTATAGTAGCAAGCGCTCGAGGGCTACTTCTGTGCACCGACCGTAACAAACAACTTTTGTTCTACAACTATTGAAAATTCGAAAAAAAAATGAAAATTTTGTGGTTATGTAAATTCGAAAAACAGCTGATTTTTTAAAACAAAGGTCATTCACACTAAGAACAGTAGATAAAATTTAAAAAATAAGTAAAATTTTAAGGTTAATGACCATCTTCGTGTAAGGAACAGCTAAATTTTCAGGTAAATATCACCTCGAAATTTTCAAAAAAATGTTTGAATTTCCAAAAGTCGTAGAACAAAAGTTGTTTGTTAAGGTGCACAGAAGTGGCCCTCAACGGCTTGCTAGTATAATTTCCAATAACCCTGTATACTTACTTATAAACTAATAATATTGGCCTTTACATCTAGTCTAGATAATTAACACACCGCCAGTTTATTTACCCATGCTTTGTAGAGACCGGGACATTTATTAGATGGAGTTGGCTTCCTTTATCTTAATAGCAATGTTAATAGCGCACGTAAATTTTTCATAAGAAAAGTCCATTGGTGCACGGCCAGATAGTATATTCGAACCCACGAATTTCGGAATGAAGGAAGACCACCACCACCACCACCACTACCACTGAGTCTATACCACTCAACCTAATAGTTAGTGGATTACCTACTTAGATATATGATATTACCCAAACAAATAAAAAAAAAATTAAGATTCTTACCGTAAATTATATTTGAGAATTACCTCTAAGGTACAATCCACGGTCAAAAGTCTCTGCCCACCGTAACGTGCTTATACCACTCACACAACTAAACACATAGCTAACAATATGTTGAAAATAATAATCATACTGAGTACTTTTAATTCAAGTATTTAAGTTTGTGTGTAACGTCTACTAAAAGAAGGTCGTAACTCCAATACTTGTTGATAGTATTATTGTAGCCAACTGATCATTTATGAAAATTCTAAGATCATGCTTCACGAAACATCCTTATCAGAACAGCTCATTTCAACACAATCCTGTTCCACGTGATATACATGATAGCAGCTTTTTAAAACGAGGGGACGCAACGAGTAGAAATTTATCAAAAGTCCCGTGTTCTTTCCATTAGCGACATCTCAGATTGTCACAGTTACACACGTGTTCAGTATAATGACACAATATACGTGAGATGGTGTAATGACGCCTTTTGATGGCGCATCAACAACCGTATCATAACTCTCCATGACTGCTAAGAAATAAGATATCTCACAAAGCTTGAAAATAAGCAAAAACTCGCAGACGTTAATAATGCGAGAGGGCGCTTCAAAGACTTAAGTATCTACACTAATTTTATAGTTGTATCACCAGCCATTGAAATTTCAAAGAATACTTTTGTTTAACTTTAATTTTCTTGTACAAAACAAGTTTGAAGAGGCACAAAAGCCCAATTAAAATTGTTTGCGAATGGTTGAGTAAATTCGAATAAAAATTGTTACAACGCAAATAGAGACTTGGTAAGCTTCTTCGCAATTTTAGGTTCTTAATAAGATATTAATAAAGATGTTACGAACGACAAAGGATAGTAGGGAACGCGCTCACTTTCCTAACTAGAATGTAAAATTACAAGAAGCCAAAAGAGTCCTTAACGGGAACAATGAAACCCACGGTGATGCAACCGCTCTTTATGACTAACTTATGTAGTTTTGTAATAAAATGGATGACCTTATTTTATGTGATCGTTTAGTTAAACCTAATTTACAATTAGAGTTGTTCCTGACCTGATGTACTATCCTACAAAATACTATTTGATTTAAACTTGACACATTTCAAAACAGCTAGTACACGACGTGGGCGTAGTAATAAGCCTAGTTAGATCCAACTTTAGAATCCAACAATACTTGATATTAGTTTCCATTGGAAGCCACTCAAATTATACAAATGGGAACATTGAATAACAATCCAAAATTGATACAGAGCAATATAATATCGGAGATAACCGCGGTCGGAGCCCCTTGCGGACCTTTAGACATGAAAATCTAAGCATTTGTCCGGGTTTCTCCCCACCATTGGCTGTCAGAGGATATCAAATATCATTGAAAATTAATCAAGGGATGCTCGTATTACCGTTTAGCTACGGGGCGTCTTCCTTCGAAACTTTCCTTTTGTAATGACTTGCATTAAGTATTTGTGTAAACAGAAACAATGACTTTTATCTTCTTGACACACGTCGTTAACAAATATCATTTTTTGTTGCGTTTGATCTTTCTGTAGTTCACATTTTAGAAAATTGAGCTCTGTCTTGGTATATTTTTTAATAATAAAACAGCTCATCCTATACTACTAATATTTTAAATGTGAAAGTTTGTGTGTGTATGTATGTTTGTTACTTCTTCACGCAAAAACTACCGAAGCGATTGCGTTGAAACTCGGTATGTAGATAGCTGGAGATCCGGATTACCACTTAGGTTAATTTTTATCCAGATATTCCCACGGGATCGGGACTAAGCGGGTGAAATCGCGGGGCGCAGCTAGTTTGTTACATATTTTCCTGTATTAAAAATTTACAACCAAATTTTTTATCTATATGTTATCTACAGACAGGTTTTAAAATTAAAGATAATATCTTACTCTATATTTAACGGCTTACCGCTTCTGCGAAGATCATTTCGTGCGGGCCCTACCTCGTATTAATATAATCTCAGGGAAGCTTTATTTTATACAACTTTCACCCTCCGAAGACAAAAGACGTATCACAGTCATAAGTCAGACGAATTAATCCATATCACTTCACAATAAAATGGAAGAAACATTTGAAGAAGTTAATATAAATTTATAACAGTGTCAAGGGACGTATTATTAATATTCTCAGCGTGCTTCTGTGTATTTTGGTAAATGGCACAGGCATATTCTGTAGGGATATTTTGTAATTCTGCTAGCATCACGAATTTAATATGATTATTTTTTGCTTATAACGCAATAATTTGCTGAAATTCTGACTTTTCTGTGACTTTAGTGGTTGTTGCCGGTATACCTACTAGACGAACCTTTTATAAAGGTCACCTGTAGTACCAAACAATAACAATAAAATTAAAATTGATATGGGTATTGTATTGAATACCTTTCTATGTCAGATTCCTAAATAAGTTGATAAGTAATTCTTTCTATTACTATTAATAGATGTGCTATTTCTTTATCGCGGAACTCCCGATCTCGTGGAAATATCGAGATAAAAGGAACCTTGGTATGAGGATACATTGATTCATTAATAGTTAGGACTCTAAGTTCAAGTCAGTCAAGTTTCATCAAAATCAATTCAAGCAAACAAACAATTATATCTTTCCTCACTATAATATTAATATAGTTATAAATTAAAATCGTATTTGTGTTGATAGACTCTAGACTAATCTTTAGTGTCGCAAAGGGCGACTTTCAATTACGAAGTTGAAATTCTTCATATTATCCTGTCAATCAGTGGTTGATTCATTCGGTATTTCATCATGGAGGGAAAGCTTATCTGAATAATTTTCCGGCATCCCGCCTCTTATGTTGGCGACTGCATCGGGAACCACATCTAAAACAAATTGAAAATCAATTTTACGAAGGGTCCCTAAAGCAACATCTTGACGAATATCAACTTGGAGATGAAGCGATGTAAATTGTAATGTAGATACTTCGATCGCGCTGTTTTGTTTGTAAATAATATTTATGTGATGGTAGAGACTTGAAAAAATGTGTAGGTATGTGTGACTAATTTTTATATTGATACTAGCTGTCCCGGCAAACCTTGTTTTGCCATTTACAAAAAAAAACAGAAAACTAAAGGGAAACAAAATATAAAATAGATAATAGGCGATTCTTAGACCTACTGAATATGCATATATTTCATAAAAATCGGCCAAGCCGTTTCGGAGGAGTATGGTAACTAACATTGTGACACGAGAATTTTATATATTAGATTTGATTACAAAATTATTAGTTTTAGCTTCAGGTGAACAAAGGGTTGGCTGTACTTTGGCCAAGGGATCGGCATTGCCATCTAAAGAGGCAATGCAGCGAGCCTTTTGGTTACATATCTAGGGAAACTTCTCAAGATTTTTAACATATTTTTTTCTGTTTAATAAGTTGTAACTTCGTAATGTTTTGTAACTTGTTAATCAATGTATCACTGATATCAGATTGATATTCATAAAGTTAAAAATATTATGTAAAATAATATACTTTTAAAACGTCATTTGTCAGCCACATTTAGGACTAGATAGTTACCCTATTTTTTATATAAAAAGTGAAGATTTAAAGTATATTATTTTCAAAAGAAATTCAGTTAACACATTACTATACCAATCTCAGAGGGTAGAAAATAGGAAAATACATCACCTTAAAGTGAGAAGGGAAGATGTGTATCAGACAGGAAATTCAACTCGCGTCGCGCGTCGCACTTGATTTTCTGAAAAGAACCCACCTTTTCGTACACATATGGACATCTGATTCATGAGTTTTATCTACCATGAAATGTGTGCCTAAGAATTCAATAATACCTACGTGCTACGCGAGAATAAATGGTAACGAGTATCGATTTCCCTCTTTGAAAATTATGTTTTTCCCTTTGAGTGCTTTCAACATTGCGGTTGATGTACGGGTGGGTTCGGGAAATATGTGAGGTTAAATATGCCTTGCATAATCTAGGTAGACTAAACTCATAGAATTGTTGTATATAGAGGTGAAAAAGCTCTATGCCCACTAACTGTATGTCTATTTATCTGATACTAGCGACCCGCCCGGCTTCGCACGGCTATATTATGCATGTATTATACATATAAACCTTCCTCTTGAATCACTTTATCTATTAAAAAAACCGCGTCAAAATCCGTTGGATAGTTTTAAAGATTTAAGCATACATATTGATATAGGGACATAGGGACAGAGAAAGCGACTTTGTTTTATACTATGTAGTGATAATAACTAGGTAATTGGGCGCTTTCAATTTCGACTCAGTTTATACATTGATAAACTTGCGTTGGTTTTTTTATCGACTTTAAAAATTGTAATTTCTCAATTCGTCCCATATATACATATATATTATTATATAAAGTTCTTTACAAAGTTTTTGATCAACAATGTAACTTTTCTAACAAAAACGGAACAAATTAGGCAAACAATCATTTTTCCGCCTTCCCCATTTTTATTTTAAAGACGGTGTCAATAAAAATACATTACAGAGAGGTGAATAAAACGAGTAATGTAACTCAATTTTCCGTATAAAAATTGGCATTCTTTTGTATAAGGAATTCTTTGATTCGAACCCTCATGAAGAACTGCGAAGCGATTATTATTACGTTCAAAAACCCATCAAAAGTTACAATTGAAAAGTTAAAGTATTCCGGGTGGGACGATGTGCCTCCCTTGGCTATCTGCAAATGAGTTCGACATAGAAATATTATATTGTGTACCCATGTCGTGAGCGATGCAAAGAACATTTAATCTGGTAGTCTATTTTTTTCTTACATAAAATTTATTTTATTCGATCGTAAAAATATGACGATAGTTTTATCAAACCTTTAAAAGCATTGATTAAAATGCAATTTACAATATTTTGTGTTGTGGTGTTGTTAAATGTTTCCACAAGCGCCACATCGATGCAAAGTTAAAAAAAAATGTGTTATTAACATTTTCAAGTAAAAAAGATCTACCTTAACTTAAAGAGAAAATAGGATTGTAAAAGTTTGAAATCACCTCTTGATGATTTAGCCAACTTTTACAGAAAACCGATCAATTGGTTTTATTGTAAAAACTATTCAACTATTGACATCGACAGACCCTCTTACAGGCGAAACTTATCTCGTTCCACGCTGCATTCCCAAACAATTTTATTAAACTTTCACGCGGCAAACCATTGTACCGTACCCGTCTTCGTACAACTTCCCTAAAATTCTTTTCTCTAACTTTTTTTTTCCGAAAAACAAATTACCTTCGCTCCCCTGCAAATGCACCTTGAAACACGAACGCTCCACTCTGAATAATTAATACAATAGCAGGTTAAATTCTTCCAAGTGTCAACTCTCCCCTAACTTTTTTAAAAAATACGACACCATCAAAAGTGCGGTCTTAGCGATCGTCTAGACCTTTTATCTTCGGAGGGTTGTTTATTAAATTTGTTTATTTTATTCGAATTGACATTGATTTGGGAAAAGTTTGTTGGATCTGAGTGCGATGCGTGTCGATGCGGAACCTGTGTTTTTGAAGTTTACGTATGTCAGGTTCGTTTGATCCTGATTGAAAAATTTACTCAGTCCAAATAAATAATATTTGCTATGAAGTTTTCGTTAAAACAAATTTGAGGGGAGAACGAAATTCGATTTTGGCACCTTCAAACAAGTTTAAGTAGAAATAAGTATGGTATTTTTATACGATTTAATACTAGCTACTAGGTAGTAGTAGGTACCTAGTACTTACCTAAAATTCAAAACAGTTTTTTTCGATAACTAAAATCGAAAAAAATTTGGAAGTATAAAATTCAAAGACCGAACTGATTGACGACTGATATCAACGCATGACTTAAAGCAATGAACGAATCGGTCTAAAAGTGTGCATACAAATAACTAAGATGACGTAGGCATCCACTAAATAAAGATCTTTGGAAAATACAATTCAACTCATACGTGGACAAAGTCGCCGGTTAAAGGCTACTGAGTTATAAATGGTCGCAACAAAAGTACGCTAAAGTAAATAAGGTTTTAACTACAAAAAACTGGTTGCCTGTAAAGTCGGTATACGGGCGAAAGTTTTACGTGACAACAACTGTGCTCGAGTGGAAGGGACGCGTGCCTTTCACTTTTTATGTCTGTCTCTCTCGCTCTTAGGCGGGCTAACCATGCCCGCGTGCCTCTCACTCGCTCTCATTGTGAGCGCATAACGTCAGCGGAGCGTAACGCAGTTTCTTGAAGTGTCACCCGGCAAACCAATTTATAAAACGTTGTCACGTCAAAATGTATTTCATTATTTTTTTGTGTAAGGAAAGTATTTGATACAATTTTAACTTATATGTATTCTTTGCTTCTTAATCTCTCAATAATGAATCAGCCCACTTCCATTGGTCACGTGGCCTATCATAGATAAAACCAATACAAACTTTTATTAAAAAGTATGCTATTTTTTATTCTTTCGCGTAAGCAATGCCCTTTAAATCCCGACAATAATTTCCCTAGGGGGTTTCAGGCTGGCCTTTGACAGGGGTATTCGTGGACAGTAGGGTGCCGGGCGACCCGCCTTAGAACTTGTAAGGGGTACTAGGGTCACTCCTGAGTCGTTTATTGTTACTTGACGTTTATGGTCACCGAAAGGGCACGAGAAGGTCAAAACTCGAACCGAGTCCCAGGTAATTTCAGAACAATTAATAATGAAAATCGTTTCTAAACTGGGGATATTGAATGGTTTTGTGAGCCGGGAAATTGGTTATCGAAGATTTATTTGGATATTTTGTTGTATTTATAGTTTAACGTTTAATGGTATTATTTGCTCGAATTTATTGCTTATTTTAAGAACAATCATGATATTATACGTAGTCAGCTGCATAATTGCAGCCCCCGGTAGAGTTCAAAAATTACTATTATTCGCATGTTTTCATTCTAATATTTTTGTTTGATAAATTCATGACTTAGAAGACTTTAACCTTCAACTAAAGCAGGTATCTAGAATCTTGCTTGTGTTGAAACCATTCTTATAACAGCCGTTTTGGAGCTCTACGGTGGGTCTGCAATTATGCAGCCGACCGTACCTATTAACGTTTTCACATTTAAACTGACGGAAATTTAAGTTAACACACGGGTAGGTAGTTTTATAAAAATACAGTCCTTTCCTTTCCTTACACCCATCTTTCCTTTCGAATTATCTTAAAGTTTTAAACATTGAAATCCATATTTTACATACTTTCGCACAGCTAACCCCATGTTAAGCCATCCCCTGCAGATCAAACATGAGTCTTTGTACATCTTTACAAGCTCGAAGCCAATATTTCCCAAGTTGTATGAAACTGTATGAAATGCAAATAGAATTTAAAAGTTTGCATATTTTCTTAGCGAAACTACGAAGTCGCGCCTACAGTCTCTTTGTGTTATTGAAACAAAGAGCTAATGTAGTGGGGGAGTGAAATACTGTAGAGAAGTTTGTTTTATTTAAGATAGATATCCTTGAATACACAATCAGTATAGTTTAGTGATACTAAACTTACGTTCTTTAAACTTGAACACGATGTAGTGCAAATTAAATGCAGTGGCAGTTCTTATTAGGACCAATATTGCACAAACTATGCAGATAGTTCCCACAACTGACTGCATTTAAGAGGAAAGGGTACCGGGGGCTCTCACCACAAACGTCGAATGTTTTCTCCCTGGATAATGATACTAGAGCAAATATTTTTGGTGCATAAAACTTATAATGGCCGTGACCATGCCCCTATTTTTTAATTTTTTTTAATCTTAATTTCTATGATAATTAGAAAATGAAAAAAAAACAAAAAATAGGGGCATGGTCAGTTCAGTTATAGGTTTTATGGCACAAAAATATTTGTGCTAGTGTTATTATCCAGGGAGGAAACAGTCGACTACGTTTGTATGGAGAGAGCGCAGGCACCCTTTCACCTTAAGCTTAAAATAATGAAGTAAAAAATAAATAAAACAAAATCATATTGTCTCTTTTATTCGAAACGATTATTGAAACAATTTGAAGCAGTGTCATAATTCCAATGAGAATTTTACTTTTGCAGTGTCTCTTTGGTAACTCACAAATTATATTACCGAGGTTAATAATACAGAAAAGTTATTCAACAAACTCTTTAGAAAGTTGAAAGTCAAAGCCTCTCGCAAAGTAATAATCCCTTGACGTCTCTCTGTGCTAAGTTTAATTCTAATAAAATAACCTTTGGAATATGAACTGGCGTTACCCAAATGCGGAGTGATAAATATCTTCGTACAACCTACTTGAATATTCTCATTTTAAATATATTTTCATCAGTTATATTGTAAAACCTAAATAATAATGAAGCTTCCAAATTTCGAAATTTAACTGGTCTAAGTCATACAAAAAATGAATTTGAGCAGTGTCTGTATAGATGCGGTACAAACACACATGGCTTGTAAAGCTAATGCTTTAGCCAGCATAGCATAAAGATTATATTATTGGGGGAAGCAACAGCGCTGGCCACAAATGTCATAAACAAATTGTGTGCCCGTGTGTTGGGGACTGAGCAACACGTTGATGGCGCAATTAGCACTATCGAGAGAGTCGCTCAAAACATGCGTTGTCATGAGTGATAAGACCTTTCCAGACTTATTTTTCCTACGTGTTTGGGTCAAATTTGAATAGCATGTCACGCTTCGCACTGATGATCCTGAGGTTATGCGTATGCTTATATAGTCACACTACATCACGGACAGTTATTGTATCTCCTTGTTGAGTATTGCCAGAAAATTACAGAGCATCATCTTGGCTAAAATGATTTACGTACTTTCTTCTCTTGAAGTTTACCGGAAAACCTCATATCTCATGAAATACATTACCGTATTTACTTGAAGAAATCCCATAACGATATTTCAAGTAACCCTAAAATGAAATATTAATATTAGCGCCATATAATGATTATATGGCAGGGGTCAATGTGGAACAAACTTTATAGGGTTCTAGCATGAAATAAGGAATCATAATTCAAATCGAAAAAAGTTTCCCGAGTCCGGGTAATTTTTCCCATCTAACAACAAGTTCTACTGGAGGGGTTGCCGATCCCGCCTCAAGGAATTCTAAGAGAAGGTTTACATTTTTAGCCTTTCGCCGTGTCTTCCTCTACACTTTTATATCGCCTTTTGATTACTCTCTCAACAAGTTATGCATATTGTAAAAGTCTTCGACGTCGCGGTTCCGAGAATTTTTGGCGTCTCTTTTATGTCTTTGGGTCGTTGATGTCTCATTTTTCTTACCTTTTATCTTTTTCGCTTTACTATGAATGAAATCGCATTTTATTTATAACATTTTTCCACCTTACGAAATTTATAAGATCACAGAGTAAACAAAGCGTTTTGGGCGAGTCAACGACATTTACATTAAAAATGATAGAGTGGGAGCACAGAATAGATAATAGTCGTAGGAGGGAAGTGTAAATTGCATGTAACCCAACGATTAACATGGTAATGTTTGAAAAACTGAAAAACCTCGACAACGGAATTGCTGGTTTAAAGCTGTGCTAACTCTCTATGCACTGTTAATTCCCCTTAAGATTCCAGATCCACCCTAATTGTTATCGGCGTGCCCGACCCTTAATGGTGTTTCTAATGCGACTAATGTATTTTCGAGACATTTTGCAGCTTGCCTTGGGGCCGTTTTTCTGTTTGTATGAACGCAATGTGACTCCCCCGTCCTCCATTCACGGTAACTGTATTATCTGCAAATATGGTCCCAATTTCTATTGTCCATCGGAGTGGTGGCAGTGCGAAACGAATGTAATGAACATAAATAAGAGATATGCGTTCGAGAGGACATCGAAAGCCTACCACTTCAGCCATACATCTCAGTTTTATCACTGAGGGAGAGATTTCTCCTTTAATAACGGATTTATATACTGTTTTTATACAGAAACCAGCTGCCCTCGGACACATTATGACTTTTCTTAACTAGTTTAGGTATGGCACGTAGTCAGGGTAAAACCTGGTTAGAATTTCATTCATTCAAGAAATTTCTTCTACAAATTGTACGTGCAACTCGTTCAAAATCCCTAATCGATAGGTTTTATGACTTTGATTTTATTTCCTTAATCGTATTAGGGAACAAATAAAAATGTGAAGAATGTATTGAGTGTAGGTAAACAATACACTCGAGTCAGCGGCACTCGTAAAGCAGTTCCTATAAACGTAGCAAGGCGGTAAATTAGATTTTATTTTATTTCTTTAACAATTTGCGGCCGGACACAGACAAAGGGCGCATAGGTTCGATACCCGTGGTCAGCAATTCAAAGGTTTATGCGGGTACTTTTATTACTTACCTACGACGACGGGTTAGTGCTGCACGTTTGTCGATACTTAGCCAGCCTTATTATATTCGTAACTGGCCACTTATTACGCTACTGTGGCAATAAAATACTAAATTACATAACGTGACCTATAACATTGAGTCTACCTATTTATTACATTATTTTCATAAAGATGTTATTTTATTCCAAACATTACCAACGACATAAATCTGTACGCATATAGATTTTAAATTAATAATTATTGAATTATTTAAAAAAAAGTAGGTACCTATTTTATTTCCATTTTATAAATGAGTTATTTTTAACCTTATTATACCTAACTAGCGACCCGCCCGGCTTCGCACGGCTATATTGTGCACGTTATATACATATAAACCTTTCTCTTGAATCACTCTATCTATTAAAAAAACCGCATCAAAATCCGTTGCGTAGTTTTAAAGATCTAAGCATATATAGGGACAGACAGTGTAAAGTGACTTTGTTTTATACTATGTAATGATAATCACTACATAGTATAAAACAAAGTCGCTTTCTCTGTCCCTATATCCCTGTGTATGCTTAAATCTTTAAAACTACGCAACGGATTTTAATGCGGTTTTTTTAATAGATAGAGTGATTCAAGAGGAAGGTTTATATGTTTAATACATGCATAATATAGCCGTGCGAAGCCGGGGCGGGTCGCTAGTGAAGTATAAATTATTCTGCTACTAATTTTTACCATGTTTTGAACTATGCGCCCGTGCAGTAGGGCCTTACTTCCTGATCTTCCTCTGTCCTCATGCATACAGAGGCTTTTTACTCGTTTGCGCGACGCGACTAATGTATTTATTAGTTCAAGGATTACTACTTTATTTCTGTCGATAAAAATAATCGCGACATCACTAATTTCAGAGAGCATGCAGTAAGTCCACTGCGTACAGCCGATCGGACCCCAATCGCCGGCCATTGTCCACCCATGTTCTTGTTCCATTAAAACACCGTTAACCATTCTTTATTGTTTTATACGTAGTTCCATGCCAATAAATGTCCACGGCTCTTGGGAAATACCACGATATCGTACCGCGATTTCGACTTCGCCAATATTATTAAACTCGCCCTTTATTACAGAAATTTGTAGTACTTAAATCATTTTAATACGATCATGAGACCGTTCTAATTGTGCAATTTACAATGAAATTGGGCCGTTAGAAATTTAATGAGAGTAAGAGGTTAGATGGCGTTGGAGATATTTCGAGAAATGACTGCTTTGAACTAACTTTAATTACATTTTCGAATTAATAGGAAAAAAACAAATTAATGAAATAGGCTAATTGACATTTGTAAATAGAATCATAATCCTTATGATATTACAAAGTAAACATCTTTTTTTGTTTGTTATTGTACCCTCTTCAACGGTCAAACTGCTCAAAATTTTTCAAATTTTTGATGACAATTTTCGATTTTTGTCAATTTTCATTATGTGGAGAATGCTATAGTTTGTATTCGGGTGAAACGGTAGGGATCAGTTATAGTATTCAATAAATAGCGAAGTAAAAATACAATTTGAGTTTTGATCAGAAATTTAAAAAACATTGACGGCAATGACATTAAATAAATTTTGCAGGACATTCCACACGTCGCCATCTAGCCCCAAGCTAAGTAACTAGACTTGTGTCATGGGTGGTAGACAACGTATAATACTACTTATATAAGTACTTTTCTTTTGTAAATATAAAGTTATGATATATAGAAACAACCAGACCACAGACAAATATCTAAGCATAAATACTTGTCTGAGAGGGGAATCGAACCCGCAACCCTGTGTTTGGCAGTCCGGCATGGTGACCATTGTGCCAACTGGGTCGTCAATGACATTGCCAAGATATCCTGACGATCATCCCAAAATGCAAACAATACTAATATAATCAAGTATTATGTACTTAAATAAATGATTAAGATGAGCCAATAGGTACCTACCAAGCAAACGTTGGCGTAGCAAGTAAACAAAGAGGAGATAATACGTCGACCGCACGGCTATTAGACGACGTAACTTGGATCCGCAGGAACAATCTAATAAAACATTCAGAAGCTAAAGTGAGGGAGAACGCAAAATCAGATTGTCTCAAAATCACACGACTGACAGTGTAACGTGGTTCCACTCGCGCATCTATAATTCAGCGGTAGTCATAGAAATAAAATACCCATATCACAAATAGAGAAGAAAAACCGAGAGGATTTTTATTACTTACCATAATTTTGGCCCCGGTTTATGTGTTAGTTATTTGAAATACTTACTGTCAGATTTGATGTAATTACAGAACAAAGTAAACTGAGGTGGAAAGAGTGCTTGTCTATAAGTTAAAACCTAACCTAATCGGTAATGCTCTGATGTTTCTCGATTACATCAGGTATTTAATGTGTTTAAGAGATGTTCCAAGGTATTTTATTAGTTTTAGTGCTACTATAGCTGTTGGCATGATGCCAAAAGTAATTAAAATAAAAACTAAAACCGAAAATATGATGCACAGTATGCGTCATAAGTCTATTATCAGTTTTCTACCATAATCAATAAGTATTGGACTCACGACCTTCTTTTAATAGACGTTACACAGAACCTTATATACTTGAATTAAAAGTACTCAGTGTGATTATTACTTTCAACATGTTAGTTATGTATTTAGTTGGCCGAGTGGTATAAGCCGCCACCCGCTACACGAACCGACGTGAGTTCGATCCAGGTTACGTTGTCATAATGTTCAAATAGTGCTGCACAGGATTGTAAACGTTACGGTGCCGGTGGACTTTTGAACATTGATTGTACTTATGTGATGAGGACTCTATTTTAGGAGCACACAGAACCATCAAATGAACCTTTTTTGTCTCTATTTTATCTCTATGTAAACGAGAGTACTTTATTGTATGAACTAACTTTGCGTTGATCTATTTCCGCTTCCATTTCTGTAGGTAGAAACACTTCGACGTGTACGAATTAGGACGAAGGCAAACTACAGACGGTCATTAAATCGAGCTATATTTGATAGTTTAGCTGGAGAGTCGTTGGTAGGTATAATAATAAAAAACGTATTTTGAAAGTAGTTGCAGTTTTTGATGCTCAGCTTTCCGGCAAGTTAGAAAAAAAATGTAAACGACTGATCGATAATAAACGATATTGTTTTGTGTTTTGCCTATACTAACCTATTATCCAATGTATAATATAAGTTTAAGCTTTTAAGAAAAGTAGACGGATTAATGATAATATAAATAACTTAAAATTAAGTAAATTAATCTCATCTCGGTGCTGGAGATCAAACTCTACATTTTATAAGAAATTTCGTTTGATATACCTTTAACTACGCAAAGTACCAATATTTAGTCCTTATTTTATTATTAACTAGCTGCGCCCCGCGGTTTCACCCGCGTAATAATTTTCTACGCAATTTTCTTATTTTTTTCTTTTATAAGAACCTTCTAACAATAACAAACACAACAACAAAATAATTAGCGAAAGCGGTTCAGCTGTTCTCGAGTTGCGCTTAGCTACACATTCAGCAATAAAATTTATTTTTATACTAGCTGCCCCGGCAAACGTTGTTTTGCCATTTAAAAAAAAACTAAAGGAAACAAAAAAAAAATAGATGTTGGCCGATTCTCAGACCTACTGAATATGCTCACAAAATTTCATGAGAATCGGTCAAGCCGTTTCAGAGGAGTTCAAGTTCGAACCCCGTGACACGAGAATTTTATATATATAGAGATTATAGAAAAAATGAGTTTGCTGACACTGGGCGTTTCTAGATTTAATCAATTTAGTACGACTAGGTATTTTTTATATGCAATTTTCCATGATAAATAGGATATCTTAGTTTCCTAATTTACATTAAGTAGTTATTTTATTAAAATGATCAATCTTATCGCTTAGGTATACATTACTTTCTATATCTACTTGCTTAATTTTACTTTACTTACGTTTAATAAAAAACATCAGTCAGTACACACTGACCTGATTACCAAACTCGTGTAAAGCAACATACAATAATTTAGGTAATGTAGGTATCCGAACAAAGGAATCAGTAATTACGCTTCCCCGAATCTAATTTGAATGCAACCTTATTGGTAACACGTTATCTTCAACAATAGACGTTGTAAGATAAGGTAAAGTTATATAATAGGTAATTGCTCATGGTGTGGTGTCACGGAATCGGCAACCTTTCACACTTCAGTAATTATCGGCGGGGAAGTTTCCACCACTGAATGAAGGTTCTAACCATTACTGCTGCTACGGTAGGGTGAACCAAAAAGTCGATGTGCTCATTCCAACTTTTGGAGTTAGTGCTAAAACACCTTCAACTTTAACAGTTGCTTGCTCTACAGAATTAGAATTACTTCGAGATAGGTGTCTGCTACTATATATCTGTTTAACTATGAAACGTAGTAGAGTGGTTTTATGGGGCTAGTTTTATTATAGTTGCTTCTCTCGTTAACGAAAATACTTTTACATTTTCATCTTGAAAAAGGACACCTGAAAGATTTGTTTTCTTCATAAAGTAAGACTTTATTATACTAGTTTTATGAGTAGTTACACGAATATAGTAAATTTTTCACGTAGATTCGTAATATTTTCTTGGCCAGAATGAACGGTACGTGCAATGTCCGGAACTTTAGAAAATATGCTTAAAATATTGTTTGACTCCCGGCTAAAAATATTTTTATTCTAGAAACTCAAAGTTAGATCATTAGATTATTTCAGAACTCCTGGAATTTTCTACAGGTATCCATTTTATTTTAACAGCACGGCATAAAAATAAAAGTATGATCAAAATTAAAGATATCATAATTCCATCTGTGAATTAATTTATAACAACTTGGAAAAGTTTTGTTAGCTACAGCAAGTGTAATTAGCGATGTTCCCTGACGTCGAAGTTAGCCCAAGCATCGATTAATAAGTACCCCAGAAAAGGCATCCCCTATGCGGTAAAACCAAACTTTTCCTAATTAATTGTAAGATTTTAATCATGGTACTGACGTAACGGAATTATTATGGACTGTTTAATTTCCATCTACGCCCTTCGGCATCTTACTGCTAATGCGTTATTGCAAAATTTTAATCAAGGGCGTAAGAGAATAATTAAATTATGCAGGCTGTCGTATGCACTCTCTGATTATAAATCTTGTATATTTGTTTTAGAAGTAATAGTCATTATTTTACCATAAGTAAGCACGCTGTTTCTTAATGAAAACTTGTGGTATTTATACTCCCTTATTGGGTTTATATGTAGGGTTTATATTGGTTTCTTCTAAATATTTTGATTAATATTTTGCGGAATTGAGACTTTGATATATTTATTAACGTTATTTAACATTGAACCTTTTTATAGAGAAATATGTTTAGTTTCGAATAGGTTCTAAAACAAACTATCGACCAAGTTTGTTTAAAAAATATATAACCTATTCGTAGTTCCAGTCCAAAGTCAAATTTTTTCTTGCTCCATTTAGTTTCAAGTTCCTGATAAACAAATAGTATTTCAAGCTCAAATTGAAGACAGACAGACAAACACTTTTTTAAGATACAATTTACAACAATATAATCACAAACAAACTTTTGTAAGTAATGTTGGATTGGATGTTTTGAAAATAAATAAAACAAATCTACGGTCTAAGTTAAAATCAGCGAAATTGAAGTTGGTGATCCTGAGGAATGATCGCTCCGAATCGGTCTCGCGTTGGCCCAAGATCAAATAATTTTATGAAATGAACCCCGGGTCCATTTAATTAACCCAACCTCCCCTATTAAACTGTACAAGAATTCCCCGGGTTAACATTAGCATTCGTCGGGAATATAATTCGCGCGGTACGAAAAAAAATTTTTTTATACATTTAACGATTTTAATTCTGTTCCATCTCACACATGACTTTGTTAACGAATAGGGAAAGTTAATTAATTTTTATTGGATTTTCTTTTCGGTAGCAAAGTTTAATTACTACAAAGGGAGGCATATTAAACCACGTAAAAGTTGGTATAGTGCGCGCTTGAACGTAAATAATTTGTTGTAACCAAGATATTATCATTTATATTGACTGGAAACACGAAATATTCTTATACGGAACGTTATTTATTCGCGAAAACTCGCTGCTACAACACTGTTACACTAATAACCTTCCACTATTGCTAAAAGTTGGAACACGAGGATGTTCCTTAACTTTTTATCGCTCAAACTTAATCCATTTAGGTCGAACGAACTTGACGTGATCTACGAGAGGTTTAATATGTAACAGACGCGTAGAAATTAAGCGAGCCGAATCTGAACTCATCAAATATTAAGCCTACCTGGCGCCCTCTAAATAAATAAGTCGAGTAAATGAAAAACATCCACGTTCCAGTATAAGGTAGGTATTGAACGGCGAGAATTCGTTTGGGGGCATTAATAAATATGCATAGAGCGTCTACTCCACATCCTCTGTGATTAGTCGTGTGGGGTTGCCCTTACCTCCCTGACAGTGATACGGATAGGTGAGTGATAGCAAGGGAGGCACTAAGGAACCCCCCTCAGCTAATAATGGTGTATCTCTCCGTTGTATCGGCGAAATTTCTTGGATATTGCCAATAAGCTGTTCACGTGTGCCATTGTTTCTATTGATGCGTGCGTTCGTGGGAACAACCGATTGGGAACTTTCGAGGGAATCACTGCCAACGGGCACGTGTCACGAATATCACAATTCCCTTTTATTATTTTTGAAATTTTATAACAAAGTTTTATTAAGCCAATAGCCACAGAGGTAGATGTAATTTTAGCTCTGGAGATATTAAATTGTTCAATTTTTGTTATATTTTTGTTTAAAATTAAATTAGATTACTGCTAAGAACTATGAATCTAAATACTAAAATAATCTTTATACTGAAGTGATTTATATTTGAAGTAGGTAGCTCGCGGAAACTAATTCCACGTATTTTGGTGGTGGCTATAAATTTTCAGAATGTAGGCACTGGAGGCGAGCATGCACTTTATTGCGCGCTAGGTCTGAGATGCATTATCCCAAGTTATACACTCCTGGGAGACACCACAGAAGAATGACTCCCTGGGCAAAAGGGGAGATACCATACGAGTTTTATTCCAAGACCGTAGCACAGTTTATGCTTGTTTCACTACTTATTGCTTACTGTCGTAAAGTTTTGTTAGAAACATAAATCGGGAGAGTTCCGGATATTAGCTTCTGAAAAAGTTATTTAGTAACAGACAATTATTGTCTTTCACGGAACAGTTTTACGAAAAGTGTGTTTTCTGAAAGCGGTCTTCTAGACAGTTTGTAGAAATCTCAATCAAAGTTGTTTTGTACATTGTAGTAAAACGTCTACTTAAGTTTGTCCTCCATCTACTTGATTGGATATTGCCGAATGCTCTTTAGTAAATTAATTCCACTCTGTGATGTCGCGCCCGAGTCTCTCAAGTAGACACTCGTAGTAGACAGTAACAAGGGCAATGATTGCGGGATTAATAGCTACGTCTCACCTCTAGTGGTTATATTTATTGTTATTGCTCTCGGATTGCGCGCGTGCCATCGCCAAAATCAAATTACAAGTCCGGCGCAGTCCTAAACAAATTTCAATTTTCAATTATGTCTGTAGGAGTGGCAGGAGAACGGCAGCTCCCCAGAGGGTCTGGTGACTTATTGCACTGTATCGGCTCGAGTTGATTTCTCAATAATATATTCAGAATAATTATTGCAAGTACCTACGCAGCGCAACGTTCAAATTTTCTCTCAAGAGATATAAATAATTTTGATTTATTAGTTAAACGGTAGTCGAGCGTCGATCTGAAGAGACGTGAGTATGATTTTATGAGTTTTATCGTTCGATACAGCCGTCGAAACAGTTGCCGCGTCACCGTGCTTATTGATTTCGTGGCAATAAAAGAATCGAACGCCGACCTTAGCCTCCCCATATACTTTTTCCGGTTCAATGAGCATAAATTGCAATAGGATTCCTCGCGGTGGATAGCCACGAATATTTCTTTAGAGTTCATACCAATAGGTCACAAAGAAAAGGTGCAAAGATTTACCTTCGTACCCTACACAAGCTATCGGTTAATATTAAAATATTTATTTTCAATAACCCTATTCTAAAGAAACATGTACGGTGCGAAGTGTCGTCGGAAAACTTTGAACGGTGATTTCGTTCTCACGGTCCAGTAGATTTAATCTCTGTAACTCAGTTTTATAGGACGAAAACTAAATCTTTCCCAATCAAAATCTTGCTGGATTTTTTCTCTAACATGATTTTCTTACTGAATTGAAAAATACTTTATTTTTCTATTACGTCAAACGAAATTTTATATAAAACATACTCAGTTAAATTCAGCTACTATCTAGGAAATTGATACAAATTATCTATTTAAAAAAAAATGTTTTAAAAAATAAAATAACCTTACAAGACCATTTCAATAATAAGCAAAAGTAAGGTCTTCAACAAATCAAATAAAATGAAACAAGAACATGAAAATAATACAACTGTTGTACCCATGCCCCATGGTTCCTATGAGTGCGTACTGGAAATAAAACAATAAGAAAAAAAGTATAGTAACAACCGCGGTGAACCATAGCAGGTGCAAGACAAACATCGAGCAATATAGAGAAATATAGGCAATAATGTACAGAGAGACGATGGCGATATCAATAAGTTCCGTGAGGTTGAGGTGAATAGATGAGATAAGGGGAGATGCGCGTGCTTCGATCTGGCTTTTGACGATTACTGATTTATCGCCATGCTATTCAAATTTCTTTTTCAATTTATACATGACTACCTACATAGTACGATTATTTTTACGTTATTAGGATAGTGACTGTGGAATATGGATGTGGACGACCCAGTTGGCACAATGGTCACCATGCCGGACTGCCAAACACAGGGTTGCGGGTTCGATTCCCGCCTCAGACAAATATTTATGCTTAGATATTTGTCTGTGGTCTGAAGGCCAATTCTCGTAAATAATATTGTTTAAATTACATTTCAATATCATCCCGATTGCATTTCGATTGCAAAAGATACCTCCAAAGTCAGTTTTTTTTTACAAAAAGCTAACTTTGAGGGTGTTTTGAGCTACTTTGCGGGTATTATTTGTGATCGAAATGCAATCGAAATGCTATTGAAATGTAATTTGAACAATGTTATTTACGAGAATTGGCATTCTGGTTGTTTCTATGTATTATAAGTATATATTTACAAAAGAAAAGTATATAAGTAATCCGTTGTTTAGCACCCATAATACAAGTCTAGTTACTTAGTTTGGGGCTAGATGGCGATGTGTAAAAAAAAAATATATATCAAAGATTAGATTAAATTAGTAGAATAAGTCCAACTATGTAAATGGTTCACAATCAAATTAAGGAAATTGATCATGAAACGAATACAATTTTATTGAATTCATTTGCTCGTCTAGAGCTCTCACTTCGAGAGCAATGAAAATAAACATCTCATTTGACTTCATAATACGATATTACGTTTTCAGTTACCGTTCAAAGTGCTGCATTATTAAAAAATGGAACCAATTCAGCGCTTCACGAACTCCAATAATTCAATGAGCAGTTTAAACAATACGAAATAAAGCACGAGCAGATATAATGTTTCGATTATTCCATTTCCCGAACACGGACCATTAGCGATACGAAAGAAAATCTGCCATCTCCAGAGATTTAAAATCAAACAATGCGACCGCTCGTAACATAATATCATTTGTTATTAATACACAAATGTTGCATTAAAAGGGAATAAAGTAAAGGCAAAAGTTGAGTCGCGGGCGTGGACCGGGATGTACCACCGCACGCTCAGGGGAAAAGCGACACTGAAAATGTTTATATTCGTACTTAGAGAGAAGAGGGAAAGAGGTTACGTTAGTAATAAAATTTTATAAACACACTTTAATATTTCGGCGAACGATAAGTAGAGGCGTGTGTGAAGTTATTTTCTTAAATATTTCTTGACGTGGCGGCGCAATTTATTGTTTTTAGATTGTCGTTGCTGCTTTTAAGAAAACCAAGTAATTTTTTGTATTTTTTTATTAATATTGTGACGTAAGTGACGTTAAAATTTACCCTAACTTACGTTTAATTCTTAGAAACCGTAGGTAAATTAATCCCAATGGGCGATCACGACGTGTTACGTAAACACAGGCCTCCCTTCGCGAATACCGTCAACGCTTTTCTCGCTTCGGATGTACATAAGATAATTTATGCAAATGAAATACGCATTATCCTGTTTCCTATTCGAAGGAATGTGTGCGTCCTGACATGTTTCCAAAACATGTTTATTGCCGCGTTTTAGGTTTATTATCGCGTCTTTGTGTGACTACTTTCATTAATGTCGCACCGTCTTAATATTTCAATTTAATTTATCAAAAACGTATGCGGTTTTGAAGAATATTTTCTAACAAACATACAAGCCATTTTGAACAAGGATGTTATTAAAGTTTAATTAAAAATAGACTACCGCTAAAGCAGATGTTGGACACATTTTATAAAAATCCATGAGATTGAAAAACTTAATCAACTCAAAGTAAACTAAGAACACAAACCAAGAACCGTTTCATGGTACTAACTTAGGAGAAACGCTTGAACCACCGCAGAGCATTTTCCGAATTACCGACACCAACCTAATAAAGGAAGAAGTTTTAGGAGCGCGTTTGATAAAAATACGGTGTCGCAAAAGTTTTCTTTATTAGTTTTTCCGTTTAATCCGACCAGTCGTGTTCCAATGTCTTTATGGCGAATTTTCAATCTGAGTCTGGGTGGAAGCCAATAAGAAATCAACTATTTTCCCCTGATTCTCGTGCATCGGTTCGAGGGGAGATTCGTTTCTTTACGACTTCTTTTACGATTGGAGGTGCATTCGGAATTAGTCCGCGCCATCGGGAAAGCCTTTTCGTGTCTCAAGACGAATGGTAAAAGGATTACAATGACTGAGTTCTTCTGTAACTTATACTTACTTACGAATCGTATTACATATTAATAGGTCATTGCCTTCTAATTGCTCGAACTATCATCATCATAACGTATGTTTTTTGTGAGGCAAATCTACTTATAAAAACCTATTTTCACGTAAACCAAGAGTTTATTATTATGCTTCAGAGAATTTTGTTAGAAATTTAAAACCAATAAGTTTTCTGGGAATACTTTATCAACACGTGTGACTTTTGTCCAGAGCGAAGTATGAACAGGTGTAAACGTTTGGTACTCATTACATTTACTCTAGTATGCGCATAACTGTCAAATCTTCATAAAATTTTAACATCCGTACTTATTTAAAAAGCAATAGTAGGGTCGGTCAGATAAATATTAAAATAAAATAAATAAATATTGCAGGACATTCCACACCTCGCCATCTAGCCCCAAGCTAAGTAACTAGACTTGTGTTATGGGTGCTACACAACGGATATACTACTTATATACTTTTCTTTTGTAAATATATACTTATAATACATAGAAACAACCAGACCACAGACAAATATCTAAGCATAAATACTTGTCTGAGGCGGGAATCGAACCCGCAGCCCTGTGTTTGGCAGTCCGGCATGGTGACCATTGTGCCAACTGGGTCGTCAATTGTACTTCTTGTTTGCTTTAAAAAAAATTACCAATTCTATTATATTTGTGACTCACCTGCACGTGGTGCTTAAGCATTACATAGTCTAAAACAAAGTCCCATTCCGCTGTTTATCCCTATTTATGCTTAGATCTTTAAAACTACGCAACGGATTTTGATGCGGTTTTTTTTTAATAGATAGAGTAATTCAAGAAAAAGGTTTATAATATGTATAATACATGCATAATATAGTCGTGCGAAGCCGGGACGAGTCGTTAGTATTATTATAATTTTAACCATCACTGCATTTGTATTTATTTGTAATAATCAGGCTCAGATCGTTCGATCCAAAACAACTAGCTACTCTGAAAGTTACAGTCGAGTGAATAATTTTTTCCTTTCAAATGACTGAAGTTTTCCCCAACGTGAGCCTTAAATGTTCACGATACGACAAGCATTTTCTGCGTGCATTTTTATCGTTATGAAATACCATTAACTTGAGTATGGGGTTTGCAAAGTATAGTTAAAATTAGTTAAAAATGTATTTTTTATTTTTAAAACGAACATTTAAGACTGTTTTTAAGTAGCTTCAACGGAGATGGCTTTGAATTTGCTCTCATTTAGTTACAAAGCCGTAAAACGTGATTCTCATGAGTGTATTTAATCAAGTGAGTGAAGTTAATAAGCAACACGGAGGTGGGTAATCTATCTACCTTGTTGCTCTTTATGAAAATACACTTCAAATAAACCGGGGTTTTAGTCAATAATTGTACGAACATAACTAAGTTGTGGGCTGTCTAGCCAACTAATTGATATTCCATGTAGTTTGCTCACTGTATTTGATTGCAATAAAGTGAGATTGTAAATAATTTATGAGTTTCAATGGCTAGTTGAAATCGATAAAAGTAGGGTTGTTGGGTCGTTTTACTAAAGTTAACAAACAAAGCTAATGGTATTTTAGTTTAAATTCTATTTTGATAGATAACTTTCAAACATAGAAAAGCTGTTAATCCATAAATATAAAATTAATGTTGACTGACGAACAGACTAGACTGATATATGCACAGGTCAAACCAATGGACGGTTCAGGCTAAAAGAATAATGGCAATACTTAGAACAAAAATTACTTGTTTGAAGGATGTTAGGTTTTTGAAGTTCCTATATGTGTAAATGTGAAAAAAATTGAAAAACACGTTACTTTAAATGCTTATATCTTTTTCCACATCTAGTTCACGAAATACTATCGATTTCATTGTAATCTAGAAAAACGGAGAATTTTATTATATAATTTGTATTTGTGTATATGCTCAAGAATGCCATGCCATCTTTCTTTAGCATTCAGATAGGGGTAGCTAAAGAGCGGTGTTGGCTTAATGGTAGATACCTCGACTTTCATTCTGAAGGTCGTGGGTTCGAATCCCGGCCAACCAAGCACCAATGGATTTTTCTTAAGATAAATTTATGTGCGCTAATTGACATTGCTCTTACGGTGAAAGAAAACATCGTGATGAAACCCGCGGCTTGGTTGGCTGGCGGCTGGAACTAAGCTGAGAGGGTAGTAGGTGGTGGGCAAACCAACTCCATTCTCACGTAAAAAGGTCCTAATTACAAAAGGTCTAATTGCGGTAAACAGCCCGTATACAAGTACAAGTAGGGGTAGCTATTATAGAGTAGGTATTACTAAGAAAGTATTTTGGAATATTTAACCACAACATGGATAAAGTCGCGAATAAAAGCGAGTATTTAAACCACAAAGCGAAGACCTAAAAATTGTCAGCCTACCTATTTATTTATTTCGTTGAAATATTGTGTAAGTAGTAAATACCTCGCTAAGAATAAACATCCTCAATACACATAAATTGTAAGATAAGATAAAGTCCAAGCTTTAATAGTTTATTACGTTTCGTCTAAGATAGCTCAAAGTTTACGGCTAATAAGTTTCGAGACTAACGCTGAATGACTCAGAGCCTTTAGAACCATTTTTACTACATTTTATATGACTTAATAAAGCGTAAAAAATTAAAATGCTTAACTTAATCTTGTGATATTAAGTTTTATCTACTTTGTAGTTATATTCTTCAGTTTTAATGAAGACATTAACTAGATTAATGTAAAACGAGGAGAAAATGACGTGTTTGTTAATACATGCGTAACATGTGTTAGGTAGGTTGATTATTATTAGGTATTTGTGTTAAAAAGTTAATTTAGTCTACGGTTTGATGATAATAATTGTAATATAAAATGAAGATTTAAAAATTTAAGAAAGCTCTTAGGTAGGTACCTCTTGAGTTTTTCCCCAACAATTTTTTTTTACTTAACTACAAAAGGGTAATGTTTAAAACAATTACTGCAGCTAGAATCGAACCCACAACCTTCTGCGTCACAATATAATTACAACTAATAAAATAAATTTTTGTAGCGTACAGCCGTACATATGCAGTAAGTAGTATCTACCTACAGTACTAATATTATAAAGCTGAAGAGTTTGTTTGTTTGTTTGTTTGAACGCGCTAATCTCTACTACTGGTTCGAATATAAAAATATTTTTGTGTTGGATAGTTCATTTGTCGAGGAAGGCTATTTTTTATTTCGATATTTCCACGGGTTCGGGAGTTAGGTACGCGGGTGAAGCCACGGAGCGCTGCTGGTGTAGGAATATAAAAAAAACCTCATGCCGTCGCGGAGGGGTGTTCGCCCACAAGGCAACAGAGGTCATCAATGATTCATTCTTTGATAAGTAATTTGCGTAATGAGTCCTTAAAATATAACAAGAAAGTTTCACTACTTAGTACAAATGTTTCAATTTCAATTCATCCTTTATACTATGAGATAGTTTTACCAAAGGTTTTACGCAAGTATGGTTTTACCACAGATTTTACGTAGGTAAAAGTAATTTGTTTTATATACTTTCAAAATTACACCCACATTCAAAATTAATAATTTTTCATAGTGATATAATTATTTATTAAGTTGACTGTACGATCAAGTTTTAGGTGTTTGTTTATGAAGTTTTAATAGGTAAAAAGTAGTAGATATTTTAAAAAAAAAAAAATATTTAATGTGTTATGTAACATTTTTTATTAATTTATATGGACGTATAGTTCTTAATTTTGATTCAATTTACTTAGGTTCATATAATAAAGAGTTTTGAGGTAGGTATCAAACTTTTTCACGTATCTCGATTAGCTTCGAAACTTGCCCACTCTAAGTAAAAGAGTATTTCATCTCGATCGTGACTGAAATATTATATATGAGTTAATTCACTTAAACCACTTCGATTTGTAGTTTTCCAATTTTCGTGAGTTACACTTCACTAAGGCCCGTATTAATAAATCGCTCTCAATATCGATCTTGAGTGCGTATCAATCGAGTGAGTCTTGAGATGTGGTCACTATCTTAATTTAGGCGTTAATTAATAGATAAAACTCAAGTTTTAACCAGGCTGATATCGCTCTTGAGATTTGAGACTGATCTTGAATGACAGTAACGCTTTGTTCTTACCTTACCCTATGGTAGGTAGTGTCGTCATATTTTGCTGTCAACTTGTTTTTAATGTGAAAATATTTAAAAAAATGTAAGATTTGTATGACCCGCAATCAGACTTGAGTTCACGAAACTACATCTTGAGACATATTTTGAGAGCTGAGTTTGATTTATTAATACGGCATGACTCAAGTGATACGTCGCTCTTTAATCACGTCTTAAGATAGGTTTATTAATCAGCGCAACACCTCAAGAGCAAACTCAAGATTGAAATCGATATTAAGTTCGGTTTATTAATACGGACCTAAGTCACTTAGCAAAATCTTTGGGTAGATTGGTTAGCATGATGTACTTACCTACTTTTAAATAAGTTATTAACTAATTCATAAGGCTTTTAGATAAGCTTAGTAAATTTGAAATTTATGGCAGTAAGATTTAACTAGCTTACTTTAGATATTAAAGTTTGAAATTTTACGATTCTAAACATTTATAGAAATATTTTACTAAAAGAGTTTTAGTAAAATATTTTATTTAATAAATTTTAATATCAATTTCATTTGATTCTACGATTACGACCCAATAAATTTACTAAAAATATACCACAGTAAAAATAAAGGACATTTATTCATGGCCCGCGTAAAATATTTATTTACCACTCTAACCAGTTATTGTTAAAGACAGGAGCGATAACAGCACGAAATACACACCCGCGGGGCACGTTCTGAATTAATCCAATCCACGGAATAGGTATTACAGAAAGCTAATGGGGCAAAGTTTCCATGTAAGCCAATTGTATGTTGTTAATCTAATCGGTGCCGTGTTCGACTATATTTTGATATACCCTTACAATTGCCAAATGAAAAATACGCGTATTTCCTGTAGCCAGTAATCGCCGTATAATCCATCAAACGAAACGATGTACAGTCACGAGTTAAACATGTTGACATCTGTGTTCTTTAATCTTAATCCAATAGGGTTCACATTAGCATAGATATGAACATTTTTTTGCCATGGTTGTACAAATTGAACAATTATTTTACTGTATTTACTTATTGTCATGATTTAATGCGTCTGAAATATGAGATATTTGCGTTTTTATGCTGATTGACGACGAGTTTTGGACAGATCAAATCCCCTAGTGGGAAGCTTGAAGGTATCAAATAAGGACCATGCAGATTGTATTACCCCGATTAATATATCGAAATGACAATGAAATTACGGGAATAAATTACTTTATAGTAATTTGAAGGAATCAAAGCTACACATACAGTTTCCTTGTCTTTATCTTTTAAATCCCCTTTTCATATAACAACCGGTATCAGTAGTATATACAACTCAATTGTTTGCTCAGACTATCCTTGACCAGAATAATTTCATGTGATAGGATCTCGGAACGTGCACAGGTTTGTTATAACTTTCTGTCGGGACCCCTTACCCTCAAAACCTGAGCGCATGCGATAAAACAATTACGACAATGAAATTGTGTCCGCTTCACGTAACTGAAACTGAATTTCTAATAGGAACAACCTAAGGAACTAACTTATATTTAAATAAAAATTCCTTTGAAGTGAACACAAGCTGATTTAAAAAAAGAGGTTCTTTTAGTAACGAATTAAAAAAGAACATTTATTAATAGTAATCATTTTCCCGGGTCTTAATCGCGTATTTTTTGTTTTTTATTTCTCTTACCTCGACGTTTCGACTATGTTACAATAGTCATGGTCGCGAGGAGACTGGAGCAGCGGCGAGCGGCGAGCGTTGTCCTCTCATGTTGATAGTTGAGGGTAGTAACCGAGGGTAGGTCGAGTACCGACACTCGATATTATAAACAGTTTTTGTCAACAGTCATAAGGGCCCCGGCACACCACACTCACTATATCCGAAGATATATCCGGAGATATCTCGCGACACTTGCACATTTTTATCACTGGATTCCACGTAGATGAGAGCTTGTATCCACTTTCCCGGTTGAAATTGACATGTTTCTTAATTTCAACCGGTTCACGTACAATTCTAGGGTAGTAATGTCGTTCATTGGAAAGGACACGCGGTGCATGCAACTCAATCCAGTGGTTTGGTCCTGATAACAATAAATGCTCCGCAATCGCTGACTTCTCCACCTGGCGATCCCCGAAAACCCGAGACCCGGACCTGGAGACCCGGGAAAATAATTACTATGAATACAAATCGTGTGAGTTTAAAAAGTTTATTAACATTTATTAACTTAATATTACACGAATGGTATCGAATTTAAACAAAGATGAACATCAATATTTATTTTACTGAATAAATAAGCAGTGCAATGTTATTATTGTGCTAAAATGTAATTTTTAACTACAAATATTGAAGATTGGACTTTTAAAACTCACTTTTCACTTACTCGCTGGATGTCTTGTAAATAAAATCAAATCGTATAAACGAAACCGTTGAGTATAAAACATAAAAATGTGCAAATAAATCCTTAAGGTGTCGTACGTGTGCAATTTAAAGATTTTGTTAAAATTCCCAAATGATCGGGATTTTGCGTAGGTGCGGATTAAACTTTATAGTAATCAAAACAAACTCAGCATAACACTCCGGCAGATTTAAATTTAGACCAATTAAACCAACATTTTTCTTCATCTTTATGTCCTTTAAGCTCTGCTAAAACCGAAACTCTGAGCCGTCTTTCTTCTGTACCAGCTCCTGACTTTCCATCCTTCAATTTTCAACAATTTACTGCTCGTGGTGTTAGAGAGAGCATAAAATACATAACGTCGAAGGCTGTTGGTAGTGACAGCATCAGTCGCAACATGCTTATGCCCATAATTGACGAAATAATTCCTGTTATCCTGCACATTTTGAACTTCTCCATTACCCAGAGTGCTTTCCCTGCTGTCTGGAAAGAGGCACAAATTATACCCCTTCCTAAGAAACCTAATCCCAAAACTTTTTCTGAGTATCGTCCTATTTCCATTTTGCCATTTTTATCCAAAATCCTAGAACGCCTTGTCCACCAACAGTTATCTACATATATACATTGTACAGCTAGCAATATGCTGTACAATCCCTACCAATCCGGTTTTCGTCCGGAGCATAGCACAACTTCTGCACTTGTCAAAATTACCGATGACATTCGGAAGGGCATGGACGAACGTAAGTTGACTGTATTGTCCTTGCTTGACTTCAGCAATGCATTCAACAATGTCGACTACGACATACTGCTTGGTGTTTTATGCTCTCTTAACATATCTCCGACGGTGATTGAGTGGTTTCGTAGTTACCTGTGTGGTCGCCGGCAGCGTATACGTGTCGAAGACACCTACTCATCCTGGTGTGATGTGTCTGCGGGTGTACCCCAGGGCGGCGTTCTTTCTCCCCTTCTTTTTTCAGTTTTCATCAATTCCATATCTGCTAATCTCACTTCTTCCTACCATCTCTATGCAGACGATCTTCAGATTTATACGCAAGTCCCTCTCGATAGACTTAATGACGGAATTGCTACAATTAACAATGACCTGTCCAAAATCTGTGAATGGAGTACATTATTTGGCTTGACAGTAAACCCATTGAAAACACAGGTCATTGTTCTGGGCAGTTCCAGATTGCTACCTAAAATAGACTGGGCACACGTGGATCCGATCTTGTTTGATGGACGCCGCATACCGTTCTCCAAAACTGTAAAAAATCTTGGTGTCACGATGGATACGGAACTGGGCTGGCAGCCTCAACTAACTGAACTCAGTCGAAAAATATTTGCGTCTGCAGGCTCACTTCGTAGACTTCGGAACTTTCTGCCTACTGCCACTAAGGTTAGTCTTGCTCAATCCCTTATGCTCCCAATACTTGATTACGCTGACATCTGTTACCTCGATTTGACCGAAGAGCAGCTTAACAAACTTGAGCGACTTCAAAATGTATGTATAAGGTTCATATTTGGGTTACGCAAATATGACCATGTTTCCGAATTTCGATATAAACTCAAGTGGCTGCCACCTAAGAGAACGTTTTAAGTTCCTTAGTGACGCTCATACGAAACAACTCTGATCCATTGATACCCTTCTTCTTCAAGCTCCTCTTCACAATTCCACTTTCTACAACAAATCCTTTTCTTTTCGTTCTGTTATTCTCTGGAATTCTCTACCCCAACCTACCCGCTCTGCTAAAACCCTACCCATTTTCAAGAGTATGGAAACTGAACATTACTTTAACTCTATTGTTACGTAACTCTTGCCTCTTATTTATTTTCATTTAGTAGATAATATTTGTATTCTTGTTTCTTCTCTTAGAAATGCTTGTCTAATTTTAATTTTATCATACATATACTTATATATTTTTATGTATTATTTTATTATATAAAATATTTGTTAATATTCTCATCATGAATAGTATTGCTAGGTATATGCATTGTATTATATTATTATTTAATATTATTATGTGTATGTTATGCTATCTATGTTTAAGTATTTCGTTTATAATATCTATTTTACGTAGGTATTTATTAATTTATGTGTTTCTTACACCACACGACCTACCAGCTAAGCTAAACAGACCTTCTCCATCCTAAGGTTGCCTGGAAGAAATCGCTTTAAGCGATAAGGTCGCCTGTTTGTACAATTTCGTAGTTAATAAGCTTTCTCTTCATATTTGTTATTTTTAATGTTTTGTGTGTTGTACAAATAAAGTGTTTATCTATCTATCTACTTATTTTTTTTTTTAAATGTATTTATCACATTAACAAACATACACAAACATAGGTCTACTTAACTATATAAAAACTACGGAGGTTTGACTTAATGCTAAGTAACAAATAAGTTAACGTCAGACTCGGTATTCGGACTGTATTTTGAGTTTTATGTTTGTAAATAACTAGGTTACTGAGCCAATAATGTTTTATAGTTATTAATTAACAAGAAAATACTAAGGTGGGCTATATCAGATTCCAACATTGTCGTGTTAACGTATAAAAGAGTCGCGTGACGAGTCCCTTCACAATCTTGATATGCCCAGTCTCACTAATTATACTTCTGCTTATTACGTACAAACTCTGACAGTTACTATTTCTACTGATTAAGGTTCGTACTAATTTGTTTGTGTGATAGCTGTCAGAGTAGGTGTAACTAATCTACAGTGAAGGAATGCAAAGAATACTTCTTAATTTTAATGACGTTTTGTATAATATTTTTATTTCTTTTCATTTTTTATATAAATATTATTTTTTCCTAGTAGTTGATATTATTTTAACTATAAGGTAATAAAACTAATTCTTCTTAAGTTTTAGGTATGGGATAGAATTGTAGATGTTCTTTAAAATAGTTTCAGAGCTCAACAGCTATTATAAGCGTTATCGAATTTTCTAGTCAAAATATAGTAGAGTCCCATATTTGCATTAAAAATTGCGGTTCAACGGCGCCGCCCTGCGGCACACCCACTATACCAAACTTTTGATGCACGCGCGAGATTGAATGATGAAAAATGCACTGTCACTGAATTTGTGATTTTGACGGGAGTCACAATGTGGTAACAATGAAAGCCATCTCAATCTCGTTATTGAGATGGCATACTGAACATAATGCTGCATGTTGCTACTCAAAGTAGACAAATTATCATCTTTTTAGTACGCTTTGCTTAACAAAACGATAATAAGGTAACAACTGATGGAACAGTACTTATAGAGGTACTTAGATCATGTACAAATGTAACTAAAAATTCCAAATCTACCACCAAAAATATATCAAACCAAACAAGATGTTGCAAATCGGTATCTCATAATAACGATAATTCATTCGTTTTGAAAAACCAACAGCCCACGCGACTTAGGTAGGTTCGCTCGTTAATATTGCATTCAATTTATACCAATTTTCATCAGTGGCTTAGTAGTTTCGAAAATAACCCATCACAAACATATTTAAACATACGAGTACATCCAAACATCCAAATTTTACCTCTTTATAATATTAGTATACAATCATAAAACGTAATGGATATTAAGCGATAAAATTTGAAAAAATGTTGACCATAAAAATAAACGCTTGTACTTGTATGACAGTCTGTCTAGTCTCCGTAATAACTCTATGTGTATTCAGAGTTCATTGTGAGTTGACGACTTCACCAGGAGCAGTTATGCGGTTTTATTTGAATTGTAAAGATTTTCTAGAGAAATACATTTTATTAAATACATTCTTACCTATACCATGTGTTTCAGCGAAGGGGTTTATATACGAAAGGGGGTTGTTCTAGGCGTCTAGGCGAACAACTTTTGTTCTACGACTTTTGGAAATTCGAACTTTTTTTTCGATAATTCTGAGGGAATTTTTACTTGATAATCAGCTGTTTCATACAAAAACTTCGAACGAAATGTTCAAATAAAAAAAAAATCGTAAAACAAAAGTTGTTTGCCTAGACGTCTAGAACAAACCCTTTCGTATTAAAACTCCTTCGCTGAAACATATTGTATTTGTAGGTATATTACATTTACTTCTTTGTATCTATTCTTTGTCATTTGGATAAGAAAAAAAAAATTTTTTTATTTGTAGAGAACTTTCAAATTTGTTTTATCTTTTATGATATTTTTTCACCTTTGTCACTTTTATCGTCTATGAAATCGTAGTTTCGTAAAATGATTTCCACTTTCGTGCAAAGATTATTTCCTCTTTTTACCTAACCACGGTTATATATAATAATATATTCAAGGTTTTGGTTTTGATTTCAATAAAGGTTATCTATCAAATAGGTACAGTCACATTACCAATTAGCTGATCCCCACGTGACCCAGAGCTTTATTTACCTATTTTGGGTTTTTTTATATTGTATTTTGTTTTTCACAGTATTTGTTTAAAAAATCACTTACAGATTTGCGAGTGAGTTCTAGGTCAAGTGGGGTTCAGCTAACAGGTAATGTGTACGATCGGCTGCATAATTGCAGACCCACCGTAGAGCTCCAAAACGGCTGTTATAAGAATGTTTTCAACACGAGCAAGATTCGAGACACCTGCTTTAGGTAAAGTTTAAAGTCTTCTAACTCACAAATTATCGAACAAAAATTATTAGAATGCAAACATTCCAATAATAATAATTTTCGAACTCTACCGAGGGCTGCAATTATGCAGCCAACTGTACCTATACTTAAAATTTTCGTTCTTATAATATGTAGTATACAAGATGATGTGCTAAAATATTCAATCAGTGTTTACATACTTAGGCACACATGTGAGTGTATAATATATACGTTATGTTCTACACAATGTATGCAAACACTACGTCTGCTCGTCCCACCGGTGCACAGTCTGCAAGCAATACTGATTTCTGAATCCGTTCGCACCTGCCCAATTCCCCGTCGATGTCGCTTTTCGAATTCAAACTCCATTTCAGGTCTGCAAAATGTCTACCTGTCTTTGTAATATGAAATGGCTTTTTTTGGTTCGATTAGCTATAGATGGATGGGTATTTTAAAATCAAAGTTTAAAAATATGTAATTATGCAAAAATCTAACACGTAACATGACTTTGACTATCAATTACTATCAAACTACATTTTTATAGTAATCAGCGAATCACGAATATTTTATATATTAGTAGGAATAGTAATCCAAATTATCACTTTTATTTATGGTGTAGAGAATTAGTAGGTAAGCATAATAAAATATAGGTACATTAAAACAAAATATAGCAAGATTTAATTTTTTCCCACAATCATCCAAAGCGGGAGAATTTCGTGTAATGAAAACTTTTTAAAAGGTAATGCTGATTGAAATAAATAAACACCTTAATTTTCATTTTTAATTTAAATTTCATAAACTATCAGGAAACATACAAAAAAGATACCAAACATTTTTATTACCTAGCAAAAGTAGCTTGACTTGAGTGCTCTGCAATGTTTATTTAAATTGCTCACTCGAACCTGAATATTTTACATTTATTATATACTAAGTATGTATAGTGTATGTAATATAATTTATATAAGTTTATTCAAACTATTTATATAAAACACGAATATAAATATGTTTCTAATGTTTAGAATTTATCATTTATCAGAATACCTGCCCCGGCTTCGCACGGCTATCACACGGCTATATTATGCATGTATTATACATATAAACCTTTTTCTTGAATCACTCTATCTATTAAAAAAACCGCATCAAAATCAAAATCATTGCGTAGTTTTAAAGATTTAAGCATACAAAGGGAAATAGGGACAAAGAAAGTGACTTTATTTTATACTATGTAGTGATTATGAACAAGAACATGAAATCGCTGGGTACTATATGGAATATCCCAATAACAAAATCAGTGTTGTTACCGATACAAAATGCATAAACAAAATAAAACTCAGACACAATAGCACGAAACAACCCATTCCGGGTTTTATATTCGGTCGAGAAAGATCAAAACTTGAATATGTGAGCATCCCTGACGGTAGCTTCGTGAAAAATGCATTCCATGAAGTGATAGACGCGGCTGACGGTTCTATTCTAAAATTACCCGGTTTACACTTTAGACAGGTACCCTATATAGCGTATTAAAATTTTTATCTCTGTCTGTTGGCCTATTGGATAAAACGAGAAAAAAAAGTTTAAATACATTTCAAAAGAGAATTTCCATTTTTAGAAGATATAGCTCAATAGCTTATTTACTCATGTATAGTTATGTCGAAGTTTTGTCAATTATTTTCATAGACAACTAATTATGATTTTATTTTATTTTATGTTTTACTCTGGGTTCAAAAAATTCAATTTTGTGACTGCATTGTATGTATGTTTTTGTAAGGTGTATAATAATAATGTAGTAAAAATAAAGTAAAGAAACAAAGCTTTGAAAGCAATTCCAGTACATACAATTAAATAATAAATTGTTAAAATAAATTAAAAAGTGGCCAGTTTTTCTAAGTTTTTCTTTTAAATTACTTATAATTTGAAGTTCGATATTAAAATATTTTACAACAAAAACGATATCCTGCCATTATGATTAAGATACAGTTTTTAATACACGCAATAAAACTTTGTAACGATGCAAAGTCACGTTTTGTTTACAATTTGTTCGCAATTTTAGCAATGTCGTTTAAGTAGAAGCTTGTGAGTTTTGGTGCGTGACTGGATCTTAGTTGCGTTCACTCTCACGAAGAAAACGCACGCAATACCTTAACGTGTTTTGAGTTTCTTCAAACTTTTCAAGTCCAATTAAGTACCAATAATGTCAGTAAAGTGACAAAAACATTCTACTTTTCCAAAACAGTTTATTTATTATACGTTTTGATAAAAGTAAAATTCATAAAGCATTTTAATAAAGCTTGCTTTATTAACTTACGTGTGTAAGCAACATTTTCATAAAAGATTTATGTTTCCTAGAAAGTCTGTTAGAAAAGTGCCATGAAAAAACTTTAACGGTGAAAATGTTGATAGTTATTTAGTTTTTTTTTTTTTTGACAATCCACACATCGCCATCTAGCCCCAAGCTAAGTACTAGACTTGTGTTATGGGTGCTAGACAACGGATATACTACTTATATACTTTTCTTTTGTAAATATATACTTATAATACATAGAAACAACCAGACCACAGACAAATATCTAAGCATAAATACATGTCTGAGGCGGGAATCGAACCAGCGACCCTGTGTTTGGCAGTCCGGCATGGTGACCATTGTGCCAACTGGGTCGTCTCTCCAATTTTCGGGGTCTTATCTCAAACCAATTTTCGGGGTCTTATTTTAATTATGATCTACTTAACTAATGTAAATTTTTGCCTTGGTTTCAGATCATGTTCGAGAGTTCTCGTGTGGCACTCTCTTCTATAGAACATTCTTCCTGGATGCCAAACGTGATGCACTATACGTGGGAGCTATGTAAGTATACGTATATATACGTAAGTATATGTTAGAATATTATAATATACTAGCTGTTCTGGCAAACGTTGTTTTGCCATTAAAAAAATCCGGGCGATTTGTGAATTCAAGCCGTTTGGGTGGCGCCCTGGATGGCATACACAAAATTCATTCGAATCGGTCCAGCTGTTTAGGAGGAGTTCAGTGACATACACACGTACAGTAGAATTATATATATGCTGCGCTCCGCGGTTTTACCCGCGTAACTCCCGATCCCGTGGGAATATCGGGATGTAAGCTATCCTATCTCTCAAGTTGGATCGAACTGCACATGGTGTGCGAATTTTATTATAATCGGTTAAGTGGTTTAGGAGTCAATTGAGGACAAACATTGTGACACGAGATTTATATATATTAAGACGAGATTTATATATATTAAGATATGATTATTATGTATAAAGAAGATTTCACACAGTATATTTATTTATTATTAAAAATAGACTGGTAAATTTAATATTAGGATAAGCACGGATCGATTTTGCTATTTTTTTAATAATAAAAATATCCAAATGTTTCTAGGCGTTCTCAAATTTTAGCGACTCTGACCAACAGCGATTCATTTATATATTAAAATAATGAATATAAATCGTGTCAGTTAAAAGAGCGTAAGTTTTTTTTTATTAGGCTTTTTTTTTATATCTGGCTAATAATTTCAAACTCCAAAGCTAAAAACTTCTAACCTTTCTACATAAACTCTAAACATGAATTGTGGCCGAATGGGCTTGATCTTAAAATAGAAGTACATACTTGTATCGGATTCTCTTTGTGAATGTCAATTTAAAACCTCGAATAGAGGCTCTACGAGGGCCTATCAATAGCAAATACCAACCCTTTTCATTCATTATGAAACGTATCTTTGGTAACGTATCTGTTTTGCTTTAACCCGATAGGTAAACCTCATCACCAAATAAATGAGGTCTTCACACCTCACAATTTCAACCTTCAGGTCGACCAATTTAACTGTTACAGGGCAATCAAACAGACCAAATTATACTGGTGTTTATCTCAAAGGTGATGTAGGTCAATTGTATGGTGTCACGAACGAACCTCATGCTGTTGCAGGAATAAAAATTACCATCGCATTTCTAGCTATAAAACAATCTTCGATAATAAATATTATAGCAGTTTTAACATAACTTTGTATCCAATATACGATCCACACTGGGTTGCTACAACTTTACCATTCGAACAGCAAAAGTTAGGAAAGGGTTTATAACATTGCCACTATCTTTAAGTTTCTTTATTTTTTCAGGGATCGGTTATATCGGCTCAATATGAATAACATCAGTTCTACGCACTGTGAAGTAAGTAAAAGTGTTTTGATAGTTTTAAAGATTATAATATTTTGTGGAGACGGAACTATAAAATATTTTTATTTTGTTCACAGAGAGATTCCATGAATTTGGAACCAAGCAACGTGGCGCAATGCGTATCTAAAGGAAAGTCAGAGGTAAGATAATCCTATTTCATTAAAATAAGTAGCTAGTTCTTGTTGCTCTAAGTACCTAGAACTATAACATTTAATTAAATTCTCCTCATTTCGCTTAAAATTACTTACACAACTAGCACTATTTCTATCAAGGGTTAATCGCATTTTTAACTGTGAGCGGCGGGCGGCGAGTATATTTCATAGCAGGGGGCTTACAGCGACGCTTGCTTCGCTATATTAAGGCCGTTAATTTTGATTTACAATCGCAACGTAAAAGCAATATTTGTTTTATTTCTCAGCGGTTGAGTTTGTCTCGAAGTTCGGGGAACGACGACGATTATTGCCAGTTGCTTCGGTATTTTATCAAATAATTCGATAATACCTCTCTTAGCGAGATATTATGCTCGAATGCTTTCCTACATTTTCGCATATAGTCAAGCTTACAGTAATATATTTTAACGCGAGCAGATTTTCGCGAGTATTCAAAAAAGATACATTCACTTCCTCGACGTACGTTATTTACATTTCTTTGTTCATTCGTTCAGACACATTTATATCTAATAAGAAAGTCATAAAAGTGGTAGCCAGAAAGAGAACGTCTCATGTAAAATATATAAAACCTCAAAGTGTGCAGTAAAACTCTCCGCGTCTAAAAGGTACAATGCACAAAAGGCAAAAACTTCCACAAGCAAATTCACAAGTTTAGTACAGACGAATATGGCGGTAACGTTTTATATAAACCAGCCAAATAAAAGGTCAAACTTCCGCAATGGCGTAAAAACAAAAGCAATGGACCACATGGTACCGAACTTCAAAGATAGAAAAAGTAAATTTGTTTTATTAGTATGAAAGAGGCCTATAAAAGAGAAATATCCCCGAGACTATCACCTCGATCGCGAATAGAACGGCTACTCGTGAAAGCTATAATCAAAGTTTCTCGCTGTCGACGAGTTTTCTTTTCTCTAAACACGATGTCGTAACACGAAAAAGGCTGGAAAAATGCCGTCGGCAAATTCTGTAAGACGACCGCTCCGTCCTAGCTCGGGTTTGTTGTTTTAAGTCCACTCTTTTCTCGCTATTAAGTGAACTCTACTACCTTTTCTAAAAAAACATGTGAACTGTATTAAATTATTTCTTAAAATTCGTGTCACAATCCTTAAATTTTTTAAAATGTTTAACCGTAATCTTCTTATTATTTTATCAGAAGGTAAGGATAATCTCTGGAGTCCATCCGCAACCCAAAAATTATCTCTTTTATGTATGTTCACATTGCAGCAAGGAGCATTTAAATAAACGTTTTGCGAAACTTTGTTTAAAAAAAAAGATTTTAATAAACATTTAAGCATTTGTTCATTGAAATTGCTAATGCTGCACATTATCATAAAAGGTTTCCGATCCGAAACGACTCTCACGAAAAATAGTTACCTACTTATTGGAAAAGAAAAACACCTAAATGGGTCCTTAGTCCTTACTCTACATTTGTAATGTAAATCGATTCTCTTAATTTATTATAAAAACAGTTATAGAAAAACAAAAGGCCGAAATTGCAGAAAACTCGAGTAAAGCCGACCGTAAATCTACTTAGGTACAAAGTGGCGAATAAGTAATTAACGGAATGGACCAATCGATAGCATTAGTTCTCCGTGAAGTTATGCGAGTGCTCCGACTAAGTGCCGTTAAAAGAAACTTAGACGTGAGCTTGATTGTTCTCTTGCTTAATTCTGATTGTTTCTCAGTGCAAAACAGTTTTCTGTTCACATCAGTGCGACGGACGGGGCGGGCAGAGCGTTCCTAGTGTATTAATCCGATAATTACTTTAGAACAATCTCGTGAAGTTACCTCCACCGGGTCGAGCTAAAGAAACTCGCTAAACTTTTTATGAACAAACAAAGCTGTTAATTGCTTGCCTATACGTGCTATTCCGTAGTCGATATTAAGTTTGTTCAGATGCTCGTTCACTAAGAATTTTTTGAACAAAAGATCTCTGAATAAAATTTTTCACAAGATTCTGTCCCTGTTGTCATAGGAATATCAAAAAATTATTATGTCAAAAACAAAATGCTACCGCAGCCGGGTATTAAATCGTACTTTATATTAGAAACATTTAATTTTTTTAATGGAACAGTTTTATTATTTTGCAAACTATAATTTAAAAATTTACTCTCTGATACAGATACAGATACTTAGCTCTGTTATAACGAAGGCATCAGCAAAGAAAGGATTTTAGAAAATTTAAACCCTAACCCTAACCCATGGAAAAAAGTTAATACAAAAGCTAGGACGAAGGCAATCAAAGTTTCGTTTTGGAAACAAAAACATCAATGTCTGGCAAAATACACAATATTTAATAGAGATTTTTTACTATGCGGTTTAATAGTCATCGAAAATACTTTAATTTTTTATTCCATTTGTTACTTTCATTATAAAATCTGATCAAATATCCGAACGAGTGGTGACCAGTGTTGTGACGTAGAGAAAATTAGTTTCAACCTTTGTTCAGACCGCGACCGCAACCACCGCAACAGTCTATGTACGAATGAACATTTTGAGTTTGAAATAGGTATATTTGATAAAAACCTATGGACAGTTGGATTAGGTATTATCTGTTCAGGGCTATGGGTATTATAAGATAGTTATAGCACAAGTTAGTTTAAATTATAGTTCAATTCAATTTATTTACATAATTTACTTCTCTGCTAAATAGGCAATAATATTTAATATGTGTCAATTTGTTAATTTTAGTATTTGATATACAAAGACTAATTTGGAAACTAAAAACATTGAATATTAGTTTCACTACGCGGAAGCACCGAAAATAATAGTTTTAAATGTGTGTTTTAAGCCTACCTCATTGGTTATGTATTAATTGAAAATAACACAAATAAATAATAATATACTAATTTAAATGGAACTATAATAAACTGAAATGGATCAATATAGCACTGTTTTACCCAGTTAAGCGAGCAATGCATATTTTACCGTTCGGAATATTAATGTTCCGTTTAATATTTATGTCGAACGCAAATTTGCATAATCACGGCCTGTGAACACTCATACATCCACGTGTCTAGGGTACTTTCTGAATTACTATTATTCGCAATGAATTTCGCCCGAGGATTCAGAATATGGACATCGCTTTCCGTCGAGGTGTCCCATGCATTTTTACTTACTATTTTTGGTCAATAACGAAGTACAATTTCGGTTCTTTCTCGTCAATTGCTGCTTTTGATTTTCGTTTGCCGCATTGCCAGAATTTATGGTATAGGCTTTCATTTTTGACATTTAAAATTTATAGGCTGAAATGAAGCAAGCTTATGCCTCCGACAATGGTGGTTTATTAAAATTGGGTATTGACGGGGGTTACGATTTATTTATAATTTTAATTGTTTCTGTACTCTTTCAATATTCACGTTTTGTTTTTGTTTCAGCATTTCGATTGCCGCAACCACATCAGAGTTATTCAGCCAATGGGAGATGGCTCTCGGCTCTACGTCTGCGGAACAAATGCACACAGCCCTAAAGATTGGGTTCTATACGTAAGTATTTCTTGTATTCATTTAATACTGTTTGTTTCAATTCCAGACCTTGATAAGACAAAATATAATGAACACTCTAGTACTCTACACAAGCTTTGAGTGAGTAAAGGGATTTAGCTTCTTAAATATGAAATAACTGATTTCGAACG
Organism: Idaea aversata; assembly: GCA_907269075.1. NCBI lineage: Eukaryota > Metazoa > Arthropoda > Insecta > Lepidoptera > Geometridae > Idaea > Idaea aversata. The sequence goes on from OU026096.1 coordinate 7,335,851, forward strand.
TCCGTGTTCTATGTACTGTGTACTTTGTTATTTACTTTCAGTAGTTTTTTTTTCTCGTATTAGAAGTGAAGCTCACTTATTGTTACTGTGACTGCTACTAGAAATGGAAACAAGGACTAACATTTAAACAGAAGCAAGATGCTCTAAACAATCTTTCTGTTTCAATGTTATTCGGTCACCCATTGAATTAATAAATGCATCAGGCGTATTTTCACTCGTCATTCTCGTTGGCTCGATTAGTCCCAAGTATACAACTAGACTACAGAATAAATAGTAGTCCTGCAACTGGACTATGAGCCTTAAATTATTTATTGCCACTTACAACACGTTTAGCTACTTGCACTATTGCATCCCCTTTAAATTGTTTGTATCGCCTTAAGAATTTCCTAACTGAGTGCGAAGTAAACCATTTAACGATATCAATTTCACTAACACGGGCTCCTTGGCTCCTAGCCTTGCCCCGAGTGAAATGCGAGCGATTATCTAACGACTGTTCAAACTGATCCCTACATGAGCCTTGGACCTCGGCCAGATGCAACAGATCTCAACAACTCTCCTAACAAGATTGTGTGAGATACTAACATGAGCTAACTTCGGTTACATTCTATTGGGATTACTAAGAGTTGAGTTTGATCGATGTCTGTAAATTTCTAAACTATACCTAGCATCTATTTGTTACAAGCTAAAGCTTGTCTATCTAACACAAAATTAATTTAGCTTTAAATAAAATGTTCTTCTTGCTTTTATTTTCACCTCAGTGTATTCCAACTAACATGTCCGCTGAGACGCTTCAGGGCATCGTTTCTATGTGCAGTTGGTTAGAATGCAACTTCAAGCATAGGTATAAGTCGGCGCTTCGTATACGAGGAACCGCGACGAATTTCACGGGTACTGACTTCAAATGACGCTATAAGACGAGTGAAGATTTTTCCTCAGCGTCAGAAAAGAAATTTCTAACCGAACGACTCGGTAAAAACCTCGTTTCAATGACGATTTTACTTGCGAACATATTTCTCTCTTGCCGCAAACATTTTAAAAATATAAATTTTCCCTCCACGCGGCGTCTTTACGTTGCAATTCGAGATTTATTATTTACTGTTTCAACACTGGCATTGTTACTGTGATGTCGATACCTAAGTGTTGTTTTTTATAATATTACTTTAAAAGTCATAAAACGGAAAACACAATAGGTATCAAAAGCAACCTGCAATAAATTTGAAGTTGCCCTGGCTCACCTCTCACTTTCCCTGTTCTTGACTTTCATATAATTTTATGATGTATTGGCGGTCGTGTTGACCCTCCATACTTTTTACCGTAGTATATAAAATATTATATGGACTTTTACAAATTTTATATTTAAAGTCTAATGCGTTAGACGTTGTTTATGGCCGCTATATTTTAATACACGTATACACATATATGTGTTTTAATATGTGTACACGTGTACACATATTTTTTTTTTTTTTTTTTTTTTTTTTTTTTATTTATTTATTACGTCAGTGACTCTTAGTACCTTGATCATTAATAATTGTAACAAGTATTTAGCCTGAATATTTTCTAATTATCGTGCTAAAATTTGTTCTTACGTAAGGAAAAACTCTTCAGATAACTGACTCTCAAATCTAAAATTAAAATTCCTTAGAAATGGACATTAAAATCACTTGGCGACATTAAAACGTAAATCAACTATAAAAGCAATTTTTAACAACATGGAATCAAAGGGAAGTGGATATAAATCCATGCTATAAGCCCAGAATTCAGACTAATACGAAGCCAAAAATTGAAAATATATCATTTATCCTTATAGCGAGGGGTCGCTCGGTGCTTGTCGGATTCTCCTTTGTGAAACATGCTGTCAAAACACTGATAGTTTCGGATTTATACGCAACTGAAATATCTTGATAGTATTCTGTCTGACGTTATTTGGGTTAAATAAAATAACTCTTTGCTTACTTACATAATTTTGTTGCCTAAAATAATAAATATAGTACTTTCGCTTAGCTTAACGTGACAATTTTATTTAAGTTCTTTAGAAAAGTTCTGGTAGAGCAAACAAAATATCTTAGGTAGATAAGTATGACTTTAAATATATTCGACCATCATCGATGCACTGAAAACCTTTTATCCTTTGACAACAAACTTCAAACCGGTCGTAATCCGTGATTTGAGTAATGCGTTCATCCCCTTACTGAGGGCGCGTCAGTTTCAAAAATTGAGTGAAATCACATGTACAGTATTGATACCCTAGCCTCCTTGCGGTACACCGGAGCGGGGCGAACCGAGCGTTCAATGTATTGCTGCAACCACCAATTTATATCTATTCTGTTACAAATGGTTGTTCGCGATTGGACGAGTATTGGAAACAAATGACGCAAAGCTCTGTTTAGGTTCGTAATATTGACGGGAAGCGAATTTAGTTCCTTTATATTTGCCACTTGATATATTTTCAAGTCAAATCAATGGAATGAAATATTTAACTTACAACTATCAAAACGCAAAAAAAGGTGTGGTTTTATCTACCAAGGCTACAAAAGTAAGAGAGCAGTCAGAGCAAAGTCTTGTTTAGCAAAGATGGATTAAAAATACCAACGTTCTTTTGACAAGTATGTAGGTATATATTTATTTTAAAGATCGAAGTTTTCCTAATGTGAAATTATAAGGATGTCCTGTATAATTTCATTTATAGGAATATAATTATCCTGTTGACAAGTGACAAGCGACGTTATTTAATTAGAAACGCTTTGTCAGTATCGTTTCTATTAATTATAGAGACGCGTGTCTGAAGTTTGATTGATGTTATATCTGTACCTATTTACAAATAAAATGCTGCATTATACCTATCTTAACTTTGGTGTGTGCAATTTTCAGTAGAGGCAAATAAATATATTTAAATACTAATTACACATGTAAAATCATTTTTGAGAACGACTTCAAAGCTATTCGTGGGAAGAACTGTAGGAAGAAGGCTAAAAACAGACGCGAATAGACGCGAAAAATAGAAATAAATTGTAAAATACTACCTACTTCCCAGGCTAAGATACACCCAAGGCTGAACGCCTTAGATGACGATGATGACTATCGTTTTAATTGTCATTTTCGTCATTATCGTCATTTTGTTTGACTAAAAATAGTTGAAATACTACTTAGATTTATAAAACTAATCATGGGTTTTTTTAATAATAAATAGGTCAGGACCACTAGTCACACGATGATAAGGGACGATGCAGTATAAAATGTAGCACGACGATGCAGTATAAAATGTAGCACGACGATGCAGTATAAAATGTGTTTTTTCTAACATACCTACCTATATGCCCTTGACTCAAAGACCCCAAATAAACGGTAGCCTTAGAGGGACGCGAGTGAAGGTATAGGAGGACAGCAGTGAAATAAAAACTTTTCCGTACCGTCCTCGTCGGAACACGGACAAGTCCTCTTGGCGATAAGATTAAGGCCGGGTGGTGAGTCACGGCCGAAGCCTCTCTAAGAATAAATAAATTGTACTTCAAAACCAAACAAAACATGTCTTGTAAAAATAAAAACGATTTAACTTTTTATACCTTTTTACGTAACATAACTGAACAAAACACATCAAAACAAGTAAAGTAACAACGTAAACAATGACTGTACTTACCTACAAGTGTATACGGTATAGAAAAACCAACAGTCATACATTTTGCGGCAAGTGGTACAGAGCACAGGTGCAATATCTATCCCATTCGGAATTAGGAGCCAATATCGTATACGTTTTACGATACCTGTCGCTTACTTGCTTTGTTTGAATTTCTCGTATTACAAAGTAGATGGGTACATACTTTTCTACACTTTACTTCTCAAGTTTTGACTTTAGATAGCATTGTCATTGTTTATTTAGTTTAGTTTGTGTTCTTCTTTTTCGTATCTATAGCACATAGGTAAGGTCAGATCCGCTCACTCCAGTATGTTGCCAGGTCTTTAGCGTTGTTATTAACTGATATTAGCTAACGTACAGCTATTAGTGTTGATCTTCTGTTTATTACATAGGTGTTCTAATCAAATTACTTCTTAGGAAATTGAAATTATTTCTAAAAATCTGTCCCCAAGGTACCTACTAAACACGGGTCTACGGGGAACTTGATTTTAAATCCCACGGGGAACAAAAAATATGCCAAGTTTTTCGATTTTTGAATTCCCTTAGTTTCGATTTCATCGCTTTTATAATACTATCTATAGTAATGTAATGCTATTTAAACTTGTTGATAATTAATTCAGTGTTGATTTATTGAATTAAAACGAGTGGTTTTTAAATCTCTAAATTTGCCATCGCCCTAAAAGTTTATCGTTTTTATAGAGTGCTTTAAAGTAACTTTTAAAATAAATTTCAATTCAACAAAAGCACCTTAACAAATAAAAGTACGGCTTCCAAAAGTATGTACGTAGTAAGTGAAAATATGTTCACACTACAATAGTAACTCGCAAAGTCCATTACGAACTTTGCATAACATAATATTTTGTAGGTGCGGCCTGCATGTATTAAAATGTAATCTTCCAAAGTGTCCGAGCGAACACCACATGATACAAACTTAAAATGAAAACAATAATTTTGAAATTTAAATTGTAATACCATTTACATTATTATAAGGTTGCGTTTTCGTTGCAAGCGGAGCGGTCAGGTTTTTAGTAACTTATTTTTGGTATGCTGAAGATGAAAATTTTTGAAACCTAGACCTAATATCGATAGAGAAAAACTTATAAACACCCCATCGTTTTTGAAAATGGAAACACTTAACAACCGATAGCCGTTGCTTTATTTTGTACAAATTATTAAAATTAAATTAATTTTCAATTTCAGTAAAATATTATAGAACTTTATTTCGGTTCTATTCAATTCTATTTATTATCTACTTCTAATTTTGAAACTATTTCCGCTCTTGCTTCCATTTTATATTAAAATCTCACCTGAACGGAACGCGGCAGTTCCCCGAGTAAACTCCTCTAGCTTATTTCTATTTTAGGCATCCGGAATGAACTTTCGTAAATGCAAGTGATACGTGGCACTCGGAACTGTGTGCACAACTTAGGGAGTACAAATTATGCAAGGAGTTTGGACGTTTTCTATGGAAACTTCATGATTACCTCCCATTTGAATTGGAACATACGACTATAGCGCTTTTCTTACGGGTTTTAATAAATGTTGACTATGTTTATTTCTTTCTTGCTCTAGCATCGTGCTGAGGACGCGCTGAGGCGCTGTTTTTACCACTTCTTTTTCTTTATAACATTAAATCATAGATTACTACTAAAATAGTAGAGGTTTGTGATTATTTACATGCGTATATTATGTGGAAAATAAAATATTATTTTTTCTTTCTTTATTTTTATATAAGAAAGTAATACGGTAAAGTAAGACGATGATAACAGAATTATAATAGACAATCAATGAGAATAACAATGAGTAGATAAGGCAACATCTTCTAAACTTCTAAATTCGGAAGACATTCATTTACCCACTGTAGTCAAAGTTCGGAAAGTGTTACATCTCTCATAATATAACGTAGATACATTATTAGGAAACTTGTCTTTGTCGCTAAAGGAGTTAAGTAACTTTCAAACGCACAAGGGATCCTCAAATTGTAGAGATTTAAGTGGGGGTGTAGAAGTTTTGACAACCATGTCACTATCAGTTAATAACATGTGGGGATGATCTGAATATACAACGACATATTTAACTTGTGTTTTCACTGAATTAACTATTAATAATTGTTAACTGAAAACGTGTTGGAAGTTGTTTACTTGTTGACTTCGTTGACGTTAATTGACAGACCGACCTTTAACTTTTCCTAAAATGTGACCTACAATATTATCATAACAGTATAATATACAGGGTTATTGGTAATTATACTAGTTAACCCTTGACTTCATCTTCTTGTTCTTGTTACTTCTGTGCATCTTAACAAACAAATTTTGTTCTCCGACTTTTGGAAATTAAAAAAAAATGAATATTTTGAGGTTATGTAAATTTGAAAAACAGCTAATTTTTTAAAACAAAGGTCATTCAGACTAAGAACAGTAGATAAAACTTAAAAAGTAAGTAAAAATTTAAGTTTAATAACCTCTCCGTGTGTGTATGGATTTTCAGATATTTCAAAAATTTTCAATTTTTCATTTCAATTTTCAAAATTTTCAAAAAAATGTTCGAGTTTCCAAAAGTCGTAAAACAAAAGTTGTTTGTTTTGGTGCACAGAAGTAGCCCTCAACGGCTTGCTAGCACAATTACCAATAACCCTGTAATATTAACCTAGCGATGAGCGAAACAATTTTATTGTAAACAGAAAACATCAATATATTTTATTGCACCATCAAAATTAATGCAAAACCCACCCCTTTTACACGAAATCAAATAGATAAAAATGTAATGACACGAAATAAAATGCAACTAGCATTTTCATAGCATTAAAATATGGGGCCAGAGTCGACGTCTCGAAAGTTTCCCACTATTCAGATATTACGTCGGTATTCACAATGTATCGGGAAGCCATTGCCGTATATCATGAGACCACTATCTCCAGGTGCCAACTATTCTCCTGTCCGCATACCGCGCTCGTACAAACTTCATGCGAAACGATTTTACTTTGAGGAGAAATATTATGTAAACGCTTTCAGATTGTTTACACTTGTTTTCTTGAGTTTAAATATTCGCAACTGTGATAAAAGACGTCGTACGATATACCGCGTACCGCTCGCGCGTGCGTTTAACAAAGTCGAGATACAAAGATCAATCCACACGTGTATCGTAGTTACGACGTCTTGTTTAAAGTTTTGTCTAACCACTATTAAGTTTTTATTTGACGACCCAGTTGGCACAATGGTCACCATGCCGGACTGAAAACACGGGGTTACGGGTTTGATTCCTGCCTCAGAAAAGTATTTATGCTTAGATATTTGTCTGTGGTCTGGTTGTTTCTATGTATAATAAGTATATTTTTACAAAAAAAAAGTATAAATAAGTAGTATATCCGTTGTCTAGATTCATAAGACAAGTCAAGTTACTTAGCGTGGGACTAGAAGGCGATGTGTGGAATGTCCTGCAATATTAATTTATTTTTTATTGAAAAGCAATTCAAATTATAACTACTTTTACCTTTACTTTCAATACAAATTTGAACAATAAAAATGGGTTTCAGAAAATGCTTATTTACTTGTATTAATAACAATGAAAATCGAATTTCGAATTTAATAAAAAATATCTATTTCACCTTACTTGAAAACATAATTGAAACCATCAACGTTACCCTAGTTCTGTGTAAAAGTAATGAAGCCAACGGGGTCCAATGAAAACAAATCCTTTTTCAGTTTCAATTCGTATCATTAGACCGTCACCGGACGTTCGTTCAACCTTTCTAGATGCTAATTTGGTAAACAAACAAAAGCGCAGGCCTAATGAGGGGTACTTGTGGGTCTCAAGACAAACTTTCTTATTCGTCAGGGGAAGAGAAAGGCCCGGAGCTCTTCCGCTCGGTCCATTTGCTTGTTTATCTACGACTTAGTATTGGTACCGGATAAAGTATTGTATTTTGTTGTGTAGCTATACTTATACCCAACTCTCACGATCTGGTAAATGTTTTCGATTACCTACTAATGCAGGAAAACGTTGAAATTAAATAGTAACGAAAGAAGTTCGCTGTAAGTTGTAGGTTAGGTTAGGTAAAGCAGGTGAAGTTGTACGCAGCTGTCTATAAATATCAATACAGGTAGCTTACAAGAAAAATATGAAGAAATTCTTGGTGGGGGCACATCTTCGCATGCCTAATTTAATCCTCGGCTTATTGAAATAAAAACGACATAGGTTTTCGACAGGTGCCGCGGGGCACGCGCGGCCGCACCACCGAGGGGAGGCAGGCACAGGTGGCCCCGATGGTCGCAGCGTCGTTAAAATTTACATAAAGTCTCAATCCACGACGACGACCGACAGTGCCCGCCCCACGTTTATGCTACATTTAGTAATTTTATGATAATTTCGAAAACCGTACCGCCACCCATCGCATTATACTAATAGAGGAATGCTCTAAAGCAATACCGCAGACGATGTCGAAAAAATTTCAACTGCCTTCAAAATAAGTTTCGGCTAATAAATCGCTTTAAACGTGAAACGGACATAATTTTTAGGAGAAAAATTAATAGCAGATGTGTTGTTGAGTTACATGGGGGATGTAGGGGCAACCGGCATACTGTTAGTGACTTTGAAACGCATAAATTCAGTCGTTACGTTTTGTTTTTTAGAAATATTTTATGATTAATGGCTCATAAAATTGAAGTGGTCACGCGGAAATATTTTAATATAGAATTTTTTGGCATTTTCGTCCCTTTTGCACCCTTATGATAATATTTCAAAAACTGTTGTTTGTGTGAGAATTATTTGCATAATTTTTACGGAAAATAAAAGTTATTCCGTAAAATATTAGGTGTCACATTTTCCTCAACACATTAAAGCGTGCCGAACCAATTGTGTACAGCATTTTGTCAACTTTAGTAGGTGCGAGTTATTCACTAAAAATAATCTAAAATTCTTTAAACGAAAACGGAACAACTGTCAGCTCTTTATTTTTTATGAAGGGAGAAAGAATTTACTTTGGGGTGTAACTGCCTAAAATGGGCACTCAGATAAATAAACACAAAATTCTTTTGTTGCAGTCCAACTTAACGCACCTGCCGCGCCACGAGTTCGTTCCTGGGATCGGTATGGGTGTCGCAAAGTGTCCTTACGATCCAGCGGATAACTCTACAGCTTTATGGGTGGAGAGAGGCAACCCTGGCAATCTACCGGCTTTATACTCAGGAACGAATGCGGAGTTCACTAAGGCTGATACCGTCATCTTTAGAACAGATCTACATAATTTGACAACGGGAAGACGAGAGTTTTCATTCAAACGAACACTGAAATACGATTCGAAATGGCTTGATAGTAAGTACAGAAAATAATTATTTGTAATATCATATTTATTGTGTTATTTGACCCATCTTTAGATGTTTCTTTTAATTATTTGGTAGTGTATTATTGTAGTAACTGTTTAATGTCCAAATAGATATGTAAAAAGGATGGACTTATCCGAATATTCGACCTATAAATAATTATTTTGTACTAAAGTTAGAATATTAAAAATAAAACTGTTGACCTCTCTGAGATTGTTTTATGCAACAGAAAACAGTATTCAAATGAATGCAATCATTGCTAAACAATCAGAAACCAATAACGCTTGTGAATAGCGGTAATCATTAGGAAAATGATACGATTATCTGCGTTTACACGATTTATATTGAATGCCTCGTTTTCAATGCTCTTGCTTGTGATTAAACAATGGAAAATTAAACTGTTTACGCTCTAACGAGCGCTAATGTCCCGGGATCCATGGCCGGATTATGCCCCGTTCACCCGCTATTTTTGTGTGAATTTTGCATGAGAAACGATGACATAAAATATTACGACAAAGTATTTATTACGTGAGCAATAAATTCTTCTTGTAGGATTGTGTTTGATATTTCTGGGATATGGATTAGGTGAGAGAGGTTTTACATTTCTTTTTAACGTTTAACATCTGCTTAATAGATAAAGCTGTTTATCTTTTTACCCGAAAATATATCGAAGTTTTGATGGTTTACGAAATAAACAGTAAGTGTACTAGTAGCAAGTACATTTAAAATCACAGTATCATAAATTAAACGTTGTAAATCCAGTTTTAATAAACTAGGCAATATTCATTGCACTCGGCACTCGTCTCTTTATTACCACATATTCACGGTTTAATGCTTTCATTCATTATTAATTGTTAGTATTTTCATTAAGATAAATTATGTTTTGTTTACAATGTAACTTCAATATAATATTATTAAAACTAAACAATTTAGTCTTATGATATTTACTCGATACAACAAAACACCTACTTTAGGTTTCTCATAGTAATTATCTCCTTAATAAATGAGTAATGCCTAACATGAAGATAAATGACCATACTATAGAGATTACTGACAATATACTGCATTAGACAGTAATTGTAATACATAATCCAGTAATAATTCCACGTCCAAGGTATTCATCAACTATGACCAATTTATCGATACTATTAATATCTTCGAAGCCAAATTTATAGCGGTAATAATTTTAAAAGATCCCGCAACCTTATTAAACCGTAATACTCCTCCAATCCATTATTAATATGCAGCTTACTGGTAAAAATAGAGCAATAATAGAGACACAGTGCGTGTGTCGCGGACGTATTCTGTAATCCTCAACACGTGGCGATTTCATTTCGAAGCTGCCAAATAGGCACATGTCATATTAATTCGGACTATAAAATTGTACGTTATAATTGACACCCAGAAATCTCATCTAATATTTATTAGATCAGACTGTAACAGTTATGTTATACGAAACGTGGTATTAACAACGATTGTGGGAACGCTGCGTTCTGAACCTCGGAACATAAATGTGTAATTGAGTAAATTGTAGTACCCACACCACAAATAGGTGTTATGATTTGAATAATTTATGCTTAGTTTAATGAACAGTCTTTATTTGAATTTGGAACACCGTTTTAATCAATAATTTTGGAGTGTTTCAAAAAATAGTTCGAACAAAAAATATTAAATTATTTTTCTTTTCAGAACCGAATTTTGTGGGGTCCTTTGACGTTGGAGAATATGTTCTATTCTTTTTCCGTGAGACTGCGGTAGAATATATTAATTGTGGTAAAGCGGTCTACTCCAGAGTGGCCAGGGTCTGCAAGCATGATACTGGTGGAAAGAATATCCTTAGCCAGAATTGGGCTACTTACCTCAAGGCCAGGCTTAACTGTAGCATCCCTGGAGAATTTCCGTTCTACTTCAACGAGATTCGTAAGTATAAATTAACTTAGTTTTTCTTTGTTATTTATTTGTGATTGGAATGACAGGATTTTCGGACTTGGAAAAATAACCATTGTATTAATAATTTTTCAAAACAATAGAACTAAAATGATAAGTAGGTACATATTATATTTTTTTTATGTTTTAATTATTTTTTGCAGTACTTACTTTACTTTCAAAAAACTATTGTTAAGAAACATTTTCAGACCTTTATTTCAAGTAATGAAATAAACTTTTTAGATATATATACTTTATCTTTTTGATATACAAAAAATACTTAGCTATGTCGAAGAGTTTAAAACTAGAAACTTCAAAGTGATTAATAGCTAATTAATATAGACGAAGATTTAACTACTTGTAAAATAACTAAAAGTTTAAGAATCATTTAGAAACTTATAATTTTAAATGAACAGTAAATATATCATTAAATAGATGTTACTTTTTCTCGTGAATGTAGGTATATAGTTTAGTTACTTCAAAAGAGTACTTATATCTACAAAAGTTAAACATTTTGCTGAACCCTACTAAAGTCAAACAAACTTCGAACTTTCGGAAAACCTCAAATATTTACTATCAGAGAACAAACATTCGACAAATTCAAAAGTACTAGCGATTTAAACTGTTGAACCGAGCCGATTTGTGCTGGAGGCACCTCGTAGACGGATTCATATAATATTTAAGCTTTCGGTTTGGCCTCGCCACGGTTTTTCACGCCCCCACTACCTGCACTGCATTACTCATGAGGATGTAATAGCTGCTCAAGTGCTCGTATTTGCTTCGTAGGTGCGTTATTTACATGTTCATTGTGCGCTGTTAAATGTAAATTTTATCTTTAAAACGTTTTTGTGCACGATATTTGAATTTCGTGTTCGATTTCCAAATGGTTTTGTTATGAGTTTACTTACTTAACGAGGGATCTCGTAAATTCGTTAGTGCTTATTCCACTGCTCTAGGGAAATTCTCTAATACGAACCATATAAATGTATGTTATAATAAATTTTCCTTTCCATCTAAGGGTTGCCTAGGGCGGCTATCAAAATATCCACATTGCAAAATACGATAACATTTTAAATAACATATTATTGATATTAAAAAGTCATAGTTACTAAATAGACATGAACACGAAATCCACCCGTTTGTGCCATTTTTTACTTATAACTTTCTGGGTTTTTAGGGTTCAGTACCCAAAGGGTAAAAACGGAGCCCTTTTACAAAGACTACACTGACTGTCTGTATGTTTGTCATTAGGCTATATATTATAAACGTGATAGCTAGACTGTTGAAATCTTTACAGTTTAGGTATTTATGTTGCCGCTATAACAAATAAACAGAAAAACAGTCCAACTCACACTTGGCCGGTCTTTTGTTATACTTTTATATAAAGATGTTTTATGTCATGAATGTAGAGTAAATAAAGCATTCACCTAAATATCTAAGAGGCAAAAGATAAAAAATGATATTTAATTGAAATAGCAAGCGATTTATCGAAAACTATAACAAAATTCTGCCACGATAAGAATCGTCCCCAAAGTTCTAAAATTTGTATTCACGAAGTTAGGTTCTCCATAAAGTCATTTGATAACATCGAGTAATCTAGTACTTTAAAATTTAAATAAAAAGAAAAGAAATTAATGAACTGTTTAAAAAAATATTAGGTAGGTCATAAATTACTTTTAAATCGAATTAGTAATCCCTAAATTATAAATAGTTAATTAAACAATAGAATTATAATATTTTATTATCGTATGCAATTTTACAATACCGTTTAATAAATACCTAATATAAAATGAATAAAACGCTTATTAATCAAAAACACTATAAAATAAAATAACAAAAGAGTAATAATCTTTTAACATATTAAGTAAATTTACTATTCATTATTTATAATTTAGAAAAAAGAAAACATTTCGTTTCTTTATTCTCTCTGAAAAATGAATCTAAAATTCTATTTAAGTTATGCTTTTATTAAAATAAGACAAAACCATACATTTTCAACAATCTAAGTTATGGTTAGTAATATAAATAAACAGTCCCAAGCGACATTCATTGCATAAAGGAATAGTTAATAGTCGAGCTAACTTTTGGTGACATCGAGATATTAAGTTGAACCCACAATATAACAATTTGATAGTCAACTGTTATAAGTTTAGACAAGTCAGAGTAGATTAAACGTCGTGTCAAGCTTGATGTGTACTACCTACTTCTAAACTAATAACTAGGTAGATACAAGCTGCGCTCCGGTTTGCGAAATTCCCGTGAGATCATTACAGAGTAGCATAGAGGTTAAATCAGGGATCTGTATAATGACCTTCTATATTTTTGATTGTTTTATACAGCACCAGCAACTTTATTCCATTCTATTCAGGACAGTCAGATATCAGCTCAACAATGGGCCAAAATACCAACAGAATGGTCCTTACCTTTTTTGGTCACCATTTTGACCCTTATAGAAATTACTAGTGTGCAATAGCTCGCTATCAATGGAAGAGAAGTAGAGAGACCTCTGCGCTCCAGTGGGAAAGTGTAGCCTCCAAATAGCAAATAATAATGTACTGCCTAGGTTAAGTATCAGATGGAGTAGGCTTGCTAGTACCTATACCCTCTCAGATATGATAGATATACGGATACAGATATACGTCTTAAGACTAAACCATGGGATTTATCAAGATCTTTTTCTTCACCGTCAAGGTGTAACCATAATCTATCTTTAAATTTCAAATTTCATACAAATTCATACAGAGAAAGAATAACAAACGAACTCACAAACTCTACCATTTACAATACTAGTAGAATTTAATAAAGAATAGAATTAGTATAGCCGAATCATACCTTTTGTTATATTTTACACCTGAGACGCATTTGATTTCATCAAACCGAAAGTCTAACAAAAGCCTACATTTAAAATTAAAGTTCTAAAAATTTATTGAGTGATAAGTCTGCAAATGAACTCGTTATAGAATTCAAATTTAATTTTGGAGCCATTCAGTTTATTTTATTAATAATTAAATTGTCAAGTTGATTGAATTTTAGAAATATTTGTTAATGTAGGTACTCTGCTTATTTTTTGGTTAGAAATATTGAAAAGTTTTTATTGTTTTATATTTTAATTAGACCAATATTTAACTAAATGTCTTGTTGAAACAGAGAGCGTCTACAAAGTACCCGGTGATGACAGCAGATTCTACGGAGTGTTCACGACAGCATCTACCGGTCTCATGGGATCCGCCATTTGCACATTCACTATCAGCGACATCCAGAAAGCTTTTGAAGGGAAATTCAAAGAGCAAGCCACTTCTTCATCGGCGTGGTTACCGGTTATTAGCAGTAAAGTTCCTGAACCGAGGCCGGGTACTTGTGTCAACGACACTGCATCATTACCGGACACTGTTTTGAATTTTATTAGGTAAGAAGCACATTTGGCTAAATGTATAAATTTCAAATAAATTTAATTCTTATTAATGAAGTTCCTCGTTATACGAGTAATAACAAAACTAATCTGAAGCTGTCCGATGCTGAGGACAAAAGCCGTAGTCTGGCTGACGACGCGCAGCACGAGCGAGATACGACACCGGAAAACAAAGTAGAAAATCGTCGGTTAAATAGTATAACACGATCTGTCGGATGACGGGTCTACTACGATTCCGGTTTCCGCGCTCATTGAAATCCACAGGCACTTTTATCAGGCGACACGTCCTGTTAATTATCCAACGCTCTCGCCCCGAGAGCGTTCAATTATTTTTTTCCCCCGCTTTTCCATGATCCTCATGTGGAAACGTTGAGATTTTAACACTTCACCAGACCCAGTCTGCTGAAAATAGTAATATTTTTTATTCATAACGAGAGTAGGGATTTTAATTAAATGAATCAGTTATATTGTCGGTGGCGTGCTAGTGTGTGCTTATTGTTAGGACGTGTGTTGCGCGACTTTATCGAGTGTCACAGGCGAGTTGTCTTGTGTCGCCTTGTCTCGTGCTATCGACACTGTTTCCGCTTACGCTCTGATGAGTTTTCCTTTATTAGAATAGCCGTATGCACTACGTTAATGTGAACTTCATTTCGTTTATTATCTCCATTACTTCAATGCGACTCCGTAATGAATTACTCTTGTGAGTAGGTTTCTTTTTTAAAATGATAAGTTCTTTTTGTTGATAGAATTTTTTAACTTGGGTTGTTAGTTATTTTTTCGAGAGTAAGAATGGTATTTTCTCCGCAACTTAAATGCAAACTGCACACAATTTTGATACCTTAATATTTTTGAGTAGGCACAAAAAGTAAGTATGAAACCAAACAACTTTTTTACTAAGTGTCTTGTTTTTTTATTATCAGATCTCACCCGCTTATGGACAGTGCAGTATCCCATGAAAATGAGAAACCTATCTACTACAAGAGGGATTTGTTCTTTACACGGCTCGTTGTGGACAAGGTGAAGGTAGACATGTTGGGACATCAATTGGATTACACTGTCTACTATGCTGGAACCAGTGAGTACTATAAAATAATTATTTACCCTAATAATCATCATCATCATCTGCCCTTATCCCAATTTATTTGGGGTTGGTGCAGTATGTCTTCTTTTTCCATTCACTTCTATTAGTTGTCATCTCATCGATCACACGTAATATTTTATCTAATGTCAATCCACCTTTTATTAGATCGTCTTTTTCCTTTCCATCATTCTACATTCATACTCATCACTCTCCTATTTACACGGGTCTCTTCTCTGCTCATCACATGTCCATACCAACTCAAACTGTTCCCTTCTACTTTTTTAGTAACTGGTGCTTTCACTTTACTAACTTTCAGGCTTCCTTTAATATACTCAGAATACTCATTCCCTAATAAGCTATTGCATAGCTTTTATCGCGGGCTTTGAGCGCGGCGACCGAATCAAGAAATTACGTAACGAAAATAAAACCTAACATCCCCCACTCCGCCTACCATGTAGCTGGCCGAGCGGTCGCTTAATTTTATTCATCCTCGTTACTCCACACATCCATCTCAACATTCTCATCTCCGCTGTATGCAATTCCTAATCTTCTGTCATCTTCCTTTTTTAAAATCTTAATAATAAGTGTTAACAATTTAATTAAAATTATTTTTATACGTATAAGTACAGTACCTACCTAAATTAGATGTTTTAAATTAGCTTAATGTTAGTTAATAAATCTTCTTTATAAAAGACTATGTTTGAATAGAAGATTTATATTCGCTCGCAGGCAATTTTAGACAAATTCATTTTAAATTAACGCCGTCATTTTACTTCTCACCTTAAAATTAAGATGTTCTTAAAATATCAAACACCGCCGAGACTTTTAATTAGTTTGCATAAAATTTTCTAAGTGAAAAATGAAGAGGTACATACCTTACGATTAAAAGTCATCGAAGAATAAAGAACGAACATTTTGCATAGAGATAGCAAAACGAAATAATAGAACAGGTCCACTCGTAACAATCAGCAAATTCCAAACTCTGCTGAAACAATCAGTGAGCGGACACGAGAGGACATAAAATTTCATAAAACGCTTTACGAATTAAAAAATGCCTTCCCACTGGGAAATTAATAAGTGTCGGACGAGTGAAAGTGGCACAAAAGCCATAATTCGTCTCGCCCGTGACGTTCGGACGTTTGAATTCTTGTCTGGATGCCATGCATCGGTCCGTCGACGACGATGGGAGCTTATGCAATGCACACTATTGCACACACCTCTATGAAACAACGGATTAACTACAAAACATGAAAAACCGATTATACTTTCATTGTTCGCACTGAAATAGCGTTCAAAAACACTATAGTTTTAAACGCTTTTTGTACCTCAATTTTATTGACTCTTAAAAAGCTGGCGCTAAAGCTTATAAATCCCGACGGTTCAGTCAAAATATTCATAGCCAGTGTTGTTGATTGGAAATTTACATTCAACGAGGTGTTCATATTTTGATAGATTTTCTAGAGAAAAAAAGAGCAATTTTTCTTTTGATCTCTTCACCTAAAAACATTTATTTCTCTTACCTACTTTTTGGACAGGTTAACTATAAGTATTAAAAATTATAAATGTCTTTTGAAATTCAATATTGAAGATTTATTATTTTGCGGTTTTAAGTTCGTAAAAGTGATGCGGGCTTCGCCTAAACCGCAGACATCCGAGACGTCACATTCGAGCTCTACATAAATTCGCCGGTCATGCCGCACCACCACCGCACCGCCATCAATGCCGCCACTGCTCTAAACAACGCCTCAGAGTGGTAATTTTCGCCAATGTTGTTGCAATTTTCACCAATTTTCAACGAAAATCGTTCCCGACCGAACCGTTCGCAGACTGGATTAAACTCACGTAGATATCTAACGAAGGGGGGGTTCGTTTCGGAACAACTTTTACGAAAGGAGAAGCTCCGTTTGAGTTGCCGTTTCAAATGCTCGTGTAGAATATTAAATTGTTTAAACGTTACCTTTATATTCTCCCCGTATGCTCCTCGAACCGTAATTACTAAAAGTTTCGCACAATAGATACTTTCTCGTTTTGTTTTAATGGTTTAAGGATACTAATAAAACTTTACCTCCCGCCTAGTTTATCGTGTAACTCAACGGCAGACCAATAAACAGTTTCACAACAACCGGGACCGTGACAGCGCACAATAAATGGCAACAACGTATTCAAAACCGCAGACTAAAAAGAGAGGGAACCGTCCGAAAATCCGTGACGCTCTTAGTTCGCTATTATTTACACTCTAGTACAAAATAACTTGCACGAAATTCCGTCACAAAGAGCCCGAGGCGTCGTGTGAAAAAGGACAGTTTACTCTTTCAATAAAGAGCGAGTCGTGCGCCGGCGTCTCTACTGCGATATTACCTCTCCGCTTACCCCATTTCGAGTGGTTACCGCGTTATAATATGCATTAAACTGCACAGACAGAAAGTTGTAGCGACGACGCTCGAGGTGATGGTCGACAATGAGAAATGAGCGTGTGACGCTTTCCCGCAATGCGGGCCCCTCGCTCACTGGTCTCGTCTCATTCCATTTTGTTTTATATCACACCTAAATCACTGTTGCTATACAACTTTTGAACGCCCCATCTAGGTTGATAAAAGTTTGACAGTGACTGTCGCGTACACGCCCCAAGATCGTGTTTGTCAATGAAAGGGAACCAAGGTATCAAAGACGTTAAGAGTATTTAGAAGTTAACGAAGTTAATTAAATTTACCGAGTTAGACGTCGACGCCCGCCCCGCGTTGCGACTCTTTAGTATCAAGGGCGCTTTTGTAAACAAACGAACATATTAATGTAAACGTATCGCGAGAGTACAGCCTGTCGTTAACAACAATTTCTAAACGTAATTACCAGGCGTTTGTTCACCAGACAAAAGAAAAATGTCTCCATATTTTTAATGATGGTTTTTAGGTTTAAAGTTGTTAGGGTAACGTTTTCGATTGCAAATCAAATTGCAGACGGCAGCGGTCAGCTTTGACATCACATGCACTGCGACTATTAAAAACGATTTAAAATTCACAGACGGCTCAAATGGCGAACGGACGGTGGAAACATCACAGCAGTTTGATGACATAATTATATAAGCTCAGACTCGCAAAATGTTTAGTCCTTTGATATTTTGAATTCAGTTATGGACGATGAGTGTAGGTAGTTATTTAATTATTATGTTTACTACACGTTTAACGATCACCATAATATAATAACTTTCTTTATCATTTTTAACATTAAAACAATATCCCATGCAGAAGAAACGCTTACTTCACATAACATTTTAAAATTATTATTGTTTCATAAATTGTTCGTGAATAAAACACAAATATTAAGCCTTATTTACACCACCATCTAAATAATGTGAGTCATAATTTATAAAGCTTCGTATCTTGCATAAAATGTATCGATAGCGGCGTATATCGCTCTTGTAATATCGGAAAGCCATTTGCCTAAGTGCATGAAGTCCAAGTTTTGCCATAAACATGAAATGCGGTCCTTATGAAATGATATGTTAAGGCACAGGTGAGGTATGATGCCGTTAGTTTTAGGGGTTTATGTGCGAAGTGTAGCTACCGAGGATGGAGTGCAGGCGCGAGAGTTCCTATACTCACTGCTTTACCGGAAACCGTTGTATAATCCCCGACGTAGCGTAGTTTCATCGACGTGCATTGCCCACAGGACGAAAATGAACAGTATTTATTGCCGTGTAGCGATACGATACCCTAGAACGGAATTTACGAAGTAATTTATAGTTTGCAACATCTTACCGCTTGCTTTGCTCTGAAATCATACCGTTAGAACATGAGCACACTTTGTTCTCCAAAAATTTAACTTTGAAAATTATACAGATCGCCTCCATTAAAATTGTTTTATATTTGTTTTGCTTAAATTAGTCTCAAAAGGACAGTCGGATAGGATGAACGAGGGACGAAAATTAAAAACTAATTAATTATTCCATGGCGAAAATAAACCGGACAGGGGGAAAATTGAATCTGGATTCATCGCATTGCATTCGAAAGCAGTTTATAAAACGATGGCGTATTCACACAAACATATAAAGCAATTAGTTTATAGACATAATTAGCATTCGGAACGCGTTCAACAAAAATAAACATTGATTTTTTTATTCCCCTAAAACGGGGAGGGGTCGCAACACTGAGCGAGATTTGGAATACTAATGTGTTCACTTTTGAACGGTTATTCTCGCCCTGCTAAAGGCTCCCAACGTTTTTTGCATAAAACATCTCATCAAAGGATTGCTAAGGTCCCACAGTATATTGAATATCAAAAGGTGTTCCAACGGAAAAGTTTCAGTTGGTGGTGCGGTCGCGGCATCCCTAATACCGGCCACCGTGAAAGCCTTCTTTAAAAATACACCTTTGAAACGTGTTTAGAATAACCAATCGCTTAACCACCTTTATAAAAGTTCATACCACCAAGATAAACAGATACCCTCTACTTCAAACATTGCAACAATATTTAAATACTTATCTAAATTCAAATGCAAATTAAAATAATTTTTAAAAGTTTAAATAGAAATTTATCGTCTAACTTAATAAATAAGTTCAAGGATTTGCTGATATGAGAGATATCACTACATATTATAAAACAAAGTCCTCCGCCACGCCTGTCTGTTCGCTCTATACTCAAAAACTACTGCACCAATTTTCATGCTCTTTTCGCCAAAACGGATAGAGTGGTTTTCGAGGAAAGTTTTAGTATATAAAACAATATTACCACTCGTAAGAAGTTGCAGGCAACAGCTATAAGTATAGGTATATTTTGTAATTTACCTATTTTTGGTAGGCACATCATAAATGAAGGACATCTAACATCAGAATGAGGTCACTACAATACAGAATCGGTAGTAATAATTTGTAGCAGGAGTCTCATAAAAATCAATCAAGCGCTCGTAGGCACACGTTAAAAACCAACGGATTCCGATTTACGGCACCTATAAAATATATATTGCAATCCGTGATATACTTGTAGATATGTGCCTACGTAAGTCTTTCCTTCGGAATCAATTGGAATTTATCGGGATCTCCGAAGCGTACTTACTATAAAAAGTAATGTAATGCCGTCATTGAAATTCGTTCACATACTAGATAAATATCCGCGCCGCAATGTTTATAAAAAATATAAATGATTGTAAATTAAAAATATTATGCGGCAATTTTCCATTTTTGTACAAATATTCACAGCTTCCAAAATTAATGTCTTTACAAAAAAGATTTTTTTAGAATAGCTACCTTTTCTCGTAAATATAACAATTTATGCGGGCCTACAAAATTACCAACATAAAAGTACGCTCCGAATAGAAAATGTCACTATATATATTGTTAAAAATATTGAGGTAAACAAAATTTTCCAGGTACGTAATGAAACGTAACGAAATACGAAAGGTAAAAAATGTCACCGTGCGAACATTGAAGTGGGGGAGAATTCATCCGAATTGGAACTTCCAAATCTATACGTTAAAGCGGGACTTTTTATGAAAAGCAATAAAGACGTTAGAGCTACTTTGTGTTTGGGAATTTATACCACTTGGAGGAATAAAACTTATATTGTTCGGGGATCGCAAAAAGTTTTCACTTAGGTCTGTCGAACAAAATCTTTATTGGATTGTAAGATTATTTTTTTAGAGACCGTGCCAAGAGAAACTGCGATCGATAAGTTAGAATTAGCATATCAAACAACTACGACTTATTTAAAGTTCATTGTGGTTTTAATTTTGCGTAATTTTATACAGATACTCCACGACCTAATCTTGTCATCTCCATTCTTTCGTCATACAACCAGGCAGACTGGTGTGCGGCACCGATTCATGGTGGACATACCAGACGTTCGCACTAAGCGCTTTGCTTCGTCATTCCTTATTCGTACTGCAAGGGAATGGAATCGGTTGCCTGCGTCTGTCTTTCCTGACGTGTACAATTTGGGGGTCTTCAAGTCGCGAGTGAATAGGTATCTTCTAGGAAGGCGTGTTACATCTTAGGCCGCATCGTCACCTACCATCAGGCAGGTGTGATAGTGGTCAAACGCTGACCTATCATATGTGAAAAAAAAGAAAAAAAAAAGATATCTACTGAAATGTGTGCTTATATTTTACACAGAAGTAAAAATAAAACGCATAATAATTCCACAGTAATAATCTCAAATATTAAATGCAACTACAAAAGTTAATATAATATCTTCATATAAGATAAACTAATTTGTAAAACTCGCCAGGGGCGTCACGGTAACTACGCACGCCCGCCGTAGTTCTTTGACGTTTCAAATAAGATTTTCTTATTTGTTGTTTGTGTGGATATTTCCTTATGAAATTCGTTATTGTTTAGGAAAGGTCCGCGGGGAATGTTCCACGTCCGATGTCGGATTGTTTAATTATAGAGCCTGGACCCGACCGTGATCGGAATTAATCACTCGAAATAAATTATTTAGAGACCACTAAGGCGAACCGTTGAGTAGAAATTTCTCTTCTGTTTGTTTTGTTAAACGGTTATGGTTATAAATATTACTGTTTCAACAGCCAGTTAATTTTATAAGCATTTGTAACTTTATCTTACTTTTAAGTGAAGATGTAATGAACGAATTAATTAATTACTTATTTCAGGTAGCAGACTGAAAAATAAGTATATACCATACCCATATAAAATAGATACCTTACAGATTAATATAGGTACATATTGATTATTATTATTATAAAAAGTTGAGTTTTATTGGGTTCTCTATCTTCGTTCTCTCCTTCCTGTAGCTTCAGTGGGCCAGAAATCGGCAAAGAAGAACATGTCCTTTAGTGTCCTAAAAAACGATAACTTTTATTTGGTAGTAGTCACTTTCTATTGATAAGAGCACTAACAGTCGCGCGGTACCATAAACTTTGTCTGGTTCGCGGCGGAGATATTGTGCCATGAGACTGCCAGTCGCTCTGTCACGTCAGTATGTAAACATATTGTTAAAACATCTTCTGAAATTTTGTCATCTTTAAGAAACAGCTTCTACTTTAAGGGACAACATTGAAAGCTCTCAATATCGAACACGTCACGTTTTAAAGGTTAAAACATGTTCTCTTAAGCAGATTTACTGTAGGCCTCTGTTCCCAAAGCGTCTAAGTTTGTTGAACGGTTTCCCGTGTAGCTATTATCGCATAAACACACCTACTCAGTTGTCAAAGTGTGACGCTAAACCATTTGTATGTCATAGGTGGAAAGTACATTGTACTTTAGGGAGAGAGGCGAAAATACCTCTTTCTTTGGTACTTGCCTACATATTCCCTGTTGGCAATGGATGGTATTTAGCTCACAGCTATTAAGTAATGTTAAAAACATTACCTATTGTTCGTAGTGTTTGAATGATACAGGTATTATTATACATAGTGACTACTTGTACTTGTATACAGGCTGTTTTCCGCGATTAGACCCTTTTTAATTGGGTCCTTTTTGCGTGAAGATGGAGTAGGCTTGCCCAGCACCTACTACCCTCGCAGCTTAGTCGACCATGTCCAGAGGAGAGAACTTGTCAATACTTCTGGAGCCAACTAAGCCACGGGTTTCATCACGATGTTTTCCTTCGCCGTAAGAGCAATGTCAAATAGCGCACATAAATTTTTCTTAAGAAAAATACATTGGTGCACGGCCGGCCTGGATTCGAACCCACGACCTTCAGAATGAAAGTCGAGGTATCTACCACTAAGCCAACACCGCTCTCTACACATAGTGACTATGTACGTACCTACTTAATATTATTTAGGTACTAATTTTCCATCTTTAATCTAAAAATTTAACATGCTCCTGTTCGTAATTAATAATCGCATTCTCTGAAAACTTACACGAAAACTGTTAATTAATATGACCCTTAAGATTCAAGACTGTTTAATTATTCCAAGTATGTTCGTTCTGTAACATTGCTATCTTATTTATTAAATTGAGTAGGTTTACTTAATTATTACGGAGGTACTGTTGTGTTTATAATTACAATTTAGTTTGTTAATATTTAATAGATTAGTTTTATTAGAATTAAACATTTGGGTGTTGTACGAATTGGTACTTAAAGCCAATGTAAAAAATAATACTTTTTACAAACATACAAAGTTAAGTGCGGAAAACACAACCCTCTCTTGGCAGTTGGATAATCATCACTACATAGTATAAAACAAAGTCGCTTTCTCTGTTCCTATATTTCTATGTATTCTTATATCTTTAAAACTACGCAACCGATTTTGATGCGGTTTTTTTTAATAGATAGAGTCATTCAAGAGGAAGGTTTTTAGATATAATACATGCATAATACAGCCGTGCGAAGCCGGGGCGGGTTGCTAGTTATAAGAGTAAAGGGAAATCGAGTGATAAAACATAACGGTAAATTCAAGTAGAGACGAAATTTTCAATGTCAAAAATATTTTTTACGCAAATTGTACGCACGTTGACAGTATAATAAAAATGTTGATGAAACAAACCTTGAGCTTCACCGTTAAATCCAGGTTTTTTTGGTGGTTTTACGTGAAATAATAAGGTTTTAGGAGCTTATATTTCGCGGGTAAAACATTTCATATTCATGTCTTAACGGAATTGTATTCTACCTACAAATAATATCCTCACTGTTTAAATTCAAAGCATTGGGATTTGTTATTTGCATTATGTTATTCATTCTTATAAATTGTTTAGCGAGAATTCCTAAACAATTTACGAAATAGCAAAACAAGCAATGTAAATTGAAATTTATGATAAATTTTAGGTTATTTAGTATTTACAAAATATTTTCTTTAGAGCTTTGGAGAATTTTTGTTCAATAAAATATTGCTTAGTTGAATTATTTTCACTTTTCTAAATCCAATTTGTGCCGTGCTTCGTTAACACAATCTACAAATCAATAGAAAGTCAATTTTATTTACAAATCGAATTTACTAAATAGTAAAAAGTTCTTGGGGATCTTAAAGAGAAAAACTATAAGAAATCTAACAAATTAACTTGGCTGTTAACAATTCAATCGTCACAGAAGTTCCCATTCCCAAATCATGTTCTGCATCAGAATTGCAATAATTTACGGAGACCAACAATAGAGGCAGTCATTCACCTTCAGGAGTTATATCTATAGCTAGTTATAGCTGTGTCAAAGCGACATAGTGAAACACGTACGCGTTACTATTGTATGTAACCGGGTTTGGTAATTTCGGTACATGCCTCTAATCCAATTAGCTATTAAGATCCGTGGGTCGAATATTAATTCGGCTCGATTTTGCTTTGTAAAGGAAACAGGAACCGTGACCTTATGTAGGCACTATTGTATGCCATGCGTAGGCTTTATATGTAAACACGTAATACTGCTTGTTACGATTGTGTATTAGCATTATCTTCTGAGAAAGAAAAATAGTCGGAATGAAACAAAATAAACCTAATATATAAAATTATCGTGTTACAGGTTTACAGGTTTGTCATAAAACTCCTCCGAAACGGCTTGACCGATTTTTATCAATTTTTTTGTGTATATTCGGTAGGTCCGAAAAAATACGTAAACAATTTTTTATTCGAACTATAACAAAACTACACGCGTACGACGTCGCGGGCAAGAACTAGTCACTATCACTATCACTACATAGTATAAAATAAAGTCACTTTTCGCCGTCCCTATATCCCTATGTCCCTTTGTATGCTTAAATCTTTAAAACTTTTTTAATAGATAGAGTGATTCAAGGAAGGTTTATATGTATAATACATGCATAATGTAGCCGTGAGACGCCGGAGCGGGTCGCTAGTATATAATAAAATATTCTTATCGGGCAAACAAAAAAAGCTATGTCGTTGGGAAAGAAAATCGTTAATCCATTTTCGTTGTACGGAATAGAAGTCCTGTTCTTTTCTTATAAGTTATGAATTAAAGATCTATAAATTATAATTTAAAAAAATAGATAGGTTTTTATTTGGCTTGGGCGTTAGTTGTTATGTTTAAATAAAAACATCCATTTTACTCTGATTTTGTTTGAATACGATACTACTTTAATTTCATTTTATTAACTTTAAAATTTAAAGTGATATTTTTCAAGGATAAAATCCTCAAGTACTTACTTATAAATACAAACTATAAACGTATTAGAAATAATTACGCAA
Source organism: Idaea aversata (assembly GCA_907269075.1). NCBI lineage: Eukaryota > Metazoa > Arthropoda > Insecta > Lepidoptera > Geometridae > Idaea > Idaea aversata. Next base: position 7,361,310 of record OU026096.1, read on the forward strand.
GATCCTGAATCATTAGTAGATACTCCTTAATTGAATTATTAATACCAATGGGAAAGCTTGCCACAACCCCACTAAGGCTTTCGTAATTGATTCTGAATTACGAAACGAAGCGGTGCAATATGTTCCATTTATAAATAGCTTAATATATTGATGTATAGTTTGCTAAGACACTGAGCACATAACCCCACCGTGTTAGTGTTCTAAGATATAGTTCGCACATAACATACTTAAATAATATATTAGTCGATTAAAATTACTTCCTTTTTCGCCAAGAACCTTAAGTTCATCTTTTGCTATATACCGTCCTTCATCAAACTACTCTTTCGTAAAATGTAGGTTCTATTATCCTACTTAACAAAGGGTTTTAATGATCTGAAGATCTTTAAGTTATAAGTGTTAATAATATCAAGCATTCTCTACCTATAAATACGAAATTCAAAGTCTTGATTAGTCAATTTCAACTTTATATTTCAATTTCAATCAATTTAAAATTTCAATATCAGTCAGTCGACTGATATATAAACCCACAGCCCAAACCAATAGTCGGATCGGGTTAAAATTTGGCATACCGGCTATTATGACGTAGGCTATCTGCTAAGCTAAGCCTAATTTTGACTTTTTACGCCTACGCGGACGAAGTTGTATGTCTAGTTTATTATATTTAGATTTAGGTATATGTATCGGATGGCATAGTGCTTAAACAAATAATGAAAACAAAAAAAAATTAAACTCTTTCAGCCCACGTTATAAAGACTGTTTCAGACCAGCGTTTTATACACCCGCATAGGCGCACCTTTTGCGATTGCCGGCGAATAAGAATAATCAATGTTTCTTTGTCACAATCCACATTGATACTGACTCACTACTATCAGTTCTAGCAAACACGCCGGAATAAAATTGAAATAAATAAGTAAATAAAATAAAGTTTATTTATTATCTATCTATCTTTAGAATAAGCTCGTGAACACGAGTTCTGTTTTCTAAAGCGCGAAATAGCGCGCGTGTAATCGCGTATTAGCGCAAAAAAATACGCTGATCTGAAGGCGCTCTACAAGAGCGGTTGTCAATCTACTATAGGTACTATGTATTTTACTATTTTCTCCCAAAATAGAAATATGACATTGACATTAATGATTTGTTATATTGTTACAGATGAAGGTAAAATACACAAGATCGTACAATGGACTAGGAATGGAGACAGTCAATCAGCTTTGCTCGATATATTTGATGTTACTCCAGCAGAACCAATTCAGGTAACAATTAATTTCACTACTCAGTTTTATCTTAATTTTTAGGGTTCTGTACCTCAAAAGGTAAGAAAGGAACTCTCATATTTCAGTAGATGGTCCAAAAGTTGCCTGGAAGAGATAACTTTCAGCGATAAAGCCGCCCATTAAGTCATATTGTTTCGTTTTTTTTTAGCAGGTATTTATGTTAGAAATATGGTTTAATATGGTACAATAAAGAGTTTATCTATCTATGTAGATGGCTGGGTTGTATTTTAGACCATTTGGACATTGTTAGGAATGTTATTATAGATCTACATATCTTCTAACTCATGCGACAGATGGTTATCACATTACTAAGATCTGTTCGTAGATATTAATGCCACACAAATCAAAGCTGCCTGTCTACATAGCACATCGCATCATAATATGTTGGAAAATATTTAAATGCTTTGTACAAATCCAACGCAAAGTTGTATTATCATCTTGTTATCAAATGACGACTTCTGTATATAATTATATGTATAAAAAAGCGGTTGAGGGCCATTTCAGTGCACCTTAACAATCTACTTTTGTTCTACGATTTGACTTTTGGAAATTTGAACATTTCTTTGAAAATTTTCACGTTAAGTTTACCTGAAAATCAGCTGTTCCTTACACGAAGAGATCAATAACCCTGTTTATTGGTAATTATATAAAAAGTTAATTGCCATTTCTGTGCACCTCAACTCACAATCAACTTTTGTTCAACGACTTTTGGAAATTCGATCATTTTTTGAAAATTTTAGGATTATTTTACCTACCCGAAAATGACGTATCCTTTAACCTGCAATATTAAAAATTATAAGGGTATTAATTTTTGAGGTACGGAGCTCTAAAAAACTTCTCATATGTTAGTCTTATCTTAGCATAGTCTTAGATAATCATCTTGTAAGTTCTTTTTCGCCTAAGATACAGGATTACCTAGTTCAGGCATAATGTGTTATTTTTGTTCTCTTTAATATTAAGTGCTTACAGTTATTGCAATTCACGAGTGCGCGCGGCCTTTGTTTGTAGTTGTAATCGTAAATACACATGTTTGTGTGTGTACCCGACACGGAGCGGTCAGTAGCGAGCGACACATATACAGATTGGTCACTCACACAAACAAAGGCCGAGCGCACTCGTGAACTGCAAGAACTGTGTAGTTGAATTTGTATTTTTTTAGATGATGCTGTGTGAAATTTTACCAACATTTATTTATTTACCAACAGGCAATGGCAATATCTCGTATCCACGGTTCCCTATATGCGGCATCAGATCGCCGCGTGCTTCAACTCCGGCTCGCGTTGTGCGCGCGACGGTACGACGCATGTGTCAGATGCGCACGCGATCCTTACTGCGGATGGGACAGGGATGCTGGCGTCTGTCGGGAATATATGCCTGGGTAAGAAAAAAATAATTTAAACACCGTTTCCAAAAATGTCGTATTGCTTAAATAAAGCGACGTCCACAGAAAGAACAATAAAAACTTTTTATTTTTATTTACTATTGCAATCTTTTCTGAAACGTGGTCTTTACAGCAAATCCACGATTCTGCGTATTTACGAAATATCACAACGACAAATCTCTACACTATTCAAAATGTTGGCAAGTAGATAACCTGCTATCTATCTATCTATCAGCAGAATAGGTTTCTCTTCCGATATAATGAAGTTCATATTGCAATTTTATTGAAAAGGAAGTCGGTAGTAAAACTTCGTCACAGCTTAGCCGTGGCGCTACGCTAGGTCGAGTTTAGTGACATCTTCGGCACTTTGTATACAGGAGTAGACAAGCGTAACAATTTTATTTATTATTTCAAGAGTAAAGGACTTAACAGTAAGCTTAATGATGTCTCGTTTTTCTAGACATTTGCCATGATGTTAATTAACACGCTTACAACCCAACGTGTTCAGTTATGTGTTATGTTATGCTGCGTGCGCGCCTGTTTAGTACAATGTAGCAGGTTGAATTACTGTTCCAATTTCGTAGCGTAGGCGTAGCAGTGCTACACAGTACTATAAATGACTCGACGCTACGACTCTACTTTTGCTACGAACTTTGTCTACGCTACGTCTTTCGTAGCTCGTAGCCTAGACACATTGGTTGTAAATAGTTATTTTATTTATTAGTAGGCTTTACAAAAATAAATAAAATAGACTTTCAGTACTATACTCTATGAATACACAGAATTATACAGTCAGCTGCATAATTCTTCAGTGGAGTTCGAAAATTACTATTATTGGAATGTTTGCATTCTAATAGTTTTTGTTTGATTATTGATGAGTTAGAAGACTTTAAACTTCACCTAAAGCAGGTGTCTATAGAATCTGCTTGTGTTGAAAACATTCTTATAACAGCTGTTTTGGAGCTCTACGGTGAGTCTGCAATTATGCAGCCGACCGTACATAGATATTTTGAATTTTAGTACATATGACAGTCTGTAATTAAATCTGAAATAAACAAAATTTTTTAAGTTGTCAGGTTTAAAAATTATTTATGATAATAATTTATACGTTACAGTTTTTAATTTTATAATTTTTTTTGTTATTTATTTTATTGTGTACTGAAAATATTTATCCGAAAGATTGTCAATTAGTGTGTTCGTGTAACGCAGAAACATCTGAACTGATCTCAATGAAACTTGGTTAGATTGCTGAAGCCCCGTAATGACAAATAGCATTTATGTTATCCTGATATTATCATGAAATTAGGATTTACGCAAGTAAATTTAGCAAGTCAATAAATTTATATTAAATTATCTTTGTTTTAGGTTGATCCAAGACGTAGCAAACGAAACGGCTGACATCTGCGACTCGTCAATATCCCGCAAGATGGTGTCAGCGACTTGGGGCCAGAGCTTGCATCTCGGTAGTTTTGTGAAAATGCCTGAGGTGTTACAGCCGAGGGCGGTCACGTGGTATCATTACTCGAGGGAAAAGGGACGACATCCTATCACTTTTAAGTGAGTATTTAATAAGAAATTTAAAAATACATGGTAGGCGGAGTGGGGGGTGTTAGGTTTTATTTTCGTTACGAAATTTCTTGATTCGGTCGCCGCGCTCAAATAAATAAATCATTTATTTCAGTCTACGAAGGCCCATAGATACATACCTTATAGACTAACATACATATTTTATAACAATAATTGAATGTGTTAATAGATAGCTTAGAACTATGTTAGAGCACTATGTCAAAGCCCGCGATAAAAACTATGCAATAGCTGCTAGTTAAAAATAAAAACTGTTGTCTGTAAAGTCGCTTTACGGACGATAATTTTACGTGATAACGTCATAAGGACTCTTTTGTATCGTTGATATTACCATTTTGCTTAATTTAATACGTTGCTACCTTATCAATAACACTTAACGTAACGTTTTTTGTGAATGCCGGTGTATATTAATTTATAGGACGCTGTCTATAACTAAAAAAATGGATTGAAGTGCAACTTATCTAATTATTAAGGTGAAAGGGTACCTGTTCTCTCTCCATACAAACGTAGTCGACTGGTTCCTCCCTGGATAATGACATTAGCACAAATATTTTTGTGCCATAAAACTTAAACTGCCATGATTATGCCCCTATTTTTTAATTTCTATGATAAATTAGAAAATGAAAGAAAAAAAAAATAGAGGCATAGTCATGGCAGTTATAGGTTTTATCAGAAAACAGTCGACTACGTTTGTAATAGTTTGTATGGAGAAAGGCCCCCGGTACCCTTTCCTCTTAAGAGCTTAAAATTTGAGGAAGATTGTGGCCTATAATTTTGATTTAGTTTGTTTGTCTCTAAGCTAAGAGGTCGATGTCTCAGGCACTATAGTGTCATGCCTGCCTAGCATGAAGACCAAAACACGATACGATAAAGCGATATCACGCGATATAACTACATCAACTCTCAAAATATATGATAGATAAAGCCGCCGTGTTGAATTTTTATTATAAATTGCGATAAAAAATATGATAAAAATTCAACATGGCGGCTTTATCTATCATATTTTGAGAGTTGATGTAGTTATATCGCTTTATCGTATCGTGTTTTGGTCTTCATGCTAGGCTAGCTGGATAGGCTTGAATCATCTAAATTGGATGTAGAGGCCAATATTTAATGGTTTCCAGATTTGTATTTTTTTGGGTCACAATTTAATTCATACGAACCGTATCTTAATATTCTAAAACGTTTATTTCTCCTAAGAAACAAACATTAATTATTAAGTTGAAATTATTTATGCCCGAATTCACCCTTTATTACGTTTCACAAACAATTACTTTGGAACAAAATAATGAATTTTCCATCACTCCAATTACAATTGCTAAAAAGACAATTAAAAGACCTTTGAAGTAAACTCCAACACGCATGCAACAACATTAATTAAAGGCAGCCCAAATCTTTCGTTATCGCACTTCCTTCGTACACTCACGACAAAAAGTATACTCAATATAAACTTTTATGTTCACACGATAAGATTCAAAATAACTGAAACGTAAAATCCGTTTTCTCACAACTGTATAGTTAAAAACTTTAAATGTATATTGAATCTTATTGCCTCGAGATAAGAACATAAATGTTTACGAATTTCTATTTGCTCGCACAATTAAAATGCAAGGGGAAACTTTGGTATTAACGCTTTGTTTTATATACTGATCGTATTTAAAAGGTACTTCTTTGTTTCGGACTGTGTACAGCTATTTTATTGACACTTATTGTTTTATATTGAATTGTTTTATTTGTTTTTGTGAGGGAGATAAACGACTACCGTGTACCTTAAATAAATTTGAAGAGAAAAACAAAGGACAATTTCTACTTTCATAAAAGATTTGGCCTACTCGGCATGACCAAATACTCGTACTAACTATCGATTTCGTTCCAATTTCGATTCATATTACTAACTTGGAATCGATTTATAGAAGTTAGGGTAACTCAAATTTGGCAAAATAATCAAACAAAATAGAGATTGTTGAATTTGAGTTTCGTGTGATCATGTAGCAAACTAAAAAATAAATTTTAATAATTCATAGGACTAAAATATAACAACGGTATTAAAATAAATTAAAATGTGATATATCTTTAAGAACACTTAGTTCTTGGAAAAGCCAATTACGGGGTTTGTCCTTTACAACTAAACTAATGTGATGCTATGCAGTAACCGAATCTTCTTTCATAAGTATTTTGTTAGTTTGGTACAATGATTAGTTTCTCCAAGTAAAATAAAAATCAATAAAAAGTGTTTTCCCATTAATTCTACATGCAAATAGATTTTTAATAAGAAAAATAATAATCATCGATACTGATATATCCTCATTAAGATTTAACAACATAAAAAAAATAGCGCTGCATTATTAAATTACCTGTACCACAATGAAAGTGTTTTGATCGTTGTAGTAATAACTTTCATTATTTTGTTTTAACTAAGTGCGTTATCTTTACTTATAATAAAGGAAGAGAAGCCATAGAGGTGTTTACTTATAAGAAAATTATGACTAGTCTTCTTTTATACATATAATATACTTTGTCCTGACTGACTGACTGATCAACGCACAGCCTAAACCCAGTTGATTTTAAAACTCTTTATTAGAACCATTTTTGACTTCTACGGGGACGGCAAAAGCTAAAAATAAATACATGCATAGTTTTTACCTTTACCGTAATGTAAGTGTTTTGATTGTTTAACTTTATATTTCAGTAAACCGGAGAAGTACATAGAGACGTCTGAGCATGGATTGTTAATAATATCAGTGAATGAGGGTGATGCGGGGAGGTACGACTGCTGGCTCGGAGGCTCCTTGTTATGCTCCTATAATATTACTGTCGATACACATAGGTAAACTATTCTATAAATATATTTAATTTTTTATCTATTAGAAAGAGGAAAATAAAATCATTTTCATTCATTCAATTCATTTTTTCATTACAGATGCTCGCCACCGGAAAAGAGCAACGAATACCAAAAGATTTATTCGAATTGGTGTCATGAATTTGAAAAATATAAAACGGCTATGAAAACGTGGGAGAGAAAGCAAGAGGTAATTTGTCTTTTTATAAGCTCCGACTGAATTTAAGTTAAAATTTTAAAGGTATTTTTATAACCTTTGTTTTTTATTGTTTCAGCAATGTGCGAGACAGAATGATTCAAATCAGAACATACATCCGAATGAGATAGTGTGATAGCTCCTAAACATCGCCTATCTCATGTTTCAATCAGTCAACTATTACGGCGGAGTTATACCGATTCCGTACGTGTCAGCTGGGCTCAAGTACTTAAACATACTCTCATAGAGAAAATAATAAAGTGAAATCTCATAGCGACTCCATGCATACAGAACTCGGATATACTTAATGGTGTTCTGCACCGATTGTGACTCCCCTTTTTAGCTTTTATAAAGATACAATAAAGTGTAGTGTGAACTAATATTAGTGCAGTGAAGTTCCTTGGAACATGAGAAGGTGATTGGACCTCAAAATTTTTATGAACTATTTTATTATGAAATGAAAAAAATGTGCGTTGCTTGTTGGCAAATGGAGTGTATAAAGTTTAGAAAAAGTTTTGAAGCGTACGCTTTTGTTGGATAGGAATCGATACTGTTATAAAAGTTCTTTTTTTAAAATCTCCAAGTTCTTTTTTTAAATAAAAAGTACTTTTTTTATTAATTTGTAGACTTTGTAATTATTTAAGTATCAAAACACGTTATTCGTAGTTAACAATTCAAAAACAAAAGTTAGATATTGGCGTGCGTTAGATCGCAGTGGTAGTTTGAAATCTCCGAGGGTTGTGGGAGGGTTCACCTCATTATTTTTCCCCTATTTGTGTAAATAGTTACCTAATTTCGTTTGACTGTAACATTATTAACGTATGTATAGATGCACGTCCCTAATGTAATGGATATATTTTAAGCCTGTGATATAATAAGGAAACACGTTTAGGAAAATGTACTTTAAGTTTTTGGAAGTATTGTTACTAAATTGTGATGGCTTTTACTATCCATGATATCCTTGACACCCTTTTGTAATAAAAACTAGAGATTCTATTTTTCAAATAGATAAAACCAATAAATTACAGTAAAACTACAGTTTTTTTTAAGTATTTTATGACCAGGGTAACAAAATACGTTGTGTCGGAATGATTCTTTCTCAAAATCAATGTATCTAAATAATATACATTAGATGTTCGTTGCCCTGCCATAGTTACTTATTGTATTAACACAGTAAACTTAAAGTATTTAAATTTGGTACAAAATAAATCAACGTATCATTTCAGTACCTTCTCGAATTTCATATCATATCGTATATAAATAAGCTGTACATAAATGAAAATAAATATTAACATCATCATTCCATAAATTGCATTTTCTTATGTACAAAAAATATTTTTATTAAAAATATCATTATGATTATAATATTTTTTATAGTAATAAAATGCCATTACGATATCTTCTGCCATTAAGTATTTACTAAAAACGAATAAATATAATTTTAATTAATATCGTAAACCAATCATTTAGTTAGATAACATCTCACTGAGTTAGTAAGGTGCAATGTCACTTAGCTTTTCGATAGTTAAGTATTTTGTTTGAGAAAACACTATTTGACTTGTTAGTACCACAATCAGATGACACAGCTAAATCAAATAGACTGAAATATTTAGGTAACTACGTCATGATCCAGTTATGAAAGAGTTAAGGTGATTGTCAAAAGAATAATGTTAAAATAGTCAGTTTCTCTCTCTACGTCTACAACATCTCAATGTAAACCTTTATTACTCTCTCAGTTGTGTAAACTAAAATTGCTCATTAGACATAATAATTATGCTAGTTAGCATTAGCTTGAAGGCTTCTGCCTAGAAATTATGGCGTCATCAAGTCTACAATCCGCTGTACTTTAGTAAATATTATAGTATTATAGGTGCTTCAAATTATAAGCTTCATTTCACAAGTAATTTCCAAACTTTTCTCATATCATATGTACATAAATCGAAATATAGATATTTAAATTCGTAAGAGATATCTGAGCTTCGACGTTTATTATTAATATTCTAGTGTATTCAAGTATTTTAGTGATAATAATATAAGAATTTCCCCATCGAGGGAATGTCTTGCGCAATAATTATAATTACTATTTACTATGGTATCTATTGTAACAAATAGTTCTGTAAATTTCACATGTTTCTATATTAAGTTAAAAATTCAAAGTGTAGTGTTAAGATTTTATATAATAAATCTATAAAAGGTACTTATTGGTTTTTTTTGCTAATTTTGTTTTACATATATTTTATACCTTTAGCTATTTTTCATAGTTTTGGAGCTAACGTAATTAAGATTCTTAAAAATACTATAACTTCAAAAGGCTTATGGGCTGTTATAGCAGCTGAAACCAACGGTATCGCGCACTTTCCAAAGCAAAGTATAAAGAACGAGTAATATTAAGTGTAACATATTATCAAAATTAATAGTTGCTTACGCTGCGTAAATCATCTAAATTAGACTTTTACATCAAATTTTAAGACCATACATAGTTTCCTTTGGGAAATTAATCCTACTTTTTTTACACTACAAGTAGAAGCAGTAAAACCCTTAACGTTCTTTGTATGTTTTATGTAGTATTTACCTGCAGAACAGCCTTGTACTAAAACTCCCTGTTGGTCAGTTACAGTAGTTCGTAAAAAAGACTAATTCAACGCACATGTTACAAACCCAACGTAAAACATAAACAGTTTGTTGTAATAGAGCCATCACAGTGAATGCTATGAGAAAATGTTTAAAATAGTGTCGATTCATCAAGTCGCATACCGGGTTGACATTTTCGTCATAACACCGCTTTAGGGGAAGGAACCCTCGTCCGACCATAAAAAGTAAGGGCGCGTAATTATATAGTGCCACTAAACTAATTTCACGATACATTGCCGACGAAATCTGTGCTTGGCACCGCCTCGCCTGCTGACGAAATGTGATTTTTCTTTCATAACCAAACTCATGATTACTATTGTTATGTGTTATTTCGTATGAATTGCTAATGTTGCCTACGTGTTTACGAGTAAATTGCTCGCAATATTAATGAAAAGCTGATGACGGCTGTTAAATTGTTATGACCTTCCATTTTTCAAGGTTTGCGTTGCGTGCGAGTATGAATAACTTGCCAAGTTTTATAATTGTAGTGTAAATGTTAATGACAGCTATTTGCCATTTTGATGGTAACCTGTTATTATATGATAATAATATTATGAGCCTATTATAATGATAGTTTGGAAATGATTATTACTAAAATGAGTTTTAGTTTTACAATAATAATTCATAGTACTATTCTAATAAAGCTCTACATAAATATATTTAAATATACTAAAATCATAATTTTCAGTCTTAACGTTGCCTATTTTTGCCGTTGACGTTGACGTTTAAAGTGGAACTCTTTTATGCAATCTTTTAAGAAAACATTAAAAATAAGTTAAGTTTTAACTGTTGTTAATAAAAGGTGAAATATAATATCTTTGATATTATTCAACCCCATTAAACCGTGTAATGTTTCATTTCACGGCGCAGGGTTTCATCTCCATCAAATAATTTGCTCATGGTGGAAAACTTGAATATCGATGGATTAGATTAGGGTCCCGAAAAGTATTAGGATTACGACGACCTCTGTGGTGTGGCGGGATAACACACGCCTGCGACGTAGAAAGTGGCAGGTTTCAGCCGCAAACAGATATTTATGTAGGTATTACATATATTTCATTTTGATTTGGATGTTCCTGTATGTAAAAGTATAAGTAGGTATAGGTATTTTAAAAAGAAAATTTATGTATATGTTATGTAGCCACCATGAAACAAGGCTAGTTGCTTAGGTTGGGGCTGGATTGCGCTATATGGTATATCATGCAAAAAAAAAAACAATCAAAAATATGATATCGATAATACTTACTTTTATAATACCTTATCTTTTTGGGTCGGGGGTTGAAATTATTCAATGTATAAAATTTAATATCTTTAAGCACCTATTAATGAGATATATTATAATAAGTACGCTAGAATAATCACTCATTATTCTAGTGTTATTTTAATATAGGTATCACAAATTAAATTTTCCAATAGACTGTTAATAATCAAGAAGTTCACAAGACATTTGCTTATTTATAGTATTTTAGAAACAATTTAGAATGTAAGACAAGGGCTTTCTCCCCGCACATAATCCTTTGTTAGTCCGGCATGGGACCGCATAAGCGTATTACTGGAATTACACCAAATTAACAATTAGTCATGCCCGCGTCTGTCCGCAAAGTTTGCACAAATTTACATAACAATAAGCCCTTCTACGCAGCTTCGGTCGGTTATGGCGATTTTTTAAATTAATTGGATCGGGAACCGTGGAAAATTCGGTACTCGTTTCACCCCCAGTTATTTTGTGGTCAGTAAGTACGTAAATGAAATAAAAAAAGGTTATTTTACTTGTTTAATGTTTTTATTTTTCAGATTTAGTCGCCACTTTATCTACTTTTATTTTTTTTTATTTTTACAGTTTATTTATTGTTATTACGTAAGACGTATTCTCAATGTGTTGCTGCAGCTCACAGAATCACTATCACTACATACATAGTACAAAACAAAGTCGCTTTCTCTGTCCCTATGTCCCTATATCCCTATGTATGCTTAAATCTTTAAAACTCCGCAACGGATTTTGATGCAGTATTTTTTAATAGATAGAGTGATTCAAGAGGAAGGTTTATATGTACAATGCATGCATAATATAGCCGTGCGAAGCCGAGGCGGGTCGCTAGTATTAAATATAACAACTCGATCCACTGGGTATGAAGCAGGGGTAATGAAGCGACGATGCGTTTTAATCCGTATACATGGGTACTGATAAAGGCACAAAACTATATCAAAAGCGGAATGCGCAAGAAGAGTTTAAATTGTACTATTGTAAGCGAGCAGCGGACACGTTCACTGAAGAATAGAGTCATTTGCCTTAACAACATTAATGTCACCCTGACCCTCATACCATCAGTTTTTGTTTGTTAATACAGAAAAGGGCGTAACTCATTTTGTCAACTCGTAATTAAATTTCACTTGAACCCCAGCAAGTTGACGGTCGCTCCAGTCAGCGCCGTAGGCGGTAGGACATGGGTGTTAGTAATTTGTTTAGTTAATTTATTGTTTTTGACCAGATTTTGACAACTTCCTATCGTCCTCGGATCGGGAACCCTTAAAATGTGTATTGAAATGCTACCAAGCAAAAAACATTCATTAAAATAAGTTTGATCAATATTTGTGGGTATTTCATTAGGGCAGTAATTTCTCAGTTTGCTTATCATAATTTAAAAAACCAAATTACATGTTTCTACCCGATTTATCGTGTTTATTTGGTTTTTGTAAAAGCCAGATGACGACGTAGCAACTGTTGTTGGTCGGGGTTGAGTGAGGACTTAAGGCTTGATCTTTAAATGTACCTTATATGGTTCCAAACTTTTAGCAACCACCTCTTGCTCTATACGGATGTTTCTTTATTGTAATAAATTATATATATAAATTATTTCATTGTTTTATGACTAAATTATTAATTAAACTACTTCATATGGAAACAACAGGGTCCGAACCCTTTACCCTTTTTTACTTTTAATTGACCCATTCAGAAAAATACACGCAACTCACCCGCCACTTTATATATTTTTCACATAAAATTTTGACAAAATGCACATTTTTCTTTAATGTGTTTTCCTTTAAGAATAAATAAGAATAATTAAAAAATATTTTTATTAGTTCAAATCACGGAAAACTTTCAAAGAAGTTGACCAAGCAATATTGCATAATTCAAACACCCTAAATCGACCCTACAAAGGTAAAACGCTTAAAATGCAATTTTATACGAGCATTTTATTTATGGTCCCAAAAAATGTAAAATGTAAACGTTTTATTGCCGAGCTCTATAAAAGAAAGACGAACAAACAATAGCGTGTTATACCAAGGAGGGGTTGTGAAGACATACATATTTGTTCACTTTGGGATACATCGGAAAACACGATCCATTTTTAGACAAGGATCAAAGTCAAGATACATTCATTGGATACAAAGCAGTCTTATATCAAAATATAAGGAACATAATACATCCTGATACCAATTTAATTACGAATAGTACACAATAACTTAAACATTAGAGACCCTCTAAAATGAATTGGAGATTCAAATGAACGATAAATTTGATTACTTCTCTTGACTATGAGATTTAATTTTGATAAATCAACGCTTATTGTTGGAGATATTTATGATCACGCTATTTTGACAACATCATTCAAATATGTTTGCATTGTTTTATAATAATAATCAGGATAATGCAATGAGTTCCTAGAGGGCATTTTCAATGGGGGCTCGATAATTTTATTGATAAAGAAAAAGCAACGGATCAAATATTCAAATAAGTTATCACCCAAAAATTAATATTTTTAGATATTTGTTTATATACCCACTTAAACCAAAAGGCTTGACCTAATTAAATGAATTACTTAACTTATTATTTAGATAAAATTGACCAAAAACCACTAAAACCAAAGTTTGTGTGTGAGTATTTTTGGTACTTCATGGAAAAACTACTGAACCGATGGATCATTCTCAGAAGATCCATGGGCCAGATCCAAATTGAATCTAGTGAGAATTTTTTTTATCATTGGATCCAGATTTCAAATCGTGAATCTACTGAGATTTTTCTGTCTTTGTTGATGTCTCCCTAGATCTATCATGGATCTATTAAGATGAAATTTGGTATGTATTTAACAGGAGCCCATTGACAGGATATAGACTTACGTTGGTAAAGCAGCGAAGCACAGCTTGTACCTAATAACTACAATAAAGTTATCTCTCATCGGGACGTTCCTTTCTCGCTGTAAATATAAAATTTTACCCCTCTTCAAAAGAACCCTGGGACGCAAACCGGGACTCTTGAAAAATGTGAAATATTTAAGATGGAAAATTTATAATAAGAATCGTCGAGATTACACCTTGTTCTCATCTATATTTAACAACGAAAAGCAAGTGGGACATTTTTATTGCCCCCAAGCTCTAGATTAGTTTTGTTCTGCAAATTTGATGCATATAAAATGAGGTCGATTATTCACAGCCCTGCGCAACTTGGTTAGAATTGTGCCTGTCTAATATGAATATGAAATGTTGTCATATGAGGTTTCCTCTCGCTAACTGCATAATTTTTTTACTGTCTCTTAAGAAATTTAAATATTTTAATCTTAGCAATATGCTTACCTATCCTTATCGGTTTAAATTACAGAGGTAGGTACTACGTGACTAAATCTGCAAGCAAAAAAAAGGGAAAAAATAGTTATCTATACATATAAAATGCTTTGTCCTGCTGACTGACGGATCAACGCACAGCCTAAACCGCTGATCGTAGAGACCTGAAACTTGGAGGGTGTGTTCTTTGTATGACGTAGGCAGCCGATAATAAAGGATTTTCCGAAATTCTACCACTAAGGGGGTGAAAAAGGGGGGCGAAGTTTGTATGGGACAACGTGATTCCTTGGTCCATTTAAGACTTTTACGCGGACGAAGTTACGGGTAAAAACTAGTGCTTAATAAAAACACACATACTATTAAATAAAAAGACTTTCTCGTGATAAAACTCACTTTAACTAAAAATAATAATCTGGTAACATGCGTGCTTTGCTATGAAAATTTTGATTGCATTTGAATTTTGATTATACCAATCGGAATGATGTCAGCAAATATGGCATTCTGTATCGAAACGGCAACAAAAGAGAGAATATGAACATGTGCAAAAAATATCTGGCGTATGCATTTGGGAATTTCGCGTGACAGAAAATTTAATACGAGGGGAGTCTAATATTAAACCTCGGGGACCCATCACTTTTAATATTTGGCCGTATAGTCCTAGAGGGCTCCTAAATTATTTACCAAATGGAAAGGTAATGGTCGACGAGAAGTGAGAATAAGGTATAATAGGTACGTAACGGTAGGTATGCAAATTTAAATCATGTAGGTACCTATTGTATCCGATGTTGTTATGGGCTGTTATTGATCTATACTATACTAAGGTATATCTATTATCTATATATTATTATATCATAAAGAGGTTTTTATTGACATGATAACGTCTGATACATCGATGAACACATTCACAAAAAAAGTGTGACGTCATCACTCACGTTCCATTAATATTTTCTTATGATGTTATCACGTAAAATTATCGTCCCTGAACTAACTTTACAGACAACCAGTAGTTTTTGTTTGTAACGAATAGGCTCCAAAACTACTGCACCAAGTTTGATGAAACTTGGTATGAGGATACATTTATTCATTGGGAATAATATAAATTACTTTTTATCCCGATATTCCCACGGGAGTTACACGGGTGAAACCGCGGAGCGCTACTATTATCTAATATTTTGTAAATATCTATTTGTATTTATTGTCGAAATAATAAGCATAACCTATATAGGGTGACTCTTGCAACTAAAAACTAACAACAACTGCATTTTCTCCGTACCCCAAAACAAAGTTACCTAAAAGTACTTAATAACGAAAAACAATCACAAAAAATGTAACAGACAAAAATCAAACCACAATCCAAATTACTCCGAAATCGCCAATTGAATTTGGGCGAGTATGAGTCAAAAATTGAATTGTATAACAATCGGACCTTTTCGGTTCGGCTTCGGGATTTATCGGCAAAAAATGAGGATTAATTCGTGCACGTGTCCACGTTTAGGAACGAAGGGGTGAAGGGCGAAACAGGAGTCACGGATCATAAAGAGACACGCATCGTGGATTTTCGCTAATGACAGAGTTAGATACTGGAACCTACACGACTGTAGGCAATAGTTGTGATACCTACAGTTATTTAGTTAATCATCATCACTATCACTACATAGTATAAAACAAAGTCGCTTTCTCTGTCCCTATATCTGTATGCTTAAATCTTTAAAACTACCCAACGGATTTTGATGCGGTTTCTTTTTAATAGATATAGTGATTCAAGAGGAAAGTTTTTAAGTATGGTCAATTCACACGTACCACAACCACACCACAGCCACAACCACACCACAACGTACGTGTGAATTGACATGCATAATATAGGCGTGCGAAGCCGGGACGGGTCGCTAGTCCTTACATAAGTACCTAAGTAA
Organism: Idaea aversata; assembly: GCA_907269075.1. Classification (NCBI taxonomy): domain Eukaryota; kingdom Metazoa; phylum Arthropoda; class Insecta; order Lepidoptera; family Geometridae; genus Idaea; species Idaea aversata. Next base: position 7,377,688 of record OU026096.1, read on the forward strand.
ATTTTCGAGTAAGGCTATAAGGCTACTTTTTATTTTGTTATTGATACATTACCTATGTATGTTTTATCTGTAGTTTTATATACAACTAGCTGCGCTCCATGGTTTCACCCGCGTAAATCCCGATCCCGTGTGGGAATAACAAAATAAAAATAAAAAGTAGCCTTATAGCCTTACTCGAAAATTTACTATCCAACACAAAAATATTTTTTCAATTCAAACCAGTAGTTCCTGAGATTAGCGCGTTCAAACAAACAATCTCTTTACATTTATAATATTACTAGCGACCCGCCCCGGCTTCGCACGGCTATATTATGGATGTATTATACATATAAACCTTCCTCTTGTATCACTCTATCTATTAAAAAAAACCGCATCAAAATCCGTTGCGTAGTTTTGAAGATTTAAGCATACAAAGGGAAATAGGGACAGAAAAAGCGACTTTGTTTTATACCATGTAGTGATTATAGTATAGATTCCATATATAAAGTAACTACTGAAATGGATACCATTGGGATCATACAGTAATAAAAACTTCTTTATTTCAGATGAGTAATTAAATTTTATTATAACAAACATAAAAATAAAACTTTAGCCATATACATTTGACATTAATTGTCTGTACTAAATGTTTAGGTATTTAATCCAATAGCGTATCAGAATTGCGTACACTTAAGTACTTAATTGATTTTATAACGACAGTGCTATAAAATTGGAAACTTATGTAAATAAGTTTTTTACAAACAACATTTTAAAAAAAATACGATTCCTGTTCTTATATTACTATGAAATCAGGAAATTAGGTTTTTTATGTTTTTCTTTTCTATTAGGTTTATCTTAGAAAACTTAGAAACTATTCGTTAAACTTTCCTAACCTAAAAGACCTTTCTTCATAAGATTTCCTTTAGGTATCCATCATCTACTAATCTACTCAAAATAAAAGACACTTGCTACATTTTTTTTATTCAAAAGTGGAATTAAGCTTAAAAAATAATAACCACCGTTTTTATGGGCTAATTCCAACAAGACTATAATTAAAGTTTAATCTTATTACAGTGTGGTTCATACCGACTGAGCAAGGCCTGTTAATCAGCAACTTTGCTCGGTGGGGGATGAAATTTTGTTTATTTCACTGCTTCTCTAGATTTAGTGCGGAAAGGTGCCCAACGAGCGAAACCAATGGAATCAGTTCAAATGTTTTCTGATTGCTGTTCGTTATAGGCTTAGTTAGTCGTGATTTTGGGAATGTTTGTGTTTAGTAGACAAAAAATAAGTTTTTGGTTCGATTTAAAAATACACAAAATACCCCCCCGACTCAGAAATTAAATATAAATGTGAAACATTAAATGCCACAATCAGAATCAAAAGTAACTTATATTATGCTCAACCTCTTTTATTTTTGTAAATAATGGAATAAAATATTCTTCATAACAATTAAATAATGCTCTAACTTAAAAACAAGAGGAAGCCGTCGGTGTAAATTAATTTGTTTCGTATTGTCTATACTTAGGTAGGTACCATACCTCTATCAGTTCCCACTCCCACATGAATTTAACAGTACAATACAGCGATAATTCTGGAGCGGTTTAGACACGATGCCACATCAAGCACACACGATTGCGGTCGGGAGACAGGTTACGGCTGTGGTCAGTGAGCGATGCAGTGGCGACTCGTCTGCATGCCACCAGCTGAATCAATGCCATTACAACTTGTCCACCGCATTACTCCACATTGGTGGATAGGTACCTACCGATTAACTGACCTTTTTGACCACATAACCTGGCAACCTCATCAATATTTTATTGCTGAAACTTTGAGCACGATGAAATGTTTTTAAACTGACTGTAGTGGCGCATAACGTTAACATTATGTCTTGGGTAGGAGCGGGGTTCATCAGAGGCGTGTGGATATTACGAGAATAGGTGTGAAATATCGTTCCAGTCTTTAGTCCAATTTCTAATGGTACCCTATCCAGCCACCAAGAAAGTTCCTGCCTAGTGATAATTATAAAAATAAAGATAAATGTACTTAGATAACGTAGGTCCCTGGCATTTCTTTACCAACGCATTCTTCTAGTATTTTAGCAAAATTAATCAAAATTATATAACCCAATTTCTCACACCGCTGTATATTTATGAACTTTAATTTCAACAGAATTAGAAAATATCTCTCAATATCTGAGTAATTAAAGATCCCTAGACTGATATAATTCGACCTTCTGATCTAATTAATCTGACAATATAGACTTAATTAACCTCGTATCATGAATTATAAGGCATAGCTTGACTACAGTCTGAAGGTTAAATCTGATGGAAAATCAACCCGATATTAGTTTAATTAGTTTTACTAAAAACAAAATTATCGTTACGAAAAAACATTAAATTAGCCTTACGTATAATTTATTAATAAAATGATTAAGAGCCTATAGTTTCTTACTTCAGGCCAAAGGTCTTTCTACCTTTCTTCCATTGATAGCGAACTGTAACTACTACACACCAGTTATTATTATAGAAGTCATATAGCCTTTTTTTAACATAGAGCCTATAGCCTCCTAACTGAAATTTGTTATAAAAAAACTACTAACACATAAAATACTTAATATGTATAAAAACCTAAAAGATTTATATTAATAGCCGAAGACAATAATATCGACAAGCATAAAATATTAGTCCTCTGCGGTGGGTATAGAGTAGACCTAGTCACTTCAGATGATCTCATGGCTGATCAGTGGCTTTTCATTTCATTACTTACTCTAATACATTTATATTTTTGTGTTATTTTCTCAGTGTAATAAGTTCCTACTTGGCTTGCTTGGCAATAAGGGAGACCGAACCCCTTTTCTCTGATGGATGTAGCTGAACAAATTACTTGTCTTAGAACCGTTTTATGATTGTATGCTGGGAAAGGGTTTGCCAAAAAAGCTAACAATTTTCAGTGATAGGTAGTTTTTATTTAATTGGACTTGGGACAATAGGTATATTATCAATCAATATATTAATAATACGTTCCACCTCTATAACTTAATGGGTTCCAAACTAGAAGGTTTATAAGTAAAGGGAAAATGTCATTGTTTGTAGAAACTCTACATGTTAAAACATCTAATAGGTGACAATGTCCAGAGTGACTATCTGGAAAAACGTCCGAAATGGTTTAAATAAAACAAAAAAATTGAAAACGTTTTATATTTAGTAAAGTGACGTTAGTCTCCAAAGATAATACTTTTTATGAGTCACTTTCGTTTCAATGTATATTCAACTTTGACCGTAGATGTTCCTATCTAAGTCGCCTACAGTTCAACTTTCCTTGTGCTACTAAACTTTACAGCTACTGACTCCGTAATAACTTCTATAGCCATACAAAGTGACCAGACAGCGTGGACTAAAGGCATCTACGTTGTTATACTTTATGCTATGTACCAACAGTGCGGTATTAAAAAGCATTTCGCAATGTTTGCTAATTCCTAACCAGAAAACAACAATCGCGCCGTGTGAGTGCTATGCAGTGCATTACGCTTAGCTGTGGTCCAAAAATTAAAAAAAAACATATAGAATTTAAAAAAGAACATGAATATACTGTTTATATGTTTCTTTGCCTTGAAAACGCCCGATTACCGTAATATCCAACTGCTAAAAAGTCCAGTGAACATAACATCCAGTTGACAAATTTCCTAATTGCCGAATCGCCTAATTATCATAATGTCCAAGTGTGAAAAGGTTACAACCTAAACATATTACATAATTACGTATTTTGGACCTTACGACACATCCTGGCCAGTTTAGCACTCGGGCCAACTTGACCAGTGGACGTTGTGGCATCTAGACATTATGACGTCCTGGACATTTTAACACTCGGGCCAAATTGACCTGTGATGTTTATGGCATCAGGACATCTAGATCCCTTGGACATTTTGATACTCTGGGTCAATACACCCCGGAGGCGAAATTATATATAGTAAGATACCACAACATAGGTCCGAATACATTGACAGTAGGTAACTTTTCGTAACAAAATCTGTCAATCTCTGTGTGATTTTGATTCGCTTCGGCCGTATCCGCAGAACTGGTTCCGTACGAGGCTATTAATTTACTTGCATTGATTACAACCAAGTATCAAAGTCAAAAAGTATATTATAAACCCTATTTAATCGCTTTTAAAAGCGCTATATTCGTAAGACTTGGCCCATAGAACATTGAAACAGTAGAGATTAGTGGAAAAGAGTAGTACCTACACAAACACTGGTACGGATTTTTACTAGCCCCGTACATTAACTTCCTTATACACCTGTATCTGAAGACAGGACTCTTTTATTTACTTATTTACATTACTTTGTTTGAAAGAGCTTTCTTTGCATAGAAGATACTTTAAATATACTTGCCTTGTTTTATGCTTTATTTTTAAGATGGTAGAAAGAACTGTTATTAATATTATGAAACTACTTATATTACTATTTTAATTGTATTTCTTACCTCTCTTTAATAAGATACTTACCTATTTTGGATCAAGATCACCGTTTAAACCTTCCCTGGACCTCCACGAATAATTCAAGACCAAGATAAGATAAATCCGTTCAGCCGTTCTCGAGTTTTAGCGAGACTAACGAACAGCAATTGATTTTTATATATATAGATAGACTAGCTGCGCCCCGCGGTTTCACCCGCGTAAGTCCGATGTTTCTCACCGTTTAAACCTTCCCTGGACTACGACAAACATGTCAAAACCAAAATCATATAAATCGGTTCAGCCATTCTCGAGTTTTAGCGAGACTAACGAACAGCAATTGATTTTTATTTATATATACTAGCTGCGCCCCGCGGTTTCACCCGCGTAAGTCCGATCTTTAAATTCTCACCGTTTAAACCTTCCCTAGACCTCCACGAATAATTCAAGACCAAGATAAGATAAATCCGTTCAGCCGTTCTCGAGTTTTAGCGAGACTAACGAACCTACTAGACCGAGTTTGATGAAACTTGGTGTGAGGATTTATTGATTCATTAGGAGTAACATAAGCTACTTTTATCTCGATATTCTTACGGGATCGGGAGCTACGCGGGTGAAACCGTGTAGCGCTGCTACTGTAAATAGCAATTCAAGTAGTTAGATCTCTTAACATAATTAAATATTTTGTGATAAAGTTTTCATTGAACTTCAGAGAAATCATTGATCAAAGCAAGTCTAAATTAAGTGATGAGTGACTAATTAATTTAAACTCTCGTCGCTAATTCATCAAATTATTAAACAAACATGAGCAAAGTGATGTCCGAAATAAATTGGTTGGTACCTAAGTAGGTATCTAATAATAATTTACGTTTCAATCAACGTTGAGAGACGTCCGGTCGTGGCAACAGCCACCCCAAAACTAGGTACTATATCTTGTCATCTAAGGGTCGATGTTTACAGAGCCAGATAAGCGTGACGGATCTTCGGGCGCCCTTCGACAGGATGTTTGGATTACAATATCTAAGGAGCTGCCCTTGCTTTTCATAGATTCATAAAATATCCTAAATAATCTCTTTCTGTAAAGGAAGCAAATACATAGACTGTGACATTAGGTTTTAGAAAAGTTAAAATGTAAAAAGTTTACGAAATTCTGCAGGCGACGTTTTCGAGGACTCGTTTCACTATTAATCTACTGGGCAGACAGTTCGAGATATGATTATTAAGTATTTTGTTTTGAGTTCCATATCACGGATCTATGGAGTCCCGGACCTTTGGAAGACATTTATTATTATTAACATCTCCACCGCTCTTCTGTCCACGTCGGAAGCGATTCATTCGTCCGATAATGCGTTGACCTAGGTCCGCCACATACGCCTCCTGCAGTCATTACTCATTGAAAATTATACTGGACTAAGTGGTGTTTCGAGTGAAGCCACTCATGCAAGAAGCTCACATTCTCGCACGGAATCTTTCGCAACCAACACGCGAGTAGGTACGTGTATCGATTATATTGCTCCCTCCGCGATTTATTGCAAGTTTTCGCTGATGCATTTCCTTTTGTACGATAACTTATGTTTGAGGCACTTAATATGAAAAATTCATGGACGAAAAACTCTCCTACTTAAAAAAAAAGACAAATTTTGTTACTACCTGCGCCCTGCGGTTACACCCGAATAATTTCTATGTCCTATTCCTTAAACTACCACTATGACGATTTTCATCGAAATCAGTCCAGTCATTTAATCGTGAAGAGAGAACAAACAAAAAAACTTTCAGATTTATAATATTACTTGGGAGTTAGGATATTCAACCATTTATTTTAAAATCAGTGCATATTGGATAGATTTTAATCAAATGTGGCATAGTCGTGGCAGTTATAGGTTTTATGCAACAAAAATATTTGTGCTATCCAGGAAGGAAACAGTCGATTACATTTGTATGGAGAGAGCGCCGCGCCGATACCCTTTCACCTTAAATTAGTCTAATCCAATTACTAAATCATTGATCATTACTTAATTGCATATTTAAGAAAGGTACATATTACTCTAATAAATCCTTAACAATATCTTCTTCACTTGAACAAACTCTAATGCTCGACAATGGTACAATATATCATCATACATTAATGCTCGCGGATCAGCTAAGTAAGCATGTGGTCTCTAGTGACAAGATTACCGAAGGGTTACTTCAAGGGTTGAAGGGTGAAACTTTGATGAGACTTTGACATTATCTTTGTAAGCACTATTGTGCTACGTAAATGGTATAATGTCTATCAATTTGTTGTAATATGAGATGATTATAAGAATAATTACATTAGTCAGTGTAGCATCTTCTAAGGAAAATAGACACTTTAGGTTCCCAATAGGGATTTAAAAATAAGGTATTGTATAGATAAAACACTAATCACTGCATAGTATAAAATAAAGTCACTTTTCGCCGTCCCTATGTCCCTTTGTATGCTTAGATCTTTAAAACTACGCAACGGATTTTGATGCGGTTTTTTTAATAGATAGAGTGGTTTATATGATTCAAGGGGAAGGTTTATATGTATAATACATGCATAATATAGCCGTGCGAAGCCGGAGCGGGTCGCTAGTAAAGCATAAATAAATAAAAAATGCTTTGTATCTTATAAAGTTGATAGATAGATAGATTCTTTATTACAAACACTATTTTTACATTACTTTAAATATAAAAAAGTAAAGCTGTTACAAAGGGCGACCTGATCGCTCAAAGCGATCTCTTCCAGGCAACCCAAGTAAGGTGCCTACTACTTACCATTAGAAGTTAATTGTAGAGATAAAACTGTCTAAAATCAATATACCTAAGTAGTTAAAACAAAATATATGACTAAAACAAATCTTTTACTAAAATAAATTTTCCTAATAGAAAGCCGCGATAAAAGTTGTACCGAAAAGGATGCGATCTATAATCCGGGGTTATTCTTCGACAGATCAAAAGTCTCAGGAGAATAATGCTCTTATGGCCAGTCTATAATAGTTGGACCAACCCATTAGCTGAGTTAAGCCGTGGCTACAGACTTGAATCACTTGGGGAAAGTAAGTAGGTAAGTTGTATTCAATAAAATAACGTTAGCGGACTAACGGATTATAATATTAGAATAGAAATAGGTAAGTGCGTAGTAATACAAAATAACAAAACGATGTTTCAGTCTAAATACACAATATAAATGCCTATTAAAACTCGACCAAAGCTTATAACAATAAGGTTTTATTATTTGTAAAAATACGGCAAATTGTTTTTTATAAATATCATAGGTCAGCGTTTGATCACTATTACACCCGCCTGATGGCAGGTGACGATGCGGCTTAAGATGTAGCACGCTTTCCTAGAAGATACCTATTCACTTGCGACTTGAAGACCCTTAAATTATAACATAATATTTTTTTCATAGCAGGGCATGGCACACCTAATTTCCTGTCCGTGGTGCCTTACCATCTACAAAAGGAAAGACCTGATTGAGGCGACAGACGTCACCGTGAATGTGCCTAATTACTGCGGTTCACCAAAACTCCTCACCCAGTAAAATAATCCCCACACCCATAAGCCATTGACGTGAAAGAAATCAATAGCTATGATTGAAATGAGTGTCATGGAATTATCTGTGGAGTATGAGAAGAAACTGACAGATCCTTTAAAATATTTCGACGTTATGGAATACCTAAACTCTTCAACTTCCATAATTGACCAAAGTTTTAGAAGACGTTGACCGTACAATTTCAATATCCCAAACTATTGGAGCCCTGTAGACTAAAAATTTTCTCTGATCCGATAGTTTGGTTAATTAAGTACAACTAATATTAATTAATACATTACCAATGTTACATGGTAAGCGGATAGTCAATGCTTAAAGATGGGATTCCTAAGATGGTCACTTTTTATGCAAAAAAGACTTGCATTTTACTTCATCGTCGTTCCCCATCACGGAAACGACGATGAAGTCGAGGATATAGCATGCTCACCTAGAAGGAGAACGGCATGCCTAAGTGATGAAACGCGACGAGTCACTTGGCACCATTACTTTGGGGGTGGTGTAGAAGCCGGCCAAGGCCTACCACCGCTAAGAGCCTGAACTTACTACCTAAAGCACACTAAAGTAATTCGTTATCATTTACTAATCAATTCAAATCTGAACTGTTGGCGAACCATCGATCATCAGAAAGTCTATAGTCTCCAGGGACTTTTGGTCAACTGCTGCGATATTCGTTAACAACCGACTGCCTCACTCTGTCCATCTCGGGTAAATTGTTTACGAACATGACAACCTAGTTTTGAACGAAACTATTTAATTTAGTTGTCCCGTGAAGTCGATAAAGTGAACTACTTAGCAATGCCGGAGCGTACACGGTAGGCAGGTATTGGAAATACTCGAGTTGTGAAACTTTGACGTAGGTAACCAGAGTAAACATAGTGGTCAAAAGTAGTTTTTTAACTACTCAGTAAAAAGTAGTTTTCTCAGTCAAAAGTAGTTTTAACCGATTAAAAGTTTTGACTGTAACATTTGTATTGAGTCTCCTCGCGACTATAACTATAACCTACCTACAACATAGTCAAAACGTCGAAGGGAGAAATAAAAAAATATTGTTTGTTTCCTAAAATTAAGAATTTTACTGCTAAAGATATTTATACTATCATTATAAGCCTCAAAATTCTATATTGAAAATTCTATATACTATTCTTAATTATATTAGAAACTAGCGACCCGCCCCGGCTTCGCACGGCTATATTATGCATATATTATACATATAAACCCTCCTCTTGAATCACTCTATCTATTAAAAAAACCGCATCAAATCCGTTGCGTAGTTTTAAAGATTTAAACATACATAGGGATATAGGGACATAGGGACAGAGAAAGCGACTTTGTTTTATACTATGTAGTGACAGTGATATACTAGCTGCGCCCCGCAGTTTCACCCGCGTAAGGCCCGATTCCGTGGGAATATCGGGATAAAAAGTAGCCTATGTGTTAATCCAGGTCTCCAGCTATCTAGTTACTGAGTTTCATCGCAATCGGTCCAGCAGTTTTTGCCTGAAGGAGCAACAAACATACATACATATGTTTAGATATTGTAATCAACCAAACAGAGTAAACAATTTGACGTTCAGTTTACCTAAATCATGTTAAATCAACTAGAAAACCGTAGCATTACTATACCGACTAAATGTTGTGGTCATAATTAAATTACAGCCACTCATTATTCCAATAATCAATAATACGAAGTAAATATTAAAATTTTAACAATCAGTGCTGCGGGTATTATCAGGTAACGAACGTGCGAAAAACAATTGTTATTTATTTCCACTGAAAGAGTTAATTCAGGGTGAAATTAACGTACAAATTGATTGACTCATTTATCCTCTGCCAATTTAATGTATTTATACTACGGTGCGACATCAATTTGGTATTATAGTGTTGTGAAGCAGTTAATGACAATGAAATATATACGTCGACCTCTTAAAAGTTAAAAATACATTTGTAACTTTTATTGCAAATGGCTGATCGGTTAAAAAATCAAAAAGGAATGTTAAGTTTTCATTTATCACTGCAGTGTTATTATTTTTTGATTATTCTAATAAAAATTATTTGAGTAAGTTTTATTTAGTTATGTTTCAATAAAAAATGAAAACTTCCGTCTTTGTGTAGGTAAATAATAACTAATAAATTTATTCTTTTGATGTATTTTAACTATTTATAGGTATGTTTAAGTTTATATCGTTATAATTATAGGTAACAGTAATAATATTTTTTAGTTTTTCAAGAGTACATCTACCTACTGCTTTTACCTTGCGTTACTAAATCTCTAACACCAAAAGAACAATAACGATAACTTCATTAGAGAAACTTTATAAACCAAAATATTGTGATATGTATTTTTTCTCGGTGGAGTCATCAATTCCGTTTCAATACCATTAGTGCCTGCTTGCACAATAAAAAATAAACAGATTCAAAAATCATGCGATGTGTCGGAAGGGCGTCCGTCGTGATTGATGCTTTAAACTCTGTCGCGCGACGCTAAATCCGGATGAAAACTTTAAAACGGTCCGACATTTTAACCGGCTCGCCATTTTAACCGGCCCGCCAAGCGTAATTGCAGTAACAAGGGTGCTCTAACGTTATTTAGTCCTGTGGCATTAACGTCCCGCCGCTGTCACGTACCGAACACTTCTACCTTAATTATATTATATTTATCAATCTACGAGTACTTTACCGTTTTACCGATACATTATTATTTTTTTGTTGTTTATCACTACATAGTCATCATCACTGCATAGTATAAAACAAAGTCGCTTTTTCTGTCCCTATTTCCCTTTGTATGCTTAGATCTTTAAAACTACGCAACGGATTTTGATGGGGTTTTGTTTAATAGATAGAGTGATTCAAGAGGAAGGTTTATATGTATAATACATGCATAATATAGTCGTGCGAAGCCGGAGCGGGTCGCTAGTATAAAATAAAGTCACTTTTCGCCGTCCCTATGTATGCTTAGATCTTTAAAACTACGCAACGGATTTTGATGCGGTTTTTTTAAATAGATAGAGTGATTAAAGAGGAAGGTTTTTAGATATAATACAGCCGTGCGAAGCCGGGGCGGGTCGCTAGTTTTAGATACAAGCTAATCTACCAACAGTGTAGGTAGAGAAGGTAAAGTGTAGATAAAGATAACAGGAAAGAATGAGTGAAATGACGTTTTTATTTCCACAGAGATTCGACTGATGTAGGTGGTGGAAATTGATGTTTATACAAAGGACCAGAAATCTATGTACCTCTCCTTTACGAGAATTTATCTTCGAAATGAAAATGAAATGAAATGAAAAAAACTTTATTGTCTAAATTAACCTTATCAGTAATATTGCCCTACTCCTCCTATCACACAACAGTAATTAAACAAAAGCAGAGGAGTCAGCTTTATTGTTGAGCAGTGCCAGTTCTGGTCCTGCTCAACGCTGTTTTTCAGCCTCTCCTGACTCCCTAAGGTGTAATTCGAAGGCATAAATAAAGAACTTAATCAGTGATGGAGAAATAAATATGTGGAATAAATACCCAATACATACTCATTTATTGAAAAATGTCAAATGTCAAGGATGATCTTCTTCTTCTTAGTCGGGCACTCTTGACAGAGTGGTCGTGATCATGCCGATGATGCATTGGTATTATCAACCTCCTTCCTACCCAGGGCCGCAGCTTTCTATGCAATGCAGCTCCAATTGTGTCAGTAGTCAAAGATCATAAAAGAAATCAATTATAGCAATAAAATCAATACTTACCTATATAAATACAATAGGCACTATCACAAATACTTAGTAATCTTACTACTTTGTAGTCTTCAAATTATAGTACTTTAGTTTAGTTTTACAGGGCTGTTTATGTAATCAGTAATGTTATAGTAATCAGGCATTTATAATTGGAAGTATTTTTATGTAGGTAGGTATTACTATATTATGTAGGTATCACGTGTTTTGTATCGACCTTGCTCAGCAGACACATTTATCAAATGGGTAGCAAGTAAACATAGTTCCCCCAACATTTGCTGTCAATCAAGTAAAGCAACTGATGGGATTTATGTGTTTGTAATTAAACAATTCGTATAATTTATAACAAAACGAAAGCTAAATATTGTAAGGTAACAATAGATATAAAGACTGATATATAAAACACAATTAAATTATTGGCTTCATGAGGAAGTAAAAAGAATATGAAAATGCATTTAAAAAATCTCATTGTAAAACTTTCGTTATCATGTGTACATGCACTTGCCATGAAAATGTTTTTCTTCTTCATTCCTTATTCGCTCTGCAAAGAAATGAAATCAATTGCCTGCTTCTATTAGATGTTTCCTGAAGTGTACAATTTGAGGGTTTTCAAGTCGCGTATTGAACATGTATCTTCTAGGAAAGCGTAGACCTCATCTTCACCTAACATTGGACAGGTGTGATAGTTGTCAATCGCGTATAACGTAAAAAAACTACGAAGTAGACAAAGAATTAATTACAAAATATTAATTTCGTAGAATTACAAGATTTATTTAACAAAACATGGAATAATGTCATCTATCCCTATATATATATAAAATTCTCTTGTCGCAGTGTTAGTTACAAAACTCCACCTAAAGGCTGAACGGATTTGTATGTATTTTTTTGTGTATATTCAGGTCTGATTATCGAATAACGTCTATTGTTTTTCCTTTTTTTTTAAGCTATTGCATAGCTTTGAGCGCGGCGACCGAATCAAGAAATTCCGTAACGAAAATAAAGCCTAACACCTACCATGTAGCTCGGCCGAGCGTTCGCTTATCGTGTACGTATATGGTGCGATTGTTTTGTAAATGGCAAAACAACGTTTGCCGGAACAGCTAGTACTTTATAATTTTTCGTTTCTCAGTCGATGAGTCGAGATCGATCGGCTAGTTATGTGTAAACTGCTGTAAGCTGGGATTACGTGATGCTGTAATCTTCCCGACGACAACAACGGCACGCGCCCGTATTGCTCGAAAACGATATTTAATTTGGAACATTGTAGGAACCTATCGTTAGATGTTGTACATTGATGAAAAATTAGTGCTAAAAATTATGATAAATTATTTTCTGTAATGGAAGTATTAATATTTAGTTTTTAGTTCCGAGCCTAGTGCCAAAACACAAAATGCAATGAGCACCGCCCTCTCGCCCACTTGAAAAGGCATGCAATGAGGACAAGCAAAAGTTAGTATTAGTATTAGTGACACCATTCATAAACCACGACACGTTCCACGCTCTCTTGTTCCAGCGTTCAGCGAGGCAACATCTCGGAGACCGACGTCGTATCTAACGTTTGTCGCCCTTATAGCGCGGTCGGAGTCCAATCCTGATGATGCGTCGTGTAGACGCGAAACACGTCAAAGTGACATTTGACAGATGTCAAAATGAAATTTGACAGATGTCAAAGTGACATTTGACAGATGTCAAAGTGACATTTGACAGATGTCAAATTGACAGTGACATGTGACAGGTATCAAAGTGACAGATGTCAAAGTGACAGATGTTAAAGAGACAGATATCAAAGTGACAGATGTCAAAGTGACAGATTTCTAAAAGAACTGAACAAAATACATCATGCATTTTTTTCCTCTAACAATCCTCAAGATAATGGGATTTCCAGCAAAATGTTTCAGGAATAAAACACTTTAATTTTAATAAACTTAAAACAGCTAACAAAATATGTGTAAGTACCTTGAATCTAATTGTGGTTTTAATGCTGCTCTTAGTAAGGTAAAAGATTTTAACCTATTTAATGGATGTCATCCCTTTCAACACATTAGCAGCAGGTTTTAAAATTCTTAACAAGATTGGTCTTGGGATAAAAATACATTATTTTTATTGACATAATGGCTTTTTTAAACAGTGTGTTTATTTTTAGTTTTGATTAACATGCAGTAGTCCATCAATGAATCTATATTTGTAAAATTCACATTTTTCGAATCATCTAATTTTTCGAAACGGCTAAACCGATTTGTATGAAATTCTCGGTGCGGAATCGACCAACATCTACATTCACACATTCGAAACAGCTAGTATTTAATATAAATGACATTTTACCCTGCATCTACAAATTCAGTTAGTTTAAATAATATTTGATAATAGCCAAGGTCGATATTTGCAGGTAGATTGTCATCCAAATCTATAGCGAGGGACCTATTGAAAATGAAGTGAATGCTTTGCTGGTCCGCACTCAATCCCGTTGCAGTGATCCTATGTTACGGCCCTTGACATCCAGCAATCACTTGAGTCAGACATCTGTAGACCATATCGTATACTGAATACTCGAGCGAGTATCAAGTGAGACTCAAGAGGGTTGGTAATGTGAACTAACGCATACTTGATCGTCCGCCGAGCGAAGACCGAAATTCGATTAATGTTTGAGCCTTCCACTACTCCGTTTCGAGTTCACATTGACTAATCGAATTTCAATTTGCCGCACGCTTTTCTGTTACGTAAATACACAAGTAACTTGTGGGTGGCCAGGTTTTTGTATTCTGTTTATCAACTTAATACCTTTGTTATGATATTTGACTATGGTATAAATTAGATATTGGATACTACTTATCTATAAGAATTTGGCCCTGATTTTTATAATATCCTAGGTACCAGCTACTAATCGGTCTAATAGACAATTGATAACTTTATGTGGTTTAACATTATTTCCGTTATTACTCAGTAAAGATAAGAGTACAGAGTGTTAGATAATACGGCTAACCTTTACATACTTATCTGTCTAATCCATAGATCTTATCGTCAATATTATCTTAGGGAAACATGGATTTGATAGTGTTGGTACTAACCTCCTATTCGTAGATTTCTATTTATTTGTTGATCAGTTCTTTGATATTATCATTGGGGTTAGGTAGAACTTAGGTGTTAGGTAGTAGGTGTTACTCATGACTCTAAACTAACCTACGAGGCACACATTGACAAAATTGTTAATAAGGCTAATAAATCTCTTGGTTTTATAAAACGAACATGTTCTCAGTTTTCTTCTATTAAGCCCGTTAAAGTTTTGTATTGTTCTTATGTCCGAAGCGTTCTCGAGTATTCTTCTCAGGTATGGAACCCGCGGTATAAAGTGTATATTGACAGAATTGAAAGTATTCAAAAGCGATTCCTTAAATACTTACAGTTTAAGTGTAAACAATTTGATGATGATTATGATGCCAGGTGTAAGAGACAACACACATTACCTCTTCAGTTAAGACGTAAAATTGCTGATATTACATTTTATGCTAAAATAGCACAGTCTAAAGTGGATTCTCCGGATCTTCTCTCGCGGATTGTGCTTAACTTGCCAAAGTTACCCGTCAGAGAGCTTAAAAACATTGATATCTTGCATGTACCATTATGTAGAACAATAAATAGGAAAAATTCTTTCTTCCACCGAGCTGCAGGTTTTATCAACGAGCTGCCCACTGATCATGAACTAGACTTATTTAACTCTTCGCCTAGTTGCTTCCGTAACACCTTGACTAAAAACTGGTTGAGTGCTGCTTCCTAACTTGGTGAACTCTTTTTTAACTATTTTATTGTTTATTGTTTTTTCTTTTACATTTAGTTTTGGTTGTTTGCGTTTATTGGTGTTCTTTCTTTATTTGTTTTGTTTTGTTTTTTTCCGTTGCGTTTTCTTAATATATATACATATATAAGTATTTTATTAATAATTAATTTTATGATATTATTTAAGTATTTATTTTATGTTATTGTAATGTAGGTTTGATACGTATGTTTGTCGGACTGATGTAATATTGCAAGTGTTTAGAGTCCATATGCGAAAGCTCATAAATGGTGTGTAGAATTAATTTCGAATATCTTATTCTGTATTGTTCACTGTCTGCTTTCCGAATAAAATAAAATAAAATAAATAAAATAAAACTTATTCTTTAACACCTCGTGCCTGTAACTTATTTTCAGTTATCTACCTACAATCAACATGCTCCATTCTTTTTTCCGACAAGCTGAATGAATTACCAAAATATTTTCCTGAATTGTTATAAAGATACTTATATTTGTGAGCGTCCGTCAAAGTTCAGCTCTTATTATTCATTCATGTATATTTTCACAACGCCAAAAATGAAAGATAACCAAACCGACATAAGAGCGCATACGAATTGAATCTGAATACAATGTCAGCATAACTAAAGACTTTGACTTTAGACTAAACAGACGGGCCAGTGTGTTTGGACCCGTCCCATCTGCCTCGCAGTGTTGTTTTCATTTAACGTAGAGTTTCCCGGTAAGAATTACAGAGGTCTGAGCTAAATGGATGGCTAATATCATTGGGTTGTTCCGCGCGAGCGCTTGAGTGACAGTCCCCTGTGCGAGGCACAGACTGAAATTGTTTGTAGACGCGTATTGCAGGAAAACCACCCGTCAACTCTGCCCTACCACAATAGGTGTAGATATTGCTAAACTCTTCAAGTACCTAACGTGTTTCATGGGATAGATAAACTTAGCAAGACCTTTGATCTGTTGTCAACACACTTTAATATTAATCAATAATGAATTTTTAAATGTAAGTTCATTTAAAATTTAATTATTTTTAAGTTGTTTCAAATAAGATAAGTACTGATTAGGGACATGCTTTAGAGATAAAAGGTATCAATGCGTTTACAGATATAGATATTGATAAACGAAAGATATCAATAAAACAGTGAAAAAAAAATTGATCTTAGTCTTGCGCTGAAGAATGAAAATGAAGTTGTGTGTGGCCCTCTTCGTTTTAGCAAGCTGTGTTTGCGCAGACAATGTTCTGCCTGGAGGCAACACCGCCTATGGATACATCTCAAATTATGGCATTCCTAGAGCTGAACAGATAAGAAAGGCAGAAGAAAACCAAGCCAGGATAATAGGTGGAGTTCCGGCTGCCCCCGGTCAATACCCGTTCTTTGTAAGTCTTCTTGTTTTAAAAATGCATTTATTGTTCGTTTTCAATTAACCGTTTTTATTGCACAGCTAATAAAAATTAGTTGACTAATTCTATTTTTTATTTTCTTAACCAAACAGGGTGGTTTGCTTGGTGACGTCATAGGACTTGAAGGTACAGCAGTATGCGGTTCTTCTCTTCTGTCTGCCTCACGGGCAGTAACTGCTGCCCATTGCTGGTTTGATGGCACTAACCAGATTTGGCGGTTCACGGTTGTCCTTGGTTCTACAACTTTATTTAGTGGTGGTACTCGAATTCAAAGCAGCGTTGTTGCAATGCATCCTAACTGGACACCGGCTTTAGCGAGAAACGATGTGGCAGTAATTTACCTACCAAATCCCGTTACCTTATCTAGTATGTAGTTTTCTTTATTCATCTGTTTAATTTCTAAGTTGTTCATAATATCCCTCGATTTATAATGATTGCTTGGTTTCAGATATCATTGCACCTATATCACTGCCATATGGTGGTCAATTAGGAGAAGACTTTGTAGGTAATTCTGCTATCGCTGCCGGTTATGGTGTTACTAGTGGTAAGTCAGTTCCCTTTAGTTTAGAATTGACCGGTTTAAACTATTCCAGTCAAGCGATCAAATCCAGCGCTGGATTGCAATTAGAAAAATGTAAACCCACACTGGAATGCACTGGATCCAGTGAGCAAAATCCAGTCCAGTAACTGGATTGGCGGTCTACTTTTGGATCCCGCATTACCATTCCAGCGCAACTGTAATATGTAGACGGTCCGGTGTCATTCTAGTGCTAACAAAACAATTTTACAAGAAACACGATTCGACAGTTTTTAACTGACTGGAATCATGTAGAAGATATCTCCAATCCAGTTCAATCCAGTCAAGCGCTACTAGATTACTGGACTGGAATAATGTAAACCGATCATTAAAGTCATCCCCTTGCTATATCAGGTCATTGACGACCTCTATGACGCGTTGAATGATTATGCATTTGCTAGACTAGTGCGGGCTAATAGTAGTAAGATATTGTCTGTTCTACTCCACTTGGAGATTTCCGCTTATTCAGCGGACGTTCGTCCGCTTCATTTCGCTCAATCTCCAAGTGGAGTAGAACAGACAATATCTTTTAGGAAAAATGCATAACCCGTAGGGTTTATCATACGTACGAACAGTATCGTCTTTTTCCAAAGCATTACTCTCAAAGAAATGACATGTTCGTTAGTAAACGCTAATCATACCTACATATTATTATCTACGGTTAAGAAACTAACCCATGTTAATCTCGAGTGCGAGGTAAGTTTGTAACTCGTCGTATCACAGAAAGCTATTGTGTTCTATGATCGAACTCATATTACCTACCTAACTTAATGACGTATGACCTTATACTTTGCACTCAATTATATTTCAATGCAGGTATAAAAAAATATTGTGTGACTTTAAGCTTTTAACCACATCTTAGACATGACAATTATTTAATTAGTGAGTGTATTTTAAATAAACAATACCAAACGAATGTTCGAATTATTATTATTATAACAGGTGTGTAAGTAATGAAAATTTATCCAAAAACATTTTTATTGACTTTACAACAATGATCAGATTTTTAATTATTTAGTGTTTCTGTCTTACTAAAATAGAAATGAATGGTATCATTCTGCATACAGGAAATCTGAAACAAAGAACATTTATGTTATGTTTAATATGATACAGGTGTTATTAAAAAACCTAAGCTGGAAGGTATATACCTAATTTATAAATTTGACCTTGAATGAAACTAATTCAAAAAGACATTATATAAAATATTATAATTATCAAAAACACGTCAGCCAAATTTACAAAGTTAGAGAAGTTTAGGGACTTTAAAAATTCATAACACATAAACACTAGTAAAATTAGAAAACTTCAAAGAAATCAGTATAACTCTTCCTCATATTATTATCTTAAACGTGAACTATCTTGACGACCCAGTTGGCACAATGGTCACAATGCCGGACTGTCAAACATATGGTTGCAGGTTCGATTCCCGCCTCAGACAAGTATTTATGTTTAGATATTTGTCTGTGGTCTGTTTGTTTCTATGTATAATAAGTATATATTTACAAAAGAAAAGTATACTAGATTAATTTCAGAATTAAATGTATTGACCGAAAAATATAATGAATTCAACTAGGATTTCTTTACCTACCTTAAACAAGAATCTAATTAAATAAGGTACTTACCGTTCGTTTTAATGTAGGTAAGTACTTAAAATGTCATCAAGTTATGAAGATACTGCTGTAGGTATTCCTATTTATTTAGGATGAATCCATTGGTACCTGTAAAAATAAAAAAGGAGGTAAGTAAATGGCGTAAACATTATTATATAAATAGGTTTACTTGATTTTTATTCAATGTTATTTATTAGTGAAAATCTTTTTTTTTTTTTTTTTATCACTCGTGGAATTTTTAACCTCTTTTAAGTGTGAGATAAACACTTGAATAATAAAATCTATTCTACGTTGTTTTCTAATTCCTTTTGTAAAAAAAAACGATACAAAATGAAATAAAGTATCAATGTAAAAAGTATAATCAAATAAGGATACGAACATAAGTATTAATAGCTGTGAGGTACTTACTTTGTTTCCACATAATATTTTTATCACTTTTATTTACACAGGTTTATATAGTTTATAAACTTTTAGGTAGGCACAAGACTTCATATTATAATTAAAAACATAACCCTTTTCTTACAGTCGTAGTCGGGTAAAAATATGAAACACGACTCGTCATAACAAGTTGGTCCCACGATTTGTCGTTCACACCAAAAATGCTTTGTCGACAAGTAAGTTATCAGAAAGTAAACAAAACGATGAAGTACGTTGTAGTATTGCTACGTTGATTATTTTATACAATAACTAGTCATGCCTCGCGGATTCGACCACATAAATTTTAAACATAATGATCATGATGGGGATACCGGAATAAAAAGTACATTAGTAGGCTACAAGTTTGTTTGAATTTTATTAAATATATATGACGACCCAGTTGGCACAATGGTCACCATGCCGGACTGCCAAATACGGGGTTGCGGGTTCGCTTCCCGCCTCAGACATGTATTTATGCTTAGATATTGTGTCTGTGGTCTGGTTGTTTCTATGTATTATAAGTATATATTTACAAAAGAAAAAATATATAAGTAGTATATCCGTTGTCTAGCACCCATAACACAAGTCTAGTTACTTAGCTTGGGGCTAGATGGCGATGTGTGGAATGTCCTACAATAATTCTTTGTTGCGCTAGTTGAACCGAATCAAGAACAAACAAACAAACTACCTTACACATTAAAAAAATAAAACATTAGACGAGATTTCTAATGTTGCAGTAATATTGTAGAAATGAAACTTTTTACAATTAAGTAATTGAGGATAAAGTTAATGAATATAAAACATTGTAAGTATGTAAGTACCTAATTAAGATTTTATAACAAATATTCGTAATGAAATTATACTTAGTTTTTAATACTAGGTAGAAATCTTACTTTAATTTTACCTATGCAAAACCTAAGGTATGCTCTTATTTATTTTTAACCGACTTCAAAAAAGGAGGAGGTTGTCTTTTTTTCTATGGATGTTCGCGCATATCTTCTTTGTTTATCAACCGATTTTTATATTAAGTATATTGTCGTTAGTCACAATCGCAATTCACCAAAAATATTCTTTACACTTTGACCGTAACTCGAGTGTATTTGACAAAGAGATTAAACCTAAATATTATTAGAGTGGACATTAATATTACAAACGTCAATCTAGACTGGATGATTTATTTGGGTGTAATATATGGTATAATAATAAAAGTTCTAATGATCATATAAGCTAATTTCATTTAAAATATAACGATTTAATGATTATAATGAATTATTGATATAATTTCATTTGCTTCTAGTAATATATTGAAAGTCTTTGACTTTAAGCTTTAAGCTATCGTTAGTTATATTTCATAAGGAACCTAATCACACTTAACATAGGAATCAAAGTACTTATTTGATTAGCACATAATTCCTTTTGGATTGGAATTAAAATTGCTGACACATTAACCTTATTTGCTATAAAATATCGAGCAAGTGGAATATTGAGCAATACAGTCACACATTTCATCGTGGTTATACAATTGAAGACCAATTTCTACTGCCTTGAAGACTACTTGGTGCTGCCTGTGAAGGTCATTTGGTGCTGCCTGTGAAGACTATTTGGTGCTGCCTGCGAAGGTCACTTGGTGCTGCTTGTGAAAACTGTTCATCGATTTTGTACTAAATATGTGAGTTAGTGAGTGTCATTTTTGTAGATTTAAAATCTTCGAGGTTCTTAGATTCTAATTCTGTTTTTATTTTTAATTTTTTTTTTCAAGGTCGGACATCGAATATTATTCAGAGTGTGAAGAACCGGCGCCAGCGCCCGCACCGCTGCCACCACAGCCGTCTGACAAGAAACCTGTCAAGACAAAAAGACCATCATCATCATCTTCATCCTTGAAGCGCAAGAGTGCACCAGTGGAGTAAGTATTGTTCTTTGTAGATTTGAAAAACTTTGATTTAATGTTCAAAAATTATTAAACTTTTTTTTTTTTTTTTTATTCAGATCGGACACAGAATTTGCGACATCAAAGTCAAAAACAGCGCCATCGACATCGTCAAAGCGCAAGATAGCCCCAGTGAAAAACGTTGCTGCCTTGTCCAAGCGTCCGACGACGCTGCTTACACCTCCAGATTCAGAACAGCAGAATTATCCGTGGTACGTATTAATTAATGTAATAATTACTTAAATAAGTACTTTATTGGTTTTTTATTCCACAAATGGGTTCTTCTTATGTAGAATACTACTTAGCATCACGTAGATTATCAGCTTATTATCATTCAAAAATAAATATTAGGTACTATCTTTAATACAATGGTGTATTTATTGCTTGTTGTACTTACACTGTTTGTCTTTATTAGTGACATGAAGTTTCAAAGTAGACGGAAAGAAAATATTCATCTCTGTGTATTAATCACTAAGAAAAAAGTTGTTGTCATTTTAAACATATTTTTTTATTTTTTCATTTTCAGGTGCAAGCAACAAAAGGACATATTTGCCCTGATCAAGGAGGATGAAAATACAAATACAAATACAAAAAAGAACTCGAAAACGCCCGACGTAAATGTGTCTTCATTTTGTATGAGGGTTAGCGGTGGTCAGACTAGACGCACAGTAGGAATTACCGAAGGTGAGTTTTATTGTGAATTAAAATTGTACAATACAAACGACTACAAAAATACAGCGCCTGAAGTACGATATAAAAAAGCTCTGACATCTGTAAAATTAAGACTGGACGAAAATTGTCGCGAGTGGTGGGCGCTACAAGATTTTTTAACCACAACTTTTAAGTTGTTCGAAGGTTCAACCACTGTTAAATTCAACGATAAAGATTAATTGATAATATTATTAATCATTTTTATCGTTGAGATTTAACATTCAAACAACTTAAAAGTTGTGGTTATAAAATCTTGTAGTTAGAGCGTATTTCAGGCGGTGAATTCTGGTAGTCGTTTGTATTGACCAACTTTAATTCAACATAAAATTTGTCTTCTGTACTAATACGGTGTGCCTAGGTAAGAGTACTAGTTTTTTTTTTTTTTTTTTTTTTTTTTTTTATAACGTACTATTAGGTTTGCGGAAAGAAGAAAATAATTGTATAAAAAGTTCAAGCTTTGCTTTAGGGAAGTCTTTGATAGTAACGGTTGCTATTCCAACAAACTCGCACTACGTAATCAAACTGTTCTTGTGAGACTTAGACATTATTTTGTTTAATTAATTTCGTTTAGGTAATTAATTCTGTTTAATTCATTTGACTTTATAATCAAGTAGCAATTAAAGTTTGTCATTGGACTTTTATAGTAGCTAATAAGTACATTTTTTTCTTTAGGCTCTTTTTATATTGTAGCAAGTAAATTTTCGGTTTGAATATAATTTTTTTTTAAATTTATTTTGTTTAATAAATTTTGTGTAATTAATTTGGCTTTTTAATCAAGCAACAATTAATATTTTTCATTAGCCTTTTGTAGCAGCAAATAAGTACTTTTTTTTTTTTATTATTAAGTAATTAAAAGTTTCTTTAGGCTCATTTTATATTGTAGCAAGTAAATTTTCGGTTTGAATATTAAAAATTTTGATTACTAGAGTATTTAATAGTATTTTTATTTTATTTGAGTATAGTATTCCTAGATTTCTTGTATAGTAAAGATCTTAATTAACAAGTTTTTAGTTAGTTAGTTGTTTCGCAATGAAATACTGTACAGTTTGTAACACGTCTGTAAGTAGTAGGTGTTGGATAGGTCATGTACGAAGTAAAGTACATAAACAAAACGTTCTAAGTGAAACACAAAGCGATGGTATAGAAGTAGTAGCATCTGCATTTCAGAGTCGTATTATATCTTATCGAATAGCTGCACAAGATACAAATGAACATTCTATGGTCGTGTTTTTAGATTCTATACGAAACAAAGTAAAATTTCTTTTAGATGAATGTATAAAAAAACATATTTGTGTCAAAGTTAACTTTGAATTGTTTTCAAACTTTTTATTGTTTAAAAATAATGAACAAGCAATTAAATCTTTTAATACTAAGAATATAAATCTCTATGGAAATTATGATTTTGAAACTCTGTATTCTAATATAATCGATATACTACGAACAAAAATTGATCACTTTCAAGAACAAGATTCGGGTTGGACTTTTCTTAACTGCTTGCATATTGAAATAAATGTCAATAAATATCAACCGTTGCACGGTTCCACATACATTGAATTGCCACAATTTATCAAGAAAAGAAAAGCATGTCTAAATATTTGTAATAAAGATGAATATTGTTTTCTCTGGTGTGTACTTGCCGCCCTCTATCCAGTTAAAAGTCACCCAGAAAGAGTATCAGCATATCTTAAATATCGAGAGACGTTAAATATTAAAAACATGACATTTCCTGTGAGTTTTAACGATATTAAAATATTTGAAGAAAATAATCCAACATTAAGTTTCATTATTTTTGGTTTTAAAAATAGATCTATTACAGGACCGTTTTATAAATCGGAAACCCATAAAAAAAATAAGAGAACAATCCACTTACTTTTGATAGAAAATAATACAAAATCACACTATTGTCTTATTAAGAATTTATCGAGGCTAGTGAGGTCTCAAATTTCAAAACATACTTCACGAATTTATTTTTGTGACACTTGTCTGGTATTTTTTAAAACGGAAAATGACGTCGAAAATCACACCTGTAACGGTGTTGTCACCGTACTACCAGAAAAAGGGTCGGTAATTAAGTTCAAAAATTATGAGCGCAAACAAGATATACCTTTTGTAATTTATGCAGATTTTGAAACTATGCTACAAAATGTAAACGAATGCAAATCAAAAACTCACAGCACACACACTAGTACTACACAGAAACATGTACCAATAGCCTTCGGATATAAAATTATTTGTTCTTTTGACCAGACTTATAATAAATTTGTTATGTATCGAGGACTTGATTGTATAGATAAATTTATTTCCTCTCTCTACCAAGATGTTCGAGACATTCATGCAATTTTGACAAACAGAAATGTTTCCATGATTTTTAATGACAATGATGCAATCGATTTTAAGAATTCAGTTCGTTGTCACATCTGTCAGAATTTTATATACGGAGATAAAGTTCGAGATCACTGTCACCTTACTGGTCAGTACCGTGGGGCAGCTCATAGCATATGCAACTTGCAGTATAAAATTCCAAAATTTGTGCCATTATTTCTTCATAACTTAGCCGGATATGATGCACACCTATTTATAACCAAACTTGGTGACGCGCCTGGTTGCATAAAAATAATTCCCAAAACGAAAGAAAATTATATTTCTTTTACAAAGTTTATTCCAATTTCGAGAGACGAGTTTGTTCAGTTACGATTTGTAGATTCGTTCAAATTTTTAGGAACGAGCTTAGAAAAACTAGCCAAAACCATAAAACCCAATGAATTTAATCATTTACGCAGCTGTTTTCCACACGAGAATGAATTTGCTCTTCTAACACGCAAAGGCGTTTATCCTTACGAGTATATGAATACCTTGGAACGATACAATGAACAATCTTTACCTCCTAGAGAAATGTTTTATAGTACTTTGAACAATGAGCATATATCAAATGAAGATTACGAACATGCACAAATAATTTGGAAACAGTTTAATATTAATGATTTAGGCCAGTATACTGATTTGTATTTAAAAACTGATGTATTATTGTTGACCGACATATTCGAAAAATTTAGAAAAACTTGTAAGCACTACTACAATTTAGACCCAGCTTTTTACATAACCGCACCAAGTTTGTCTTTCGATGCTATGCTCTATAAGACAGGCATTGAGTTAGAATTAATAGACGACTTTGCAATTTTAGATATGATACAAAGTGGGATACGAGGGGGTGTGGTTATGGCCTCACACAGATATGCCAAAGCAAATAACAAATTTATTTCTAACTACAACCCTTCGATACCAGAATCGTATATAATGTACATAGATTGCAACAATCTTTACGGATTCAGTATGTGTCAAACATTGCCTCTGTCAAATTTCAGATTTCTCAATCAAACTGAGCTTGATAAACTAGACGTGAATAACGTTTCTGATGATGCTGAGTTTGGCTTTATTTTAGAAGTTGATCTCATTTATCCCAAAAAATTACATCGGTTACATAATGATTTACCTTTTTGTCCTGAAAAAGATATTCCGCCGGGTGGAAAACATGAAAAGTTGATTCCGAATTTATATGATAAATTTAATTACGTTATACACTATGTACATTTAAAAACGTGTATAAAACATGGATTGATTTTAAAAAAAATACATCGCGCTATAACGTTTCATCAGAGTTCATACTTAAAGCAATACATTGATCTTAATACAAGTTTGCGACAAAAAGCAACATCCTCTTTCGAGCAAGACTTTTTCAAGTTGTTGAATAACAGTGTTTTTGGTAAAACGTTGGAAAATAATCGGAAAAAAGTCAAAGTTGAATTGGTAAATATATGGAATGATGAAGAAAATAAAACTAAAAAACGAAAAAATGCTGAAAAATTGATCGCTAGCCCAAATTTTCACAGTTGTGCAGTGTTTTCGGATAGTTTAGTTGCAATTCAATTAAAGCCTGATCGCATACTGTTGGATAAACCATTGTATATTGGATTTACAGTCCTAGAATTATCAAAATCACATATGTATGATTTTCACTATTCTATATTTAAACCTTTCTATGGAGACAAGTTGAAAATGTGTTACACTGATACAGACAGTTTTATATATCACATTCAAACCGAAAATTTGTACCAAGAATTAAAAAAATATTTTTTGAAGTATTTCGATACTAGTAATTTTTCTCAAGATAATTATCACAACTTGCCAATAATTAACAAAAAAGTACCAGGTCTTTTTAAAGATGAAATGGGTGGAAAAATTATAATGGAATTTGTAGGCTTACGTTCTAAATTATACTGTATTAAAAATACTGAAACTGAAATAAAAAAGGCTAAAGGTGTAAAATCCTGTGTAATTCGTGATCTTAATATCTTAGATTATAAAAACACGTTGTTGACAGGAGATATACTACGCAGGAAGAATGTATTGTTTAATAGCATAAAACATGAAATATTCACGCGTTCTGTTAACAAAATAGCTCTCTCTAGTAACGATGATAAACGACTTATTTCTCGTGATAAAAAATCAAGTAGAGCTTGGGGTCACATTTCCATTCTTGGTATTTAATAGCAAATGTAAAAATATTAAAATAAATGTCTAGGTTAAGTGAATCTATGTTAAGTTCAACTTTAAATATTATTGTATAATTTTTAGTTAGTAGTAAGATATTGTAATTTTTAGTCATAACTTTTATACCTAAATAAAATAATTATAACACCAAATAGTCTCATTTATTTAACATTCTATACTTACTTACACTACAATCAAAATGATACCATTCAGCATAAATGCACGTGCGCATCGACCGACAGGTCTGTGCATGATTTTGCTGAATAAACGAAACCTATAACACACATTGTTAGATTATTTCATTATTCTTCACTTGTACGTTACAGAGATTACACGAGCTTTGAGCTAACATCTTATCGGTAAGTTTAAAATTTTATGCCTGATGGTTTTTATTTGTCTATTTTTGTCATAATAATTTGTATTTTGTTTTTTGGTTTCAGATAATGACGGACTTAGCATTGGTAAACGATATCGAAACACCAGATGGGCTTTTTGGACTCAACACTCAAGACTTTTTCTTTCAATGCGCGCAAAATTTTCCTGATAATGATTATGATGAAAATGTGCCACTTACTAATTTGAAGAAAACTCCAAAGCGTCCAAAACGAAAATTAAAGAAGACAAGTGAAATTAAGAATCATCGGAGCAGCATGCAACGACGATCATCGTTTGTTTTGAACCGCGAGCCTTGCAAAGGGAGACGGTTAATACAGATAAAAATAATAGACATTAGTGGTGAAAATGGTGATAAAGAAAGTGATGTAGTAGTATCAGCTCAATACATAGTGAAAGAGTTTATGGACAGTATTTTAGATCAAACTGAGAGAGTGGTTAAAAATATATCAGAACATATTGTAAGTGAATCTTAATAATTATTATTTTTTTTAGTTAGTACCTATAAGAAATTGTAATTATTTCTTTAATAAAGAAGACCTACATATTCAAATACTTTCTTTTATTTATAACTCGATTAGATTAAATTAAAATAAAACAAAAGTTATAAGGATTATATTGGTATATAATTAAAAAAAAAAAAAATTTATTAAGCTAAACACAGAGAGAATCAAAATGTTCACTTAAGTTAAATTCATTTTTGTTATCATTATACCATTTTTTCATGCACATAACATTTTTTAAAGCACACATTTTCTTATGATGAACACAATTAAATCTTAAAATAGGAATATCGTAATTATTATACAATTTTGAAAAATTTGGACATCCTAGCTTCTCTCCTATATCTATTATTACACAATTCTCACACAAATCCTTAATCCACTTTATTTTTTCGGTTCCTTTAGTTAAAACGTTTTTCATATTCAAGTATGGTTTCACAATTGTACGCTTGAATTCACTATAGTCGATGAAACCGTCACTCCAATAAATTCCGCGATTGGTCTCTATCCATCGCACTTGTTTCTTTTCTTCTACCGATAAGTGTTTAAAATGGTATGGGGGTTTCACAAGAAACGTTTGTGTACACTCATCTTTTATAATAGCAAATTCTTTTATAATAAAATTATTGTCTGTATCCTTGAATCCTTGTAAATCTACGATTACAAATTCACTTGTGTCAGGATACATATTTTTTAAGATATTTTCTTCACTATATTACTCAACGGTCTGTACTCGATAATGGAATCGTTTAAAATGAGACAATATGCAGCCGTGTTATCAGGTATCTCTGAATCGCATTCAATTTCTACACGTACACTGACTACTGGTCCAGACTTTAGGTTGTCACATTGTCTAGAACAGTCTATCACAAACAATGGAGCCTTTTCTTTGAATTGGGATGGGCTGAGCAGAGGTTCACTTCTACGACCATAGTAAGATTGCTGGAATCTAACATATTCCTCATATAATAAAGCATACTTCTGATCGCTAAAATTAACATTTAAATTTTCATATGGAAAATAGACAGAATTAAGATACACTTTGACATCTCTCAAATTACAATGATCGAATTGTGATATATCTTTATCTGTTAAGTTCTTTCTATTTGTCTGTAAGCCTAATATTACATATCGTGGTTTTTCAATCTGTGAGGATGTTTTAATTGACCAAGTATGTTTAGTTGTTTTTGGTAATAACGGATACTCATATAAATCCCAATTCCTAAAAGCCAAATGGAGGGGGCAATCTTTTTCTAATAGCTTTAATAGATGTACTTTTTCTTTGTCAGAAACCTTGATGTGCGGCACGCGCCAAACTAATTTATTAATTATAATGTCTTCAATAGATTCACCAGGTGGGATTTTCAAACAGTTTGAATTTGTATTACTGCGTAACAATACTAGTTCATGTTTACAATTCATAATAATTTTCTTATAATCTTCAGCAAAGCCTAAAATGTTACTCAGAGGTATTGAACAAGAAAAGTTTCCCCCGCGAGTTGTCTTTGTTCCATTAATATCCCAACCCCAAGCTTTTGCCATCTTAGCCTCGTTTTCATTTAAAGACAATAAACCTTTCATTGTTGTTGTCAATCCAGCGTTTTTTATTCTATCGATTTCCACTCCATTTAGTTCATAACGAATATCTTGGAACAGAAAAAGTATTGGATTATTCGTGAATTCCATAGAAGTGACTTTTTGCTTCGTGCCATCTTCTATAATGTTTACCGTTCCTTCTATGTAGAGGGTACTCGCTGATGGTAATATGTACAAATCCTGTTGATTGATAGGTATGCGAATTTCATCATTTCTGTTGAAACTGGTAACGTAAGGCTTATATGAATGATATTCAATACCATCTATGCTATTGTCGCATGTTGGTGAACTTGTTATTTCCAAAATACTCATTTTAATAGTCCAATTAATTTCAGAAATTGTTTATTTTGTTTGGTTATTTTAATATTTTTCTTAGTTGTTCCTTTTCGGATTGTTCGATGAGTACTGATGTGTTTTAAAATAGTGTTAGTATATTTATTAAAGTCTATCATTTTTCCTGATATGCATATATAATTGAACTTCTTCACCTCTTAGATTTATCAAATTATTATTAATATCTAATAATCTGATATTTATAGAACTTACGTTATTTTGATTGATAGGAAAATAAATTATATTTTTTGGTACTTCTATTATTCGATACCCTGGTGGGACGTTTGGAGCAAATTCATAAATTATGTGACTTGATTTTCCATTAATATATGATCCGCTTATTATATCACATTCGATTCTCACCACTGTCGTTGATAAAATGTTAACTGGAAGCTGCGACTCGTGTATTATATTAGCTTTAAGAGTTTGTTTACCAAATCCAAGTAAACTTCCAAGAGAATCATTCTTTTCGAAATGTATGTCTTTAGAGCAGAAAATGAAAGTTTTCAATGTGTTGTTATTGCAAAATAAATTTATATTAGTTCCATTTTTAATGTTTGATTTTAAATATTCAAAAATATCTTGGAGTTCATAAGCACCTTCTGGTATTTCTATGACTTCATTATTACCATAATAAAATTTGTTGTTTCTATTATCGATGTTAGGGATTGAATTGAATGTTGACAAATACAGCAGAGCGCATTCGTATTCCCCATCAAATTGCAATGGTGGATAATAAGTGGAAGACAAAATTGAGGTGCTACCAGTTATTGACAATGTGAAAGACATTTTACAAATGAAGGAAATAAAAACAAGTTGATAAATATATATATAGTCACAATACTTTATTAAAACATTTTACTTATATTTAATTAACACATTATATTTTCCCAAAATGCATTTAAAAACTTTAAACATAAATGTCCACAATTAGATGTATCAAAATTTTGATATCTACAATAGTTATATGTAATATTATAATTTAAATACTTTAACAACTCTATTGGAGGCTTTAAATCACCAAAGCTATCAAAATATTCACAATATTTGAACAGTTTGACATAGGCTACCCAATGAGATCCTTCATTTTCTGAACTATCTAAATTAACAATCGCACACTCAATATTTTTAGGCTTTGTTGGTAGTTCATTTCTCATGAAAACACCTCTAAAGTAAGGTATGTGATCATTAGCATATTTTAATATGTCTATATTAGTAAGAGCGCGCTTGGGTAACCATTTTATTAGTTTTTTGAACTTTTTACAAAAAGCCCATTACCTGTCTTGTAAGGTTTTATATATAAGCCTTTTCCTAAAGCAATCGATTCCATCATTCTATTATGACGTTGAGCTTCTTCTAAGTTCTTTTTAGCTGATTTATGATCTTGTACAGCCTTAGTTATTCCTGCAGCACCTCCAGCTAGTGCGCCAAGAGCTGATAGTCCAGCAAATATTGGAATAAGTGGTAAAATTCCACCTGTTTTTGGTAATGGTATAACACGAGGAACGCAAACTTTCTTCTTATTTTTAACAAGTTTTTTTGCAGCTAAATAAGCTTCTTTTATTGCTGCAGCGTCACTTTTTGGTTTAGACTTTCTCAATTTCTTATGTATTTTAGAAACAATTGACTTAAATGATTTTACGCCTGCACCGTGTTTAACTTTGGTTTTCATTACTTTTTTCACAAGCCATGAAGCAAGTTTTTCACCTGTTCCAGCATCTTTAGATTTCATTCTCTGTTTTGCCATATTTATGAGTTCTAAGTCAGCTCTGTGTCGATCTTCCAAACTAATTGAATTGTTATACGCTATATCGTGTCTCATACAAGCGTTATCAAGCTCATTAACTCCTTTATCTCCTCTTAAAAGTCGTTCTTTTAATCGTGTACCAGGTCCACAATAATTATATCCAGGTAAATGCAATTCAAACGGTAAGTTATTTATAATACTATTCACAAGTCCTCCACCGCGCATAGTTAAATTATAAATGAGATAATTTCTTTTGTCATTCTCAATTTTATATTATTATTATGAGAATACAGGATCATAAAATAGCTTGTTTATCAATCCAACTATTTTCAGTTATAGGTAAACCTAACCATTTGACAAATAGTTTATTACCTTTTTTTCTTAAAACTTTTTCAATAAGGTACACATTAGAACAGTTTGTTTTCTGAAGTTCTTGTTCATAAAAACGCCCCAATATCGGTTGATGGTGTAGATCTTCTATTGAATATGTAACTGGTTTAGAAAGATGGACTTTTTTAACTAAAAACAATTCCGTAGACCAGTTGGGAGTATATCCCTTATCAAAGCTGCCTTTATATTTACTTATACGAACATGATCACCAATCTTTAGTTTACTAGTTTTCGACAGTTTATTATTAGAGTTTTGTGATTTTACTATATTTTTCATAACTTTACTTTGGTTTGACTGGTTTACATATTTTGGTTTATATTTTATTGTTCGATGTATTGTATCATTATATGTTGTTATAACACTTTTCAGTGGCTCACCAATCCATTTGTAATTACCATTAAAACTAAAAAGTTTATACAACTTATTTTTCAGTGTCTTTATTAGTCTTTCAACTATAGAAGCTTTTTTAATAGAGTATGTAGAGTAATGATTTATGTTATTCTTAGTCAAAACTTTTTTAAATTCATTGTTATAAAATTCTGTGCCCATATCAGTTTGTAAATTCTTTGGTTTTCGAAGATTTTTCACCAATAAGGTACTAAATGCATTTGATATTTCAGTTTTAGTTTTAGATTTAACAGCAATAGCCCAAGAAAACTTAGAAAAACAATCTATTACCACTAAAATATAACAATACCCATTGTTATACCTTTTTAAGCTTTGAAAATCAATGAGATCTGCTTGCCATAAGTCATCGATTCCTTTTAATACTACAGATCGTCGATTAAAATTCTTGCGAGCAGCTTTATGAATTTCATTAACAATTTGAAGTTTACTCATTTTTTATCCTTTATAAATTGATTTAACTCAGTTTTTGTACAATAATCTGCTTTAATAGTATCAAAGTGTTCTTTTACAACCGTCTTTAAAGCATTAACTATTGTATAATGAACTGCTTGCATATTATCAAAGTGTTCCTTTACAACTGTCTTTAATTCATTTACTATTGTTTCAAGCTCTTGCTTCTTTATATACATTTCATTTTGTCTATCAACATATTCTTTGTTGACGGCATCGGAATCTTTAAATGGAATTGAAACACCAGTCAATCTTGTGTTATGTAAATCAAAATCTCCGCTTTCAGTTCGCATCAATACCTTATCAAAGTTTTCTAAAACATCTGGTGAATGTCGTCGTCGTCGTTTATGAATGTGATTTCCAAACTTATCCATTATTGAGGACTGAACAGTTTAAGAGATGTAGTTGAAATGAAATATTTTCAAGAAAGGAATGCTATTTATTAAGGTATAATCCCGTTTTCTCGCAGTTCTTCTATAATAGATATGATTTCATTATCCAATCCAGTGTTACCTGCACCTTTTGAGGCAATCAAAAGCTTTAATCTTTCAATTAGTTCATTAGGATCATCCCAGTAAACGTAGTCAACATTTTTCTTCCATGTCTTCAACAGTGGTAAACCTTCACCTTGATATTCAGGTTGGCTACTGTCAGTACTAACTGAAACTTTACGGAACTTGAAGAGCGGCTTTATGACATTCAAGTACTTGCGACCCTTGTTACTTTTGATTGGTTTATTTGGATTGTAATCTCTTCGATGAGCATTTGTTTCTATTAACATTAACTTATAATGAATCAAATCTTCATCAGTTACTGCTTCTAAATTAGGAATTTTTTTAAATATTAATTCGTTTAATCCATCTGTAATTTTATACTTCTTCACACCGACTTGAATAAAACCATCAGACACGATCACACGTGAAG
Source organism: Idaea aversata (assembly GCA_907269075.1). Classification (NCBI taxonomy): domain Eukaryota; kingdom Metazoa; phylum Arthropoda; class Insecta; order Lepidoptera; family Geometridae; genus Idaea; species Idaea aversata. Next base: position 7,411,120 of record OU026096.1, read on the forward strand.
ATCCCATCATGAGTTTACCGCGTTCATGTCTCACACCAAACGGAACATTAGCAGAACCACCTAAAGCTTCCGAAGTAGAGGACCATGAAGAAATGTCTAAACTTGCGCTTTTAAACGATTCCTCTCCTTCATCGGATTTAACTATGTCATCATCATCATCAACATCATCGTCATTATCACAATCCTGTGATTCACTAGATTCTTTTGGGTTTAATATATTAAATCCAATGTTAGATTGTCTCTTTAGAGTTTTATCACTGTCTAATGGACTTGAAGTCTCAAAGTTAATATCACTTTTTAAAGCTTTTGGAAAATTTAATGACTTTCTTTTGTCGGGAGATTCTATTAATAAAGAACTGTCAACCATTTTATTAAGGGGGTCTGTAATTGGTTTAAAAACTGATTCCAATATATTACTCTTTTCCGTTTCAATATTTCGCATCTTTCGAACCTTCTTTTTAACAGCTTCTGCAGCTTCCACAATTTGTTTTTTTAGATTTTTTTCCATTATATTAACAGACTTTGATTGAACTATTGTCAGTATCCTTGCGAAATGAAGGAGTGAGTTATATATTCAGCTATTTATAGTAGATTTCTCATTCCAATTAATTATTTATTTAGAAATACTATCGAATAAAAATCACCTAGAGAGCCACAACATGACCATAAGCATCGAAACATGCATTCAACCTTCCCTTTAAAAGCATCTGCAAATCGTTTTTTAGATTTTTTTCCCATTATATTGGACTCTATTGGTTGTAAGTATTCTCACAAAATGATAGTTTGAGTAATATTTTCAGCTATTTATATGTAAAGGATTAGAAATATACTTAGAAAATAAAAATCATTTATTCACTTATTCGTTTATTTAGAAATACAATTTAATAATTTTGTCGAATTGTTTTCTACATATTGGACATTTAACTTCAAGCGATAGAGAACACTCCGCACAAGCCACAGCATGACCACAAGGTATGAAACATGTATTTACTTCTTCTACTACACAAATTTTACAAATAATTGATGATGACATTGAGCTGGCTTTTAAATGTAAAGATTCCGATTTAAATTCATTGCACTTTTCTTCTTTTTCATCATTATTTAATACACTTTTCACATAGTCTTCTCCTTTCATTACCAACACATACGGGCATTTGTCAAACCAACGCGCATGCTCTTCCCATGGAACATCTCTGGGACTCCAATCTTTAAGTCTTCCATCACAGTAAAAACAGATAACTCTGTCGCTCCTTCCAGTATAAAAAAATCCAGCTTCAACCATTTCTTGTGGTTTTTGATTTAAGCCTTGTGGCCAAGTAACAAAGCTCCTTAATCGTTCCTCTTTGTTGGAAAAACGGCGATACATAGGAATGTAAGACATAATTTAATGATGTAATATAAACAAAACGCTCACAGAACTTGTGTTTTGAGCCACGACTCAACAAGCAATGATTCATAATGATAGATCAACGCTCTATTTTGTCAACTAATGAAATGTAACAAACGTATCAAATTTCTTCCGATAACATCCTTTGTTCTTTTCACAGTCCTTGTTTATTACAACATAACTGTAGGGTTCTTTCCATATATGTGCACACATTTCCCTGAATTCCTGCCATGACATATCTGTATTGACGTGTTCATCATAAATGTGTCTCATGTTTATATCATCTTGCTTGAAAATAATTATTAAATTTGCATTATCTCTCACTAGCTGTTTTGGTATTTTACTATATGTTTGGTTTAAGTAAAAACAGTCTATATATTTATGTCTACCCATTGCAAAAAAGTCACGCATATGATTTTGATTCTCACACGACACATCGTCGAATATAATTACTGAGTTACATTTTGCTGCATCTGGGCTAAGAACTTCTTGTTTTTCATGAAATTTTGAGAAGGTAACACCAGGAACCATTTGCAACACCTGTTCTAAATACACGTATTTCGGTTGATAAAGAGTTTTTGAATAAACATAAACATTATGAAATTGTAAACCGTTTTCATGCAATAGTAAGCCGATAACCAAGTTTGTTTTTCCACAGTTCGACGGACCACATATTATACAACGTATTGTATTTGGTAAAAGTTGTCCATGACGAGAATTACGTTTTTCAGACGCAAAATTAATATTTTGAAATTGTAATGATACCGGTTGCTTGATGAACTTCATTCTAACAATGCATTAAACGGAATGACTAAACATATGTAGTAACGATAATTAATAAACTCATGGTGGCTTTCTCGACTTATTAGCGTTTACTTACTTTCTGAACATGTCATTTCTTTGAGAGTAATGCTTTGGAAAAAGACGATACTGTTCGTACGTATGATAAACCCTACGGGTTATGCATTTTTCCTAAAAGATATTGTCTGTTCTACTCCACTTGGAGATTGAGCGAAATGAAGCGGACGAACGTCCGCTGAATAAGCGGAAATCTCCAAGTGGAGTAGAACAGACAATATCTTACTACTGCTAATACCAAGCGATATAAGGGAATCAAATAATTTGGGAGACGCTAAGACAAGTCTCTAGTTTGATATGTCTATATACTTATTTGCGTTTGGTCGATAAACGAAGTGCGATGAAATTGATTTAATATATTTCTTCATTTCAGCTGGTCAAATATCTCAAGTTTTGAACCACGTCAGCCTCAATGTAATCACAAACAGCTTGTGCTCCTTCGCATTTCCATTCGTAATTCAAAACACTAACATCTGTACAAGTGGTCTTGGAGGCAACAACATTTGCTCAGGAGACTCTGGTGGTCCTCTTCTCGTTAACAGAGATGGTAGACAAGTCTTGGTAAGTTACAAACAATAATTTGGAAACAAAAGTGGGATTTTTAGGGTTCCGTACTCAATGGGTAAAAACGGGATCCAATTACTAAGTCTTCACTGCCTGTTTTGTCCATCCGTCTGTCTGTCACCAGGCTGTATCTCATAAACCGTGATAGCTAGAAAGTCGAAATTTTCACAGATAATGTACATCTGTTGCCGCTATAACAACAAACATGTACTAAAACAGAAAAAAAATAATTAAGGCCCCACTTAAATTTTTTTTCTTCTGTAAAACATGGTACTTAACCTTCGTTCGCCAGTCCGTCTTGCACTTGGCCGGTTTTTTATAAACTTGGTAAATATTTAAAAAACTAAAATTGTAACTGGATAATTGGACACCACTGATATCATAATCATACCCCTTTGAAGGTTTTACCTACGTAGCGGAGGGCAGAATACAATCCAGATTCTATTATTTTAACATAAAAATTTCTATTACAGATTGGTATCTCATCGTTCGTGTCTGCCCTTGGCTGCGACTCAAATCTACCAGGAGTCTATGCTAGAGTTACCTCATTTGTTGACTTCCTTCAATCGCATTTGTAATTTTATTGGCAATGTTTTGCTTTGTAAATAATCAAATTATCTATCCAAGGCTTTTATTTTTAACACGCTTTTTAAAATATCGATTCCTAAGGTTACTGTCATGCCACTGACAGTGTAAAGTTTTGTGAAATTGTTAATAGTACCAACTGGAGTCAACCCGTACCTATTACTATTATCTCATATCTATAGGTACTTTTACTGTATGTGGCTAAATCTTGTCCTCATTTCGTCTGTAGATGTATTTCCGAAAATCAGTTGCTTATCGGTTAGTGGAGCCATTCACACTTTGATTTGCACTTATCCAAGGATAAGTGTATATAAAATTCGATAGAATAAAGGAAGAGATAGGAAATATACCTTGGCAGTTGGCACCTACCTAGGTACTTGTTGCATATTTTATAGGTCCAATATTCAAAGTGACCAAGAAAAGAGACATCCTAAAAAGTACGGCAACCTGATTCCTATTGACTTACCTTTATAGATTCGGGCGTAGGTATCTTCGTAGGGCTATTTTTTACTGACACAGTTTGCTAAGGTATGTTTTGGGTAGAACTCAATCTCATGTTTTAAGACGACCACTGTGATGCGTCAGGCGAACACCCGCTTGCGACGCAGAAAGTTGCGGGTTAGAATCCTGCCTCAAACAACTATTTATGCAATACATATTTGTTTCTGGTCTGGATGTCTGTATGTAAGTTTATTAAAATTATATTTACAAAAATAAGTACAATACATAATAATGTATTAGGTATATCCTTTATCTACCACCCATAATACAAGCCTAGTTGCTTAACCTAGAGCTGGAAGGCGCTCGCTGTGTAAAATGTTCTACAATATTATATTAATACTTATTATTTATTATATAATTAACCTTCAAAGACTCCTTCGCTACTGGTACCAATATACTTTTTATAAGGTAGATAAATCAGGTACTTAGAAATAAAAATCTGTTTAATGATATCAGTTTTATTAGTATTAGTTCAGATATCTACTGACCATGAACGCGACCATCTAGTATGGAAACAGCGACTAAGTATACTTATCATTTTTATACCGGAAAATAGTACGTACTGCAATCAAAACCAAAAGTACGTAGGTAGTTATGTTTATCTTCGACGTTTAATCCTGATTTTGTTATCTTCGTAATTTCATTAATTCTTTATAATCTGATTAGTTATAGGTACTTTTTATTAGAAGATATGTAATAAATAATGGTAAAGGCCTAATTGAAGTTAGTTCAAAGTCAGCAGCACAAAACATGAAGGTTTTCTTATTAACTTTACTTGCTCTTGCCAGTTTTACCTTCGCAAATAATGTGAATGTAGCTAACAGACTAACTGCTTATGGTTACCTGACGAAGTACGGCATTCCTGAAGCAGAGAGGATCCGTAAATTGGAAGAGAATGCTGCTTCCAGGATTGTTGGTGGTGTTCCCGCTGGTGATGGTCAATATGAATATCAGGTATAATTTACACAATATTAAAATAAATTATAAAACTTACATTACATTACCGACATAGCCCAAAGTGAATGGCAATGGGCGGGGCATGTGGCTCGTAGAACTGATGGCGGTTGGGGCCGAAAAGTATTAAATTAGAAACCTCAAACCATGTACCTGAAAGAGCAGCGCGGGACGTCGTTCGACTATATGGGTGGACGACTTAATTAAGGTCGCGGAAAGTCGTTGGACGCAGAGAGCATGCGACCGATCGCTTTGGAAGTCTTTGGGGGAGGGTGGAGCTATATTCAGCAGTGGGCGTCCTGTGGCTGATATAATAATGATGAAAATAGCTATATTGAAATTTTCAACGTTACTATAATCTTTTTTTAAATTCTAGGCTGGTCTTATCATCTCCATAGCCGGCATAACCGGCCGCGGTGTCTGCGGAGGTTCGTTAGTAAGCGCCAGCAGAGTCATCACGGCCGCTCACTGCTGGTACGATGGTACCAACCAGGGTTGGCAGATCGAAGTTGTTCTTGGATCCAGGTGGATTTTCCAAGGTGGTGAAAGAATATTTACAAGTGCCGTTATCACGCACCCCAACTGGTTCCCTCTGCTGATCCGTAACGATGTTGCTGTCATCTATCTGCCCAGCGCAGTTTCATTCTCAAGTAAGTTGGCAAATCTATTTAACATACTTTAGTATTGGTGTAAAGGAAGCTAGTGGCTAATTCAGTCAACTCGTCTTCTTCTGCTCGCCCTTATCTCAATTTATTTAGAGTCTGCGTAGTATGTCTTCTAATGTCATTAACTTCAATAAGTCGTCATCTCATTGTTCTCTCTCTCGTCTCTTATCATAATATGTTATATCACGCATTCCATTCACCTTTTCTTGGATCGTCTTCTTCCTCTCCATCCCTCTACATTCATACTCATCACTTTTCTAGTCACGTGCGTCTCCTTTCTCCTCATCTCATGTCCATACCAACTCAAACGGTTCCTTTTACTTTTTCAGTAACTATCGCTACTTTTAAGCTTCCTCTATTATTCTCGTTCCTTATTTTACCTATCCTCGTTACTCCACACATCCATCCCAACATTCTCATCTCCGCTACATGCAACGTATTCCTACCTTTATCTAATTTCAGATCTTATTGGACCAGTCGCTCTACCTTTTGGGTCAATGCTTAATGAAAACTTTGCCGGTGAAACCGGTATTGCTTCTGGATTCGGATTGACGTCAGATCAACGTGAGTAATTATTTCCCTGTTTTTTTAATTTGTACTTGATAGTTCTAATAAAAAATACTATTGAACGATACGATCGACAATCTTTTGAATTTTATCAAAGTCAAAGTCAAAAGTCAATTTTTTTTATTCTTTTGCATGCTTATTTAATACATTTATACAAATATCACATAGTATCGTCTTAATCATGATTTAACTATTTATATTGCTAGTTAATTTCAAGCGATGAAGTAGCATTGTCGCCAATAATTACAATCAGGCAACAAAATTACATGTAGAGCTCCAAAACTGCTATTATAAGAACATTTTTGACTCAGGCAAGATTCTAAGTTCTTGAGTTGCAATTTATAGTCTTTCAACTTATGAATTTGTTAAGACAAACATTATCTATATATATAAAATGCTTTGTCCTAAATGACTGACTGACTGACGGATCAACGCACAGCCTAAACCGCTGATCGTAGAGACTTGAAACTTGGAGAGTTTGTTCTTTGTATGACGTAGGCATCGGATAAGAAAGCATTTTTCGAAATTCTACTCCTAAGGGGGTGAAAAGGGGGGGCAAAGTTTGTTTGGGACAACGTGATTCCTTGGTCTATTTTCTACTTCTACGCGGACGAAGTCGCGGGCAAAAGCTAGTAATAATATAAATTAAGAACACTATGGTGGATCTGCAATTCTGTTAGGTACTGTAGTTGGGTACCCTATTTGGGAAAGGTCTTTCTTTAATACATAAAAATTATACCACAGAGAACTCAATCCCCGCCGATCAAGTGTTGCACCACGTCAGTTTAGTCATCTTAACCAATAGCGCTTGCTCTTTCGCCTTCCCTGGCGTGATTCAAGAAACCAACATCTGCACCAGGGGACTTGGTGGCGTTGGGACATGCAGCGGTGATTCTGGTGGTCCTCTTGTTGTGACTAGGAGTGGAGAACGTGTTATGGTTAGTAATAGTTATTTATTTCGATTTTTATATAGTAAACAGAAGGCCATAGTTCAAATTACATTGCAATGTAATTTCGATTGCATTTCAATTACGAAAAATATTCTAGATAATACCAAAAGCTGACTTTGAGGGTATTTGGAGCTACTTTGAGGGTATTTTTTTGCAATCGAAATGATTTTGCAATGTAATTAGATTTTTTTTTATGAGATTTGGCCCAAATGACTTAGAAAACAATTTATACTTTGATTTAATTTAAGTTTTATTAAGGAGCTGTGTGTTATCAAGAAGGATTAGTTTTTTATTTCTACTAAAGATTAAAAACCTCTAGGTATATTTGGCACGATAGCCAGGTATTTTTCATGGAATTAATTTAAAAATTTTGAATGTAAATTATTGATTGACTTTACAAGGGTTCCGTACCCATAGGATAAAAACGGGACCTTATTAGGTACTAAGACTCCACTGTCTTTCTGTCTGTTATCTCCTGAGCCATGATAACTTTAGACAGTTTAAATTTTTCACAGATGAGGTATTTCTGTTTCCGCTATAGCAACAAATAGTAAAAACAGAATATAATGGTCAGACTCGCACTTGGCCGGTTTTTTTTTTCATATTTTTACTTTTCTTTTCTACGTTGATTACCTATAGTACTTACCTACTTGTAATCCAATTTTATTTAATGTTTCAGGTCGGAATTGTATCGTTTGGTATTGCATTCGGGTGCGAGATTAACTTCCCTGCTGCTTACGCTCGCGTGACTTCCTTCATGGGCTTCTTCAATCAACACATCCACTAATAATTTTATAGACTTATAGACCAAGGTCGATAATTTTTTAAACAAAAAAAAAACACAGTAGGATGAAACCCATTAGAAAAGGAGGGGAATATAATAAAAATGAAAGGAAAAATAAATTACGGTCGATCCGAGTTCGGGAAGTGGGAGGGGGGGGGGGGTTTGAGGGTAAAAAATGGTTTATCTTGATTTCCGGCAGAACTACAACTCCTATGGAAAAAAATTGAATGACAAAGTTGTAGGTAATAAAAAGATTTACAACTTTTGTATTAACAATTTTTTCACATAACCTCAAAATCTAGGTGAAAAATTCAAATAACCCAGTTTTTGGTTTTTTATTTTTATCTTTTTCAAAAATGTTTTTTTTTTCTACAAAATTTGGTGAAAACTTACCTTATTATGTCCCAAATACACTGTATTTTATTTGATTTAAAATATTTATGTTTTCGCCTTATTTTAACTTAATATCAAAAAAGCACCCTAAATTTCAAACGAAAATTCTCACGTCAAAATATCAGCTTTTTCTAAAAAGTCTGGAGGCTTTTTATTCGTTGAAATCTCTACTTTCTGATGGTGTAAAAAAAAATATACATTGCCATAGTAAATGTTCTCAGAAAATGCAAAAAACCGACCGGTAATTTATTTTTCCTTTCATTTTTATCGTATTCCCCTCCTTTTCTAATGGGTTTCATCCTACTGTGATTTTATTTCATTTTTTATCATTTTTGAAGGCTTCGGCCCTGGTCTATTATACGAGTACCTATATAGGTACTCGTATATACATCTATATAGATGTACTATGTTGTGACATTTATTTTATCATATTATTCTTATGGAAGACTAATTAAAAATATAACGAATGCCAAACTAAAAAACCCTTTTTATTAAAACCCGACGCAAAAAGAGGGGTGTTATAAGTTTGACGTGTGTCTGTCTGTGGCATCGTAGCTCCAGAGTGGATGAACCGATATTAATTTAAAAGAATGTTGAATAGTTAAATCGAAAAGTGCTCTTAGCTAATTTTGATCGAAATCGGTTCAGACGTCTGAAAGTTACGAGTTATATGCCCGAGTAGGGTATCAATTGAAAAGGCACGATTCGTACATTACAACTAGCTATATTATTTAATTACTAGCGACCCGCCCCGGCTTCGCACGGCTATATTATGCATGTATTATACATATAAACCTTCCTCTTGAATCACTCTATCTATTAAAAAAACCCCATCAAAATCCGTTGCGTAGTTTTAAAGGTTTAAGCAGTCAAAGGTAAATAGGGACAGAAAAAGCGACTTTGTTTTATACTATGTAGTGATGTGTGATGTGAATCATACATTCTAGCGGAAAGTGGAAGGGGTATGCTCAGAACTCAATTTTAAGGTCCTTTTGACGGGGGGACAGGAGTAAAGGGAGGGTCAGTTGCTCACATCATCGCTCTCTGTTCCGCACACACGTCTTTAGCCCCGCTCTGTCCCGCTCCCGCACGTCTTAAGTCGTCTAAGTACTGTCGTGCACATAAAACCCACACACAACGCCTAAGTCTTAATGGAAAAATTGGATATTAGGTTTTCCATTTTTTCCGTTTAAATATAATTATGCAATAAAATTCACTGTCTTTTTGGTTCCAATGCAATACATTGCCTAGTTTTCTAATTAAAAGGAATATTTTTCGGGTTGTTTGTGTGTGTTAACACATAGGCTACTTTTTATCTCCATATTCCCACGGGATTGGGACTTACGCGGGTGAAACCACGGGCCGCAGCTAGTAGAAAATATATTACAGTCAACAGCCAATAAACTTTTTTAACTACTGCTGCCAATAATATTTTTTAGGTTTTTATTTTGTGCGAAACTCTCTGACACATTCTAGGTATAAATTAAATTTGATAAGATTTAAAAAATGATCGGTGAAGTGGTCACTTTATCGGCACAGTTTAGACGTTAATGGATAATGATATTAAACTTATATAAGACTATGATTAGAATAATTCGCTACTGTTAGAATAGCAGCTCACAATGAAGGTCCTATTGTTGTTAACTTTAGCAGCGTTTGCCTCTGCAGAAACCTTTAAAGGTTTGCCAACAATATCTGCTCATGGCTACATTCAAAAGATTGGTATTCCTCTCGCTGAGAAAATAAGGAAAGCAGAAGAAGCAGCTGCAGCTGATAGCTCTAGGATCGTCGGTGGTACTCCTTCTCACGTAGGACAGTTCCCTTACCAGGTAAGCTATAAAATAACTTTCAAAAGTATTTGTACCCAATAATTTTAAGCAAATCTTATACTATTGCTATTTATTTATTTTTTGTTTTTAATGAATGGGCTCCGAAACTACTAGACCGATTTTGATGAAACTTGGTATGAGGAAACATTGATTCATTAAGAATAACATAGGTTACCTTTATACCGATGTGCCCCCGGGGTCGAGAGTTACGCGGGTGAATCCGCGGAGCTCTGCTAGTGAATAATAAAAACGAATTGCATTTCCAGGTCGGTCTTCTGACTAGTTATGCTGGTATCTCAGGTACTGGTATTTGCGGAGGGTCCATTATTTCTACCACCAGGGTAATAACTGCTGCTCACTGTTGGTTTGATGGCAATAACCGAGGTGTCAGCACTACAGTTGTCGCGGGTTCCAATCATCTGTTCTCTGGTGGTGTCAGAACTGTCTCTACAAACGTTATCTTGCACCCTGATTGGTTTTGGATTCTAGTTCGTAATGATGTTGCGGTCATCCATTTACCAGTTCCTTTGACTTTCTCGAGTAAGTTGTAATATTTTTGTTAAGTTTAATACTGAAGTTGACCTACAGTGGGTGGAGAGCGAGTTTTTTCGTATAGCAAACGTTAGTATCACGTTAGCGTAAACGAGATTTTTTTTATGAAAAGTTAAAGCTTCGCATTACGTCCACTACGGCCGCTTTTCAACTTTCCTTATAACTTTCTCGTTTACGCTCGCCCTCCCCCCATTGGTCGACTTACATCCAACCTATTTTTTTTTGTTTATAAGAACTGCGCCTATTGGTCTTACTGGACCGATTTTGATGAAACTTGACTTACGCCGGTAAAACTACCTACTAATTGTCTACTGCAATTTAATGATATAACGTTGTTCAAATTTCTATTTACAAAAAATATTTTATTTTCTAACGCTTAATATTATCCTAAAACCGGGAAGTGGGAGTCTACACACGTATTTTTTTGTAAATAAATTATTTTGCATAGTTAGTTGTATTGAGTTTCATAAGTCTTTACTATAAGTTTCCATGTGATCGCCATATATATATAGTACCTACCAATGTATGGGGACTTCTTTTTACTTTCAACAGTCATTAGTTTTCCTTCTTCTTCTTATCGAATCTATGGCCGTTTCTTTTAATATAAGTTTTCCCAAATCAGTAACTCTGCATCTGCAAGACCATGCTTATTACATAATTTCAAAATTCAATAGGATGCTTTCCGTTAACCGCTAGAATCATATTATGTTAATACAAAATTATAAACATTCTCATATTAACCTCATCAATACGTTTCTTTTCGTTCTTCGTTCGTTCGTTTTTCTTACGTTTTCTTTAAATTAAATTATCTAAATATTACTTTTTCGGAGCCAATAAGATTTTAATAGTTTTTTTTATCATGTTGACTTACGAGTCCAAAAAGAAAATAAATATTGAAATAACATTCACCCCAGACATAACAGATCTTAAAGCATAGGTAAGAATAAGAAAATCGTCTTTATCTTAAGCTTTTTTTCAGGCCTTATTTCATCAATTGCTTTGCCTTCTGGTGCTCAAATACAAGAAAGTTTTGCAGGGGAAAGGGCTGTCGCTTCAGGATTCGGTTTGACAGTCGCAGGTATGATTTTTTCCAGTGTGTGTATATTGTCTGCTGTAAGAAATACTGCCAACAATTCTATTTATGTATGTAATCTGTGATATGTTTGATTTGCCGATAATATGTCAGAGAAATAACAAGACATTTTACCTTCAAGTTTCAGAGCAGATGAAACAATGTGCAATTCTTATGAAACAAATCATATTATTGCTTTTGTGTAGGTTCTGATAGATTGAACGTGAGCCACTTAAGGATCATATTATAAAGAATATTAACATTTTAAACCAAAAACTATCACATACTGGTCAATTCTCACGCCCTGTAAAGAGACATTGTTTTTCTTACTAAATAATAAATTAATCATGTTTTTCTTTTCAGGTGGTAACATACCATCAAATCAAGTTTTGAGTCATGTCGAGCTCAACGTCATAACCAACAGCATTTGCCGTGTTGCTTTCCCTCTCAACCTTCAGGATTCCAATATCTGTACAAGCGGTCTGGGTGGTCCTGGAACATGTCAGGGTGATTCTGGTGGTCCTCTTGCAGTTATTCGAAATGGCCACCCCATTTTGGTTAGTCAGAGTTCATTATTTTTTTTAAAGATCCATTGATTACGTACTATAATACACGGTATTATGAAGCCAACACGTAAAGGCCCTTTACAATAACCGGCGATTATCCCTGTCTGCACTGATGAACCTTTGATTTGGATAGAACTATTGATAAAGTACAGGAGAAAACTAGAACCTATGTAAACTTGTTTTTAGTAGTAGTCTGTATAAAATAAATAAATATTTATTGTAAGACATTCCACACATCGCCATCTAGCCCCAAGCTGAGACTTGTGTTATGGGTGCTAGACAACGTTTGTACCACTTAAATACTCTTTTTTTGTAAATATATACTTATAATACATAGAAACAACCAAACCACAGACAAATATCTAAGCATAAATACTTGACTGAGGCGGGAATTAACCCTGTGTTTGGCAGTCCGGCATGGTCACCATTGTGCCAACTGGGTCGTCAAAGGTGGGATACAGGGGTATTATGGATAGGTGCCTGCTTTAACAATGTCTAACAAACACGTAAAAATGTATATTTTTTACAGATCGGTATTACCTCTTTCGGTTCTGGACTTGGCTGTGACTCTTTTATGCCCGCTGTTTACGCTCGTTCCTCATCTTTCTTGAACTTCTTCCACCAGCACTTGTAAACATTACTAGTTATATCATCTAAAAATTAAACTTACATCAAATGTTAAATTTTGTCTATAGATGTTAAGACAATGTTATGTATATAAACATCATTAATAAAAAAATACCGACCCATAAAAGTGTTCCTATTCTTAAAATATCTACTAATTATAATAATTTAGTCTCTGGAATGAAATAGTATAGTAGGTGAAGGCATAATGTTTATGAAACTACAAAAAAAATAAACTAACAAATAAGCAAAAGTTCGCTAGGTAGGTACGGTCGGCTGTTATAATAATGTTTTTAACACAAGCAAGATTCTAGACACCTGCTTTAGTTGAAGTTTAAAGTCTTCTAACTCATTAATCTATCAAACAAAAATTATTAGAATGGAAACATTTCAATAATAGTAATTTCAATAATAGTAAACTCTACCGAGGGCTGCAATTATGCAGTCGACTGTACCTACTTCACCGTTGTACCTACTTTTAGATGATCCTTTTATTACGATTAGGTAACGATTTGAATTACGTAATATAGGTACTAACTTTTCATTATAATATTTTTAGTCAGTGCTGAAACGCAATTTGAATTTAATGAAGAGTGGCATGACGATGTGATCTGAAATAAATTGAAGAGTACTTTCTAACAGCAGTTAGAGGTACAGTATGGGTCATAAGTAAATGATCAGTTTGCTACAATAATACTTTCAACAAGTATTGGAGTTACGACCTTCTTCTAATAGACGTTACACACAAACTTAAATACTTGAATTAAAAGTATTCAGTGTAATTATTATTTTCAACATTTTAGCTATGTCTTTAGTTGTGTGAGTGGTATAAGCCGCTACCCGCTACACCAATTCGATCCACAGGTTACGTTGTTATAATGTTTAAATAGTGCTAAACAGGATTGTAAGCGTTACGGTGGGCAGTGACTTTTGACCGTGGATTGTACATACGCTGTACGCATAAAATTACAAAGTCCTGGCTGACTAAAATATTAACGCACACATCAAACCAATGAACGGATCGGACTAAAATTTAGCGCGTAGATAGCTTCTATAACGTAGGCATCCGCTTAAAATTCAAACCCTACGCAGACGAAATCACGGGTTAAAGCTAGTTTATGTATATGTTGGATTAGCAGTTTGTAGGTCAACCATCACTTATACGAAACGAAGAGACAGTAACGTGATGTTTTCTCATAGAGTGCTTGGCGGGGGACCTACCCGAGAAAAAATGTTACGCGTTACGGAAACGTGAAACGAAAAACTGTGGGGGGGAAAGATTGAATGAATGAGACCGATAACTTATCTCCCACATAATAAAATCCATTTGTGTGTGTATATGGTTTTTTAGTATGGTTAAATGAAAAAAAAACTAGGTAAAAACTAAAAAAAAATAATTTAAGAGGTAGGTAAAGGGACTTCATTCTAAACGCGTTTCCCGCTACATTTTTATTTTTTTATCACAGTTTATATACCGTTTTATAGAAGTCGAGAAGAAATTAGAGAGATGACATAGAAAATAAAATATTTTAACATTTAGCATAGATGTTAAAAAGCAGGTGTAGCTAATTTAATTAACCATTTTAAAGGCGTCTTGAGAAAAAATAAACTAAGAACAAGTCTACCACAAAATTTGAGCTATGCGATTTTAGTATTTACTTGGAAGAATTGTAAAATGGTGTCATATAATCAACAAAACGCAGCAATATCTAACTAGTTCATTCTCTTAGGTATCGGTAGATAGATAAAATTATGTATTATTTATTAATTCTTACTTGATAATTTGTGCACGTATTTTCCCATATTTTTCTTCTTATCAATCGATGTGAGCGATAAGACTAGCTTTTAAAAATATGGAAATCCCAATTATTATTTTTTAATCTCTACAAATTATTAATGATCGATCTACGTTTTAATTATCGACATATTAACCTTATCTATAATCTAACTGTAACTGTAATCTAACAAATGTTTGCTTTTAAACCCAAAAACCTAAATATCGAATAGGTATAAAACACATATATAAATACTAAAAATTAAGTAAAATTATTTAGAACAGAAAACAGTCTCAGGCGTTTATAATGAAGATCCTAATTTTGCTCGGTTTTGTAACTCTTGCTTATGCGAGAAGTATTGATAGTAATGACCAGCCTTTCAGTCTATGGGGCTACATGGCTAAATATGCCATACCTCTAGCAGAAGAAATCCGCAAAGCAGAAGAAGCTCAATCAAGAATAGTTGGAGGATCTATCTCTTCCATTGGGCAATTTCCATATCAGGTGCGTTATTTCAAGTATTATCACAATCAAGTAAATACCTATTTTATTTTCAAGGAATTTTAATACGTATTACTATTTCTTTTCCAACAGGCGGGTCTTCTTGTCTCCTTCCCAGGAGGCACAGGAGTTTGCGGTGGTTCCCTCGTTAACAACAGGCGAGTCGTCACAGCGGCTCACTGTTGGAACGATGGTCAAAGCCAAGGCAGCTCGATCACTGTTGTTCTTGGTTCGACGACCATCTTCTCCGGTGGTACAAGATTGAATACAAACAGCATAGGAATGCATCCTCAGTGGACTCCTAGTCTAGCCCGCAATGATATTGCAGTCATTTATTTACCAAGCACAATATCGTTTTCAGGTACTAAAGTTCCCTTGAATTCAACGTTATTCAAAAAACTCTAGCTGACCCGACAAACCGCCCAGATTTTTTTAATTTTCTTTATTACAAACGACGTCCTTACAATTACTAACACAAAAAAAAAATTCAATTTGGTGCAGTCGTTCGGAAATTATGCTCGTATACATTTCGACGATTTATTTTTATTATAAGTGAAAATACCTACAAGCCGCCAAATAAATGGTTCGTGTTGTAAGTCGTTCGTGTTGTTTTTATTTATTTATACTACTTATTTAGATTTCTTATTATTTTTGTTATTAAAGGAACAATCAATGCAATTTCTTTGCCAAGTGGAACAGAGTTGAATGAAAACTTCGCCGGATCATCAGCCATTGCTTCAGGATTCGGGCGGATTGGTACAAGTAAGTATCAAAGAAAACCTTTTTCTAGAAAGGATTAGTAGTTCAAGTCTATTATATACAGGGTTATTAGAAACTATACTAGCAAGCCGATGAGGGCTACTTCTGTGCACCTAAACAAACAACTTTTGTTCTACGACTTTTGGAAATTCGAAATTTTGAGGTTATGTAACCAGCTGAAAACCAGCTGATTGTTTAAAACAAAGGTCATTCAGGCATAGAACACTAGATAAAACTTAAGAAATAAGAAAAAATTTAAAGTTATTGACCTCTCCGTGTAAGGAACAGCTGATTTTCAATGTGTTTCAGGTATCCTGACCTCAAAATTTTCAAAAAATGTTCGAATTTCCAAAAGTTGTAGAACAAAAGTTGTTTGTTAAGGTGCACAGAAGTAGCCCTCAACGGCTTGCTAGTATAATTACCAATAACCCTGTATAATCGTAATAACGCGATGTAGTCATACCAAGATTTAGTCTTAAAACGATCTAGTCCTACTTGCTATGTAGTAGTGTCGAGATGTAGTCATACAGCTTACTTTATTATTTCTGAGCACTACCCAAGGGACACGTGCAGGGTTATGTATAAAATGGAAACGCTAGCTTAAAAAACGTCATCCTCAAAGGGTCCTGCCTGAAGAGCAGCGGCTGCATTAGCTTAATGTGGTTGCAGTTTTGTCTGAGGCAGAGCCTTTTTGGAAGCATAAGGCTATTTAGATCTTATTTTTATATTTCTATTGTATTTAATATTTTTTTTAAGCTATTGCATAGCTTTTATCGCAGGCTTTGAGCGCGGCGACCGAATCAAGAAATTACGTAACAAAAATAAAACCTGACACCCCCCCCTCCACCTACCACGTAGCTCGGCTAATCGTTCGCTATGTAATAAGCTTTACCGCGGCAGTCCCCGAGTGCCACACGTTTTTTGTTTTTACAATATACTTTTTGTTCATTGTGCACTTTATATGTCAGTGGTCGTATGTTTGTCTTTCTACGTTTATTGACAAAACATTTATTGAGACAGTCGTCAAAATACGTATTTCTATTTCCAGTGTTATCATGCAATTATTTTTCGTCTTATCATTTCAGATATTCCAATCGCTAACAACCAACCCCTTCGGCACGTCACACTGAACGTTATCACCAACAATGTTTGCACATCATCGTTTCCTGGTCTCATTCAAGCTTCAAACATTTGTACCAGTGGGGCTGGTGGCGTTAGCACTTGCGTCGGAGACTCGGGTGGCCCGCTTGTCGTCAACAGACCTGGACGTTCTATTCTTGTAAGTTGTTGGAATTAAAGCGGGTTGCCGACCGCGAGCCAAGCTAACTTAGTTAAGCTTAACTCGCATAGTTCTTAATTTTTAAAAATCGTTAAAAAATTGATAGTTAAGGTGGGCAGAAAAAGTCCTTAACCACTTTCTTATATAATTACCAAGTACCTGGATGACCGGTTATTTTACTTATTTTTTTACTTCGCCCCCGCATAATAAATGTCATGAAAATCGTTGGAGACGGGTCCAAGATCCTGATTACATATAATCTTCTCTAATATCTTAATCTTAATATATATAAATCTCGTGTCACAATGTTTGTCCTCAATGGACTCCTAAACCACTTAACCGATTATAATAAAATTCGCACACCATGTGCAGTTCGATCCAACTTGAAAGATAGGATAGCTTGCATCTTAATTTATCCCGATATTCCCACGGGATCGGGAGTTACGCGGGTGAAACCGCGTAGGGCAGCTAGTAATATATATAAATCTCGTGTCACAATGTTTGTCCTCAATGGACTCCTAAACCACTTAACCGATTATAATAAAATTCGCACACCATGTGCAGTTCGATCCAACTTGAGAGATAGGATAGCTTACATCCCGATATTCCCACGGGATCGGGAGTTACGCGGGTGAAACCGCGGAGGGCAGCTAGTAATTATATAAATTACTATGTGTCACGTTGTTTGTGCGCGATAGACTTCTAAACTACTAAACCGATTTTAATCAAATTTGCACACCGTGTGCAGTTTGTTCCAACTTGCAAGATAGGATAGCTTACATCTTAATTTATCCCGATATTCCCACGGATCGGGAGGTACGCGGGTGAAACCGCGGAACGCAGCTAGTATATATATATATACAAGAATTGCTTGTTTTTAAATCTTCTTCTCTTCTATCTATAATATAAAAATGAATCGCAAAATGTGTTGGTAAGCGCATAACTCAACAACGCCTGGACCAATTTGGCCAATTCTTTTTTTGTTGTGTTTGTTATTGTCAGGAGAAGGTTCTTATGAAAGAAAATATTAAGAAAATTGCGTAGAAAATTATTACGCGGGTGAAACCGCGGGGCGCAGCTAGTCTATAATATAAAAATGAATCGCAAAATGTGTTGGTAAGCGCATAACTCAACAACGCCTGAACCAATTTGGCCAATTCTTTTTTTAGAATATTCCATAAGGTACGAGGATGGTTCTTACGGAGAGAAAAATTTAAAAAATTGCCTGAAAATGTCTAAAAACAACACTTTTCTATACTCCATACCATACAAACGATTCGTAAAAATACAAGTCAATAAGAACTTTAGTACCATAACATAAAGTTCAAGTTTTAATGGAGAGGTTCCGGGAAGGCAAAACAATTGAGTGACGTATAAATATTGATGTCAATCGGGTCGCGGTGTTAGTTGCCAAACTACACCTAAACGGCTGAACCGGTTTGTATGATTTTTAACCCCCGACGCAAAAACGACGGGGTGTTCTAAGTTTGACGTGTCTGTGTGTGTGTGTGTGTGTGTGTCTGTCTGTGGCATCGTAGCTCCCGGACGGCTGAACCGATTTTGATTTAGTTTTTTTTTATATGGCAAAACAACGTTTGCCGGGACAGCTAGTATAGAATAAACATGACTGTATAGTAAGAACTTAAACTGCTTTTTGAAATCCGTGAGATAGTTTGTTAATATTATTGTTTTATTATAGGTTGGTGTTACATCCTTTGGTCACGTTTCTGGATGCGAAACTGGTTTCCCTGCCGTATTTGCTCGCATAAGCTCTTACATTGCGTTTATAAATCAACATTGGTGAAACTTTTTTTAATTGTACCTTACCTGCACAACTTAACTACTACAACCTAATTATTTAATAAAATATATTTTAATAATTAAGATTTTTATTTTCGTCACCTACAAAGATAACATTTATCAAACGATTATATCGAAATCAACATATTTATAGTGTAAGATCCCTTTAAGGACGACCTTTATCGAACTGTTTAATTGATGAAAAGTATTTTATATCAGATTAAAAAGGTCAATAAATACACACATCAACAAAGTCTAGGGAACACGGGTAAAATAGAGTTTTTTAGGGAAAAATTGTGTTTTTTTCGGTTTTTGTTTTGAGTGTCGTATGTCGATAGAAGCACAATTTTATACTCTTATTAATGATGTGATTTAATTAAAGGGTTGCCGTAGAAAAAAATGTAAATTTAGTATGAAAACTAATTTCGCGGAACTCGTTAAACAACCAGCCTTACGGTGTGAATACGTCCATTATTTTGCATGAACATGAAATCTTGGTCAAGCTGCTATTGGTGGGGTATCACCATAGAGTACACAACCTCATCACGGTATTGCTCTGCATTTAAAGTGTCTAGTGCCAAAACGAGATCGGTATTAGAGTGGCCTGTGCAGTCTGCCGATCTTAATTTCATTAAATATGCGTGAGCTTTAGTAGGCAGAAGAGCTTTTAGGAATTTTATCCAAAATTTTAATACAGAGAAACAATTTTTTTGCACCTTTTCAGAGTATAGAGAATTATTCCTCAGACAACGATTGATATCCCTATACTTAGTATGCCACGTTGATTTAGAGCCGCCGTAATGTTGTAGGTGGACGAACAGATGGCTAAAAAGCTACTAAGAATAATTTTTTTTAAATAAATTTTAACGTGTCAATAATTTTTTTATTAAAATAAACTGGACTTGTTTCTCAGTTTCGGCACTATTTTAGTGTTTATACTAAATTTTCATTTTTTTTTCTATGGCAACCCTTTAGTTAAATTACAGCATTCAAAAGAGTATAAAATTTCGCTTCTATTGACATACGACACTCAAGACAAAAAACCCAAAAACATAAAATTTTTGCCCAAAAAACAATATATTAGCCGTGTTCCCTAGACTTTGTTGATGTGTGTATATTGCAAATGGGTTGTCTAAACAAATTCAGACCAGAATATGATTAATTAACATTTTTTTTTGTTTTTTAAACCTCTCACTGGTTTGTTTAAGAGACAAATTTCATACCAACCAAAAGTATGAAGCCTATAAATTAACTATGCAAACGTTAGGTTGACTATTTTTTCCGTTACAACTCTTGGGTAGGCAGATAAATCGATACTAGTCATTTGCACTGATCTGGTTTATGAATGTTAAGTCAAATAAAGATTATGTATTTCATTGGTATGGAATTTGTCTAATAACAAAACCAGTGAAAAAAAAAAACAAAAAATGGATTCTGGACTGAAATTTTTTAGGCAACCTATTTGCAAAATATTTTTTGATTTATTTAATTTGATATAAATACTTTTCATCCATTAAACAGGTCGATGAAGGTCGTTCTTGAAGAGATCCCAAACTATTAAGTGAATTTTTGTTTGTAGGTAATTACCCAAGCTATCCATTAATCTCAGCTATAAATAACGGAATACAATAATGTAAACTTAGTTCGCTCCTGAATTGGCAATATGAAGGTCTTATTTTTACTTGGTTTGGTAGCTCTTGCTTCTGCAAGAAGCATCGACAATTATGGTGAAGGAGAAAAAGTCAACATGATCGGTTACATGACCGAATACGCCATCCCATTGGCCAATGCAATCCGTAAGGCTGAAGAAGCAGAAGCAGCTGGTAGGATTACTGGAGGCGTAGCTACTGGTATTGGTGAAATCCCATTCCAGGTAAGACCTACGTGAAATAATTAAAAAAAAAGATCTGTTAAACCTTTTTAGCAACGTACACTACTTGTACTTGTATACCGGCTGTTTTCCGCAATCAGACCCATTTAATTGGGTCCTTTTTGCGTGAGGATGGAGTAGGCTTGCGCAGTTCAGAGGGAAAGAACTTGTCAATCAGAGCTAATTAAGCCGCGGGTTTCATCACGATGTGTCCTTCACTAAGAGCAATGTCAATTAACGCACATAAATTTTTCTTAAGAAAAAATCATCGGTGCACGGCCGGTCTGGATTTGAACCCACGACCTTCAAAATGAAAGTCAAGGCCACTAAGCCAACACCGCTCCTATCAAGAATTACAGAAGACTACAAAAAAGAGCTATTTCCTTTGATTTGCCATACTACGTTTGTTTCCAGGAATTAAACTCTATCAGCAACACTATCGATTGGTATAAAAATATAGGATGTATATTTTTTTGCAAAATCAACAGGTTCGATTTTTGGCTAGTTTTTGTCAAAATCGGGCATGCAACTTCTTTCAGCATTTTTCGCTATCTCTTATAGTTGAGTAAAAAACTCAGCCTGTATAGTGGCTGCATAAAGCGCAGCATCGATATTATAAGTTCACGACGGTCACACCCAAACGATAATGTCTTTTATTTCTTTTAGGCAGGCCTTCTCGTCCAATTCAGTACAGGACAAGGTGTTTGTGGTGGTTCGCTACTTAACGACAGGAGAGTATTGACAGCTGCACATTGTTGGTTCGATGGCCGCAATCAAGGCTCATCCATGACTGTGGTTCTTGGGTCAAACAGGATCTTCACAGGTGGCATTAGACTGAACACTAATATCGTTGCAATGCACGGACAATGGAACCCAAATTTGGTTCGAAATGATATCGGTGTTATCCACATAAATGCCATCTCATTTACTGGTAAGTTTATTTTAATTTCAAATGCAAAGATATTAAAATCACGTAAATACGTGTAATAAATTGTATCTCTATGTCCGAATTTTGAGAATTTAACTAAACTAATTAAATTTACAGACCTAATCCAACCTGTTGCTTTGCCCAGTGGATCGGAGACGACTGATAGTTTCTTTGGATGGACCGGTCTCATTTCTGGTTTTGGCCGTACTTCAAGTGGTAAGTCACCTAAGTCCACCTATAATATACTATACCCATTTAATGTATGTCCAGAATAAATAATAATAAATAAATATTGCACGACATTCCACACATCGCCACCTCGCCCCAAGCTAAGTAACTAGACTTGTGTTATGCGTGCTAAACAACGGATATACTACTTATATACTTTTCTTTTGTAAATATATAAGTACTTATACATAGCAACAACCAGACCACAGACAAATATCTAAGCATAAATACTTGTCTGAGGCGGGAATCGAACCCGCGACCCTGTGTTTGGCAGTCCGGCATGGTGAACATTGTGCCAACTGGGTCGTCAGAATATTATAACACTGTTGTTGTTGCCCGCGACTTCGTGTGGTAGTTTCATTTTAAATACTACTCTATCTATTAAAAAACCGCATCAATAATCCGTTGCGGAGTTTTAAAGATCTAAGCATACATAGGGTATAATATAGTCAGAGTTGTTGTGGTAATTTTTTTTTAACATCTAACACTTGCTTCTTGATTAGGTCCAGGTGGTGAAATCACTACTTCCCAGTACCTGAGTCACGTTACTACACCTACCATAACCAACGCCGTCTGTTCACAATCCTTCCCCGGTTACATTGTGGATAGTAACATTTGCACAAGTGGTGCTAATGGTCGGAGTACCTGTCAGGGAGACTCTGGTGGCCCTCTTACTGTTGTCAGTAACAGCCGCAGAGTTTTGGTAAGTACCTATTAATTCCAAAGCCTGATTCCGATAACAAATTCATTAAAATTTGGTACTTAAAAAAGAAAAACAGTATATGTTTACTACAAAAGCCATGAATAGACTACGAAGGAGGAAGAAAGAAGAAGTTACTGATTCAATTTAATTATTTCCAGATCGGTGTTACATCGTTCGGTTCCGCGAGCGGCTGCGACGTTGGTTACCCAGCAGTATTCGCTCGGGTTACATCTTTCCTTAGCTTCATTAACCAACACCTGTAATGAATTTTATTCAGCAACTTCCTAAAACGAACCAGGTTATTGGGCTTTCTGTTAAAAGTCTTATTTAATTTAATAATAACATTGAAGCAACTTGTTAGTTACAATTTAACTAGTAGTTCGCCCCGAACTGAGACCTCACGAGTTTTTTGTACCGATTTTTACTTTTCAGCGTAAAGTATGATATAACGGCGAAATACTTCAAATACTTCGGTCTATCTTGTTTAAATGATAGGTGCCTAGTATCACTATCATCAGACACTGGACATCGCTGACTCTATTATACTTTTAACGAATCCAAACGCGTTAGGCATAGGCTCAGAATACAGAACAAGACTAGGTATCTTGTCTAGAAAATGAATTCCATAGCCTAATTTTCTTGGTCTCAATCACGTATTTATTTCACGTTTTATTGATACTCGAGAGAATAAGTACCTACAATGAAAGTAAATCGTGTGTGATTAAAAACTCCTATAGCCTTCTTCCTTCTATATTCCACCATATCGTCAGTAGCTAGAGTACCTACCTACTCATCAAGTGAACACGATAGACCTAACTTATCTAGAGATGAGTTCATATAGCTTTCTATATATTACTCGGCTATATTACCAAACCCCAGATATCAGTTGCTTGTTTAACACCTAGAGCACACTAATGTGCCTAGAGTGCCTCCTTATAAAGACAACTTTAACGAACATTAACGGTAGACTTATCTTGTCTAGAAGATGAGTTCATATTTCTTTGAAGTTGAGTGCCTTCTTCCACCTCTATCACCAGATCCCAGATGTCAGCTGATTCTTCAGAAGCTATAGAATACCTACTTATCAAGGTGCTTTGAACGAGTACAAACATGGATATGACTATCTTAGACTTCTCAAGATCGTTAAGTTCTTATTGTCACCTTTCTCATCGGGTCTTTATCATCAGACTTAACACTAAAAATTTTAGTACCTATGTAGTAAGTATGTACTCATCTTAATCTAACGAAAGAGGTAAAGAGGAGAGAGGCTCCTCCCTCGATACAAATATATTAGAGAAGTTTGAGACCTATATTATTGGTGGACCTTGATTATGAAATAAATGAATAATTATGAATATGAAACAAAAAGAGAGGTCTGACGATTTATAGGAAAGTAGATTAAGTAGACGCTTTTAATCTACAGTCTTCACCCAAGGTAGGTAAGTAGGTACATCCTGAGTAGGTACATCCAGACGACGTCAACTATAGAAGGATTGTCCAATTTTCGCTTCGGCTTCCGTTTAGCTGATCAATAGCTGGTTCAAGCAGCTACTGATCCTTCGAAGACCATCGAGAACGAACACAAGAGTGCATGACTTTGCATTCTAAACTTTTACGAATTATTTGAATTTTATTTAGGATGACCGTATTATTATATAGATAGGTACCTTTTTTTATCAATTTTAATCATAATATCAAAGCTAAGTTAATATGTAATGGTTTTGAAATTATCTGGAAATCATATTTTTTACGACAATGACAGAAAGAAAACATGTCATTTTGATTTTTGACATTGTCATTTTTTAATCATGAAGGTCAAAGCGTTTTTTTCCTTTTTGATACAAATGAGTTTGATATAAAAATGACCGCTGAGACGATACATTCCTGTGGATTCCTTCCAGCTCCATCATCAGATCATTTCCATGGTACCATATTATTGTCACCGAAGTTACGCCCTTTCATTTGATACCCCACTTGGGTATATTTGCCATATAGTTCGCCTGTCATATAGATAGATCCCCTACTGCACCCCTATCATCGAAGCCCCCTAACCGATCCCTCTCATGTTCGAACTTAAAAATTCTATGGACCTCAACTACCCGTATACCAAAAGTCATTAAGATCAGAGCAACGGTACTCAAGTTATCGTCGAACAAACATACATAGATACATAGATATATAGATACATAGATACATAGGTACAACCGATCGACCGTCTCGCCACTAGACCTCTCTCGCTTCGCTCGTTCGGTCAATTAAATAGAAGAAAAAAAGTTGCATTGCCTCTTTGAATGGCAATGTCTATTTGTTACCAAAAAAAGCAGCCAGCCCTTTGGCCACCTGAGTTAATACTAATATTTTTTGAATATTTTTGTAAAAATCTAAGGTTTTTGGTCCCCACGGGCCCCCGGTCTCCGCTTGCCATCGTCACGCACAAGAACATTCGGTTCTAGAAGAGCCGGTACGTTGACGATGATGACGTCATTTATAGCAGCATGGCGGGATAGTCCGCCAGCACTACGACGACCGGAAATCCCATGGTGGCCAAGGTGTCTGTCTCGAGCACGATCGGAAAGATCTCCAGCAGAATTCAAAAGGGACTCTCGAATTCCGCTGCAAATCGGTTCATCCCATGGCCTCTGCGAAGAAAGGCAGGAAGGGAAGTCAGTAACGGGACAGGCCAACGGTCTAATGACCGAGGCTGTCAATGCTTGGAAGTTGGCGTAATTCAACTCACCCCAATTAAATAATTGGGATGAGTTGAATTAAGATCAAAATCTTTCTGTTATTTAATAAACGTTTTGTTTAAAAAGTTAATACTGTTTTTTACTAAGAATAGAAATGTATCTTAACATAGATCTAACCCTAAAAAACTGTTCTCTAGAAAATTATAAAACACTACATGAAAAAATGACTGGATAAAATATTTTCCTGGATTAAAATATAATAATATATTATATTATAAAATATGGAACTTAAATATTAGAACAGCCTAATCTAAGACTTAAAGGTATTGAAAGTAATATTAGCAAAAAGTATGCCTATATTGGGAGATTTCAAGGCCTCTAGCCAAAATTCCGACAACTTCTTCGCAGAGGCGATGAGACGAGCTCGTTCGGAGAATTTGTTTTTAGAATTTAGTAGTTTTTTTTAATATTTCGCAAATTGGCTCGTCCCATAGTCTCTGCGACGAAGAGTCATTTGAAACATTCAAGTTTGAACATTCATTTTTTCAATTTATCTATAGCCTCAGACATATACGAAGGTACGGAAATGTCAGTCACTCCTATAATTTTCTCGAAAGGTCTTTACAACTATGAATAGAGGATAAATAATATGCAGGCAGAGAAATACTTGATATTTTCCGGACGCCAAGATCACCATACCTTATTGGAAGAGTAGCTTGACTCCAGGTTTTATTACTAAACGGACCATTTAGAATTTGTGTTAGTATATTTAATTTTTTCAAAGTGTTGTATAAGGTGAGTAATAAGTTTATCTAATATATTTAATCGAACAATTCTTGTACTTATATACAGGGTGTCCGGTAATAAATGGATAAGCGGACACCCATGGATAGAGAACACAGCAGGACACTGTGCGAAAACGAAAGTTATGTTCTGTGAAAGTGTCAAGGTTTCCGAGATATCCACCATTTAAGAAAAAATAAAAATTTAACTCCTTTTTCTATGTTTATTGATGCCAAAACTGCAAATGAAGGAATTATTCCAATCTGTTTTTTGGATAGTATACCAGTGCTATCAAATGCAAACAATTATTTTTATGACACATTGAAAGTTTTTTTTAAACTAAGATTTAACTCAAACATTATGTTTTTTTTTTACCTGAACTTTAACCTTTCCCGGTGTAAAAAAAAATGTATGGTCAGATCTTACCAGCGTAGGCGCTAGTAGCTCAACGGTAGAGATATGTGGTAAAAATGTATGGTCAGATCTTACCAGCGTAGGCGCTAGTAGCTCAACGGTAGAGATATGTGGTAAAAATGTATGTTCAGATCTTACCAGCGTAGGCGCTAGTAGCTCAACGGTAGAGATATGTGGTAAAAATGTATGGTCAGATCTTACCAGCGTAGGCGCTAGTAGCTCAACGGTAGAGATATGTGGTAAAAAAACTCCACTCTTATCCACCACTTAACTAGTTCTATCTATATCATCAAAAATGGTTGGTGAAAAGTCTAACCGGTGAATTCGTGGCACTTTTTCTTTGGTTTACAGTACTATAGCTTTTTAATTTGAGATTTTTTGACTGTAATTTAGCACCTAAATTTAGTTGGCAACACTGAGTAATATAGAAAAACCACTTATTTCAATGTTCAAAATATATATCTACAATCGGTATGACAGGAGTCCCAGACTTTTAGTTATATAATTTTTTTTGCAGTTTTTGAGACCCATCGATTGAGGGCACCACAACGAACAAATAATGCCTTCACACCAAACATCTAAAGTGTGTATGAAACGGGATATTATTATTTAATATAAGCTGGTGTTATGTTGGCCAGACAACAAATAGAATACTTATATTATGCATACTTTCCTACATACAGAAACACCCCAGGCCAAACAAATACGTATCTGTAATTATATATTACTAGCGACCCGCTCCGGCTTCGTACGGCTATATTATGCATGTATTATACATATAAACCTTCCTCTTGAATCACTCTATATATTAAAAAAAACCGCATCAAAATCCGTTGCGTAGTTTTAAAGATCTAAGCATACAAAGGGAAATAGGGACATATGGACGGCGAAAAGTGACTTTATTTTATACTATGTAGTGAAGTGATGAGTTGCGAATCGAAATCTTCTTCTAGTGCACATAATATTATTATCATCACGACGACCCAGTTGGCACAATGGTCACCATGCCGTACTGCTAAACACAGGGT
Organism: Idaea aversata; assembly: GCA_907269075.1. NCBI lineage: Eukaryota > Metazoa > Arthropoda > Insecta > Lepidoptera > Geometridae > Idaea > Idaea aversata. Next base: position 7,438,726 of record OU026096.1, read on the forward strand.
TGCGGGTTCGATTCCCGCCTCAGACATGTATTTATGCTTAGATATTTGTCTGTGGTCTGGTTGTTTCTATGTATTTACAAAAGAAAAGTATATAGGTGGTATATCCATTATCTAGCACCCATAACACAAGTCTAGTTTCTTAGCTTGGGGCTAGATGGCGATGTGTAGAATGTCCTGCAATATTTATTTATATTTTTTATTATTAATTATCATAGCGCGTGGGACGCACATTATAAATGAATTAATTTTAAAATTGTTTGAAATTGTTTGTTTGTTTGAACGCGCTAATCTCAGGAACTACTGGTTCGAATCGAAAAATTATTTTTGTGTTGGATAGTCCATTTATCGAGGAAGGTTTTAGGCTTTTTCATTTTGATATTCCCACGGCATTGGGACTTACGCGGGTGAAATCGCGGAGCGCTGATAGTATAACATATTGGAATAACTGAGGCGTTTTAAAATATACCTAATAGACTACTACGGATTCTCGTAGCTCGCCCCGTAGCACCACGTAAGATCTCGTAGCGCAGGATCTTATAGAATCAGAGTCTCGTAGCATGGAATTTGAAGCGTTGAGAGCGAGCGTTATTTGATTTGTATGTTTTACCAAATCTAATCAAGTTATTTGATTCAAGTTATTTGGTCCAATCAAGTTATTTGGTTTGTAATCTGATGACTGCACTTGACGATGCATGTATAAAATTTGGACTTAGAATAAACATCAAAAAGACTGAAGTGATGGAGGCTGGTGCATGTGAAAATGCGCGATTTGGTGTATGCCTTAGAGAAAATACCCTTAATCAAGTGGATAAGTTTAAATATCTCGGCAGTAATATAACATCAAAGTGTGATCTCGAAACGGAAATAAATAGCAGGATTGGTGCTGCCGCTGCTGCTTTCGGCAAGTTACGCTCTAAAGTGTTTCGGTCACATGATATTAAACTTGCTACAAAAGTTAAGGTTTACATGGTATAGCCATGTAAACCTTAACTTTTGTCCTGCCAAATCTTCTTTATGCGTCTGAGACATGGGTTCTGTACCGAAAACATATTAAGGCGCTCGACAGGTTTCATTTAAAGTGCTTACGAGACATAATGAACATTCGTTGGTCGGACCGGGTTCGGAACACGAATGTTCTGCGACGAGCAAATGTCGCAGGTATCGAGGCCTACCTCATGAGGCGCCAGTTACGTTGGAGTGGGCATGTGTCACGGATGTCAGACGAGAGGATGGCGAAGCGCATCTTCTTTTTGGAACTCCTAAATGGTAAGCGCAAACCAGGAGGGCAATACTTGAGATACAAGGATGTTCTGAAAAGACACATGAAAAGATGTAAAATCGAGCCCTCTCGTTGGGAAGAGAAAGCAGCCAAAAGACCAGAATGGAGGCGTCTTACAAATCAATATGTGTCTGATTTTGAGTCAGAACGTCGTGTTGATTTGGATCTCAAACGTGACGCTTTAAAGGCCAGACCACCATCGGCCATACCTTACAATTTTGTGAACGGTGTGCTGACGTGCCCGATATGCGGCAAAACATTTTGTGCCAAGGTCGGGTACGCCAGTCATGAACGAGCGCACCGTCGACGGGCTGATCAGCAAAGTCCGGCATTGTCATGATTCTCAAATGGATATAGTCTTTGAACAGTCGCTGTGGCCGAAATCGGCTAAGAGAGACATCATCATCATGTTTTACCCAAGTCTCAATTCCGTGGGACAACAGGTTATAGACAATTCTGAAATAATGAAATATGTAGGTTAACTAAATACAATACATTAATTCGACCCAGTTGGCACAATGGTCACCATGCCGAACTACCAAACACAGGGTTGCGGGTTCGATTCCCGCCTCAGACGAGTATTTATGCTTAGATATTTGTCTGTGGTCTGGTTGTTTCTATGTATTATAAGTGTATATTTACAAAAGAAAACTATATAAGTAGTATATCCGTTGTCTAGCACCCATAAATCCCATAATACAAGTCTAGTTACATAGCTTGGGGCTAGATGGCGATGTGTGGAATGTTCTGTAATATTTTATTTTTATTTATTTTATTCATTAGTTTAATTAATAATTTTACTGTGTGTGCAGTCATTTTGCCCTAATCTGTCTATATCTTTAACGAAATCGAAACTACGCAGGACGTAATATTAAAAACACCGTAATCCCATATAACCAATCCCGCAATTTTAGCAGGTACTGGACCTTATTAGAAAAAAATAAATATAAACAGTTTTTTTTTAATTATGGAATTATTTTTACCTTAATTTTATTTTTGGAAATGAAGTTTTTTATAACTTTTGAATATTCGAACATTTTTAGCAATTTTTTGAGATTAGGTTAATTCCAAAATCAGATAAAGAAGTAAATTTCAAATAAAGATCATTCTAGAACTTAATAATTGGGTAACCAATGTAAGTGCGAGAACAAGCTGATTTTAATAAAAATTGATTGTATTTCCAAAAGTCGTAGAAAAATGTTATTTGTTATGGTGCACAGAAGTAACTACTACCTAGGAGTCTCCAAGTCTAGAGTGAAATAATACCTTCTAAACGAATATCTACTCCTTATCTCGTTGTCTCACCTGATGCTAAGCGAAATGAGGACCTTAACTTCCCAACAGGTGACATAAGGTGGAATGCAAGGCTTTTTTTTGTAAAAAATACAAATATTACCTCAAACCCTAGATAGATAGATAGATAAACACTTTATTGTACCATAAAAACAAAACACAAAATTAATTCTAACAAAGTACTTACATGATATTAAAATAAAAAAAAATTAGTTAAATAAAAATTAGAAAATTATAAGAAATTAAAAATTAAAAATTATGGCACAATGGGCGGCCTTATCGCTAAAAGCGATCTCTTCCAGGCAACCTTTTAGATATTATTGTTAGCGTATAATATTTTATAAATAGTACCGAGTTACTAACTATCAATTTTCATTAGATTTACGCTATACGCTAACAATAATATTGTTTGTCAACCTTATTTATGAAAACAACTAATAATAAACAAAAAAGGTACTTACCTACCTTTAATTAGTAGGTACATACTTAGGATAGGAGATTAAAATAATTAATTTTAAAATACATTATCTAAGTATTTATAATACGAGCATTGAAGGCCGGTTTTTTTACTTTTTTATTATCTGTTGACGTGTGCGATATAAACAGCTTTTAAAAATAATAATCATATCACTGGACAGTTTATATGCCTGTCTTTATAATGCCCCTTTCGCAATATTTCGCTTTCTTATTATAATAATATCCATTTCGCAAAATATCCTTTTCTCAGATTATACCTTTGGCAGAATATTCCTTACGGAAAAAGTCGCCAAAATTGGAAAGAATTTAAAATTTTGGGAATAGATTTTGCTACACGTTACAAAATACACGTTTTTTAATGAGTATAATTTAAAAAAATTAGCTGATTTTCGAGTGACATTTTCAATATTTATGGTAACCGATTTCCAAAAGTCATAAAACAAAAATTGCTTGTTTTAATGATACATATTAGGTAATTGCCATATGGGTAAGACACAACTCATTATCATCTAGTGATATCTTCAAAAGTAGGTCGGCAGTCAATTGATGAAAGTATTTGCGGTCTTTAGCTGCACTTTTGAGTCGCTGAAAATTGAGGTCCGTCCACTTCGTTCAGGCTTTAAGGTCGTCTAATCACGTCCGCCTTTGCCTACCTTGGCCCTACTCCTATGAAACTTTCTATTTATCTATAACAGTTGCTCAACCGCTCGCTCATAATCCAACGTATTACGCACGCGTGCGTTAGACATTACCAACTAGTGCTATAAAGTTGTCCCGATAAGTTAAATAGGTACGTATCTTACTGCTAATTACATGTTATGGAGATGAAACATTCTTAATTTATCTGGGTTATATTCTTTTGATGTATAAAAAAGATAGGTACCAACAAAGAGTTTTTAAGCTAGCAAAAATGGTTGTCTCTAAAGTTGATTTACGAACGATTTTACGTGATAACGTCTTAGAAAACGATTAAAAATTGAGTTTTGTTTTTTCTTTACTTAAATATATTTTTATCCGTACCATTGTACCTATTCTGTTTTTAAACCCCGACGCAAAAATAAATGGAGAACTCTAAAAAATATTGTATGTCAGACGAGGCTGTAAAGGTTAAAAGTCTTTTGCCTGGCCTTTCGGGAGTATAATTAACAAAAAAAATATTGCCTAAAAAATAGTAAACATAGACTTATCACAAATATTTTGTTAATGTCAAACCGAACAATATTAAATGTAAATTAATGTCATATTACATATGTAAACTGTTAATGTCGTAGACTAAATAATAACATTTCTTGACAAACCTCTTTGGGTTTAAAAAAATTGTAAACTTTATATTGATAAATAAAAAAAATAAAAAATTAAATAAGTATTATTTTCTTTTCTTTTCAAGTCTTTTCTTTTATTCGCAACTGTGATAAAAACGTCGTACGATACCAGTTTGGATTGATCATTGTATCTCGGCTTTTTGAAACGTCATAAACCGCCTCTATACGATGATCAATTTACCAAACTTGTATCGCAATGTACTTACCTACTATTCCAGTATCATTCTGGGGAATTCGTACCGTGCGCCTCTCTTTAGGTGGCCGAAAAAAGCAGTTTTACGCATTTTTTAGTATTCATTAAGTTTATGTCATTTATATTCCGACGTCTTTAGGATTTTTTCTGGTTTATGGGATCTTACACAACTAGCAGCATTAGATAAAACTACCTTTTTTTTAAATACAAAGACCTGTATACATTTTCTATTGAATATTTTTTCTATATTGTATACACGCAATAATTTATAGCTTAACTTAGATTGATCAGATCACCTTAACTATCAATTTTGATAAATTAAATACCTACGATTATTAGGTATTTGATGATCAAAAAATAAATCAATCAAAATTAGTATAATTTAAAAACGTAATTTTCAGACAAAGAAGATAACGTTAATTACATTTATCAAACGATTAGGATTACTCTATCATGATATATCGAAATCAACATATTTAAGTGGATTTTTGTTTGTAATTACCTAAGCTATCCATTAATTTCAGCTATAAATACCGTACCATAATATTGTAAACTTAGTTCGCTCCTGAATTGGCAAAATGAAGGTCCTGTTTTTACTTGGTTTGGTAGCTCTTGCTTCTGCAAGAAGCATCGACAATTATGGTGAAGTTGAAAAAGTCAGCATCATCGGTTACATGTCTGAATACGCCATCCCATTGGCCAATGAAATCCGTAAAGCTGAAGAAGCAGAAGCAGCTGGTAGGATTACTGGAGGCACAGCTACTGGTGCTGGTCAAATCCCATACCAGGTAAGATCTATGTGAAATAATAAAAACAATTGATTTGAAAAACCTTTTTGGGTAGGTATATGACTCCCAATGTGTAACAGAAATAGTGAAAATATTACTTATTAAACTTATTAAATATTACTTATTAAATATTAATATTGACGACCCAGTTGGCACAATGGTCACCATGCCGGGCTGCCAAACACAGGGTTGCGGGTTCGATTCCTGCCTCAGACATGTATTTATGCTTAGATATTTGTCTGTGGTCTGGGTGTTTCTATGTATTATAAGTATATATTTACAAAAGAAAAGTATAAATGTAGTATATCCGTTGTCTAGCACCCATAACACAAGTCTAGTAACTTAGTTTGGGGCTAGATGGCGATGTGTGGTATGTCCTGCAATATATTTAAATTTATTACGCCGAAGGGCTATGCCATCGATAGAATTGTTTTACATGTTTTGCCTGACTTTTCGTGAATTTTCAAATTAGTTTTTCCGTCTGATTTTATTTTCAATCTGAAAAACAATTCATTTGTTTATTTCTTGTTATTTTGTCACTAATAGGTATCAAGGTTTTTAAAAAATCTCTTAGTGACCCTTATTACTCGCAGGTACCTTAATATATGTATATATTTTACACCGTAAACATAATATGCCTCGCTTTTCATTCCCTCACTTTATGATGGTCGCATAAAGCGCAACGTCGATACCATAAGATCCACACGGTCACACCCAAACGATACAGTATAATATAGCTTATTTTATTTTCAGGCAGGCCTTCTCGTCCAATTCAGTGGAGGACAAGGTGTTTGTGGTGGTTCGATACTAACCAACAATAGAGTAGTGACAGCTGCCCATTGCTGGTTCGATGGCCGCAACCAAGGCTCATCCATCATCGTGGTTCTTGGGTCAATCAGGCTCTTCTCAGGTGGCACTAGAATGAACACTAATAGCGTTGCAATGCACGGACAATGGATGCCAAGTTTGATTCGCAATGATATCGCTATGCTCCGCCTACCAAGTTCCGTCTCATATAGTAGTAAGTCTATTTTAATTTTAAATGCAATTTTAGTTATAATTTTGTTTAAGTTTTATTTGTTTTTAATTTTATTCGTAATTATGAGATATTTTATCATACTGTATTTGATTGCCTATAATAAATGAATGAGTGGATTTTAAATGATATGGTATATTAAAATCACGTAAATACGTGTTATATATTGTATCTCTATGTCCGAATGTAATAATAAGCTTTTTGAGAATTGAATGAAACTAATTATAACTAATTAATATTACAGACCTAATCCAACCTGTCGCTTTGCCCAGTGGATCGGAGGTGAATAATAATTTCGCTGGATGGACCGGCCTCGCTTCTGGTTTTGGCCGTACTTCAGATAGTAAGTAACCTTACAAGTCCACCAATAATATATTTACCCTATAAATGTGTGTTCAGAATATTATAACATCCGTATAACAATAAGTCAGAGTTATTCTGGTGAAAAATTTGTTTTATTAACATCTAAAACTTTTTTTGATTAGCTGCAGCTGGTGGAATCACCACCAACCAGTTCAAGAGTCACGTTAACCTACCTATCATCACCAACGCCGTCTGTGCACAAAGCTTCGGTACTTCAATTGTGGCTGGTAACATTTGCACAAGTGGTGCTGGTGGTCGGAGTACCTGTCAGGGAGACTCTGGTGGCCCTCTAACTGTTGTCAATAACAACCGCAGAGTTTTGGTAAGTACCTATTAATTCTAAAGTCTGATTTCAACTTATAGAATCTTACATGTGTCCCACGGTTTCACTGAAAAAAATTATACAATACATGAGATTATTCCTAACTTGACCCGGAAGCAGGTTATGATGGGGATCTAATAACAAAAGTAAAATTAGGTACAGACTATGTTTACTATAAAAGTTTACTATAAAAGCTATGAATAGATTACGAAGGAGGAAGAAAGAAGAAGTTACTGATTCTATTTAATTATTTTCAGGTCGGTATTACATCGTTCGGTTCCGCGCGCGGTTGCGCAGTTGGTTTCCCAGCAGCATTCGTTCGGGTTACATCTTTCCTAAGCTTCATTAACCAAAACCTGTAATAAGTTAATTTTATTCAACGACTTCCTAAAACGAACCTTGTTATTTGACTTTTTGTTATTTTAATAAATTGTTTTGTTCAAAGTGTTTATACTTTTTTTTACTAAGAATAGAAAGAAATACATTCCTACTTAACACAGATCTAACCCTCAAAGTTCTTAAGAAAATGATAAAACACTAGATGATCACGACTGGATAAAATATTTTTCTGACACAATGCACTGAGACTAGTATCTACGAATAAGATTCTGTGATTTATGCCTATATACACAAACTTTGCGAATTTCCGGACATAAAGAATGTCTAACAAACTAATAACTTAGTTAGTATTGCAGGTTTATTGTTTCATGTGTAAAATAAAAATACTAAACGCCTAGTATGGAGTTAAAAACAAAATTCTCATGGATGCATTCGGCAGAAGGTGCAGAGTGCATTACGGGCCGACGCGGCCGAACACCGCCCGCCCGCCGCCAATTAGAATCGACTCGTGATGCATCGCGTCATCATTGCCACCCTAGGGTGCCTAAAATGTAAACATAAAAAATGTAAACAAGAAAACCCAAAAACAAGTAAAAAAACAGTAGCCAACTCCAGATACAGCTAGACTATCTCAAGTTCGTTAGAAATATTATTTATCAACAAAAACTTTTTTAAATAGCATTATGCTACAACTTAGTACCTACAGGCTAAAACCTAAAAAATAAAGGGAAAAAAACAAGAACCTAAACACATATTGTGTCGATATTGTCCGTCTATCTGTCGGCATATCTATCAAGATATTTTTTCTGTAGAAACGGATGGAGATAGCGAGTAAATTAAAAAAAAAACGTTTTTTGAATTAAAACTGTCCTCATCAACGCGACTAATAAGATATCGCCATATCTACGTTTTTGGAAAAATTAAACTTTTTGCTATCATAAAATTTCCTTTTGGTGCAAGTCAAAATTCGAAAGAAGAGTAGTACGCAAATGATACATTAATAAGATACGGAATCCTCGTATTTGAACGGTTTGTAAAATTATGCTCGATTTATATAAAAAAAATGCAAAGAGTAATGTCTTAGCGCTCCAGCCTAGCCGTAGGCCGTTGAGAATCATTGCTACGGAATTAATTAGTCAAAACAGCGAAAATTTAATTAGCGTGATAATCACCGCACTTGCCTCGGTTTATCGCAAACTTCCGCAATTATACCGGAACATTTAACGCATGTTCAATAAAATAAATCCATTAATAAGTTTCTGTTGAAAGCTTTATCGATATATATTTTTCTTTTTCAGAGAAAGAGGTCCCCCTCTGCCTAGCTCTTTAGAGCTTGATGATCAGAGGGTGGCCTCCTACTTCAACCAATTACATACTTATATACACACAATTCCCACACACCCCCATACCCTTCCTCATATTCTTTAATTTTCAAATCCTGCTGTCGAGCTTGATCTTTTTTCTATAATTTCAGGCATTATGCTTCAGCGGCATCTTGCTCAGGGCAAACAGCTTTCTAAGTAAATATCCCATTTAGGCTTCAATGTCAACTCGCATTTAACGTAACTCGATCAAAAGGGATAGGTACTTGAACATCATAGCATGTGCGATGCATACAATAAATTAATTAATTATTCAAAAATAAGAATCTGTAATTACCAGTAAGGCAGGTAATAGTTTAAGTTTATAATTAAATTAGTGGTGTTAATTTCATGTGTGATAAATAAAAATTTGGTTGGGCCGTCTTCGAGTAATCGGAGATCATACATAAAAAAATATACCTATATATACGCGAATACTCCTCCTTTTTTTAAAAGTCAGTCAAATAAAGGAAATATAATCATTGATTGAACGTAGCTATTCCCCACTGACATCTTTAATACCTATTAGTATTAAAGGATATCTATGTACCCCCATTTTCAATAGTTGCTATTTCATCCATTGATCGCTAAAATGAATTTTCCGATTACAGTTGAATGGTGATAACATCACCAATCCATAAAAGAAAAATATAGTAGGTATGCAATTTGAGCAAGTATAAATAGTACCAATTTACTTCCATTTTGTTTTCTCATATTATTGTTATTATATTCTGATCATATCAGTAGAGGTTAAAGAGTTTCACTTATACATGGAATATTTTGATAATTATGCCTATAATACAAACACTTGTTATAAATTCGTTGCTTTTCTAAACTACTTTAATATTGCATTTATTTTATTGAAAATATAAAGGCTTTACTTGTGAACCAACATACTATTGCAAGAAGTTATTAAACGTCAGCAACACGTGGCCCCTTCAACCGTTTCAAACGAAATTGAGTCAAAATATTATGGAAGTAATAGTGGCACCACATAAATAGTGCCTTTGCAAGGATGTGTCTGAGAGAAAGCCTGCTTAATTATATTACAATGTTTCAGACTTTCAGATAATTAAGTAGGTACGTAGGAATATTGTTGTGATGCTTTCTTTAGTCCGATGCTCGATATTTTTGTAGGAACTTAGGCGATGCATTGTGTAGCTGTATATATTTATGTAGGAATTTAGGCGCTATCTATATAGTAGCTATGTAATTATATTGCTTTTTGTATTTATATGTTCCTTACTGTGTTGTACAAATAAAGTTATCTATCTATCTATATTTATCTATATATTAATCATTATTTATATTAGTTTATTTTAATCGGGGACGTTAAAGTTTAAACAGGCCGTCTGTTCCTGTATCTATTCGATTCTAATATAATATGGAAAACGAATACAAGTTTTGTTTTTTGGAACTTTAAAATAAAAGGCTGTGCAATTCCGTGCCCGATTTTGATTTAACATGATATGAGAAAATCTTTGAATCCTTATTAGTAATATATACTACTTTTATCCAGATTTATTCTTAAATGTTCGGGACTATACAATATCAATTGAAAATTCTAGAATACTTAGATATGCAAGAATTGGTACCTAGTATAAATAAGACGATTTAACGAACAGATATTTTAGTAGATTTAGGTTTATCTACCGACCTCCACGTAACATATTATTTTGAAATATTAATATTAAGAAATTACAATGGGCAGACTCTCATCTGAGCAGAAGAAGTTTTACAAGGAAAATGGTTATGTCGTCCTCAAAAATTTAATTTCAGAAGAAATGCTTAAAGAATTGAGCATTGAATATGACAATATGTTTGAACGAACAGACGATAATAAGGTAGAAATATCGTGGATTGGAAAACGGTTTGGTGACAGGGACAATTATACAGACAAAACTGTAAGTAATATAATTTCAGTACCTCTTAGCTAACTTCCTGAACTCTTTTGGCAGTTTGTAAACGCTTGTAACCATTATTAGTAATACATCCTCTTTCATTGATTACGTAAATTGAAATTGCGTTGACATAATGGCACAATAATATTTCAATGAATAAGTACTAAACTTAGGTAATTAAATTTTTTAATATGCAATTACTATTTCCAACAGGTAAAAGGACTTCATAATCTACAAAACCATCATGCTGTATTTGGTCAATTCATGAGTAACCCAGTCCTGCTAGACTATCTTGAAGATATTATGGAAACTAAAAATATTATGCTACATTACACGAAGGCTCTTTATAAACCACCAATGAATGGTGCCGACATTCCTATGCATCAAGTAAGTAAATCGTTACTAAAGCCCAATACGTTTTGTTACGTATTTATTGCTTTTTAAGCGACTTCAAAAAGGAGGAGGTTCTCAATTCGTCTGTATGTGGTTTTTTTTTGTATGTATGTTACGCGATCATTCGAAGACGGCTTAACCGATTGAGCTGATTATTTTTGTGTTCGAAAGGTGATACGTCAGGGGTGGTCCCATAAAAATTTGGTAAGAATCTGATGAGAATCTTCGGAGTGATGAATAGAATTGCACCTCGACCGTGCAGAAAATTGCTCCAGTTTTCAAGATCTCCAGTGGAATCGACCCTTAAACTTATAGGTAGAGATTGATGGAACATCTGAAACTACCTTCTCATCACTAAACTCCTTAATAAATTACGATTACGCGTTACAATTTTTGTAATTTAATTTTAGGACTATCCCTACTTTCCATATGAGAAAGATTCATGTGTTGCGGCATTCTTACACTTGGATGCATCTGGGCCCGAAAACGGGGGATTACATGTTTACCCTGGTTCTCACAAATCGGGATCCCAAAATGTAAAGATCGATGAAGGTGGATACTACCGACTTGACGCAGTAAGTATCTTGACGTCTGTTGACATGCAGTATTATCTATGATTTTTCCAACTTTAACCTTACTATTTTTTTTTTCAAGGAAAAGTTCCCATTATCAAAAGCGACCCCTATGATTGTCGATCGAGGAGACATCGTCGTGTTTTCCTACCTATTGATTCACGGCAGTAGTCAAAATACTTCAAAACGCCCGAGACGATCGTTCCTAGTACAATATGTCTCAGCTGACGATAAACCAATAAGTAAAAAAGCTCCCGAAAATCGCCTCTATCAGCCTGGTTACGGCTGGCTTTTCAGAGGAGTTAATGTCCACAAAGACTATCAAACTGCCAACAGATTTAGTCCCGTATGAAAAATATTAGTACATTACGATACAAGTGTGGTAAATTGATCATTGCATAGAGCGGAACACCAGCGCGTTAAAAAGCCGAGATGCAATGATCAACAATCCACACGCGCATCGTACGACGTTTTTTATTACAGTTGCGAGTAAAAGAAAAGACTTGTTAAAATAGTAAAACGTTAACAAAATATTTGTGTTTAAGGTGGCATTCAATTTTTTTATGGTCTAGGTCCAGTTTATACAATGCTATTTGCTTCAAGTCTTTTTAAAATTCGAACTGTTTTTTTTGGCTTAAAAACTCTTTGTTGGTACCTACCTTTTTAATACATCAAAACATGATCAAAACAAGTTAAATTAAGAATGTTTCATCCACATAACTTTACAGCACTTGTGCTTTATGGCAAAGTAAAACGCACGCGTGCGTAGTACGTTGGATTATAAGCCTAAAAGCAGCTTAATAAGATCCACTTTAGAAGCAACTGTGATAAAAAAATATTTATGTTACACATAATTATTGTAACCTTGACCTGTATCGTGATAATAAAATATTTAAAATTGATAATGTTGGCTTCATATGTCTTCCCAATATTTAAACATCTTACTAACTTACAATAAAACAGTTACTAAGGTTGCTTACGTTTACCAAATATTTCCATAATATTTTAATTTACTTTACCATTCCAAGACCGATGCGTGTGCGTTAATTCTAAATATGAAGAAGGACAATACTGTAGGTCTTTTCACGCGTATGTACAATAAATGTTGTTGATATTTCTGAATTTTACATATGCTTTAAACCCTCATAAATTAAGTCAAACTTGAATAAAATTGTATTATTTTAAATAAATTATGCCAGTTTTAAATCTGTATACAATTTTTTAATTACATGACCAGATATACGATATAGTTCTCAAGCTTTTCGTCTATAAATACGACGGTTAGCACTCAGATAATTAGTTTATCGGCCGACCTCTACGTTACATCTTAGAATTAAAATAATATAACAGAAATGGTTGGACTTACACCTGATCAAAAGAAATTTTACAAGGATAATGGTTACATTCTCCTTAAAAATATAATACCAAAAAAAATGGTCGATGAAATGAGCACGGAATACGACAATATTTTTCAACGAGCTAATGTTGATAAAATGGAAATGTCATGGATTGGAAAAAGATTTGATGATGAGAGAATCAACAATACACCGTATACTGTAAGTAGAATGATCACTTACCATGTATTACTTACTTACTCCGCTGACTCAGCGACCTAAAGTGGATCTTGGCCTCCGAAACAAGAGTCTTCCATCGCTCCCTGTCCTGTGCTATTTCTTGTCAATCTCATGTACTAAGTTTTACCAAATTCATGGAACCAGAAACCGGCAAGGATGCACTTACTTAGACTTCGAAAATACACGACCTCATCTCTCAATATTTAGATAACATACCGCATAGAGATCAACAAAGTCAAAACATATCTAATGCTTGAAAATAGTACCTGCTCATTAATAATCTTATAAAATGTTTTTTTTTTAACCAATAAGCATACACTTTTTTTTTTACAGGTAAAAGGAGTTCATAATCTACAGAACCATCATGCAGTTTTTGGCCAATTCATAACCAATCCAAATCTGCTGGACTGCCTTGAAGATATTATGGAGACAAAGAATATTATGCTGCATCACACAAAAGCTCATTTAAAACCGCCTAGCAAAGGAGCCGAGTATCCTATGCATCAGGTAAAAATTAAAAATACTTCCCACACAGATTTTGTAAACTGAAGTAGGTACTGATTTACCTGGACCCCTTAAATAACAAAAGGCTGGTTTTCATCCCGAAATTCATAAAAGCTGAAGGGTTTGTTTGTTTGAACGCGCTAATCTCAGGAACTGCTGGTTCGAATTGAAAAATATTTTTGTGTTGGATAGTCCATTTATCGAGGAAGGCTATATAGGCTACTTTTTATTTTGATATTTCTTCCACGGGATCGAGACCGCAGGGCGCAGTTGGTAAAATATAATTATTTAAATTTACTGTTTTATTCTAGGACTATCAGTATTTCCCTTACGAGAACGACTCACCTGTCGCCTTGTTTCTTCACTTGGATGCATCGGGGCCAGAGAATGGAGGACTGTTCGTTTATCCCGGTTCACATAAACTTGGCCCACAGAAGGATGTCAAGATGAACGAAGGTGGCTACTATCAAGTTGACACTGTAAGTATCAATAAACTTTTTACGCATAACGATAGAATTTGACGTTCGTACGCATAACCTTATCATCACAAAACAATTGCTGCAGGCGGATGACTAAATCCAAGAGTATACAGACCTAGGTACCTAATATTAAATTCAAACTAAAATGAAATTTCAATTGCTTACAGAAGAAGTTCCCGCTATCAAAAGCGACTCCAGTCATAGCCGAGCGCGGAGACATCATAATATTCTCCTATCTGTTAATCCATGGCAGTTCTCACAACACCTCGACCCGCCCCAGAAGAATGTTCCTCGCCCAATATATTTCAGCTGACGACAAACAGATACTTACTGGAGATGTGTCTGAAGACCGTCTCTATCAGCCTGGTTACGGTTGGTTGTTCAGAGGAGTTAATGTTAATAAAGATTATCATACCGCTAACAGATTCAGTCCATTGTGAATAAAAATCCTTGACCTGTGATTAAGTTATTTGCTCAATAAAGTATGATACCTAATATAAATTGATAACATTGTTTTCTTTTATTTGTTTTTTATATCTTAACAAGAGGTCATTCATTACATAATATTGAAGACTAGCAATGTCCCTTGGTATAATTCGTGTAGGTCCCGATCGACAAAGTATAGATAGATAACTTTTTGTTTAACAACACAAGAAGGAACATAGAACACGATATAGTATAAGTTGCACAAATGGACCGCCTTATCACTGAAAGCTATTTTTTTCAGGCAACCTTGGACTGAAAAGATCTGATTTAGCTTTAATGATAGGTTGTAGTTTAATGTAGCTTTTAACATCGTTAAAGAACTTTAGCTAGTATATTGAAGTGGGCAGATCTGACTCGACCTAATCACTTCCCCCAATAATTAACAAAAACAATAACTATCACCAAAACAAAAATCAAAATTAGTCCAGTAATTATTATTTCAAAGATAAGCAATTTCCAACATTCATCTCAACTTGGTCTTTTTAAAATACAGAAAAACGTAGGGGCTCTTTTATCTGGTTTCTAAAATGATTTCAATATTTTTTAGAAATACCTTCTGCTATATCCTCTAATTTACATTCTCAGACGTAGCATCGTAGTTCAGTGCAGGGCAGCTCACCTCGGCTAACCAAAGTCTCTTCCCGAAATAAAGAACATTAGAAGAACTTTGGCTTTCCTAGGGAGTTGAAATGGTTCGAGTAGCGAAATCTCCCTACCCGATGCACCAGGACGAAAAATAGAAGTTTAAACGTATATTTTTCGTCCGTAATAAGTAAAGTAAAATCGGACTAGTGTGAACACTAGTCCGATTTTACTTTACTTATTTTTATTGTGACTTAAGTACTAATCACTTATGTAAGTAGTTAGGTAACATTGAGTTCAGATTTAATAGTAGTATCGAACCATCACAATTATGTATTAGACTATGGTTGTTTACAAATTAATTATCTCAATACAAACAACTCTGATAGATAACCCTCGACAGAAAAACATCGCTAAACTCGTCAAACTGTGTAATGGTTTTTGATACCCTCTGCTCTGTATCAAATATGTATGTTTTAAAATACAATACCTATAATAAAAATTAAAACAGCAAAAAAAAATCTAACGTTTAAAAAAAAAGTATGGTATAATATCTATCTACAAGAATACATAGATTATTACTGCGGCTTGACTTGAGCATTTACTAGTAACATAACATCTGTCATTAGTTGTTTTTAAAACTCGAACTACACTTTAAAAATTTGCCTTGCATTTGCCTGTATTTTATTATTCGTAAGAAAATTGATTGTATCAGGCATTACTTTGTGGAACTCCATAAATGTAATGGTTTATTCGTAAAAACGTTATATTACACTAAAATCGATGAAATGCTCGAGTCTATACTTACCTTTAGGGACGGAATTTCGAAAAACCCTTTCTTAGTGGATACCTATACCTACCTACTACGCTTCACAAAGAATACACCCTTCAAATGACTAGCAGCGGTTTGAACTGAATTTTATGTGATGAAGAGAACATTCATGATCAAATATTCATAGCTATCACATTAAATATCGACTTTAATTTAATAAAGTCGAATAGATATTAATAATTATCGAAGATAAATATATGTTTGGTACCTTACCTAACCTGCTTATATACAAAACTAGCGACCCGCCCCGGCTTCGCACGGCTGTATTATGCATGTATTATATCTAAAAACCTTCCTCTTGAATCACTCTATCTATTAAAAAAACCGCATCAAAATCCGTTGCGTAATTTTAAAGATTTAAGCATACAAAGGGATATAGGGACAGAGAAAGTGACTTTGTTTTATACTATGTAGTGATAGTGATAAGACTGATCAAGATCTAGAGATCCTAACAAGTAGATATCTAAAAATAAAGATTAGTTAAGACTAGTTAGATTGGTCATAAAAATTGACTTTAATTTATGTTTTGAATGAAGAAAGATGACAATTTAATTAATTAAAGTGATCTGTGGTCATGTTGCTAACTGCTGCATACACAAATATTTCGAAAAGTTAAAAATCTTCATAAATCATTAAGACATGCTCAATTTAAACTTACTTTCAGCTTGAACCGGACTTGATCGTGTGAGTCTCTATTTACCTATCTACCACCCTAACTATAATACTTTATACATATTATAATTAATTATGTGAAATATATGTGTAGGTAGGTACTACCTAATCGTTAAATACATACCTACTCAATAAGTTCGATAAACAGGCACCTACGAAAAAAAATTACTGACGCAAATCGTAGCTGGTCATTTAGATAATTTATGTATTGTAAGTTTTGGATGCGTAGATACTATTTTGTATATAGGTATGTTTATTGTTAACGATAGCTTGCAAACAAAACAGAAATGAATCTTTCACAAATTAATTAGATCAAACTGTGACTTAGTAAAGTCTTTTAGTAGTTAGATTTTTACAAAACAAAGAAAAGAATCCAGTTTCAACTTTTTACGAAATATTTTAAACTTTAATTAGCAAAGAATAATATTGATTTAAGGTAGGATAGGTACTTCGCCAAGATAGTACACAATTATTTGGTTGAATAATTCTTTGGTTGTTATGTGAATTACTGCGATAACCACATAACATTGACACAAACATGGTAAGGTTATCAAAATCACCCCATCCAAAACTCATAGCACTTTTGTATCACATAATAAATTTTATCAACATGAGACAATTAATATAGTGACGGACATGGGGGACATAGGTCACCATAAATAATCTCCTATTGATAGTTATTAGTATATGGACGTAGTTAAATCGCTCGGTATAAATAGAGCGCCACTCGATTGAGAAAAACAGTTAACGTTCTGCATTCCAACGAATATCTTCGAGGTAAAAACGTCAAAATGGTTGGACTCACAAAGGAACAGAAGAAATTCTACAAGGACAATGGCTTCATCGTCCTCAAGAATGTAATCCCGAAGAACATAGTCGACGAGATGAGCGAGGAATACGATAAGCTGTTTAAGAGGTGTAATATCAACAAGATGGAACAATCTTGGGTTGGCGGAAGAGACGACGATGAGAGAGTCAACACCACAGGCTACACAGTAAGTCAAAAATATATTAAAGCAATATATCTACCTACTTATAACGTAATTTGTACCCCATATCATGGGGCTATGGAAGGCGTGCGTGGAGCCGAAGCCAACACGTAGAGGCCCTTTACAATAAAAAATAGGTAAAATAGTATGATGTGGATACCAAACCGGTGACTATCCCTGTCTGCACTATAAAATACAGCGAAGGACACCCTCCGGTTTGGATAGAACTATTGATAACCCATAGGATAAAACTACTTTGGGCTACTGTGATGGGATGGTAACAGTGCCGTAGCATTGGCCAACGAACGTAATTTATTATTATTATTTTCTTAACATATTATGGCTATGTTATTTCCTGACAATATAGATAATGTAGTGTGTTCTATTGGTGAAATATTTTTTGAAATCGGTCCAGTAGTTTCGGAGTCTATTCGTTACAAACAAACACAAAATATTTCCTCTTCATGTTAAAGGTGTAGATTAATTTAAAAAAAAATGACATATACATGACTAACTTTATTTCATAAAACTTAGGTAAAGGGAGTCCACAATCTACAAAACCACCACGCCGTGTTTGGACAGTGTATGAGTTCACCAGACCTTCTCGACTGCCTCGAAGATATTATGGAAACCAAGAATATCATGTTGCATCACACAAAGGCTCACTTCAAGCCACCCAGCAAAGGAGCCGAATACCCCATGCACCAGGTAAACAGTTTTAGTAGCCTTTAAGTACGAAAGTTGAATCGGAATCGGTTGCCTGCGTCTGTCTTTCCTGACGTGTACAATTTGGGGGTCTTCAATTCGCGAGTGAATAGGTATCTTCTAGGATGGCGTGTTACATCTTAGACCGCATAGTCATCTAGCCTCAGGCAGGTGTGATAGTGGTATATTTAACAAAAAATATCACTTGCCTTCAACCAAAAATTTTTAATTACTGCGAAGCTTTGAATTTAAATTAATTAAATAAATTGAACTTTATAGGCATTGAATTAAATTTAAAAAATTACACCCACACAAAGGGAATTTTAAAAATTGTAATACTTGTGTAAAATTGTCCAAGGAAGGGAAAGTTCATTTTGAATCTACGACTTCCGGTTCCACGTAGCGATAAAGCTACTTAACCACAGGTGTTGTTTTTATTCTTGACTAGGGCTAAAAAAATTTCTTATGTCAATCTCTCCTATATACTTTATGTGCTTTTACTACATAACTTTAGGTATATACCCATACACACATAGAATTTCAAGTTATTTGAGTCGGCTATGCAATAAGTGCCAAGTAGGTACAAATTAAGTATTATATTTTAACAATAGTTTTTTTTTCTATTCAGGACTACCACTACTTCCCCTATGAGAAAGACTCCCCTGTGGCTGTGTTCATGAACTTGGACGCTTCTGGTCCCGAAAACGGTGGACTTTTCGTTTACCCTGGATCCCACAAGCTTGGACCCCAGACAGACAGAATAAAAACCGAAGGTGGC
Organism: Idaea aversata; assembly: GCA_907269075.1. Taxonomy (NCBI): domain Eukaryota; kingdom Metazoa; phylum Arthropoda; class Insecta; order Lepidoptera; family Geometridae; genus Idaea; species Idaea aversata. The sequence continues at coordinate 7,457,966 of OU026096.1, forward strand.
TTCTTCCATGTTAACTACGTAAGTTTTTTTATTATGGACTAAGGCGCGATCAGCGACTTGCCAGAGTCATGTAATGTTTTTTTTTTATTTATCTGGTCAGCTCTGTGACCGAACATTTTTGGCTGTCTTGAATTATTTTCTTTATGTCAATTTAATATGGCTTGCTTTTGGTACATTGGTAGAATTTGAGAAAAAAAAATATGTTATAATCTACGTAATTCATTTTCCCTGAAAATTAATTAATTTGTAATAAGGTTTGATTTCCATAAATTCTATGATCTATGGTACGACCAATAAATAGTTTATTTGCTCAATAAATAAGTAAATAGGTTGTTAGTAAAAAAATAATGAAACATGAATTACCTATCAAATACCTACTAGATAATACAAATCGATACCTAATATTTGATTTAACTTAGTTCTCAATAAAATATATAAATAAATATTGTAGTACATTTCACACAGCGTCATCTAGCCACAACTAGGCTTGTGTTATGGTGGCTAGACAACTGATAGATTGCATATACTTACTTACTTTTTTGGAGGAGGTTTTCAAGTCAACGTTTTTTTTTTCGTTTTACGTAGGATCACGCATAACTTTTTACAGTCCAATTTTGATGATTGATTTTTAAATAATTGTAGCTTGAACTTAGTTATTTTGTTGAACAGGAAAGGTTCCCAATTTCGAAAGCGACTCCCGTGTACGCGGACCGCGGTGACTGCGTGGTATTCTCATACCTCCTGGTCCACGGCAGTTCCCACAACACCTCCGACAGGCCCAGGAGAATGTTCCTCACTCAATACATCTCAGCTGACGACGTACCAATCATGGACGGTGAATCTACAAACGGAAGGTACCAGCCAGGCTTCGGTTGGCTGTTCAGAGGAGTTAATGTGCACAAGGATTACACGACCGCTAACAGATTTAGTCCGATTTAAACATGATGATCTGATCGCTTAGTAATAAGAAGAACATGGCTTTGTCAATAATTGATTTAAGTTATTTATTTAGGGTAATTATTAAAGATGCATTTGCTAAAACCAACTAAAGTTTTTTTTTCGTATCATAGTCTTGCTTATAAGTATACCTACTTCGGTAGTGAAAATATTAAATTTGTTTTTCTTTTTATTTGGTTATAAATAGACACTGAAACTACTAAATCAATTTGTTTGGGATCAGGACAAACACTGGTCGACGAGACGCTCTGGATTTTTATAACTAGGTACAGTCACATTATAAATAAGCTGAACCCCACGTGCTCACTCGCATATAGGTATCTGAAAAAATATTATAAGTATTTACCTATTTTGTATTGTATACTTGTACTTGTACACAGGCTGTTTTCCGCGATTAGACCCTTTTTAATTGGGTCCTTTTTGCGTGAATATGGAGTAGGCTTGCCCAGAACCTACCCTCTCAGCTTAGTCGACCATGTCCAGAGGAGAGAACTTGTCAAATACTTCTGGAGCCAACTAAGCCGCGGGTTTCATCACGATGTTTTCCTTCACAGTAAGAGCAATGTCAATTAGCGCACATAAATTTTTCTTAAGAAAAATACATTGGTGCACGGCCGGCCTGGATTCGAACCCACGACCTTCAGAATGAAAGTCGAGGTATCTACCACTAAGCCAACACCACTTGTATTGTATTGTATAGTAAGTACCTACTTATATTGTTTAAAAAAAAACAAAATCAGTTAACATTACTTTACAACCTCACAGATGTGCGAGTGATCTCTAGGTCACATGGAGTTCAGCTAATTGGTAATGTGACAGTACCTACATTCAGTTGAGAATCAAGCAAGTCTTATAAAACTAATGAATAGACAAGTCCACCTTTACTAAAGTATTGCTATAGGTGTTAAGCAGTCTGGACAACTATTTACAACACTAGTGTTTTTAGGGTTCCGTAACCAAAGGGTAAAAACGGGTCTGACCGTTCCGTCTGTCCGTCTGTTTTTATAGTTTTTATAGAAATCGATTGTACCATTGTACACAATTTATGCAATAAAAATTCTTATTCTTATTCTTATTCTGAAATCTATATTTCTATGATTGTGAACCGCGCCTTTAGAACATAATTTTCATTTTCAAAATGTTTAATTATGAAATCGACTTCAAAAAAAGAGTAGGTTCTCAATTCAACTGTAGTACTGTATTTTTTAACACGCTTTTATTTTTAATAGCTGTAGGGATATAATCCATATTAATTCAAGCGACCACGGAATATTTTTACATTAATAGGTAAATTAATAGTAGGTACTAGGTACTTACCTACATTATTGCAAAGGCCGTGAAATATAGGCAATAATTGCAGGTCGACTATGACTTTTAAGGCCGAGCCGTATTATAGGCGAAGACTTCACTAATACGAAACAGGCAATTGCCACTTTCGCCGAGGCATAGATAGAGAACAATGCAGGGAAATAACACGGTTTACGATTATCCGTCCCCCTAATGATCCCCCTACGGAAAATGGTCCCCCTGTCATAAAAAAACAAACCTTTTGCTCGTTTTTCCAACTCTTCTCATTTTCATATACTTTCATGTATTTTTGAAGCATGTTTTATATTGCTAATTTGGCTTCTGATTTTAAATCTGGTGGAGTAGGTACCAATCAATCTCCATTTCACTCTCTCTCTTCTCACTCTTTGGAACTCATTTTAATTATTAAATTTAACTAAATAACAAATCAACAAAGGCGACCCAGGACCGTGTGTCCTGGCGATGAGTAACTAAGAGAGCCGACCCCAAATAATGGGCTAAGGCTAGGAGAAAGAGAACTAAATAACAAATCAAGAAGAATTTTCAGCTTTGCCGCCAATTTATTTTTATCATCTGTGCCCTGTGCCGAAAGGCAAACGCATTTATGGCTATACAGCCATGTGAATTGATGTGAACGTAATTTATAAAGAAACAAAGAGCTTTGGGCTTTATATTATGGCTTTTGCATACTTTCTATGAGATCCAATCAAAGATTATTTAATAACCCCAGCCATAGACTAACAGAATTTGTAGGTCCATGACCCCAGCACGCCGCGCCGTTTCATTTAATGTTATCGTGGTTGTAAGTGCACATCCAAAGAGGATATAATCACTACGTTTTATGAATAGTCATTGGCCATAACATGTTTCATTATAAAAAAAATCGTGGTTGTAATGTTCCAAATTCAATTTGGATAAAAACTTTTCGTATAAAAACTATTTTTATCACCACGCCATCTGTTGGTAAATAGCACAATTACTTTGTGTTTAGTGTTTGACTCAAATATAATCGACTAAAACACAAATCGATTATTAATCGGTAACAATTATTCCTTTCAAATATAGCGCCATCTACCGAGAAGTAGCAAAATTACATTCAGTTTAGTGATAGCTTAGTATAATCGACTAAAATACTGACTAATCAAAAAAAATAACTACTTTTTAATCTGTTGTGCTTGCTAACTTGCTTGACATGACATGACAGCAGTTTGTTATTTCTACAACAAACGCGGAGTTATTTTCAATTTATATTTAATTTCTGATGAAAATGAACGAAAATGACGACGAACTCACCACATTTTGTGATTCAGCGGTATTATTTTATTCATATTTGATGTTACTGAAGTGAATTTAGTGTGTGATGTTTTTCGTTTACAATACAAGTTTTTTGTAGGCCTCGCTTGTTGAAGGATGTCGTTTACCAGTTCGCATGCAAGGAGGCGACGACTGGCCGCTGGCTGAAATTATCAGCATAAAGGAAAACCGAGGCCAAAGAGGATATTATGTTCATTACGTTGACTGTAAGTATTGTAAAAATACCATGCTTTTTCAAACAGATACATAACTAAACTTTTATTGTTTTGCTAGACAAACTACAAGTAAATCTTTAAAAAATCTATTAACAGTTCAAACATTCATGTTTTAACTACTGGTTTAGCATAGATAAATCCATAAGTTCCCAATTGCTGACTGTTTTCATAGCACTTTAGTAATTTGTGTTATGAATACTTGACAAAGCTAACGAAACTACTTAAACTTCTGTTAGTGGAAAATTTTGTTCCTAAGTTAAATCAATTAGTTCTTTTTAGGTTGTCTTACCCAAAGCGTAAAAACGGTACCTTAGTAATAAGACTTCACTGTCTTTCTGTCACCAGGCTGTATCTCATGAACCGTGATAGCTAAACAGTAGAAATTTTCAGATATTATGTATTTCTATTGCCGCAATAACTACAGATACTATAACAGAAAAACATAATATTTAAGTGGGACTCCGTACAACATGTCATGGAGCTCTTTGTGCGTCAGTCCAAGGGTTTAAAGGTGGCAAATATTTAAAGGTGATTTTGATAAAGTATATTAAAATTTTACTTAATTCTCAGATGTAGTTTGACTAGACACAAATGATAGGCATTAAGTTGTTTTATTTCTAAATGACTTCATAAGCGTGGTAGTTTTGTTTTATATACTTAATCCTTCCGCTTGTATCAAAATTTATTAAAAAAACTGCATCGAAATGCATTGCTTAGTTTTAAAAATAAATAATGAATAAATAATAAAAATCATTTATTTTCCACTTACAAAGGTATAAATTAACATAATAATTACTAGTATACGTGGACGTTGTATGAACGTAGAGGAAGCATTGGCGATGGCCACTGCGCCTTAAATTTCACCCTACTCGCAACAATACTGATTAAAGTCTGTAATAGACTGATCGCAGTATCTCCGACAAAAAAATAAATAAATTTACTAGTATACGTAGCGCAGCGCATGGTGACCTCTGATGGAAAGTAGAAGGGGTATTCGCAGAACTCAATTTTCATATAAATATCGAGTTCTGCGCATACCCCTTCCACTTACCGCAGAGGTCACCATTCGCTGCGCGAGGTATACACTTCTTATACATTGAATCAAAAAACCTTTGTGAGAGACTGATGTCCATACTAGGAGAGCTCCTATATGACGGAACATCAGGCCCCCACTCAAAGTTCAAGTGTCAAATGTCTATAGTAAGAATAAATTGCAGATTGTTAAGTGCTTAGATGGGTGTATGAGATCAGATGAGTATAGTTTGTGTTTTGGGCAGTTGGGTTGTTTTATATTAAGTAGTGATCATCTGCTTATTTGTACTTTTATGTCCATTACAGTCAACAAACGTCTCGATGAGTGGGTGGGAGAGTCATGGCTGGATACACGCAAGGTCCAGTTCCCTCGGAGAGACGGCAATGCTACAGGAGGAACCACTACCCCGAAGAAGACTCACATTGGTTCAGGAGGTGGCATTATGCCTAGTTTTATTAGTATGTGTCTGTGTTTTTTTTCAGTTATGCTTTTTTTTATAAACAATCTTACAGTATGAGGGAATTAGGCCGGCTAGAAATTCTGGTAAATTTATTTTCAGATCAGCGTTCTTATTTTGCAAATAATTTAATTTAAATTCCTGATCTATAGTTTAAACTTGGATCAAATTCAGTTCATCTTTTCCTCTTGAAGAACTGACCCTTAAAATCTACTGAAATATATATTTTGCGGCAACTGTTATTAAAATCATCAGTTAATAATTATAGTGGATCAGGTTTACATTTGAAGATTATTATTTTGTCTTGTTTTTATCACTTCACTTAATTTAATTACTAGTCTTTTGACCCTAATTGGCTAAGCGAAATTTGAGATGATGGTAAATTGAGAATAATATAGATTCCTTCGAAATTCCTTTAAACTGAATCAGTTTGTCATAAGAAAAGACCATTAAATATTTAACTACTTACCTAATTATTTAATGCTTCTCATTCCAATTACTAGGTACTTAATTAAAACAACATTAGTTGATGCTATTACAGTTATTTTTATATCTACTATTACTTATTACCAATATTTAACATAGAAAAACAATATAAGTATTTAATTCTGGCAGGATTTGATCATGAAATCTCCAAGAAGTTTAATAGAAAAGTTGTAGGTATGAAACCAGCCAGGAAATGGGCATAATTAACTATCCCATCATATAATTTATTTACCAATATATGACATAATAATGCAGCTTCACTACAAATCATCCATTCTCATCTTACCACGACCATTGAATTGGCTAAATAATAAATTTTGTCTGCAGATGATTCAGTCTGCAATGACAGTCAGAAGTCTAGTATAATCAGTAGACCGTCTGTGAACACGGTACACAAGACAGAACAGTCTTTTAGCACCCCACATAATGGTGTTGCACATAGAAATTCAATTGGTATGTTACATTTTTTTGTTTGTTTTTTATGTTGGATTGGTGAGAATCGAACTTGTTTAATAATGAAATGCATGTTTGTTTGGCTTATTGTTCTTAAAATTGTCGCTTTAATTGTTGGTTTTGAATGTTGGTGTTAGGAATACTTGTGTTTTTTATAGCTTTAATGGAAATGATTCCGAAGAAAATGTTTTCAAATGAAATAATTGCTGTTTGTGATTAAGGCTGTGTTACCGCTAATAATATTTAGGGCTGCAGTGGCTGGTATTCAAAGCCAGAACAAGAAAAACTTGTTGCAAACTAAGATAATTTGTGGCAATCTTTGTTTTGGACATAATATGTTCAGTCGACTGCATAATTGCAGAACCACTGTAGAGCTCCAAAACGGCTGTTATTGAATGTTTTAGACATAAGCAAGATTTTAGGCACCTGCTTTAGTTGGAGTTCACAGTCTTTTAATTAACTCATGAATTTATCAAACTAAAATTATTAGAATGAAAACATTCCAATAATAGTCGTTTTAGAATAGAAAAAATGCTATTGCTCTGTATAATTTTTACACTTAGACCAAACAAGCTTAAAAAAAGGAGTGATAAAAAAATGTTCACTGATTAAGATGGCTCAACCGATTTTGATGATTCTTTTTATTGTCACCATACTCAATGATAATGAATGTTAAGAGACAACAACCTGTCCTAATGGGTTATGGATTTTCATCTACAATGGGTTATTTGGATATAGTTTATATAATTTAACTTGTCAAATTATATCTATAGTACAAAGTATGGCATCAGAACCCCGTCAACTGGTGTCCCGTCCGGCGAGTCCGACACTCGGCAACGAATCATCATCGCTAGTCAACGGTGGGGCGGTCCTCGCTGCCGCTTTGCAGAAGAAAATGAACAGAAAACGTAAAGCAAACTCTTTGGAGAGTGAGGTCAGTTAAATAACATTTACTTAATGGTATAATAGAAAAGTACGTGACAACACAGAACAGCGCCCACGCAGCCCTCTTCACCCCCGCGAGTAAAGAGTGCCGTAGCAATTTTGTTGTCTCGTACTAATTTGAACTTGCTCAGCTCGGAACTTGTGGTTGAATGAAAACCAAATGGTAAACCAATCCTATTAAACGGGTTACGTCTTAAAGGGTGAGCCGTTCGCCTCATTAAGTCAATGACAAGGTTATCATATTATTAGTTTAGCGGCTGTTGAAACACATTCAAAGGAATTACCTCAGAACTGGTGTTGTATGTATGGTCCCTGATTAAAATAACTATACGTTAACTTGGCCTCTGCTAAAAATTCCCTAAATGTCTCCCTATTCTTAATTAATCGCTTACATACATATCCTTCGTTATGTGACGTCCAAATATAAAATCCGACTTCGTTCGTTCATAATGTGTTGATATTCCATTATTCCAGCCGGACACATCAACAATCGACCAACCAGAAGGCGAGTCCTTACCGAGTGGCGCCGCGACACCCACCACAACGAGGCCAAGACAATCCGGAAGTTTAGTAGCGCACGGACACGATGATCTCGTCACGAGGATGAAGAATATCGAGATGATTGAACTCGGCCGGCATAGAATACGACCGTGGTATTTTGCACCTTACCCACAGGTAAATAGAAAGCTTTTTAGCTTACTACCTTAGCACCTTTTTGAACCTAACCTATCCTGTTTGAGGTTAACAGATTGTTGCGCAACAAGGCTGCATTCAGTTAACTTAAATCTATACATATAAAATCCTTTGTCCTGAATGACTGACAGATCAACGCACAGCCTAAACCGCTTAACGTAGAGACCTGAAACTTGGTGGGTGTGTTCTTTGTATGACGTAGGCATCCGATAAGAAAGGATTTTCCGAAATTCTGCCCCTTAAAAAGGGGGCAAAGTTTGTATGGGACAACGTGATTGCTTTGTCCAATCTACTAATTCTACGCGGCCGAAGTCGCGGGCAAAAGCTAGTGTATTCATTAAACTAAAACCAACCCTATTTAAGCGTATGCGAGACGGTCGTCAACAAGCAACCGATTAAAAACAGCTGCGATGCTTAACCCACAAAAGTGCTAAAGCTACGCCAATTTTTAGGGTTCCGTTATCCTTATGAGGAAACCTCATAATTTCGCCATGTCTCACTTATAAGGATACTTGTTTATGTTTCAGGAAATGGTGAACCTCCCATGCATCTACATCTGTGAATTTTGTTTGAAATATAGAAAAAGTAAAAAGTGTTTAGAAAGGCACTTGGTAAGGCCATTTTAAACATCTACTAGAAAAAGTAATAACTCAGTACTTAAATGAAATATAATTGTATTAAATAAAATTTCCAGATCAAATGTAAACTAAAACACCCGCCCGGCAACGAAATCTACAGGAAAGGCAGTATATCGTTCTTTGAAATCGACGGCCGTAAAAATAAGTGTTACGCTCAAAACCTGTGCTTATTGGCTAAACTGTTTTTGGATCACAAAACCCTGTACTACGATACGGATCCGTTTTTATTTTATGTTATGACAGAGTTTGACTCTAGAGGTAAGAACAAATTATATTCTGATATTACTAGTAGATCTAAGATAAGTTGACGTCGCGGGCCCAAATTTGAGAAGTTTTGTGTGAGAAGTTGGTTCCAAGTGCTCCTATAATACCTAACTAATAGTTAAAGGGCCAATTCCACTGGTAGATTACTAAAAATCAGCAATTATCTGCATTTAAGAAGTTATTCTGTTTATCACTCTGAAGATCGTTAGCAGATCTTCATCGAGACTAACTTGAAGTTACTTCAAATATTTTTTTACATTAACGATCGAAGGAAAAAAAAACTAAAATATGTTTATAACCAGTAAAAATCGACAGATGAGGCGGTATGTTCTAATTCTGCAGTCTTTGCCTTATCAGACCGGGTAAAATAAAAAAAAATAAAAACATTTGGCTAGAGACTAAGGTATAAATAATACTAAAAGCTATAAACCCGTCGTCTACCCAGCAATCTGGAGCTTGGAACTATCATAGATAAAAAACCCAGTCCCTTTACTTTAACCAACTTCAAAAAATTCTCAATTTGATGCGTATTTTTTATGTCCGATTTCGATGATTCTTTTTTCGATAGAAAGCTACATGATCTAGGCGTGATTAACGCTACTATTTATTCCGATATTCCCACCGAATTGCGAAATATTTTGAAATTATTATATCGTAATTTTCCAGGTTTTCACATAGTTGGTTATTTTTCAAAAGAAAAAGAAAGCACTGAAGACTACAATGTAGCATGCATACTGACTCTACCTCCGTATCAAAGGAAGGGCTACGGCAAATTACTTATTGAATTTAGTAAGTTGATCCTACTATCCTACTAATATTTTATAAATGTGAAAGTTTGTGTGTGTATGTATGTTTGTAACTCCTTCATGCAAAAACTACTGGACCGATTGCGATGAAACTCGGTATCTAGATAGCTGGAGACCTTTATTAACACATAGGCCATATGATTTTTATCCTGATATTCCCACGGGATCTGGACTTACGCGGGTGAAACCGCGGGCTAGTAATTTATATGGAATACTAGCTCTCCCGGCAAACGGTGTTTTGCCATATAAAAAAAGGAAAAAAAATAGATGTTCGATTCTCAGACCTAACGAATATACACAAATAATTTCATACAATTCGGTTCAGTCGTTTAGGTGGAGTTTGGTAACTAAAGAGCAGTACCCCTAAGTGCGAGTTTTTTCTGAACGCTTGAAACTGTTCAAGCTTTACGTCCGCTAGAACTTTTAAAACAATTTGTAACCCCCGGCGCAAAAGAGCGGTGTTGGCTCAGTGGTATACCTTGACTTTCATTCTGAAGGTCGTGGGTTCAAATCCAGACCGGCCGTGCACCAATGTATTTTTCTTAAGAAAAATTTATGTGCACTAATTGACATTGCTCTTACGGTGAAGGAAAACATCGTGATGAAACCCGCGGCTTAGTTGGCTCCAGAAGTATTGACAAGTTCTCTCCTCTGGACATGGTCGACTAAACTGAGAGGGTAGTAGGTGCTGGGCAAACCTACTCCATCTTCACGCAAAAAGGACCCAATTAAAAAGAGTCTAATCGCGGAAAACAGCCCGTATACAAGTACAAGTACAAGAACCCCCGACGCAAAAACGACGGGGTGTTATAAGTTTTATGTGTCTCTGTCTGTGTGTGTCTGTCTGTGGCATCGTAGCTCCCGAACGGATGAACCGATTTTGATTTTGTTTCTTTTGTTTGAAAGGTGAATTAGTCGGAAGTGTTTAGCTATGTTTATTCGATATCCATTCAGCCGTCTATAAGTTATCTATACTTCACTACATAGTATAAAATAAAGTCACTTTTCGCCGTCCCTATGTCCCTTTGTATGCTTAGATTTTAAAACTACGCAACGGATTTTGATGCGTATTTTTTTAATGGATAGAGTGATTCAAGAGGAAAGTTTATATGTATAATACATGCACAATATAGCCGTGCGAAGCCGGAGCGGGTCGCTAGTCACTATCACTACATAGTATAAAACAAAGTCGCTTTCTCTGTCCCTATATCCCTATGTATGCTTAAATCTTTAAAACTACGCAACGGATTTTGATGCGGTTTTTTTTAATAGATATAATGATTCAAGAGAAAGGTTTATATGTATAATTATATTATAAAGCTGAAGAGTTTGTTTATTTTAACGCGCTAATTTCAAAAACTACTGGTTCGAATTGAAAAATTATTTTTGTGTTGGATAGTCCATTTATTGAGGAAGGCTATAGGCTACTTTTTATCCCGATATTACCACGGGATCGGGAGTTACTCGGGTTAAACCGCGGAGCGCTGCTAGTGGGGGGAAAAATCGGGGTATTTTTAAATAAAATAAAAAATAAAATAGATTTATTGCAGGCACATACTCGTATGACCCATTACACAAAAACACAAATTTAAAAAAAAATTAAAAGATAAAGCGTTACATATTAAATATTAATACATGTCTGTCTATATCTAGGTATTTTTAAAGTCAAATATGAGGTCATTATTATGTTTACTTTTCTTATTCTTCTCCACGTGAACCGATATCCAGTGCTTATACATAGGACTCTGGAGATTGTCTCCAACTGCCCTAACAATTTCATTACCTTTTTAATTCATCACTAATTTCATTTACACAAACCGCCGCGACTCACCGCCGGTCCACCCAATGATAATTAAACTAAACGTCCTAATCCAAGTATTTATGCTTAGTTATTTGTCTGCGGTCTGGTTGTTTCTATGTATTATAAGTATGTATATATTTACAAAAGAAAAGTATAAAAGTATAAAACAGAAGTACTTAAGTATATCCGTTGTCTAGCACCCATAACACAAGTCTAGTTACTTAGCTTGGGGCTAGATGGCGATGTGTTGAATGTCCTGCAATATTTATTTATTTATTAATGTTACAGGTTACGAATTATCAAAATTCGAAGGCAAGACTGGTTCTCCTGAGAAACCTCTATCCGATTTAGGTTTACTATCATACAGAAGTTATTGGGCTCAAACGATACTGGATATATTGATACACGCAAAACCTGTCGGGGATAATGAAAAGCCTATTATAACTATCAAGTATGTACATGTATATAGTTAGTTCGATATTTCATTAAAAATTAATAGTTATCAATAGGATATTGATAAATATTGATTTTTAATAATCAAATAATATTATCGAAATATCCTTAACGTAAGATGATGTTCTTATAGATATGTATTAATTGTATAATATGTGTTTAATTGTCTCAGTTTTTTGTACTTGTACCATTTATATTATCTCTTCTTCTCTCACCTTACCCATAATCTTAAGTCAAATCCTCTCCATCCTAAGGTTGCCTGGAAGAGACCGCTTTCAGCGGTAAGGCCACCTATTGTGCTACTATTTTATTTTATATAATTTAAATTAATTGTACTTTTTCTGTAACTTGTGTGTGCACTAAAGCGTTCCATCTATGTTCGCTTATAAAGAGTGACCCCTATAGTCGTGCGTTGAAGCTAGCACGCACATTTTTTTTAACCAACTTTAGAAAAAGGAGGAGGTTCTCAATTTGTCGCGTATTTTTTCTGTACCCAAAGGGTTAAAACGGGACCCTATTACTAAGACTTCACTGTCCGTCCGTCCGTCTCTCTGTCTGTCACCAGGCTGTATCTTATGAACCGTGATAGCTATAAAGTTAATAATTTCACAAATTAATTAATTCTGTTGTAATCGATTAAGATGCATCTTTATGTGTTCTCTTTATTTGAAAGCTTAAAAATTATTTCATAACATTTGTGTTATTTTTTTCAGTGAAATCTGCGAACTGACTAGTATAAAGAAAGAGGACGTGATAAGTACATTACAGAATTTAAATTTAATTAACTATTACAAGGGGCAGTACATCATATCGGTGAATCAGGTTGGAATCGTTTCACTCGACTAACTGCTGGCGTCGTCCTAATTCGCACGATGTCTTTGTGAACATGCGATATTGGTATTATACTATTTTAAAAAGTATGAACCTATTAATTTCGAAGTGTGTAAGCCTGCAATTAGTATTTTATTCTTAGGAAGTTGGTTACATCTGCACGTTAAGCACAGGTCGCGAGTTAAAATCTCATCACAGTGTATTTTTTGACGTGATAACGTCTAATAAATTGATGGAACACCTGAATTATTCACAAAAAAGATGACATCATCGCGTTCCATAGCAACGTCATGTTATTGACAAGAACCGTTCCATAGCAACGTCATGTTATTGACAAGAACCGTTCCATAGCAACGTCATGTTATTAACAAGAACCGTCCTATAGTAACGTCATGTTATTGACAAGTACCGTTCCATACCAACGTCATGTTATTGACAAGGTAACCATAGCAACGTATAAAGTATGCAAAATGGTAAAGATAACGAAACAAAAAAGTTCTTATGACGTTACTACATAAATTATCGTCCGTAAACCGATTATACAGGCAACCATTTTTTTGTAAATGTATTTAAAATATTTCTAGTGTCAGTATATTTGACATTTTGACATAAATATTAATGTTTGAAGTATGTAGAAAGCTTGAATTTTTTGAATAGCAGGCACATAATTTTTAATAGTATGTTTTTAAATTCAGACAGTTTTTATAGAATTTATTACTAAGAAAAATTAATTAATGAGAAGTTCAATAATGATTTGACTGAGTTACTTACTTATCTGAGTTATATTTTGTTAATAATATAATAATGTTTTTTGTGTTGGCTTAAAAATAAATAATACGTACGATTTATCGCATGTTCCCGTGACTAAAGCCAATTAGGACGACGTCCGTAAGAATATATATCCCGTGATTTGATATTAGTGTATTAACGGCAGGAAATAACGCAGCAACACGAGAAGTCTATGGAGAAACGGACGACAAGAATCGATCCTAAATGTCTACATTGGACGCCCAAAGACTGGTCGAAACGTTCTAAATGGTATGCATTTTATTTGTTTTAAAATACTTTTTATATTTATTCTTTATTTTTTTATTAGGGCGTATGTCCGTCACGCAAAAAACTACTGAGCCGATTACGATTTAGACTTAAATGGTCTTTGGCCACCGGGATCGGGACTTATGCGGGTGGAACCGCGGCACGCAGCTAGTAGATCTCGAAAGTTCGGAATCTAAGTGATATTTTTCTTTTGGCACAGCGTTTGAAGCGACTGTAAAGGAGATTCGACTTAACTGGCTTCCGAAAAGTACGAAATTTATTTATATTTTAACTAACATAATCATCAACTTATTATAGCTAGCACAGTAAACCGTTACATCTCAGAATAATTATTTTATAAAATGAACACTTATTTTAAACTAGCGACCGACCTGGCTTCGCACGAGTAACCTAGTTTCAAAAAAAATTATTTGGTTGGAATTATTCGCATGAGATCACATTGAATCGTTTTAAAGAAAAAGATATACATCCTAAAACGTGTGAATTCGGTTTAACGGCTAGTGATAAAACAATACCTCTTTTAATTACATTTTCAAAGTCAAATATCTCCGAAAGTATATCACTAACGAAATTTTATTTATCGATTTTTTTTAATGGCGCACCGTAGGTATACCAAGTCCCATACAGAAATGTTCATTACTATTTTACCGGTTATCTGTGCTAGTATAATTCCTAACCATAATAACAATAATTATCCATCCATTACTATATTAGCTAACAATGGCTTAATTTGAGACCCATTATAACAATCATTAATTTTAATTACCATCATTACTTCTTCATCATTGTATATTCTCACTGGAATCATTGTATTTCTACCCTCTGTATGTTAAATTACAACTCCTTTATATTCATTTTTGCTTAGAACTTATTGTAAAATGACGTATCCGCTTTCAGATTATTGTCACAAATAAAGTAATTTATTTTACGTTTAAACAGTCTATTGTAAAGCAAACTACAGAAGTAATATTTGCTTGTTTTCATAGATTTTTATATCTCTCATCATTTAATAAGTATTTTCCTAACACTTGCATTATATATCTATTAATTCACTTCACTAATATTAAAGCCATCAAATATATTCACCATTACCATTTAAAACAGCTTTGATCCAACGGTGAAGGAAAACATCGCGATGAACCGCGGTTCGAAGGCATGCCGCTTGGTACATTTGATAATCCGGAGTATGCTTTCATGGCGCCTCAGGTGTATAAATATTATTAATGGGCTTATTTTATCTTTTAACTGTAATCGCTATTCATTTCTTTCTTTGTCATAATACTCGCAGTACCTTTTCACATTATCTTTAATAATAATCGCTATTTTCCTTTCTTTCTTTGACATAATACGGTAAATACTCGCGGTATCTTTTCGTATTTTCTTACTAACTATAATCGCTATTTTCATTTCTTTTTTTGTCATAATACAGTGAGTACTCACGGTATTTTTTCACTTTATCTTTTAACTAAATTCGCTACTTCCATGTCTTTCTTTGTCATAGTACGGTAATTACTCGCGGCAACTCTTCACTATATCTTTTAACTGTAATCGCTATTTTCATTTCTTTCTTTGTACAGTCCATAATAACAATTATTATCCGACCATACCTACTATTTTTACTAATAATTAGGTATTACCATCTCTTTCTTTGTCATAGTAAAGTAAGTACTGGCTTTATCTTTTAACTGTAATCGCTATTTTCAGTTATTTCTTTATTAAATTACAGTAAGATACGTAAATAGAGATTACAGTTATAAGATAAAGTGTGCCCATTTTTAATAATAATAACTTACACACAATGGGGCCATGGGTGAACATACATATTGGAGAAGGGCATATAACTACGTTATTTACCTGCGCATGCTTCTTCCGAACCCGAGCTTGTATTTCATGACATTTACTATAATATTTTGTGAGTAAAACCTAATAACTAACTTTTTGTTTTATAGGTAGAACTGTAACGTCGCGCTGTTTGTATTACCGCCAGAGGAAACCTTATTAGGTATACCTACATTTAAATTTAATATATGTGTTCAAAATAAGGCTATGCCACACTAGAGATTTATCGTGCGATATCGCAACTTTGGGTAGTGATAACTATTTTTAACCGACTTCAAAAAAAGAGGTCCTCAATTACACTGTGTTACTGTTTTTTACTAAGACTTCGCTGTCCGTCCGTCTGTATCTGTCACCAGACTGTATCTCATAAACCATGATAGCTAGAGAGTTTGAATTTAAAAACAGATTATGTATTTCTGTTGCCGCTATAACAACAAATACTAGAAACAGAAAAAAGTAAATATTTTTTTATTTGTGTTCGAGCATAACTTCTTTGTTTATGGACCGATGTAGGTTTTTTTTAAATATTTTTTCTGAATTAGCACAACTGCGGCGATTTATCGCGCGATATCGCTCTAGCGTGGGCAAGCCTTAACTGATGACTTCGGTCTATATTTTAATGTAAGATGAAATGAAACAATTTAAGCCCAGAGCAGTATAAATTCAATAAAAATAAGTTATTTATATCGATTCCGTAATCTTTATAATTGGATTTTATGACTAGGTTTTGCATAATGTTGTTCATTTGGCAAACTTACAAATTGTAATATGCCAAATGATTAATTAGATAAAAATTCATGACCTAATCGAAAAGCAAAATAAAAAACTAATTAAAACTTCTTTAATTATTCAAACATTGTGCTCATTTGGGCTTAATGTTCATGTGTAGTGTAAGATCTCGTCTACCGCCAGACTTTCGTGATTTTATAAAAGCCGAGAATTACTCAGCGCATACCTCCAACACACAGTTATGAACGATGTGCAATTATCGAGTTCAGACCATAGTGGCTTGGAGAGTTATCAGGTAGCAAAGCCAAGAATCGAACCTGTTAAATTTGTAAAAAAAATAGCTTACTTATGTTTTTTTACCAATCGATAATATTGCTAATATAATGAATTCCTGGAAACAAACATTGTATGACAAATTAAAGGGAATAAGCTCATTTTTAAAGTTAAACCTAGGCCTTTATGGATCATCTTTCGGTGGCCTGGAAGATGTTAGAATTATTGAAACTATCTGATTATTAGTAACATTATCGATTGGTATAAAAATATTCTTTTTTTGCAAAATTAACAGGTTGCATTTTTTGTTTTGCTACCTGATAACTCCCTAAACCACTATCTTATCTATTGGGGGCTGGCAAATAGCCAGCAACACTTCGACCCAATGGGATCTTTTGTGTTTACCCCTACCTTAATGTTTCTTACTCTTTGAAGTGGTTGATTAACGTGGTGATCCCACTGAGAGGAAGAAACCTATATTCCTCCGGTTTGGGATACGCATTCCCAAGGAGGCTCATACGCTTCGCTGCTAAGACATCGCATTCACACAGTAGGTACGTGCTCCATAGTTTCCCTAACATCACCGCAGGCTCTGCAGTCATTATTTGAAGTTATCTTCATTTTTAAAAGCATGTCATTTGTCAAAACCACTATGGTCTGAACTTCATAAAAGCACGTCGTTCATAACTGTGTTGAAGGCATGCGCTGAGCAATTTTCAGCTTTTATAAAATCACGAAGGGCTGGCGGTAGGCGGGATCTTGGTCTATAATACTAGTAATTAAATCAAAAATACAAAAATATAAAAACGCTTACATGTATTTGAAATGAAACGGGTATCTAATACATTCTCGGGTCTCATCTCATAAACAAATGATAGTTTTAAATGTAATATAACTCTTATTGTGATATTAAATAATATCATCGTTTTAAAATAATTCAAGCATTTTATTTTGATACACCCACGATACTAATTTACCTGACTGCGAAGGAGAGTATTTGTAATTTACTAGTACGTTTCCGTTTGACTATTTGACGTCTAGCGCGAAATATGATTTCAGTAATCGCGTTTATTGAAGAAAGTATCAATGGAAACCATACATTATAAAAAAGATATCAAAATATACAAAAGTTTGTGTGAATTTTTAGTAATATATGTGTAATATTAATTTAAATATTTAAAAAAAATAACATTACCATGTCACTCGAAGAGATACTTAGTTATATAATTATAACCCAGCGTACTTGCACGGTTTCGATTTTATTCTTTCATCACCTTGCCATCATATAGCCCACTAGCTCCTCCCCGCGGCTTCGCCCGCAATTTCACCCTCTTTGAAAAGGGTGGAATTAAGAAAACCCTTTCTTAGTGGTTACCTATACTTACACAAATTACGAATTTCTCATCTCTAGGACCAGTGCAGCACATTTTTTTTAAACTAAAATTCTCAAAACAACCTTTGCCGAGACAGCTAATTAAGTATATATTTACACAAAAGTATTTAAGTACCTATTATATTCGTCGTCTAGCTACCATAACACAAGCCTAGTTGCTTAGCTTGGAGCTAGATGGCGCTGTGTGGAATGTCCCACAATATTTATTTATTATCAGGTTACTTAACAAAAATTAAACAATAAAATTGCAATATAATGATTTATTCTTCAATATATAAGCGCAATAATTTTGCTTTGACTGTCAAAATATTATTATAGAAGCAGGTACAAGTGATGTTTACAACACTTAAACATAATTTTCATTCAATTTTACATATATATAAAGTTACAATAAGCTGAATGTTATGATTTTACAAAAATCACCTTGTGACTTTACATTTATTAAGTAGTTAAGTATATAATTATAAAAACTAGTTACTATAAAGTACAAAACTTGAATAAAATCTTCAAAGATCAAAGCGCTATTTATAATAATAATATTGTAGCATATTTTTATTTATTATTTTTTTAAATGTAACTTGTTACAAAATGTTTAGGCATGTAAAAATATATTATTAATTATGTTAAATCTTAAAAAACAACAACAAAGTTAATTTATTGCAATAGTAATGTACTATCACAACTTCCAGGATTTAAGGCTGTACCTAGTTTTCGCGGAAACCAAAGACAATCTAGATTTTTGCAAAAATACCCAATTTAAAAATCGAAATTCTTCACGGTCCATTTGCATATAACTTCATTTCCAACATCTTAATAGGCTAATTATGCTTTTATACTGCCCTAAATTGGCTAATTAAAGTATTTAACGGATTTTGGCTGATTTAATTTATTAACCAATTCGGTTAAGTTAGTTCTGTCAATTTAAGGTTGTTCCAAAGCATAATTTCGCTATTATGAGGTTGGAAATTATTGTCTTAAGAAATAGACCGCTAGGAAATTAAACTTTTCAATCTCTAATTAGGTATTTTTTGCAAAAATATACCTATATTTTTATTCCCGCCAAAATGACACTGCGCAGCCTTAATGGAAGGAAATATTGAAGAACAAGTGTTATTATCGTTAGAATTCCAATGAACAGATAGTAAAACAAATTCTCGAAAGAGTTAAAGAAAACTGGTCACCACAAGCTTAGCTTTGTACGGACTTAAGTAGATGGCGATGTAAAATATATCATTAAATATTTATTTCTAACTTCTAATGTTTATTAAGGAAAATACTTATTAACAAAATACTAGTAATGATTATCTTGTGCTTTGGTCAACTATCTGAACATTGATAGATAAGATGATGCGAGAAATTGAACGGTTGAAACAATCCCATACCTTCTATAGATAATCTTATAGTCAAGATTACTGTGACGGTACATCCAACTAAAAAGCGACCTTTAAATACTCAGAACTTTCCAAGCCCTAATCTAAACGGAATAGAGTCATATCTTCTTCTATACTTAAATAGATTCCATGGACATCTCTATTGTGCTCAAAATCAGGCCCATATCAAAGTTCCTTGCATTTAAAAAGCCCTCGAAGACTCACAGATCTGTAGTCTTCGAGGGCACCTAGTCATCTAAAATCAGAGACAAATTACCTATACTATAAAAGAGAGTAGACCATAAGACTTTAACATGCTCTACAATTAACGGTTAACAACTCTGCCTTATAAGACAATATTTCAAGTAACTGAGACCCTTTAAATCGGGATCAAAATGTTGCCATTTAAAAAGCTCTGATGTAAATAATGCATAACATTTCACAGCGCCATCTAGCCCCAAGCTTAGCAATTAGGCTTGTGGTATATACTCTAGTATAGATAGGTATTTTATCTTCATGTCCAATTTATAATCAGTACATTCAATTTCTTGTCATACAAGACAACAATTAACGTCAAACTGTGCTCTGTAATAAATAATATTTTATCACAATATTATCAACAATATAAAAATAAATGCTCGCGCGACTGACTGTTTAACTACAGTACGACTAGGTACACTGATACGCAAAAGGCACGAATTCTAAGTCTGCATGTAAATATTAATATTTATAATATACTTAACACAACAATCACAAAGAAAAAAAGTTTCTTGGAACAAGAAATAATCTTCTCCCTGGATACGCTAGAGAATTAATTTCTTGATTTTAGTAAAAAATCTTAAAATGATAAGCAATATTCTTAAATAAAGAATACTGCTTATTATTTTCAAGAAATTTAATAAAAACAAGAGAGTTATTCTCTAGTGTCTTTATAGAGAGGATTATTTCTCGCTTCATGAAGCCTGCTTTTTTATGAATGAGATACAAACGCCCATTTAAAGTTGATAGGTCTGAAATTACAGCGAAAGAATACACGCATTTTTCTTCCTACAGGTTAAACTTAATCACAAACCTATCAAGTAACAGTCTTCACATCGCTATTTGATTATAGAATTTTCTGGTGTGAACATAGCATACCGTTCCTTGACAGCTGAGACTCGTCAACTCACTTGAGGTTGGCACAAACAGTAAAACTGCAACTTTAGCCCTACCAACTTATTTGGCGCGTACTATACCTTGAAAGATTTATAATTCAACTTGAATATTCAAAAATGAAATGGTAGTACATAATTTTGATTACCAGTGCCGCAAACATCGAGTGCTTGGACTGCATATGCACACACGGCTTTGAAAGAAATATTTAAGAAACAAATTAACATATATTTCACACTTATGTTTAAAACTAGAAAACTTTCTGTTTTGTAATAGTACAACTCCAGTTATTACAATTCATCGTTTATCTAGTTTATTCGGACTATTGTTTTGAGTTTTTAATAAAACATTAAATTATTGAAATTGATCAATATTATACGCAGTCCAATAGCACTTCCATGACGTTATTTAAGCCTATTTTCAAGTAAAAAAAAGTAGATTTCCCTTAATATAAATCTACTTTTTTCTCTATAACTTTTCTTTGCGAACGCCTTTAGCGTTAATTACTTGGAACAACGAATTGCTAAAATATTGACAGAGACACTTTATGATGTTAAACGCATTAAAAAACAGAAACAATCTATTAGTTATCTTAAATCTCTAAACATCAATTTTTCACGTCTTCATCAAACAAACGGTTAATTTTGCTTGTAAAATACATTGTGACCAGTTAATCTTGATAACTAAGTCTTATCTAATATATAAATCTTAATGTGTCGTCTTTGCTCTTAACAATAATATATCACGACTTAATCTGAGTTAAAGCACCTTATATCTATCGACTTATACATATTTAACACATAAAATATTTTATGGAATATATCTCTATTATAATCTGAATATATTTTTTGTAATAAAATAATTATGTTTTGGAATATAACAGGGAGGTATTAAATTATTAATTGTACTGATTATGTTATGTGATGTTTTCAAACGAATACGAACAGAAAGTAGACTAGTCATTAAATTAATATATATTCATAGAAAATATATTGTTTAGGTATAATTTCTTCCCTTACCGCTTTCAAAATCAGATCTCTTAGAAAATAAATATTTAACACAGATCAAAGCAAAATTAGTGAACTTAAAATTAAAACGATCGATCGTGGTATTTGTTAGAAATCTAAAATAAAATAAAAATAAAATGTGAAATACCTACCTAAAACTGTCTCACAGCTTGTTAAGTTTTATCAACGAAATGGTGATTCGAATTCACAACACATAAAATGAGTTACATTTTAATTTGTAATGAATAGACATTAGAATTTTTATCTTTCAATTTAAATCTGCGGTTTTTAGGCACCTTTTATATTCATTGTGCATATTTAAATGTTTAGGCACCATCCATACATACTATAAGTTGTTGTACTACACAGTAGACATACGTTTTCGTTTCGAAATAAATTCCCCGCCCGGTTATCAATCTACCACTATTATGACGTATTCTTGTTTCGCGAACTTACATTGGAAATGGCTGATATCCTTTGTATCTGTTGATAACAATATCTAAAGATACTAGACAGTAATTGAAAAGTTATCTATTGTAACAAACTTAGGCACTATTAAAATTTTTATCGTTTAACGGTGACACTATTTCGAATTTCTCAATTATTAATTATTTAATCGCTAAATTATACATACGTATACAATGTCGCAAATAAGTTTTGGACCCGACAAAATGGTTATACAAAACTCTACTAAACGAGGCATCCGTCGTTAAGGCCATTGCTGAGTTTATTTTGCGTATCGGGAATCGTTCCCTGGTAGTTGTGGCACTGTTGGTTAGCTTGCATGTTGTAGTTTACCTCCGGGTCGTAGTATTCCTGTTCCGAGTCGATGGGAACCAAGAGGTTGGTCGCTTTTGGGAGGTATCCGTCTGTCGTGACGTAATTAACTTCGGCGTTAGGCGGAATACTGAGAACGCTGTCAGGCCTGTTGTAGTCGTTCTCTATTAGTTGTGGAGCGACGTATACCGCATCAAACGACGATATCGTGTCTATAGAAGAATCACCGTTCAGAGGCGTGACGCAGGTGTAGCTGGACGCTAGAATATTTGCAGATTCGGGTCGAATGTACGGCGAATGCGCCTCGTAACTGTTTGGGAATGTTGTTGGAGATTCGTACGAACGAATCATGTTGTAATGCGTCGTCGGCGAGCCTCGAGCGTTCGTGTTGTTCTTGACACACGAAGCTGCGTGTAGAGATAACATGTCGATCAACTGCCGCTTCTGAACTTCCAAGTCCTGAAACAAGTGCGACCTTAGTTAACATCAAAGTAAAATAATCTTAACGCTTTGTTGTCATTAGATAGTAATGTTTGTATAAAGAGTAAATTATAGGGGGCAGGTATCAACAATAACATAGTTATATTTTCTTTAAGGTGTCGAGGTCTTATCACCTTTACAGCCGACACTACAATTAAGACTAATGAGTGGATAGTTAACTTCTATTGTTATCACTTGTAGACGTCAAAGCTGATAGCAAAAATGCTGCTATAAAAGTATTTTTGAATCCTATTAGAGGGAGCCAAGATCTATTTTACCTTAAGCTGTGCTTTCAAATCTATGTTCTGGTTCTCCAAGACTTCACTTTCAGTTACCAAGTTGACTGTCCGCTCTCGTTTCTTCATTCTGCACTTGGTTGCTGCTATTTTATTCCGTTCTCTTCTTCGTCTTCTTCGTTCCTCGTCTTCTGGTGTTAACTGTAATACGGTTACTTATGAATATTCTACTTTAAGGAAGGCTATAAATATTAATTAACTAAACGATAAAGGGGACCTGCTTAGTATATCTAAATTCGAGCCATTCATATTCGCTACGCCGATCATTTCTCATTGCCATATCGTCGTCTTTCAAATTCAGGAAGTGAAGTCACGACAGGCAGCGGTCGCATTTGCTATGCCTACTTCGTAAACTAATAAAATGATCAATCATACCGTTGAATTATAATGCATACGATTGCGTCTATAAAAGTTGGTTCAGATCAGATTGGCAATCTTCCGTGCCTATCTTTATTTCATTCCTTGAACAGTTGCGGGTGGTTTATATAACTCAATATATTGTCATTCATGATCCACATACTAATGTTATCTGCGAACTATTTGAATATATGTTATTCTATTATTGTTTTATTATTTATATCGCTACCGTTAAAATACACGTCCTTCGCCAGGAAAATATAAATAGCCTTAATTAACGCACGTACGTAAAGATAGAGACGATTCTATGAAACGCGTTAGTTGCATTGTTATTCAGTTAACACAATATTACTCATTCTTCTAGCCTTTAACATAGTTTCCCAAATAAAACAAACATTTACAGTATCAAAGAATGATTCGTCATTGTTTCAGCTGTAAAACATGTGAGATGGAATTTGTTTAACATACTTTTTTTTTTATAAAAAATTGAATTCTGAACACGTGCGACGAAATATTACAAAAGCAACAAGAAATATTGCTATGCTATGAAATGATCATATATGCAACTAAATACTTGCATTCAAAGTAATAGGTATCTATTATTTGAAGACGTGACTATTCAGAACCTACAATTTTATTATACTTCACATAGGGAGTTAAATTAGTAAGAAGATTGCGGTCAAAAGGTTTTAGTGTGCCAAGAGCGCAGCTAACAGGAAAATATAAGGCTCTATTCCAATAAAATACTCAATCCTAAACACGCCTATTCTTTAGTTGTAGATTTGTCATCTCCATTAGGGTTTCTGAGTATTAGTTATGAAAAGGTTTCATTCAAACTTAGTAGGAGCCTACTAAGAAAACGGTTTTTGTTATAAAACGATTCATCTTTAAGTATCCGGATACATTGACGTAGAAAAATGTATACTTTGACCATTTTGTTAGTCAAATATATGTAAAGACTAAAAGTAATAAGTGTCTGTTGGTACAATCGCGTACAAACCTCAATAAACATAGTCACACCATTATTATCTCAAGTTAATACATTTCCGGTTTGTTTCATCAGTCAAGTGCTGATAACTTTAGCAATCTCACAGATAACACATAATTCCATCTCCTGCAATTAGGAATGGAAGCATTTTGTGATAAGTTATTTTTTACTCAGCACTTGGTTACCTATCCGCAAAGTTATTTTAGGTTGCAGTAGGTATATTTCTTTTCTGCAATTACTTTGTTCTGTGGTAACATTTTTTGGTTTGTTTTATCAACAAAAAACCTACAATTTATCTAAATCTATATGCATCAACATTCGCCTAAAATTCTGAATAGGATTAAAATGTACCTACCTAAGTGTTTTTAGGATAAGGACTATTTCATTCTTTCACAATATTTTGAGTTAGCTTGGAAAATTAGATGGTCCGCTGATGGGTAAAATATAGGAGAAGTCTTATATTTTAAATCAGCATATTATAGAGCTTACGTTTAGTGTATAAGTAGGTACATACGAACGAAACTTACCCCCTCTGATTTTGTCTGTAGCGTGTGACTGCTGTCATAATCGTCGTCGCTTTCTTCTTTCTTCATTCTTTTCATTCCCCCATCGGTATCGCTCCCGGACATCTTCCGTTTCGACTCGATGGACAGCTTCAAGCCGGCCTTTATTAGTTCCGAACACGTCTGAAAACGTGAAATATCTTATTCTAACAAACAATATTCTTGAGTTAGTTGATTCTTCATTAAATTTTGCAGTCTTTTTTGTTCTAATGTACTAATTCAAGGTCCCACATCGATCAATTTTCTTTCTCAATTGATGGATTTTGTACCTTCATTTTTACAAATTAGTACGTAGGTAATCAATCATACTATTCATTACTTTGATTTGTTTAACATTGATCTGCGTAATGATTATTGTGGGCAGAATAAGTATTTATGTAAGTAGGTACCTAAATATACACGGATGTTTACTATAGCGTACGTTGGAGGACTGCACAGCAACATTTTCCTAAGTCGTGAGTTTTTACATCTGCCGTGATTCACGGCCACTTCACCTTGTGTGATTCCATCAAGGTCGCTTCAAGACTTACCTACGTATGAAGTTAATAAACGCATTAAGTAAATGCATCTGCAATTCTTATTCTATTGTACCGATTGCAAAAAATAAACAGCTCATTGAATAATAAAATTAATATCAATGAAGTTTGTTTTTCTCACAATTTTATACGTCCGTCCATTGTGTAGACAGTCGTTTACATCTGTACTAACGTAACAATCTAGACAAAAAGTGCTAGTTTTATTCAATAGGTAATAACGATAATTTTTTCAAAGGACGAAGGCAATTTGCGTGTTCGTTCATTTTCTTTACGATCTGTATCGTCGTCTTATCGTCAACACGAAAATAGTAATCTTAAAATAATAGTCGCGTTTGTTTATTCGTGTTGCGAACATTAGTGGTATTAGTTTAGCTACACATTAAATGCTCGAAATACTTAGAAGGTTAACTTTTATTTGGTATTTATCTAAATATATCACAAGACATTAAACACTACCTCTATTATCATCTCAACAGCGAGCCTATTATGGATCTTATTGTAGGGCGGAGGGTGCTAGCCTCCTTACCTAATCTAGCAATCCTATATTTGTACTTTATGCAATATGGCAGCACATTTTTTTCCTTTTACCACGTTTAAAAAAATTCTTGTTAATGTCGCTGCAAACGTGACGGGATTTTTGCGGTGCCGGACGAAACGTGATATGTTTATATGAAACGCTGGCAAGAAATGTCACGTCCTATCCGGTACGGGGAAGATCACGTTAATGTGGTCGACGAGCGAGCACATTATGAAAAATGCACGTCATGTCCCCGTCCCGTCCGAGGTTTTTCCCGCTACGTAAGCAGAGACCTTTAGACTGTTGACAATTAAAATGAAATTATATTAAAAAGAATGACGACGCTTAGTCGTAGAAACAATTAACCTCTAAGTGAAAGAAGTAACTGTGTATGGTTTTTACCTTCTGTATGCTGGGCGGATTGCTTGAGGCTGGCGATGTGGCCGACGATCCGTTGGACATAGAGGAGTTGGAGTCATTTCCGCTTCCGGGCTGAAACGTCAGGCATATTAGTTGCCGAGGCCGCTAACCGAAACTAATGGATCGTTTTCCACCTGGTTGACTTCGTGTTACTGGGACATGTGAAAACGATGTAGGTATAGGAACTTACGTACTTTTATCGTTCCGTACCTCAAAATGTAAAAAAAGGAAACCCTTATAAGATCACTCTCTTGTCCGTGTTTTATTTTGATAATCCTAATCGTGAAACTTATCAATTTGCCTATTAATTTCAGTTTAATTGTTTATGCTAATCCCTTAAATGGATACCTTAAGAGGAAAGGGTACCGGAGGCTTTCTCCATACAAACTATTACAAACGTAGTCGACTGTTTTCTCCCTGGATAATTACACTAGAGCAAATATTTTTGGTGCATAAAACTTATAACTGCCATGACCATGCCCCTATTTTTTGATTTTTTTAATTTTATTAATTTTAATTTCTATGATAATTAGAAAATGAAAAAAACCAAAACATAGGGGCATAGAGATGGCAGTTATAGGTTTTATGGCACAAAAATATTTGCTCTAATGTCTTTATCCAGGGAGGAAACAGTCGACTACGTTTGTATGGAGAGCGCGCAGGTACCCTTTCACCTTAATAACGCTAATGGTCAAGGTACAAAACTTGCACGTTTCACAGGTTATCTACAAATGAATATGCATTTTAAAAGATCGGTATTAATTTAATGTCAATTCAAGGATACAGATTTCAACATGCGAGCCTAATTTACAATTTACTATCAGATAATTAATTAACCAATTGTCCTATTGTTTTGTCACGCTCTAAATTCCCCGTCATTCATATTTCACGGCAATAAAGCTCAGTCACTTTACGACCGAGAGGACAAGATAATCGGAACTACAAATAATGTGTGTATAACTGTGATAACTAAGTCGATATCAAGTGTAACTGTGGCGCCATAGAGTCTGCATCTCGTTGTAAACATGGAGTCTGCATAAGGTGCATGACCTCATGCAAACTGACTGGCTACTGTTATCCAATGTTTATACAGGAGCGATGGGGTCACGTGATTACATTACGTGGCGTCCAGCACTTGGCAGACGTTCAAGACGCTTGTAACACTTATTTTACATGCTAGCCGTCGCACCACTATGTGACCCAAGCTAGAAGGATCCTACGTGCGTTGTTAGCTCATAGACTCTGTGAAAGCGCGAATTGCAAGTTGCAACAAGAACTGCTAGTAGGTATTGGCTATCTATACGTTAATTGACAGGCAGACAATGTTTTCTTGTACTTAGTTTATGTATTTCTATTCTTAGTTTAACGGCCTTTTTACATAATGAACGTCTCGCAGAATGCAATAAATCACCATAATATTTATGTGTGCCAGCATTGTAGAAGAAATAATTGTAAGGTAAATCCAACTGAAGCTTACTATTATTATGAAAATGGAGATGCTCACCTTGAATCCGGAAGATTTGTCGTAACCGAACTGGTCGAGTTGGTCGAGTGGGTTTGTCATGGTGATGACATCGTTGACGATTTCCGGCGTCCGGAGGGTAGTGGTGCCCCCGGACTCGGCAGCCAGCAGGTTGATCATGGCACTGCTCAGGTTCACGTTAACGCTGAGGTTGTAGCTCCCGTCACCCTCACCCACCGCGGCCGTCGGCAAGGGAGAGGTATCCTCGCACTTTATAGTCGGCACTGTTGAGCTCATGCTCGACGAATTCATTATATCTTTATAAGGAGCCAGTTTCGCTTCTTTTTGGTAACGGTTCACAATAAAAATTATAGCACCTTAATCTAAAATCACGGTAACACTAACACTAGTTAAATTAAAATATCACTGATCGTGGTAAACTGGTTACGAATGGCACTTAATGTCTTCCCCTCAAGAAGTCTTCACGGATAAAACGTTCGTTCACCTGGTTTTACACCTGAAAAGATACAAATGCACTGTTCAATATTATGATAAATCAGGTTTTACTTTGCGCAATATGGAACTTGAACTGAACGTGCAATTTAAAATACTAGTTACCAAGTAGCATACCTATACATATCTTAGCACAAAAGATAGGTACCTATCTAAAGTAGCTAGTAGGTATCCATACCTAGGTTACTAAGTGTGATTTCTCGGTAATGATATGCAATGCACAAGAAATTTGAATCATACATAAGATGAACCATAAATTATTACTAAGTAATGAAGTGTGGAACATTTTGGCAGATATTTGTGAACATCTCAAAGAATCCATACATTTTAAAATGTGTACTTTTCCATTGTGCACTGTTCAGTAAGTTGCTTGGCAGGGCACACGTTTTGCGATTGGCCAATTCGGTGGGGCCCCTGTCGAAACAGTGCATGTGGCTGGTTTTTAATTAGACCCATCTGAGCGCTCACGACCTCGTAGTCAGGATGCTTCTCCAATAAAAATGCTTTTTACAAGCCCCAATTGAACGCGAGCTATAAAATTAAAACTACGCGCTTTTTACGACGTATTTTAACGCTGTTCCGTGTAGCGCGTCGCTTCTATTGTTCGTAGCTGAGGCGCGGTATCGCGGGGATTAGCTAGCACTAGGTACCAGACGAACACAAGGACATGCATGGATTAAGCAATTAACAAGCACCACGATATCGGTGCTAGTTTTAGACTACATTAGATAAAAGTTAAGTAGATATCGCATTTAGGACACATACGCCTCGTTTTATCAGCAATTCAAACAGGAGCTAAATCCGCCAGATCCATATATAGCTCGACGACTGGAAAGCTGTTGGACGCCTTGACCTGGCGTATATCTTTTTATCTCATATCTGTCGCACGTAAACACAATAAAGCACCGAGTCAAAGTTAACCTACTTGCGAACAGTTTGTTCATTCTACTCGCGGACCGCAAGGAAAATAATATGTATGTTCGACGAAGTCACCAATATGTCACACAAATATGCAAGACTCAATTTCAAGGCCAGTGATATTCTAGGAAAATAATTGTACCTATTTTCATACTGATAGGTGCTAACTAACCGCAAAACAGTTGGTAACTTTTGGTTTTGTTCCGAAATATGTGATTTATCCCTATTTAATCGTCGTTGTTTCATTCTATTTCAAAATCAACATTTACAATTCACACATCACCCACTTGAAATGCAAAAGATACCTAGGTACTTATCGTTCTAAGTTCCATGGCTAAGTAAAAAAAATAACGTTGACGTTTTGCGCAATGTTTACACAAGTTTGTAGACAGGGGCAACTTGTACAAAGAAGAAACAAAACTGCATAAGTAATAAGCGAAAACCTTAGACGAAAACTAAGGAAAAGTTTATAGCAATCTTTGTAAGGTTCATATTCACTTTGTCCGTCGGAAAGAAGGTACCTATATTGACACTTGAAACCGAACAAGTTCGTGTGGGTGCCAATAGCCTTATATCGAATATGCAAATTACTTAATGTAGTAGGACGTCCGTACCCGAAATGGGGGGAAGAAATAACTCTAATGTATCCGCTCTCTGTTGCGTGGGTTTTGGATTAGTTTTATATACCTTTTATTGCAGGCACCTACTACTTTGTGACTGCAATTCTTATATATTTTAAATGCAGAAAGTTAACTCGTGTTATTTGATATTGAAACACTGTTATGTTTGCTAACTTACTACACCTACACTATAAAATGACATTACTACCTTCCTTGACTTTAATTTAGCTGCTTTCCATTTTGAACATGTCTGTAAATAGGTACTGTAGGTATAGAATATAATACATTTTCTTTTACGACGCAAATTGTTTCGTCTATCTCTACTCCTATAGATTCGTATCCCCATTTTGCCTTCAGCTTATGGAAATAAGAGCGTCTCGACGACTTGGTAGAAGTTGCCATGAGTTTTCAAGAAAAGGGGTCGCGATGCCCGGTTCGAAAACGACGTAAAAGCTAAGCTTAGCTTAGGTTCATATGTTCTTTTGTCTCTGTTATGGTTGACGAGAAATGGGTGACCCAGATTCGACCGCGCCCGCTGCGTAGTATGGTTATATGCGAGTGAACTTAATTGCATTTTTATGAGTGGATCTTTAATTATCATTAAGCAGACTGTAAGTATAACAGTTTCAGAGCCTCCTATTAAAAATATCAGGTTAGTAATTTCAATAAATTTCATTCGTAATATCTCGTAAAATATTTATTTTCTATTGCTCATTTAATGCTCTGCCAAAATATGAAACACTCAATTATCCACAGTAATTATGACAGACAGGTAACAAATGCTTTGTTGAATAGATACAATAAAGTAATGAAATAAATCCAAATGCATGTTATTCTATTCGGCCTTATTGTTATTCAAATTTAGAGGACGTAATTTTTTACTTGTCGTGTCTGGCATTAACGTGAACAAAACAATACAAAAACCATTTTGCTTCTGAACGGAAATAACAAATTTTAAAGTTACCATCAGAATTAGATGTCTACATATGCGAACGATATTAATTTAAGAAACGTTTCGTATTTATTTTATTATTTTTATCGTGAGAATGTGATTAAGTTGCTTTTAACTTCTAATGCTTGCTGTAAGAACCAATTTCACACGGAAAATAAATTTATTTTTTCCATTGAGATATTTATCAAACATTGTGGGACTTGCAGATTCAAACTCCAATCATTATTTGATTGATTTCATAAAACTGGTTCGGTTCCCGAATTGACCATGGAATTCTAGAAATAGCGGCTACAATAAACCCTATTGTCTCGCGATTAATTCAATAATGACACGGCACGAAAGCAGATCATCAATAAAGCTGTCAAACCCAGCACGATACTGCTACGAAGGTTTATTCATCATGTCTGCTTATTGACTTACTTCGTCATATTGTTGCCTATAGTAATATAAATTCTACTGGTAATAATTGAAACAAGATATTGTTTGGAAGAAGAATTAATAAGTATAAGTTACATGGTAGTGTTAAATAGTATGGCATGCATAGTTATATGCCCCCTGGACAAAGTCGTGGTGCCAAGTGATTCGTCGCGTTCCATCATGTTATCTAGGCATGCCGTTCTTTTAGTAGACGCGCATGCTACATTCTCGACCTCACCGACTCTTCCCATCAGGTATTTTGAGAAAAAAACCTAATATCTTAAGTAGATACTTTTGTAATTAATACCTGCCAACATTAACTTAGTTACGTGTTCTTTGAAGATTTTTCTTAAAGAAAGATGTAAAATGTTTTCTTTCAGGCAAGTAGGTAACCGTCCTAAACGAAATGCTTATCGGAAAATTACGCAATAAAGATAGGAAAATGGACGATATTATGCGGCTTTATGTTTGAACAAGTGATAGGTAATAGGTAGTAATAGGTACCTATATCTGTAAGCAAACAGGCTGTAAATAAATAGTTAAGTAGGCATGGAAACACATTTCTAAGAAAAGATGATAAGTAAATAAATATTGCAGGACATTTCACACATCGCCACCTAGCCCTAAGCTAAGTAACTAGACTTGTATTATGGGTGCTAGACAACGGATATACCTACTACTTATATACTTTTCTTTTGTAAATATATACATAACTATAATACATAGAGACAACCAGACCACAGACAAATATCTAAGCATAAATACTTGTCTGAGGCGGGATTCGAACCCGCAACCCTGTGTTTGGCAGTCCGGCGTTGTGACCATTGTCATTGTGCCAACTGGGTCGTCAAAATAGTGATAGATTAGGCACATGTTCGGCTGCATAATTGCAGACCCACCGTAGAGCTCCAAAACGGCTGTTATAAGAATGTTTTCAACACAAGCAAGATTCTAGGCACCTGCTTTAGTTGAAGTTTAAAGTCTTCCAACTCATCAATTTATCAAACAAAAATTATTAGAATGAAAACATTCCAATAATAGTAATTTTAGAACTCTACCGGGGGCTTCAATTATGCAGCCGACTGGTACCTACGGTTGGAGTCAGAATTGCAGACGAATCGTAGAGTTCTAAAATTTGTATTATTGTAATGTTTTTATTCTAATAATATTTATCTAATAAATAATTCATGAGTTGAAACACTTTAAACTTTAACTCGAGTAAGACCTTAGAATCTGGCTTGAGTTAAAAACATTCTAAAAATAGCAGTTTTAAATCTCTACGGTGGGTCTGTGATTTTGACTTCGACCGTACACTGAATGTTTCAAAGTTTGAGCTTACCAAAATAAAAAAAACAACACCAATTACAACAACAAAAATTGAATTTTAGCCATGTTGGAGATACCAAAGAGGCTTTCGAATTGCTAGCCATTAACAGATTTGTACTAGCACTTCCAGCCAATCAAATCAAAATAAACTTAATATTTTTTTTACTTAAATTTTACATAAGTTTTGGAGGTCTACGGTGGGTCTGTAATTCTGACTTCGACCGTACACTGAATGTTTCAAAATTTGAGCTTTCCAAAATAAAAAAACATAAACACCAAATTACAACAACAAAAATTAAATCTTTGGCCATGTTAGAGATACCTAACCTAAAGAGGCTTTCGAATTGCTAGCCATTAACAGATTCGTTCCAGCCAATCAAATCAAAATAATCTTTATATTTTTTTTATTTAACTTTTAATCAACAGTCCAACTTAGACTTAACATTAGATAATTTGGCTTGATTTTATGATTGCTCTCCGATTAAGGCCAATGTCAATTAAAATTGTTAATCATTTTAAGGAAGGTATATTAAAAATAATCGAATATTTGATGAATTGATTTAATGAATGTTGACTATCCACGTGTAACGGTTTTGAGATCTAACTTTGGTTAAAACAGCTTTTTAAAATGTAAATGTAACCCATATATGATGACTTTTTTAAAGTTGTGCCCATATTTGTCTATAAACTTGAAAAACAAAACGTTATTTTAGCAATTTCTCTTTTTTTTTTTTCTTCTTATACGAATCTACCTACTGAATTCTACCAACGAGGTTACCAACCCGCGGAAAACTCGCATGTCCCCGCAGTCCCGGGGCTCTATTTTTGAATCGCTCGTGTGACAAAGCTTCGTCGTATACGCCTACAAGTCACGCTCGACTTCCAAGTCGCATGACACAAATTTACTGTATTTTTGAATCGTTCGTCGTCGAAATTTAAAATGTCAATTTTTATTCGTTTTACGCAGTTATTTGAAAAGCGGTAATTACCAGCGAACATCCGATATTATCCCAAAAGAGATAAATATTTTTCAAAGACCGTTTCCGAATGTTTGACTATGATTGTTTGATGTTTATTCTACCACTCGCCTGTCGGCGACGAGTGGTGGAGACCACTCGTTACGATGGAGCGATTCAAAAATAGCGAATTTCCGATGTCGAACGAATATCAGTAGAAATCGAGCGCTCGACGCGGGGCGAACGATTCAAAAATAGGGCTCCCGGACATAGAGGCGAGTGAGTAACTGGTAGAGTTTCTGATGGGCTTCCACCCTCAGAGAGTGGAAGACCACAATGCCCTACAAACCCACTTACACTCGCCCTTATGCAACAAAATACAAAATGCGCACTTAAGAGGAAAGGTACGCTCTCTCCATACAAACGTAGTGGACTGTTTCCTCCCTGGATAATGACACTAGAGCAAATATTTTTGTTGCATAAAACTTATAACTGCCATGGCCATGCCCCTATGTCTTTTTTTTTTTTCTTTTTTCTTAAATCTTAATTTCTATTATAATTAGAAAATGAAAAAAACCAAGACATAGGGGCATAGTCATGGCAGTTATAGGTTTTATGCAACAAAAATATTTATGCTAGTCTCATTATCCAGAGAGGAAACAGTCGACTACGTTTGTATGGAGAGAGCGTCGGTACCCTTTCACCTTAAGCATCATCCCTCATGAATCTCATGATGCATAAGGGCGCGTTTTTACCTACTCTACGTAGGTACATGTTAATACGTAGTAAATTATAGTTTGGCACATCTTTAATACGTAGTGAAGTCTTTGGTTTAAGAATTACTTTGGTCGAAAACAATCCAAAATACAATTTCTTCTGCTTATAACGCCGTATAGTAACACCAAAATCGTCCGTCCTTGACACTCAACAGCGGACAAAAACTATCGTTCGTAATTTCGGCGCGTCTCGGCGTTCGGTGGGTGTGTTCCATCCGAATTAACACGCACACATTCACACGCGAATCCCTATAACAACCATAGATTAAATAACTTCAGACCGGTTACGATATATTGTGGGTAGGCACTTAGACAGGTAGGTAGGTAAACGCACACTGCTTGGAGGAGTAATTGAAGAGTGTAATGTGCCACTTGGACTCGTGTTGAGGTCAACAATTTATAGGTTGGTACTTTAATTTGCTCCACTAGAGTCTAAATAACACCTACACAGAAATCCAAATTTATACGGTAGGTAGGTATGCTATTTTCGTTTTATGCAATAAGTATCTAGGTACTGATAGCAGAAATTAGATAAAGAAGATACGTTTTTAAGCGACAGCGCGACGCAAAGGAGGGTTTAATATGTTTATTATTCAATGCCGCATTAGTGCAGTAATTTTATTTTCATCTTAACCATCAGTTTATTCTTCAATTGCAATAACATGAATTCTATTGGTGAATAATTGGAAAAAGTCAGTAGATAATCATAAAACGTTTCAGTTAAAGACCCAAATGTCATAAAGTACAGCAATTAACGATATTCACAGATCGTATATCAAGTACAATCCAGGTTAAACCTTGAATGAATTTATAACGTGTTGATATTTCTACTTACATTTACGTAATATTTGCTGTAACTTGTTCTTTAATGTTTCTTATTTAGTATCATAACATGAATGGACGTGGCTTTAACGTAGTCAATTAGGTTAATTGGGACAACTTTTTTAATTATAATAAATTGCAATTTATAAGTAGTTTTATGTATACTTAATACTTTTTATAGGGGGTTATAATTTTATACTCAACTAGCTGTGTCCCGCGGTTTCCTTTTTACCCCACTAGGGGTTTAATTTCTAAAAATCCTTCCTAAATGCGACCTATATACGTCCTAAAAGCTCGCTCATGTGAAATTCGTAACCCTTGTATCTACTTTCAGAGATTTCGAAAGGAGTCTTTTTCTCTGACATAAATAAATATAAACAATACTACGAAGGCTAAAAACTATGTTGCCTTTTTAAGTTGGGTAGGGAATAGCAATGTCATTTCTGCCATAGATGTACAATCTTCACAAAACAAACGGCGCCTCTTCTGCACACTACCACAGACACTACCTTATAATATACAAATACAATATATGTAGGTACCTACCTACTACAAAGTGGTACCAACTTATATTTACTTATACGATGCTCGTGTAAGGAACAAAGGAAGTTTGGCTACGTAGTTTTTGAGACTGCCAAATTGTAGACAGTGGATTTGCAATTTAAATTGTGGTACTTAGTTACCTACACCTACGCGTATGAAAGTCATTTCAATAGTTATTGAAAAAATCCTTGAAAAGATTAATTAAGAATACTTATTTATGAGAAAAAATACCTCTATAAATATGAAATTGAAATACCTGACTAACTGACTAAAACGCACAACTAAAGCCAATAGACCATCGGGCTATTTTGCATACAGGTAACTATTATGTCTGACATAAGCAGGCATCCGCTAGGGGAGGATTTTGAAAAATTCAACCCCTACGCGGACGAAATCGCGGGTCAAAGACTGCTGACAATAAAATATGAAAATAAAATTAGTGTCCCTTCCTTTTTGTCCCTAAATAATATGCATAAACTATTCAATGACCAACTTCCTGAAGCAGATATATATCCTATAGGTCTACATTAAATATTTTAATATTACCTATTACAAAGCAGCTACACACCTAGTTAGTTATAATATAAACTAACCTCCCGATAAACCAATCTAACTTAGATACCTAAGTAATATAATAAGTTTCCCTATAAAGTATGGATTATGTTCT
The DNA here is from genome assembly GCA_907269075.1 of Idaea aversata. Lineage (NCBI taxonomy): Eukaryota > Metazoa > Arthropoda > Insecta > Lepidoptera > Geometridae > Idaea > Idaea aversata. Next base: position 7,494,345 of record OU026096.1, read on the forward strand.
AAGTTCTGATTAATTCTATTATGAATTGATAATAAATTGAGTAAGGCTATGATGTAAGTTTTCCTATTGAATTTACTTATAGCAAATCAAATTTATAATCAATCATATAAATCATTAGATATTTATGATGATTGGTGTGGTCTGGGAAAATGTCTTGTTTAGCTGATGTCTTTTCTTTATAGACTTACGATAGAGTTTACACGAAGGTAAATAAATTAGGACTTACTGAAAGAATATATTGTTGACGACCCAGTTGGCACAATGGTTACCATGCCGGACTGCCAAACACAGGGTTGCGGGTTCGATTCCCGCCACAGACAAGTATTTATGCTTAGATATTTGTCTGTGGTCTGGTTGTTTCTATGTATTATAAGTATATATTTACAAAAGAAAAGTATATAAGTAGTATATCCGTTGTCTAGCACCCATAACACAAGTGTAGTTACTTAGCTTGGGGCTAGATGGCGACGTGTGGAATGTCCTGCAATATTTATTTATTTATATTATGAGGTTGCGTTCCTTTCAAACTCATCTATTTGCGAGCACGTTTTGTAAACGGAAAACTGCAACAATCGATCACGAATGCACTTTGTCTGACGACCTCGTGTATTTTACGACAGGAAACCTATAAAACTATAATACCTGGACACTCACAAAGCTCGGTTAATTACAATTTACTATGCATATGTGTAGGTACGTAGGTAGATATGTAATAATTATATGTGCTCAACTAATCTTAATGATTCACTTGTCAAGGTCAACGGTGCAGTATGTTGGCGATTTCGTTTAAATTCCTATTGGCTTAACCTATTGAAATGACAAAATGATCGTGTGAATTTTTAAATAATGTGTTTTTACACTATTCCCCTTATTCCAAAACGAGGTTTAAGGATAGTCCGAGATGCAGATTTAAACCTTAGATTTAGACACAGATTTACTCGTGAACTATAGTCTAAACAATATCCCTATGGATTATATAGGGAACTATAGTCTAAACACTATCCCTAAAGATTATTTAAAAACAGTGTTTAGACTATAGTTTACGAGTAAATCTGTATTTAAATCTAAGGTTTAAATCCACATCTCGGACTATCCTTAAACCTCGTTTTGGAATAAGGGGGTATAAGATAAGACAAAAGTACCTATATATTTGCCATAAGTGCCTACATTTGTATGCTAAATAATGGCTCAGGAAGTAAAGATGCTCACACCCATGTTCGATACTTATGTTCCACTTTTGGGTAGATATAGTACCACAATATTTTGCTCAGATTTTGAAAAATAAAATGTAAAATGGAGATTACCATTCATAACGTCTCATAACGGGATTTACTTTTAAGGCCACATGTAGAACGCGAATCTAAGTAGGTATGAGAGAGTCTTACTGGACCAACTTTATTGTTTATGCACTGGTTTTTTTTTTAATTCTGAAAATAAAAACTATAAAATAAAACTGTTTCATACAAGTTATGTGATATTTTTTATCTATTAATTTTCCAATTTCGTTCTCTGCTATGACTAAGAAAGAAAGTTTGAAACAGTTTTATTGTTATTTTGACCTACAGGACAGGTCATACGGTTCGTGATGGTAGATTTAGATTATAATGTTTATTAAATCAAAATCATTCGAACGCAAACTGGTTTTCTTAATAACATCATTTTGCCAAAAAGCTGAGGTCATCGCACAAGAATAATATTTATCTTATTTATCTAATTTCTACACCCGGAACCAGCAGTATTCCTAAGCAGCTTTAATTTATTTTCAATTTGCGAAAAAATATATTAATAGATTGAGAGCTACCTACTCATTTATTGTAAATATACTTAACATCTTCAGTAAAAATTTAGCACAACGCTAATTTCACGGGCCTTGACTTTTACCATCATTGTAGTCTCCGAATCTTAATGTTAATCTTCCAACTTATTAAACGTACATACCTAAACATTTTGTAACACGCATAATTGCATACTTTACCTTTTGCCAAAAAAGTTAAGTATACCTACCACATTTTACAGAATTCAAGAATTCTTTCGAGGATTTCGTAGGCGTAAAACCAGTTTTCTGTCCCTTGAGCAAAAGACATTTTAATACGGACCCAAACAAAATATTACGATGTTATATTGAAAAAATAAAAAGCGAATGAATAGAGTTTTGGATGTTATCGATGATATTTTAAAACGTTAATGCAAATATTGGTTTAAGCTGATTTGATTTATGGATTATTTGACTTCTATGTTTACGTTGATCGCCCCGTTTCAACACGTACCTATTATATGTAGGTAGGTATTTAACCGATTTTTATTAAATTAACCCACATACGTTTTATTTTAATACAAAACAAATAAGCCAACCGCAAGATGCGGTTTTTATTTTTAAAATGGCATACCTACTACAAGTATGTGTTAATTTAAATTAAAGCTGGTGTTAAATGTACCTAGGTACGTACAACATTATGAGGACATGTTTAGCATCATAGAGACGTGAGAATATAAAAGTTGTATTTAATCTTATATAGGCACATTCTTAAGACACTACACAGTGACCTATATCTCGTTTATGTCCTTATCTATTCTGCCCACACTGAAACTTGCCTGATGCCACAATGTCATTTGAGTGTTACCTGCTTATTACCTACTGGATACTAAGTACTAAAGGTTTTATTCAAACTTACGTTATTTATTATTGTGTTTAAGTATGAACGTACCTATATTGTTTAATATTATTTAGATATTATTTAGATTCGTATAGATAGGTACGTTATAGGAGATATTTAGGAATGATGAAAATGTTAGTACATAATTTTAGGAAATCAATCTGATACAACAAATCTAATGATTATTTTAAATTCTTTATTAGTAAAGTAACACAGTATTCCGATTTCTCGACCACAAATTAGTTTAAAACAAAACTCAAATATTAAATATAGGTACCTACCTAATTTATTGAGAACGGTTCTGAAATTCAAGCGGTCATAAATTATTGTTCACAAAATGAACTCCTACATCAACAACAATCGAGTTTGACGCCAAATCAATTGCCTTCCCCAAACAAGAGCTCGTTTGTTCACAAATTACCATACGATGTTTAGACTTTACAGTCTAAATAACGTTCTAAAGCTCAAAAGAGAGAATATCGTTGTTATATTTTCTTTCTTTTAACATTGTTTAGGTGGGTACAATTTTACTTTAAAAGGCAAAGCTTTAGTCTACTTACTTAATAGCTTTTTGAAAGCAGATAAAACGAACTATACTGAAACATAGTAGGTACTATATACTTGCTAGCCGACCCCTAGTTAGCGTCTCACTTTAGTGTCGTTAGTTCCGCCATTTTTTAATTTAAGCCGCTGCATAGATACCTACATTGGTAAGTACCTATTGCACTAAATAATACGTACTTACTGAATACCATCAAAGCAAAATCTTAGTACAGAATGTGGGTTAGATGGCCTTGTATGAGTCGAAGACACGGTAATTGCAATAGTTTGATTAAGGCTTTTACGATCACGATACACGAAGGCACTGCATGGTGCCCATAACTATTTATAGGCCACTACGGAAGAGTATTAAGTTACGCATATAACGCCCCTGAAAGCAACTTAATCTGTTACGTGATGGCGCTTTTACGTGTCTGCGACTGGGACGGTCTACTTATACTTATATGCTAGCTCTATTTAGGTTCTTGATGGTTTATTTATCGCAAATCCTGATAAGAAGGTCGTTTAACCTTTTGTCTAATGGATTTTCTAATAACATACAAACATGGCGATTCAATTTTGAACTTACTACGGAGATTTTGTACGTAAAGTTTGTAACGTTAAAGATTAGGAGCTTTTTAATAAAGTTACGTTTCTAAATACTTATAACTAAATTAATTTAAAGTGTCATCTCAGTTTGCTTGTGACCATGGGAACTGCAAAGTTGTCGATACGTCAGATTTTAACAAAATAAAGAAAATAACGCGATTATATCCGTTGAATTATTTTAAATATAAGTTCAAGTCGCGAACACCTTAGAAAATACTAAATACTTATTAATTATTTTGTGTTGTGAGGTAAAATATAGGTTCCTTCTTTTAAACCTTTATGCGTGGGCAGATGTTTCAATTTTCTAGGTAATCATCACAGAAAAATAACCATTAAAATATTAATAGTAATGGGTAGTTAAATCGTTAAGTTATTCTAAAGCACGTGAGTGATCTAAGCAGTTGCATCATAAATTATTATTGTAAAGCTATCTGACCACAGCTTTACTGGTGGTTTTCTTACAATAACTTGTTTGTTTAGTTAGCTTTTTAATTGAACTAAATTTACTTATACTATAAATAATTATAAATATAATAATAGATTAGAAAAAGACTCATCAATAAATCTCTGAAAGTAAAGTGCTACAAGTTCGAAACTTTGCATGGGGTTTATTTTAGTACCTACGTAGGCGAGGATTTGTGGAAATTCGATCTCTGAAGGGATAAAAAGGGCTAAAAAAGGTTGTATGTGAGTAGTAACATTCATATTTGACGACCTAGTTGGCACAATGGTCACCATGCCGGACTGCCAAACACAGGGTTGCGGGTTCGATTCCCGCCTCAGACATGTATTTGTGCTTAGATATTTGTCTGTGGTCTGGTTGTTTCTATGTATTATAAGTATATATTTACAAAAGAAAAAGTATATAAGTAGTATATCCGTTGTCTAGCACCCATAACACAAGTGTAGTTACTTATCTTGGGGCTAGATGGCGAGGTGTGGAATGTCCTGTAATATTTATATATTAAGAAAAAGACTCATCAAGAAATCTCTGAAACTAAAGTGCTAAATGGGGTTTCTTAATTCTTTTAGTACGTAGGCGAGGATTTGTTACAATTCGATCTCTGAAAGGATAAAAAGGGCTAAAAAAAAGATTGTACCTAGTTAATAGTAACTTTTATCAATTATGTGTTTGTAGGAAATTAATATAACTTTTAGGAGAAAATAATACAGGTAACACCGTGAGGTGCCACTAGTGTAGGAAAATCACTAACGAAGTCATATAATATTACTAGCGACCCGCCCCGGCTTCGCACGGCTATATTATGCATGTATCATACATATAAACCTTCCTTGAATCACTCTATCTATTAAAAAAACCGCATCAAAATCCATTGCGTAGTTTTAAAGATTTAAGCATACATAGGGATATAGGGACAGAGAAAGCGACTTTGTTTTATACTGTGTAGTGAGGAGTACCTAACATTCATATTTGTTGTTCATTCTTTCTTTGACAAAGGAATTAATACTGTATTCTTTTACATAAGTATATAAATTAGTAGAAGGTGATTGAACTGTGACAATCAAAACTGCTCTATTAAAATATTTCAAGATCATTTACCTAATTGAATTACAGTTTGTTTATATAAATTTTACATAAATTATGTAAAATAAGTATTAGGTTTGATGTTCAGTGGAAGCACTGTAAAAATTGACTAGGTACTCTAAAACATGTGATTTCGGTAATATCCCACCTATATCCTAAGTTTGTTTAATTAAATATTATAATTATTAGAAATTATACTAACCTATTTTAATATTATAATGAAAATGCGAGAGTTTGAGATTAGTGTTTATTACCTAATAGTTTGTTAATTTTTACGCAAAAATTACTAGACCGAGTACGATAAAAC